>JARQOD010000005.1:427975176-428099603 GCA_033576555.1 Oophaga sylvatica | reverse complement strand
GCAACTGTGGGTCAACCTCAAACAGAAGGTGGAAGAGCGCAATAACATCCACCAGCTCCGTGATGTCGTCATGGAGAAGTAGGACAAGATTCTACTGGCATCTAGTGAACTCCATGCCCAAGAGAGTTAAGGCAGTGCTCGAAAATAATGGTGGCCACACAAAATATTCACACTGGGCACAATTTGGCCATTTTTACTTAGAGGTGTACTCACTTTTGTTGCCAGCGGTTTAGACATGAATGGCTGTGTGTTGAGTTATTCAGAGGGTGCACAAATTTACACTGTTATACAAGCTTTACATTGTATTAGTGTCAGATCTTCAGGGCTGTTCTATGAAAAGATATAAAATATTTACAAAAATGTGTGGGGTGTACTCATTTTTGTGATATACTGTATGTCCAAGAGGCTTTACACCCACAATTAGATGAGATTAGTTAGCAATTTGTATTCGACTACAACAGGTACCTTTTTGGAAGAGATTCTGGCTCCTTTAGAATAGTCATTCCAGCTTGAACCATGGCTATTGGGGTAGCAACATATCCAGGTTCTGTAAAGCAATTTTTTGGGAAAAATACTAAGAAAATTCTATTTCAGAAAAGAACACTTTTCAGATAATCTATATTACTTTACTAGAAGTTTAGTTTGAAAAAGAAGAGAAAATTTTTACCTGGTCCTGAAACCTGTGTGCAGATTTTCACATTGGGTTTCCCCTGTTGTGGGTCTATGCCCCGACTGTAACCCTCCCGAAGAATGTTATTGAGAATGAAGATTCTGCCATCTGTCAGTGCAATATTTAGCAGCAAATAAATTTATTGCAGACATAACATATTTTCATAATGAATAATCCACAGTTCTTCAAAATGTCTCCATGGATAAAATAAGCAAAAAAAAAAAAAAAAACAAATTTATACAGTATATGTTACCCTATCGCTAGCTTTGGAATTGAAGGAACATTGCTTTTTCTCGCAGTACCACATGTGTATTAGTTATGAATGGTATTGATGATCATTTTTATTAAAGTGAGGGAGGCTGCAGTTTGGGTTTAATCCTACTCTACCCTTTGTAGTTTTGTAAGTATTAAAAGAAATATTCTGATTGACATGAGGGGAAGTTCTAGAATCAATTCAACACTGCCGGATCAGCTGCTACCGGCCTCTACATAAAATTTCATAAAAAAGTGTTTACCCCCCTCCTGATTTCCTATTCCTTTGCATGTTTGTCACACTTAATGGGGTATTACCATCTCCAAGATCCTATCCCAATATGTAGTAGATGTAATAACAATAATATTAACAAATAACTTCAATTAGAAATGTCTTATAGTTTTTCTGATTCGCTAGGTCTCTCCTCGTGAGAAGGAATTGCAGGACCTTTGGTATCCATGATTACGACCACGAATATAGTGACAGTCAGCTTGTTGCTAGTTGTCGTAAAAATGAATACCTAAGATCCTGCAATGCCTGGACATGATGAAAGCTATACTACATTTCTACTTGGAGGTATTTGCTAATATTATTATTACACTTACTACATATTCGCAGAGCTGTAGGAGAGAACAGAGCAGCATAGGGTCTTATCCGAGGAGTAAGGCAGGCGATAAAATCAAAATTACAATCACCTTTTTTATGAGTATCCATTAACCCCTTAACCCCCGAAGCTTTGTTCGGTTTTGCGCTTTAGTTTTTCACTCCCCTTCTTCCCAGAGCCATACATTTTTTTATTTTTCCAAAAATATGGCCATGTGAGGGCTTGCTTTTTTCAGGACAAGTTGTACTTTTGAACGCCTCCATTGGTTTTACCATGTTGTGTACTAGAAAACGGGAAAAAAAATTGCAAGTGCGGTGAAATTGCGAAAAAAAGTGCAATCCCACACTTGTTTTTTGCTTGGCTTTTTTACTAGGTTCACTAAATGCTATAATTGACCTGCCATTATGATTCTCCAGGTCATTACAAGTTCATAGACACCAAACATGTCTAGGTTCTTTTTTATCTAAGTGGTGAAAAAAAATTCCAAACTTTGCTAAAAAAAAAAAAAAATTGCGCCTATTCCGATACCCGTAGTGTCTCCATTTTTTGTGATCTCTGGTTCGATGAGGACTTATTTTTTGTGCACCGAGCTGAGGTTTTTAATGATACCATTTTGGTGCAGATACTATCTTTTGATTGCCCGTTATTGCATTTTAATGCAATGTTGCAGTGACCAAAAATAACGTCATTCTGGTGTTTTTTGTTTTTTTCACGTTACGCCGTTTAGCGATCTTGTTAATCCTTTTTTTTTTATTGATAGAACAGGCCATTCTGAACGTGGTGATACCAAATATGTGTATGTTTGACCTTTTTTTACTGTTTTATTTTGAATGGGACGAAAGGGGGGTGATTTGAACGTTTATATTTTTTTAAAAAAACTTTTTTTTTTTTTTTATTACTTTTGGCATGCTTCAATAGTCTACATGGGAGACTAGAAGCTGCCATAACCAGATCGGCTCTGCTACATAGAGTCGATGATCAGTTCGCCTCTATGTTTTAGAACAGGGGTGGGGAATCTTTTTTCTGCCAAGGGCCATTTGGATATTTATACCATCCTTCGGGGGCCGTACAAACTCCGCTCACAAAGTACATCCTGACTCTGGCACTGGTGTCAGGACGTAATCTTTCATTGCATGCCCTTCAGTGTTCAGTGGTGAACACTGCATGTGTGTGCTCACAGAGCAAGAAGAAATTAATGAGATTGTGGCAATCAAAATACAGCTCCCTGCCCAAGAAAGCGGTCCCTGAGAATCTGCCCGGGGGCCTGATAAAAGGTAATCGAGGGCCGTAAATGGCCCGGGGGCCTGAGGTTCCCCACCAGTTTTAGAATTATTCACTTGCTATGAGCTTCGACCACTGGGTGGCGCTCACAGCAAGCCGGCACTGACAACCATAGAGGTCTCCAGGAGACCTCTGGTTGTCATGCCAACACAGCGGCGACCCGCGATTAAGTGACGTGGGTCATCGGTGGGCAGATTTCCGGCGCGATTGTTAAATGCCACTGTCAGCGTTTTACAGCGGCATTTAACATGTTAATAGCAGCGGGTGGATCGCGATTCCACCCGCGGCTACATGTCAGCTGTTCAAAACACTGACGGAGCCCACATCAAAGGGAGGGAGTCCGACATTGGTGTAAATGTACGCCCGATGTCGGAAAGGGGTTAAGCATGTAATAAAGCGCATCATCTGTAGAAGATCCACGGGTCAGTAAATAATCAAACAATATCCAGGAAAGAAAGGAGATACTTGTGGTCTTTCCTGATGAAGAAGAAGTCGTTTGTACTTTGAAACGTGTAGAAAAAAACACTATCCATTTGACAATCTGGGATATAAGTCTCATCATTGATTAGCAAGAGCGGAAATCATCCACAAACCTCTCCTTTCTTTCCTGATGTACTACATATTGGGATAGGATCTTTGAGATGGGAATACTCCTCTAAATTTGTTTAGTGATAAGAAACATTTAAATATTAGTTAACGTTAACACAAGTAAACACCAAATGCAGTTTTAAATGATGATCTTTATTTTTAAAGGGAATCTGTCACCCCAATATTGCCATATCAGATAAAGATATGGCTGAATAGTGCGTCCCATAACAAATCTAACGGTAGGTATCATATATCCTGATACCCCGTTTTCATATCAAAATACCATTGTAAACTTTGTTTTTTGCGCTGTCAATCACGGAGGTCAGGTCAGGAGGGCGGCGTTTTCACTCCTCTCCCCCCCCGCTCCTCGGCATGTCTTGCGTATCGCCGTCTGTGAATCCCACAGACGGCGTTCGGCTTCCCGCAATTGCGCAATTCAAATTCGGGCCGGCGCATGCGCTGTGTGCTTTGCCCAACAATGGGCAAAGCATATAATCAGTACAGCGCATGCGCTACTCTTTCCTTGCCCCGGAAGTTGTCCAAGGCAAGCAGTCATTTCCGGGGCAAGGAAAGATATCAAGAGAAACCGCTAGGTGGGCACTTACCAGCGGTTTCAGCAGCTCTGACAGTGGGAGCCTGGAGCCTCCGACGGCCTGTGACAGCGGTACTCACAGCGCCCGAGTGCTGGGCAAGACGATAGCAATACAGCAGAGCTGGAGTTAGCAGAACACCAAGTGGTGAGTGTACTGCCAGGACCTGCGGTCATGTGACCCCAGGGGGCGGAGCTTAGCATCCTGTAGCTGGGGATGAGTGCAGGGAGCTACTGGGACCCTGGAGAATGGAAAGGGGGTCACCGGACACCAGGTAGAGGACAGGGCACCAGAGGGAGACGGAATCCAAGACAAGCCGAGGTCAGTAAACGTGAGAGACAACGCAGTACACAAGGAGCAGGCAAATCAAGAATAGTCAGGGACGTGGCAGGAGTCAGAAAACCAGAGAAGCATATACACAGTACAGAATCAAGAGGCAAAATCACAACGGGAAACAGAACCGGGTCAGAACCATACAAACAAACTAGAACACAGGCACAAGGCACAGGCAATCAGGGGTCAACACACTCAGCCAAGGGCAAAAGTATAACTGACGGGGATTGGAGCTTCCTAGGGCTATAAGAAGCTCTCCCCGAACCAAGGAGAGGCCATAATAATAAACCCCAGGTGTGCAGGTCAGAGCCCGCACTAGGATCAAGACATTAACCCCTGGTGTGCAGGCCAAACCTGCACTGGGATCATGACAAAAGAGTAGCGCATGCGCTGTACCGATTATATGCTTTGCCTACTGCTGGGCTGAGGGGATGAGTCAATAGCCACAAGTTTAACAGGATCCTGAAGCCTGACTGTCCCTATCTTATTAAGAGTCAATATCCGGGTGTCAATCAGATTAACAGCAGAACCACAGTCAATAAAGGCGGTAGTCTGAACAGGACCATCACCAAGTTCCAGTTCCACCTGAAGCACAATTTTCGCAAGTGAGGAAAAATGTACCTGAAGGTCTGGGTAGCCTCCTCGACTACTACCCAGACCTAGTCGTTTCCCGCCACCTTGGAAGATGACGGACAGGAGGGGCAGTCCTTCTTCCAATGTCCAGATTCCCCACAATAGAAGCACAACTGCTTCTCACGGCGGCGTCTTCTTTCCTTCTCACAGGTGATAGCATTCACCTCCATAGCCACAGGAGGAGTCCGGGTCTCATCTCCACTGGAGAATAATGATGTTTCCAACTGCATAATGCCTCTAGCCCGCAGTCTGCGATCCATGCGAACCGCTTGGGTCATGGCATCCTCCAGGGAGTCAGGTGGACGATGAAGTGCCAGGGCATCCTTTAGACGTTCACACAGGCCTCTACGGAACAACCCCCGAAGGGCGGCATCACTCCACGAAACCTCGGCTGCCCAACGTCTAAATTCAGAACAGAACCACTCGGCCGAGTGCTTCCCCTGACAGACACTCATAACCTTGTCCTCAGCCAAACGCACTCTATCCGGCTCATCGTAAATATGCCCTAAGGCCTCAAAAAATGCATGCACACTCATTCTCTCTGGGGCAGAAGAGGAAAGAGAAAATGCCCAGGCTTGCGGGGCCCCCCTAAGCAGGGACATAAACCACCCCACCCTCTGTTTCTCATCCCCAGAGGAGCGGGGTCTCAAAGAGAAAAAAAGTTTACAGCCCTCCTTAAATACTCTAAAATTACTTTTGTTACCAGCAAAAGTATCTGGTAATTTAACCGGGGGTTCGGGTGAGACTAAAAAGACATCTCTACCCACTCCTGTTGAAACCCTGCGGATAGCGCCCCCTGAACCGAATCCGCAACCTTCCGTTGGGATTGGGCCAGAGTTTGGTGCTCCAAATTTAGCTTCTGCAGCAACTGAGTCAAGTGTTTCACCTGCTCAGATAAAGCATGCACTGGGTCCATGCTGCAGAGAAAAAAAAAAAAAAAAGTTCAAGGTCAGTTATAATATCAAGAGAAACGCTAGGTGGGCACTTACCAGCGGTTTCAGCAGCTCTGACAGTGGGAGCCTGGAGCCTCCGACGGCCTGTGACAGCGGTACTCACAGCGCCCGAGTGCTGGGCAAGACGATAGCAATACAGCAGAGCTGGAGTTAGCAGAACACCAAGTGGTGAGTGTACTGCCAGGACCTGCGGTCATGTGACCCCAGGGGGCGGAGCTTAGCGTCCTGTAGCTGGGGATGAGTGCAGGGAACTACTGGGACCCTGGAGAATGGAAAGGGGGTCACCGGACACCAGGTAGAGGACGGGGCACCAGAGGGAGACGGAATCCAAGACAAGGCGAGGTCAGTAAACGTGAAAGACAATGCAGTACACAAGGAGCAGGCAAATCAAGAATAGTCAGGGACGTGGCAGGAGTCAGAAAACCAGAGAAGCATATACACAGTACAGAATCAAGAGGCAAAATCACAACGGGAAACAGAACCGGGTCAGAACCATACAAACAAACTAGAACACAGGCACAAGGCACAGGCAATCAGGGGTCAACACACTCAGCCAAGGGCAAAAGTATAACTGACGGGGATTGGAGCTTCCTAGGGCTATAAGAAGCTCTCCCCGAACCAAAGAGAGGCCATAATAATAAACCCCAGGTGTGCAGGTCAGAGCCCGCACTAGGATCAAGACATTAACCCCTGGTGTGCAGGCCAAACCTGCACTGGGATCATGACAAAAGAGTAGCGCATGCGCTGTACCGATTATATGCTTTGCCTACTGCTGGGCAAAGCACAGTGCGCATGCGCCGGCCCGAATTAGAATTCACAGACGGCGATACGCAAATGATGCCGAGGAGCGGGGGGAGGGAGGGAGAGAGAAGACGACGCCCTCCTGACCTGACCACCGTGTTTGACAGCGCAAAAACCGAAGTTTACAAAGGTATTTTGATATGAAAACTGGGGGTATCAGGATATATGATCCCTACCGTTAGCTTTGTTATGGGACGCACTATTCAGCCATATCTTTATCTGATATGGCAATATTGGGGTGACAGATTCCCTTTAACCCCTCTCTGACATTAGACGTACTATCCCGTCCATAAAACCCGTGCCATTCTGCCCATGGACGGGATAGTACGTCATAGGCGATCAGCTGCGCTCCTGAGGGGAGCGCAGCTAATCGCCGCCGGGTGTCAGCTGATTATCACAGCTGACACCCGTGACTGTGTGTCAGGAGCGGTCCACGGACCGCTCCCGGCACATTAACCCCTAGCACACCGCGATCAAACATGATCGCGGTGTACTGGGGGCACAGGGGAGGATCGCGCAGGGTGGGGGCTCCCTGCGCGCCCCCCTGAGACCCTCAGACCAGCGCAATGTGATCGCGCTGTTCTGAGGGCTTCCTCCCTCCCAGGACCCGGATCCAAGATGGCGCCGGGGTCCTGGAGGGAGGCGGCTACCTCAGTGCCTGCCGAGAGCAGGCACTGAGAAGCCTGCTGCACTGCCTGAGCGATCGCTGGTGTGACAGTGTGCTGTGCACACTGTCACACCAGCGATCTGATAAAACACAGTGATGTCCCACCCTGGGACAAAGTAAAAAAGTTAAAAAAGTAAAAATAAACATGTTATAAAAAAAAATCCAAAATAAATAAAAAAAAATATATATTCCCCAATAAATTCATTTCTTCCTGTAAATAAAAAAACAAAACAAAAAAAGTACACATATTTGGTATCGCCGCGTCCGTAACGACCCCCCCTATAAAACTGTCCCACTAGTTAACCCCTTTAGTGAACCCCTTAAAAAAAAAAAAAAAAACGAAGCAAAAAATCAATGCTTTATCATCATATCGCCGAACAAAAAGTGGAATAACGCGCGATCAAAAAGACCGAGATAAATAAACATGGTACCGCTGAAAACGTCATCGTGTCCCGCAAAAAACGAGCCGCCATACAGCATCATCAGCGAAAAAATAAAAAAGTTATAGCTCGCAGAATAAAGCGATGCAAAAATAATTATTTTTTATATAAAATTGTTTTTATTCTATAAAAGCGCCAAAACATAAAAAAATGATATAAATGAGGTATCGCCATAATCGTACTGACCCGAAGAATAAAACTGCTTTATCAATTTTACCACACGCGGAACAATAAAAACGCCTCCCCCAAAAGAAATTCATGAATTGCTGATTTTTGTTCATTCTAACCTCCCAAAAATCGAAATAAAAAGCGATCAAAAAATGTCACCTGCTCAAAAATGGTACAAATAAAAACGTCAACTCGTACCGCAAAAAATAAGACCTCACATGACTCTGTGGGCCAAAATATGCAAAAATTATAGCTCTCAAAATGTGGCGATGCAAAAAACTATTTTTGCAATAAAAAGCGTCTTTTAGCGTGACAGCTGCCAATCATAAAAACCCGCTATAAATAGTAAATCAAACCCCCCTTTATCACCCCCTTAGTTAGGGAAAAATAATAAAATTAAAAAAATGTATTTATTTCCATTTTCCCATTAGGGTTAGGGTTAGGGTTGCGGCTAAAGTTAGGGTTAGGGTTGGCGCTAAAGTTAGGGTTAGGGTTGGGATTAGGGGTGTGTTAGAGTTAGGTTTGTGGTTAGGGTTGGGACTAGAGTTAGGGGTGTGTTGGGGTTAGGGTTGGAGTTAGAATTGGGGGGTTTCCGCTGTTTAGGCACATCAGGGGCTCTCCAAATGTGACATGGCATCTGATCTCAATTCCAGCCAATTCTGCGTTGAAAAAGTCAAACGGTGCTCCTTCACTTCTGAGCTCTGCCATGCGTCCAAGTAGTTTATCCCCACATATGGGGTATCAGCGTACTCTGGACCACAAGAGTTATTGTGCAATTTGTCCTATTTCTTCTGTTACCCTTGGGAAAATAAAAAACTGGGGGCGAAAATATCATTTTTGTACAAAAAAAATTATTTTTTTGTTTTTACGGCTGTACATTATAAACTTCTGTGAAGCACTTGGGGCTTCATAGCGCTCACCACACACCTAGATAAGTTCCTTGTGGGGTCTATTTTCCAAAATGGGGTCACTTGTTAGGGATTTCCACTGTTTAGGCGCATCAGGGGCTCTCCAAATGCGACATGACGCACCCAGACCATTCCATCAAAGTCTGCAATCCAAAACGTCACTACTTCCCTTCCGAGCCCTGACGTGCGCCCATACAGTAGTTTTCTCCCACATATTGGGTATCAGCGTACTCAGGACAAATTGGACAAGAACTTTTGGGGTCCAATTTCTCCTGTTACCCTTGTGAAAATAAAATATTGGGGGCGAAAAAATCATTTTTGTAAAAAAAAAGATTTTTTATTTTTACGGCTGTGCGTTATAAACTTCTGTGAAGCACTTTGGGGTTCAAAGCGCTCACCACACATCTAGATAAGTTCCTTGTGGGGTCTATTTGCCAAAATAGGGTCACTTGTGGGGGGTTTCCACTGTTTAGGTGCATCAGGGGCTCTCCAAATGTGACATGACGCCCCAGACCATTCCATCAAAGTCTGCAATCCAAAACGTCACTACTTCCCTTCCGAGCCCCGACGTGTGCCCATACAGTAGTTTTCGCCCACATATTGGGTATCAGTGTACTCAGGACAAATTGGACAACAACTTTGGGGTTCCAATTTCTTTTGTTACCCTTGTGAAAATAAAATATTGGGGGTGAAAAAATCATTTTTGTAAAAAAAAAAAAGATTTTTTATTTTACGGCTGTACGTTATAAACTTTAGTGAAACACCTGGGGGTTCAAAGTTCTCACCACACATCTAGATAAGTTCCTTGAGGGGTCTAGTTTCCAAAATGGTGTCATTTATGGGGGTTTCCACTGTTTAGGTAGATCAGGAGCTCTCCAAACACGACATGGCGTCCAGCCAATTCTGCGTTGAAAAAGTCAGACGGCGCTCCTTCCCTTCCAAACTCTGCCATGCACCCAAACAGTGGTTTACCCCCACATATGGGGTATCAGCGCACTCAGGACAAATTGCACAATAACTTTTGGAGTCTTGTTACCCTTGGAAAAATAAAAATTGGGGTGAAAAGATCATTTTTGTGGAAAAAATATGATTTTTAAATTTTACGGCTCTACGTTATAAACTTGTGTGTGTGAAGCACTTGGGGGTTCAAATTGCTCATCAAAAATCTAGATAAGTTCCTTAGGGGGTCTAGTTTCCCAAATGGGGTCATTTGTGGGGGGTTTCCATGTTTAGGCACATCAGGGGCTCTCCAAATGCAACATGGCATCCAAACTCAATTCCAGCCAATTTTGGTTGGAAAAAGTCAAATGGTGCTCCTTCCATTCCGAGCTCTGCCATGCGCCCAAACAGTGGTTCCCCCCCACATATGGGGTATCAGCGTACTCAGGACAAATTGGACAACAACTTATGTGGTCCAATTTCTCCTGTTACCCTTGGGAAAATAAAAAATTAGTGACTAAAAATAATTTTTGTGGGAAAAAAATAGGATTTTTTATTTTCATGCCCGGGCATTATAAACTTGTGTGAAGCACTTGGGGGTTCAAAGTGCTCACCAAAGATCTAGGGTCTAGTTTCCAAAATGGGGTCACTTGTGGGGGGGTTTCCACTGTTTAGGCTCATCTGGGGCACTGCAAACGGAACATGACCCCCATTAACGTCTGCATTCCAAAACGTTACTACTTCCTTTCCAAGCCCTGCCGTGCGCTCAAACAGTTTCCCCCCCCCACATATGGGGTATCAGCGTACTCAGGACAAATTGGACAACAACTTTTGGGGTCCAATTTCCTTGGGAAAATTCAAAAATTTGGGACTAAAAAATCATTTTTGTGGAAAATTGTTTTTTTTTTTTTCACACCCAGGCTTTATAAACTTTTGTGAAACACTTGAGGGTTCAAAGTGCTCACTACAGATCTAGATAAGTACCTTAGGGGGTCTAGTTTCCAAAATGGTGTCACTTGTGGGGGGTTTCCACTGTTTAGGCGCATCAGGGGCTCTCCAAACGCGACATGGCATCCAATCTAAATTCCAGCCAATTTTAGTTTGAAAAAGTCAAACGTCGCTCCTTCCCTTACGAGCTCTGCCGTGTACCCAAACAGTGGTTTTCCCCCACATATGGGGTATTGGCGTACTCAGGAGAAATTGCATAACAACCTTATCTGTCCATTTTCTCCTTTTACCCTTGTGAAAATAAAAAAAAAGTTTGTAAAAGATAATTTTTGTGGCTAAAAAGTAAAATATTCATTTTTTCCTTCCACGTTGCTTTAGTTACTGTGAAGCACCTGAAGGGTTAATAAACTTCTTGAATGTGGTTTTGAGTACCTTGAGGGGTGCAGTTTTTAGAATGGTGTCACTTTTGGGTATTTTCTGCCATATAGACCCATCAAAGTGACTTCAAATGTGAGGTGGTCCCTAAAAAAAATGGCTTTGTAAATTTTGCTGTAAAAATGAGAAATCGCTGGTCAACTTTTAACCCTTATAACTTCCTAACAAAAAAAAATTTTGGTTCCAAAATTGTGCTGATGTAAAGTAGACATGTGGGAAATGTTATTTCTTAACTATTTTGTGTGATATATTTCTCTGTTTTAAGGGAATAAAAATTCAAAGTTTGAAAATTGCAAAATTTTAAACATTTTCGCCATATTTGCGTTTTTTTTCAAAAATAAACGCAAGTTATATCGAATAAATTTTACCACTAACATGAAGTACAATATGTCACGAGAAAACAATCTCAGAATCGCGAAGATCCGTTGAAGCGTTCCAGAGTTATAACCTCATAAAGAGACAGTGGTCAGAATTGTAAAAATTGGCCCGGTCATTAACGTGCAAACCACCCTTGGGGGTGAAGGGGTTAAGAGAAAAACAAATCCAAACCTACAGAGTCTTGAGTGAAAAAGATTGCCCCTAAACCTAATAACTGGTTGGGCCACCCTTTGCAGCAACAACTGCAATCAAGAGTTTGCAATAACTGGCAATGAGTCTGTTACAACACTCTGGATGAGTTGCAGCAATTCTGCAAAGATGAGTGGGCCAAAATTCCACCAAATTGGAGGGTTTCTGAGCATGAACCGCCTTTTCTAAAGTCATTTCAAAGCATCTCAATCAGATTAAGGTCAGGACTTTGACTTAAGGTCTTAATTTTGTTTTTCTTAAACCAATCAGAGGTTAATTTGCTGGTGTTTTGGATCATTGTCCTGCTGCTTAACCCAAGTGAGCTTTAGCTTGAAGTCACAAACGGATGGCTGGACACTCTCATTCAGGATTTTTTGGTAGACAGCAGAATTTATGGTGCCATTTTCCACAGAAAGTTTTCCAGGTCCTGAAGCAGCAGAACATCCCCAGACCATCACACTATCACCACCATATTTTACTGTTGCTATGATGTTCCTTTCCTGAAATGTTGTGTTACTTTTACGTCAGATGTAATGGGACATACACCTTCCAAAAATTTCACAGAGTATTCTCCCAAAAATCTTGAGGATCATCAAGATGTTTTCTGGCAAAACAAAGCCTTTATGCTCCTATTGCTCAGCAGTGGTTTTCATCTTAAAACTCTGCC
This sequence comes from Oophaga sylvatica, assembly GCA_033576555.1. Taxonomy (NCBI): domain Eukaryota; kingdom Metazoa; phylum Chordata; class Amphibia; order Anura; family Dendrobatidae; genus Oophaga; species Oophaga sylvatica. The sequence continues at coordinate 428,087,158 of JARQOD010000005.1, read as the reverse complement.
ATGCAGGCCATTTTTGCCCAGTCTCTTTCTTATGGTGGAGTCATTAACACGGAGCTTAACTGAGGCAAATGATGCCTGCAGTTCTTTGAATGTTATTATATGGTCATTTGTGACCTCTTGGTTGAGTTGTCGTTGCACTCTTTGGGTAGTTTTGGCTGGCCGGCCAATCCTGGGAAGGTTCACCACTGTTCCATGTTGTCGACATTTGTGGATAATGGCTCTCACTTTGGTTTGCTGAGGCACAAAGCTTTAGAAATGGCTTTATAACCTTTTCCAGACTGATCGATCTTAACTATTTGGTTTCTCATTTGTTCCAAAATTTCTTTATATCGCAGCATGATGTCTAGCTTTTGCAGATATTTTGGTATACTTCACTTTGTCAGGCAGGTCCTATTTAAGGGATTTCTTGATTGAGAACAGGTGTGGCAGTAATCAGGCCTGGATGTGGCTAGGGAATTATAACTCAGCTTTCCAAGGATGTGTTAAACCACAGTTAATTTATGTTGTAATGGCGGGGAGGGGGAATTATTTTTTCACATAGGGCCCCTATAGGTTTGGATTTCTTTATCCCTTAATAAAGACCTCCATTTAAAAACTGCATTTTTTGTTTACTTATGTTATCCTTGTCTAATATTTGAATTTGTTTGGTCATGGTAGTAGAAAAAAACTCTGTAAATCATTTTATAATAAAAAAAAAAAATCAAACTCTCTGCTCTGACCCATGTAAACCTGCTCAAAAGCTGTATTCACTGTTATGCATTTTCTTCCAAATAGAAAGGAAGGAAACAACAAAAACACACACACACACACACAATACCTGTTTCGCAGTCGGACCTTCTTTAGAGAAATAACCAAACGAAAAGAATTCGGGGTACTGTATATGAAAACCAACCAAAAAAAAAAATAATGTCACAATTACTAAAAGGCAAAATGTCCAGTAAAAATTTGAATGAAGTCTTTCACACAAATCTGAATACTGTACGTGGTTTTCATGGAAACTGTAGTACTTTACATGAGTAATCCCTGTCACTTCAAACCTGGCAACATTAGAAGAGAACCTCAGTCGGTTCACAATGCCCAAACCACGGGCAGCATTAATCAGAGCCAGGCTGCATGATTGCAGCTAGATCGGTTTTACTCTGAAACGTTTTGGAATTTCAGAGACAAAATTTGAAAAGCAAGTCAGGGTCCACAGTAAGACACATGATGAGTCTAACATGGTCCTCTGCTGGATCACCCAACCCCGCTCCGGGTGATTAACAAGTCACTCCCCATGTATACACATGGTAAAGGACCTGTCAGTCAAATGGTGCAAGGCAGGGAGAAGTCAGCCAGACGCCACACCGGAGAAAGTGATGTCTCTCTATGGCCCACGGCAAGATTTTCAAAATACTGCAAGTTCTCTTTCAAATATGTTTTGTAAAACATACCTGGCTGTAATCGTGCGTCCAAGAAATCTCAGACCGAAAATATGGTCATGTGAACTTGGCCTTAGATGGATCGGAGAAGTGTTTAGCCAGCATTAGAGGCAATCACTACCTCCAAATGTATACCACAAAAGAACAGATTTGACTTACAGCTTCATGTATTTCTATGCAGTGGTCACGCTTGAGTCAGGAAAGTCACCAGCTAGTCTAAGCATTGTGGTTCGATATTTATACTGCAGTCTGAGTGTGCCCATAAGTTGAGAATCTCAGATGCTGTAACTGAGATCAAGGCTGAGATTTGGTCATTTGTAACCAAATCATTAACATCCTTGGCTACAGAGTTAGCACCCTGCAAAGACGTATGAAATATGTACTTTACAAGGAAAGGGTTAATGTGATTCTAACACTACAAATACAGCCTGTTCAAATGGCTCCTGCATCTGACTTCAGGCAGGGCACATATACAGCGCTATAAAGTAAAATGGGCATCTCCTCTGCGTCTGAAGTCTCAGTGCATCGGGCGGAATGACATAGTTACAATGCTCCCACTGTACTGAGATGGGGAGAGGATCTGACGACACCACAAAGAGAACGGAGCAGCAGGGAAACAGAAAGAGGTGAGTATTCTTTTTTTTTTTTCAAATGCGGTGCCATTTTACTCTCTGGAACACTATGTGGGCCATTATACTGTATGGAGCACTATGTGGGGCCATTATACTGTATGGAGCACTATGTGGGGCCATTATACTGTATGGAGCAGTAAGTGGGGATTACAGTTTGAGAATCCTACTGTGATGGGGTAACCATTCTTTTTGTAGAGGAGATTGAGGGTCATCATACCGTGCATGTGGAGGGTAATGTGAAGGAATTCACTATGGGGATATAATATGGTGTTTGGGGGCACTTTTGTTTGCATCATACTTTATTATTCAAGGTTTTTTATTCTTCGTTATTACATATTTACATTAGGTCATTAGGCCATACGCTTGTTACTGCTCTTATATAAAATAAATATTATAGTATTCCAATATTTGATTCTAAAGATCTATTCATTAAAATGTACTTTGTTTGTGGGACAACTCATTTAAAGTTGTTTCCACATGAAAAATGTCATAGTTATATGTGATAAAGAAAACGTTCTGAATTGTAGATATTTTTTAAATAAATATCAAGATTGGCCCATGACTTTGCCCAAGCTTTTAATTTTGGCCCTCTGTGTATTGGAGTTAGACATCCCTGAGGTAGGGTGAAGGAAACCGAGGGACAGAGGAATGAAAAGGTGGTGGGAGAGCTAACAGGATGCAGGGACAGGAGAGAAATGTGTGATCTCTTCCTGTCCCTGTAGAACACTAGGTTTTATGGATCACACCTCTAAAGTGAATTTATTTTTCAGTACTGCCATTCTTGGCGAATCATGTGACATTGCAGTGTCACATCATAGCTGCAGCCAATGCAACCACCGATTGGCTGCAGCCTACACTATTCTGTCAAATCACATGTCTAAATCGCTGCAAAGTGACTGCTGATTGGCTGCTGTGATCACATGACAAAATGAGAATAGCAATTATATTGCGCACTGCGGTGGTTAAGCATAGTACGATTTCAATTGTCCTGGCTGCCAGAGAGGCAAAATATAAAAATAAATAAAGAACTGTACACCTTGCTGGTGGGTCACATGAAATGGCCAATTTGTGCATGACGTACCTAAGCAAGCCTGTATGGCAGTACGGTAATTCAGCGTTTTCATACAGTATATCTAGGCACTGCTGCGCTCTGGTTTTATATATATAATGCATCCACATTACTACTTAAATGTGGTTCCCCTTGCTTGGCTTCATGATGCTTGCTGGATTGGATACCCAGTCTGTCAAGGAGCAATAAATAAATGAGCTCCATGCCTCTACTTCAACAGACTCCCGCACACTGCCACTCCACCTCCACAGACAGAAGTATAGGTATGAACATGCCCATATATGATTTATAAGGCAGCACGCACTGGACTTAGCTTGCCTCGTGACTGACAGGACCGGAAGTGTATACGTTACAAGCTGGAACGCAAGCCACAAGCCACTGCGTTTGCGTGGGGGGGGGGTTGGGGAAGGGGAGAACCCCCCCGGATGAAATCGCAATTAAAGACCAGAAATGCCTGCGCTCCAGCCTGGAACGCAGGAGAACACATGACTTTGGTGGCAACAGTTCGGGAGTCCATTGGGACTCAATGATTGGATGATGAAAGGACTCTTTTAGAAGGATTCTCTTACTGAGATCCCCCCTCTCAGATCTGGCCAATGAGTTCCAACATACAAAATGAAGTGTCATTCAAGCGGCCACTGCGTACACAGTTAATATGTCTGGCTATGGCTGTAGCTCGTTTGTTCTGAATGTCACCCAGGTGTTCACCCACCCGCCTTTTAAGTTCCCTCGTGGTCTTACTGATATAATCAAGAGGACAAAATATAAAATATATTGAATATCAAAAGTTTGCTTCGATGATTATGTGTTCCCCTAGAGATAGTACCAACTACAGAAAATAAAAAAGGGAAAAAAAATGCATACCTTTATGAGAAGGTTCCGACCAAAGCTGAATTTGGTAAAAAGCAGAAAGAAGAATCCTGCAATCATCAATGTTATAACTGAAGCAATACCACCCACTGCAGCATATGCAGCATACTGCACCTAGGAAGAGGAAAAAAATATATATTATACCAATGCACACACTGGACAGAAAGCCTCTCAGTTCATTCACTTGCATCTTTAAGACGTTTATGGTATAATTGTGAGATGGGAATCCCCTAAAACCTCTTCTAACATCATAATGTACACGTATATTGTGGGAAGATTTGCTGCATACTGACCTTTATGTATGTGATGACCTCATAGTTATCTGAGGATTACAACTATGGTTGTAAACTCTAATCCTGGACATTTAACACTGTCAGCACCATGATCTGCATTGATCATGCTGTAGAAAGTCCCCCAAACTGCTGTCTACGATTAGTCCCCGTTCCCATATCAGGTATTCCCCAACAGACATCTGTGCCTTTTACAAGTACTGACAGTAATGTAATCAGATAAGGAGCTCAGGAATTGTGTTTTTAGCTGTTGTATTACTTTAACGCTCCAAATTCATAAAGTACATTTTGGTTTTATGAAATAGGTCTACGATCACCTTGCACAATGCCGAGTGTCACCAGGTGTTATATAAAAACCTTTTACCGTAGGCCTTTGGAATAATGGAAACAAGATCTTGGCAGTGATTGATCAGGTATCACCATATGGCAATATGGATGAAACTAGTTTTAATCGAGGCACGGAGTTCTCTACCAACTGGAGTGAGGATTGCCTAAGCTACTGTGAAGTGGAAGAACAAACATTATAGGTGTTCCAGGATTTGGGCTAGACATCTTACTTTCAGTGAAGGCTAGACTTCATGCCAAAAAAAGAGTTCACCATAACAATTGATTAATGAGTTTTCTATATTGCAAATTGTCTCACACTGAGAACACCTCCTAAAAACAAAGTTTATTAGATATACATTATAAAAGGACTTTAATATATATTTTGACTGTAAAGTGCTACAGAATAGGTTGGCGCACAATATGAATAAAAATTATATGTTTATATTATAATTTATAAGTCATTCATAAGAAGCAGAAGGGCAATCAAGTTTAAAAAAAAAATGGGATAAAAATCCTTCTAATGTCACTCGATAATGATATCAAGGGTAAATTAGTCAGAGAAAACAAGCACTGGGCCTAATATGCTCCATTTCTGTCGCTTGTCTGACCACAGCGGTTGGCACTCTACAAATAACGCAGAAATCGAGCGCCCCACTCAATGTTAACTGACCCTGGTAATACCTAGGTCGACCCTGGGTATGATTTGCATCAAACCCATGCTAGAAAAAAAATAAAAAATCAGTAAATGATCATTAATTTGTAGACTAGTCCATCTCAAATGATCCTCCAACCAATGGTAAACATTAACATGTATAGCAAAATGTCAGTGCTACACAAATTCATTAGTAGGTATATTCATCCTCAATGCATTTCACCTCATTAAGAAAGGTTTCTCGGGGGCGTGGCCTAGCTCTTGATGTGAGAGGTCGGGTGGCAGTGTTTCTCCACCACCACTAGCTTCAATTATCCTGCACAGAGCCCGAATCAGCCAAATCCCTTATCAGGAACTGCTGTCTGAGGGTCCGGGAGTCAGAGGCGAGCTTCTGCCAGACTCAGAGAGACCAACATGGGCCGCAAAAGGCAGAAGGATGCCGGGGCCTGCAGCAATGCCTCAGCCCAAGATGGCACCGAGACAGAGGAAGAGGCGGGAAGGAGGAACACAGCCTATGCACGGAGGCTGGAGGCTTCAGCGCGGCTGCACAGGTATGCGAGGGGCATGGAGGCAGATGAAGAAGGAAGTGAAGGTAGTGAGAAGCATGGAGATGAGGAGGAAGATGGTGAGGAGATGCCTGCGCTACATAATGAACAGCAGGAGGAGGGGGATGTTTTGATATTGTGCTGGCAGCTGAAAGTTCAGATGAGGCAGAGCCGACTCTGCGAGATGTATTCCAGGCTGTCTTATGCTGCAAGACTGCCTTAACTGCTCTGACAAAGCAGGTGAATGGTCTAAAAACCGATATGAGAGGCATTGAGGCTTCTATGCAGAAAGTTACAGCCAGATTGACTGAGGTGGAGGGCAGAGTTGGTGCAACAGAAGATCATTTAACCTCAGTGCAAAAGACGCAACAGCACATTCAGAGGATCGCGGTAGTGGCTATTAAAAACGATGACCTGGAAAACCGGTCACGCAGGAACAATCTGCGTATTGTGGGCATCCCTGAAAGAGCTGAGGGTGCTGACCCCACGACCTTTGTTGAAACCTGGCTGCTGGGAAAGTTTGGGTCTAATATCCTGTCGAGGGTGTTTGCTGTGGAGCGTGCCCATCGAGTGCCCATGAGACCCCCAGTGCCTGGAGAGAGCCCTCGTACGATGTTAGCCAGAATCCTGAACTGCAGAGACCGGGACACTATCTTACGTAAGGCCAGAAAATTGACAGATCTTACCCTGGAGGGCAAACGCATTGAAATATACCCGGATTACTCGGCTGAGGTGCAAAAGCTGCGGCTACGGTATGGTGAAGTGAAGAAACAGCTCCGCTCTTTGAATGTGAAATATTCTACAATTTATCCTGCCAAATTAAGAGTGGAAGCCTTTGGAAAGGTCAATTTTTTCCCGTCACCGGTAGAGGCCGCTTCGTGGTTGGAGCGGAACCGGAGCAAATTGAGAGAAGCTGAGGACTCGGTACGGTGAATACACGACCCTGCTATTCTGACCACTGGACAGGGTTGTGGCTCTGCATTGCTCTGCGAAACCGCGGAGGAGGGGGAGAAACCCCGCTGGGATCTACGTTTTATAGTTTTATAGTTAATTTGTTTGATTAATGGTTCGGGACTAAGCATACTATTGATTATGTGGTGGAGGGACTGCCAGTGCTGGAGGAGGACACGGCGCATGTGGTTATGCGGTATACTACGATGTTGCTCAGGTTCTTTGAGCTCCCACTCTCACATTGGGAAGAGAGTGACAAGAGAAGGGTGGGGGGAGGGGGTGGGGGGAGGTGGATGGGTTGGAGTTGCGGGAAAATGGGGTTGCTTATGCTGTTTGACCTGGTATGCTGGGGAACAAAATGGGAAGATGTTACTTGATGATGGTGGATTGTTTTTTCTGATGCACAATGAGTAACCGTACTGTTCGGATTTTAAGTTGGAAAGTACGTGGTATATCTGACAGGACTAAGAGGGCAGCAATTCTGAATCACATCAGATCTTGTGATCCTATGATTGCGTGCTTACAGGAGACCCATCTCACTGGAGATACTAGGCACTGGCTGTCGAGAGGGTGGATGTTAAAGACATATCATTCTACTTATTCCTCGTACTCCAGGGGGGTGTCAGTCCTAATACATAAAAACGCACATTATGAAGAGCTGGCAGTGCAAGTAGACAGTGAAGGGCAGTATGTATGGATTGCATGCAGATTGTATGGACACAAAATGATTTTAGTGGCTTTATATATCCCTCCACCTTATTCTAAAAAGGCACTTCAAGCAGTATTGGACTTGACGGCCAGATGGGGGGAGGCTCCGATGTTGATTATGGGAGATGTTAACAACACCATGAATGATTACTGGGATAAAGTACGTCCGGCAGGTATGGAAGCGGGACGGGACGGAATGACTGCATTTGGCACCTACGTGGGGGAGCTGGGGCTGGTGGATCTGTGGAGAGTACGAAATGAGGGTAAGAGGATCTTCTCGTGCCACTCGGCTACATACGGAACACTGTCAAGGATAGACCTGGCTTTTGGGAATACTGCTATGGATGGGATGGTTGGGGAGGTGGAATACCTACAGAGGACTCTATCGGATCATAGTCCTATGGTTGTCACGCTTCTAGTGGGATCTGTTCAGGGACAGAGGGGAGGTTGGCGTCTTCACCCGACGTGGCTTAAAGTGGTGGATATGGGCGGAATAACGAAAGAACTAGAGCACTTCTTCCAAGTGAATGAGGGGAGTGCGGAGACCACAGTGGTGTGGGAGGCTATGAAGGCATTTATGAGGGACTTTTTATAGGTGAGATCTCACGGTGTAAGACCAAAACTAAATTGGCAGATCAACAAATAAAGGATGACTTGACAAGGGCAGAGGCAGACATGATTTTGACGCCAACGAGTGCAGCTCACAATAGACTAAAATTGGCACAGGAGGCAGTTAATAAACTGCACATGATGCAAGCTGAGAGGAAAAGGGCATTTCAGCAAGCCCAATTCTATGAGGAAGGAGAGAGAGTGGGTCACTTGTTGGCGGTGATATCTGCGGCACAGAGGGAATCTTCCAGGGTGTACAGGTTGAGAGACCAAACGGGGACGACTCTGACAGACACAAAGGATATATTGGAGGTCTTCAAGGAATATTACATGGCACTATACAATTCAAGAGTACGGGACACGGAGAGGGCCGTAGAGGAATTCTTGGAGGGCATCTCACTGTCTAAATTGTCTGAGGAAGATAGGTTAAGGTTGGATGAACCTGTGAGTGTGGAGGAGGTGGAATGTGCAATTCTGTCTATGCCCAATAACAAATCACCGGGTGCTGATGGTCTACCTGGGGAGGTGTACAGGGAGCTGGTGGAGCTGCTGGCCCCTAAACTGAAAAATTTGTTTGAGGAGGCTTTGGTGAAGGGGGCGCTACCGAGATCAATGGAGGAAGCGGTGATAGTGGTTCTTCCAAAGGAGGGGAAAGACCCCATGGATGCGGAGTCGTATAGGCCCATATCGTTGTTGACAACAGATGTCAAAATACTCGCTAAGATCCTGGCCACCCGGCTCACCGGGGTTGCGCATACTGTTATTCACGAGGACCAGTCGGGCTTTATGCCCAACCGCTCCACGGCTGTTAACTTGAGAAGATTATTTCTTAATATGCAGCTGCCTGCTGATAATGGGGGCGGGAGAATAGTGATGTCATTGGACGCTAGAAAAGCATTTGACAGTGTGGAATGGAAATATTTATGGAAAATCATGGACATAATGGGATTTGGCCCCGCGTTCATGGCCTGGGTGAAGTTACTGTACTCTTCCCCAAGGGCGGTAGTTAAGGTGAATGGTGAACGGTCCGGGATGTTTGACCTACATAGGGGCACAAGGCAGGGGTGCCCGCTGTCCCCGCTATTGTTTGCGGTGGCTGTGGAGCCCCTGGCGGCCAAAATAAGAGCTGAGAGAGGAGTGGTCGGATTTAAATTTGGGAGGCTGGAAGAAAAAATATCACTATATGCCGATGACATCCTGTTATTTCTGGAAAGTGCAGGAGAGACATTAGGGTGCACCATGGATGTAATTAAACACTTTGGGAGCATTTCGGGACTGGAGATAAACTGGCATAAGTCTTATGTCATGGCTGTAGATAGACCAATAAAAGCGGAGGAGATAGATGAGAGGGGGAAGCAGCTCCGGCTGGTTTCACAATTTAAATACCTTGGGATATGGGTGGCGCTTCCATTGACACGATTCACGGATCTGAATTTAGTTCCTCTGCTAGAGAAATTTAAAAAGAAAATAGGCGCATGGTGCCGATTGGCTTTGACGGTGACGGGTAGAACTAACCTGATTAAGATGGTCCTTATGCCACAATTAATGTACGTTTTGCACAACTCACCGATATGGCTACCAAAGAAACGGTTTCAGGGTATTGATTCTATCTTCAGATCCTTGATATGGGGCAAGAGGCAGGCAAGGATTAAATTGGAAACGCTGCAAAATGGGAAGAAGGAGGGAGGATTGACCGCACCCAATCCCTGGGTCTATTTTTTGGCAGTACAGGGCCAGCATGTCAGGGGATGGAGAGAGCCCGATTGTGGAGGGGCAGCTTGCCGGGTGCTGGAACATGTGTCGGGGAGACGCCCACTGGTCCAGGCGTTAGAGGATGGTACCTTTAAGAAATTGGGAGCAATATATCCTACCTTAGGCTTGACTCAGAAGGTATGGGACACTATTAAAAAGATCAGGGGGTGGACGGGCTGACTAGATACTCACCGGTGTTGGGCAATGAACATCTGCCGGAACTTAATAAGCTGTGTCAAATGGGCAATTGGAAGGCGCAAGGAGTGAGATATGTGTGCCAGCTGCAGAGTGGAACGGACCTGAAGACCTTTGAGAAATTGAGAGAGGAATTTGATTTGCCTTTGGTATGGGGATTTCAATACTATAGGCTTCGACATGCTTGGAGGGCACAGTGTGGATTGGGAGCTATGACGGTTCAGAGTGACATTGTACTAGACTTTGTGTGTATGAAGGGAGGGACGAGGGGAGTCATATCGAGCTTATATCATGACCTACTGCACTCCTATCTGGGGGGAAATCACCTCATTGCAAAGAGTAAATGGGAAAAGGAGGTGGGTACCCTCACGACAGAACAATGGGAGGCGATTCTAGAATATGTCCCGAAGATCTCTCTAAGCGAGCAGGCACGGCTCTCCCAATTATACATAATACATAGGACATACAAAACACCGTTGCTTCTGTACAAGGCGGGCTTGAGGGGAGATTCCAATTGCCCTAGGTGTGGCATGGACCAGGCCGGATTGCTGCACATGCTATGGTCGTGCCCACGGCTGGCGGCTTATTGGTTGGTCGTTATTAACAAAATTGAGAGGGCTTATACATGTACAATTGACAGAAACCCGGTGCTGTGTGTTTTGGGGGAGGTGGATGGTATACCTGTCTCGGAACATAACAAAGTGGCGATAGCGCGATTGCTATATGTGGCACGCAAATTAATAGCACGAAAGTGGACAGATTCGGAACCCCCCACTAGGAGGGAATTTATTGCTCAGACACGTACGGTAATGCATTTAGAGGAAAGCATTTACAGGCGGAGGCATGGAGAGAGAACTTTTGGGAAAATATGGTCCGCATGGATGGCGGTAATATGATTGTCAATGTTCCCAGGTATGCCCGGCATAAGGAGTATTGGCGGGAGGGGGGAGGGGGGAGAGGGTTTTGACTGTATTACTACACGTTATGTGAATTGTTATATGTATATTGATAACTGTTTGCTGTTAATTTTTGAAACCTAAATAAAAATAATTGGTTTAAAAAAAAAAAGAAAGGTTTCTCAGGAGAAAAAAATAAGGGTCCATTACAGGTCACTACAGAGCGCTACTATCGACTGCTTGTAAATGCGCCCAGAATGATTGCCTAGATGATGGCGTGCATTCTACCATCAATGTGCATGTCATATAATGTCACAAGGAGGAAAGTGACCTACGCGCCTCATGTAATATGGAGCATGTATTCTACCATCAATGTGCATGTCATATAATGTCACAAGGAGGAAAGTGACCTACTCGCCTCATGTAATATGGAGCATGTATTCTACCATCAATGTGCATGTCATATAATGTCACAAGGAGGAAGTGACTAGGCTCATGTATATGCGCATGATTCTACATCATGTGCATGTCATTATGTCACAAGGAGGAAAGTGACACTCCTCATGTAATATGCGGCATGAATTCTACCATCAATGTGCATGTCATATAATGTCACAAGGAGGAAAGTGACCTACCGCCTCATGTAATATGCGGCATGAATTCTACCATCAATGTGCATGTCATATAATGTCACAAGGAGGAAAGTGACCTACGCGCCTCATGTAATATGCGGACTATTCTACCCATCAATGTGCATGTCATATAATGTCACAAGGAGGAAAGTGACCTACTCGCCTCATGTAATATGCGGCATGTATTCTACCATCAATGTGCATGTCATATAATGTCACAAGGAGGAAAGTGACCTACGTGCCTCATGTAATATGCGGCATGAATTCTACCATCAATGTGCATGTCATATAATGTCACAAGGAGGAAAGTGACCTACGCGCCTCATGTAATATGCGGAATTATTCTACCCATCAATGTGCATGTCATATAATGTCACAAGGAGGAAAGTGACCTACTCGCCTCATGTAATATGCGACATGTATTCTACCATCAATGTGCATGTCATATAATGTCACAAGGAGGAAAGTGACCTACTCGCCTCATGTAATATGCGACATGTATTCTACCATCAATGTGCATGTCATATAATGTCACAAGGAGGAAAGTGACCTACTCCCCTCATGTAATATGCGGCATGAATTCTACCATCAATGTGCATGTCATATAATGTCACAAGGAGGAAAGTGACCTACTCGCCTCATGTAATATGCGGCATGAATTCTACCATCAAAGTGCATGTCATATAATGTCACAAGGAGGAAAGTGACCTACTCCCCTCATGTAATATGCGGCATGTATTCTACCATCAATGTGCATGTCATATAATGTCACAATGAGGAAAGTGACCTACTCCCCTCATGTAATATGCGGAATCTATTCTACCCATCAATGTGCATGTCATATAATGTCACAAGGAGGAAAGTGACCTACTCGCCTCATGTAATATGCGACATGTATTCTACCATCAATGTGCATGTCATATAATGTCACAAGGAGGAAAGTGACCTACTCCCTCATGTAATATGCGGCATGAATTCTACCATCAATGTGCATGTCATATAATGTCACAAGGAGGAAAGTGACCTACGCGCCTCATGTAATATGCGGAATCTATTCTACCCATCAATGTGCATGTCATATAATGTCACAAGGAGGAAAGTGACCTACTCGCCTCATGTAATATGCGACATGTATTCTACCATCAATGTGCATGTCATATAATGTCACAAGGAGGAAAGTGACCTATCCCCTCATGTAATATGCGGCATGAATTCTACCATCAATGTGCATGTCATATAATGTCACAAGGAGGAAAGTGACCTACTCGCCTCATGTAATATGCGGCATGAATTCTACCATCAAAGTGCATGTCATATAATGTCACAAGGAGGAAAGTGACCTACTCCCCTCATGTAATATGCGGCATGTATTCTACCATCAAAGTGCATGTCATATAATGTCACAAGGAGGAAAGTGACCTACTCCCTCATGTAATATGCGGCATGTATTCTCCATCAAAGTGCATGTCTATAATGTCACAAGGAGGAAAGTGACCTACTCCCCTCATGTAATATGCGGCATGTATTCTACCATCAAAGTGCATGTCTATAATGTCACAAGGAGGAAATGACCTACGCGCCTCATGTAATATGCGGCATGATTCTACATCAAGTGCATGTCATATAATGTCACAAGGAGGAAAGTGACCTACTCGCCTCATGTAATATGCGGCATGAATTCTACCATCAATGTGCATGTCATATAATGTCACAAGGAGGAAAGTGACCTACTCGCCTCATGTAATATGCGGCATGAATTCTACCATCAATGTGCATGTCATATAATGTCACAAGGAGGAAAGTGACCTACCGCCTCATGTAATATGCGGCATGAATTCTACCATCAAGTGCATGTCATATAATGTCACAAGGAGGAAAGTGACCTACTCGCCTCATGTAATATGCGGCATGAATTCTACCATCAATGTGCATGTCATATAATGTCACAAGGAGGAAAGTGACCTACGCGCCTCATGTAATATGCGCATGTATTCTACCATCAATGTGCATGTCATATAATGTCACAAGGAGGAAAGTGACCTACGCGCCTCATGTAATATGCGGCATGTATTCTACCATCAATGTGCATGTCATATAATGTCACAAGAGGAAAGTGACCTACGCGCCTCATGTAATATGGAGCATGTATTCTACCATCAATGTGCATGTCATATAATGTCACAAGGAGGAAAGTGACCTACTCGCCTCATGTAATATGGAGCATGTATTCTACCATCAATGTGCATGTCATATAATGTCACAAGGAGGAAAGTGACCTACGCGCCTCATGTAATATGCGGCATGAATTCTACCATCAATGTGCATGTCATATAATGTCACAAGGAGGAAAGTGACCTACTCGCCTCATGTAATATGCGGCATGAATTCTACCATCAATGTGCATGTCATATAATGTCACAAGGAGGAAAGTGACCTACGCGCCTCATGTAATATGCGGCATGAATTCTACCATCAATGTGCATGTCATATAATGTCACAAGGAGGAAAGTGACCTACGCCTCATGTAATATGCGGCATGATTCTACCATCAAAGTGCATGTCATATAATGTCACAAGGAGGAAAGTGACCTACTCGCCTCATGTAATATGCGGCATCAATTCTACCATCAAGTGCATGTCATATAATGTCACAAGGAGGAAAGTGACACTACGCCTCATGTAATATGCGGCATGATTCTACCATCAAGTGCATGTCATAAATGTCACAAGGAGGAAAGTGACCTACTCGCCTCATGTAATATGCGGCATTATTCTACCATCAATGTGCATGTCATATAATGTCACAAGGAGGAAAGTGACCTACTCGCCTCATGTAATATGCGGCATGTATTCTACCATCAATGTGCATGTCATATAATGTCACAATGAGGAAAGTGACCTACTCCCCTCATGTAATATGCGGCATGAATTCTACCATCAATGTGCATGTCCTATAATGTCACAAGGAGGAAAGTGACCTACTCGCCTCATGTAATATGCGGCATGAATTCTACCATCAAAGTGCATGTCATATAATGTCACAAGGTGACCTACTCCCCTCATGTAATATGCGGCATGTATTCTACCATCAAAGTGCATGTCCTATAATGTCACAAGGAGGAAAGTGACCTACTCCCCTCATGAAATATGCGGCATGTATTCTACCATCAATGTGCATGTCATATAATGTCACAAGGAGGAAAGTGACCTACTCGCCTCATGTAATATGCGGCATGAATTCTATCATCAATGTGCAGAACCTATGCGTTCTGGACACCCGCTCGTCAGTGCACAGGTCCATCGTGCGTCAGTGCCCAGGTCCACTATTTAGGGGAAGTGACAAAACCGTCCCTGGCATCTAAATTTAGTAATCATTGTCATGGCATTAAATGGACAACAATTACTGCTGTTAGCAGAGAAACGATTCCTTACTCCTTGCAGATCACATGTATTAGATTATCGTTATATCATCACACAATAGATAATTCTATTTAAACAACATTAAGAAAAATGTATATGAATTTCTGAAATACAATATAATATGATATCAACTGAGTGCTGGATCCCCTGACTTATGTAAAGTGTCAGGGGTAACCCCACAAATAAACCAAAAATACATTGATAAAATAGCAGGAAGCATAATGCGAGTGAAATAAGTGTAATTAGAAAATTGGTGACGTGTTCAATACTTATTTCTAAAGGTGCTATTGACATGAAATTCTTACCAGATGTCAGTAACAACCCATCTAAAGAAATAAAACCATACATGTTCAATACTTATATAACCCGCCGTACATGAAGATACAGATAATGGGCTGCAAATATGCCTAAATATTGTCCAATTGGCACTTCACATCAAAATCAAAACAAAAAGGTTCAGACTTACATACCAATAGCCAGATAAAGAGAACAAGGATGTATGATAAAAAGAATACATTTTTATTTAACATCTTTAAAATATCATGTAGAGAAAATATCTATAAAAAACCAGAGTGCCCAGAAGGGGGAAGTGCATAGCAGCACTAGTTAATAATAGATGGAATTGTAGATGTACCCCTATGTAAAACGAGCAAAAAGGTTACAGACATCCAACACAATTTTATCTCAATTGTCTTGCTGAAGGTAAATACAGTTCAAGATTTATAATGATTATTTGCCCCATATAGTGTAAAGTGTCTGTAATAATAAAATCCTATGTAAAATCCAGTATAATATGTTGGATCAGTAAGAAGGATATAAACATTTAGAGACTCTATACACTATAGCAGGGCAGATGCATGGACAGACCAGAGCAAATGAGAGGACCACAAAGTAATAAGGAAAATCTGTATAGTAACTCAGCCTGGACCTAGGAGCACATGTAGGTGGATGGATGGCACTTCCCCCTCACCACTTCTGCTTTTACATAGGGCAGGGCCGACTCCAGGTTTTTATGGGCCCCGGGCGAAAGAGCCTCAGTGGGCCCCTTTAACACAGACCACAATTCATGATGCACAGATACTGCAGAGAAATATTGGTATAGTACAATGCCAAACACTTCTCGTCTTCCATTACATGAGTGATATCTATGGTAAATTAAACAATAGCTCAAAAACCGCCAAATCCTCACAGTGCACAGTACAGACTGGACAGTACAGTCCTCCATACAATATTATGGGCACCACATAGTCTCCCCCTCATCACCCATATAATACCCCATGCAGGATGTCACCCCCCCATCCCCCATATAATGCTCCATACAGAATACTGGACCCAAAATAATGCTCCATACAGAATACTGGACCACATATAATGCTCCATAAGGATACTGGTCCCCATATAATGCTCCATACAGGATACTGGTCCCCATATAATGCTCCATACAAAATATGGAGCTCTCCTCTGCGCTGTGCTGCATTCTGCACTGTTACGGCTCAGGAAAGGGCGCTGTGGAAAGACTCCCCATTATCATCATCATTGCCTCCCCATCATCATCATCATGGCCTCCCCATTATCATCAATGCCTGCCCATCATCATCATCGACTCCCCAATCATCATCATTTGCCTCTCCATCATCATCATGGCCTCCCCATCATCATCATGGCCTCCCCATCATCATCATGGCCTCCCCATCATCATCATGGCCTCCCCATCATCATCATTGCCTGCCCATCATCCATCATCACTCCTCCCCATCATCATCAATGACTGCCCATTATCATCATCGCCTCCCCATCATCATCAAGGCCTGCCCATCAACACACACAGACAGCACCGCAGCACACAAGCACTCTCTCACATACATACAAACACACACACACACACAAAGCACCGCACTACATACACACACACTGATACACACAGACACACACACACACATCACATCTCACCTGTCCGGCGTCCGCGCGCTCTCTGCCACAGCCGGCCACTGAATGATGACGTAATTCAGCGGCGCTGCTGTGAGAGGAGGCGCCAGCGCCCCCTGGAGCCCGGAGCTGCAGCAGCGGAGGCACGGGAGAGGTAAGTATTGTCCCAGCTGCTGCCGGGGCCCTGAGCAAGCGGGGGGGCCCAGTGGCGGCGCTGACACCGCTCTCCTCCGCTAACCGGCACTTGCCCGGGTTGGCCGGGTGCTGACGCCGGCCCTGCATAGGGGTATATCTAAAATTCTATCTATTATTAACTAGTGTTGGTAATACACTTCCCACTTCTGGCACTCAGCTTTAAATAGATATTTTCTCTGCATGATATTTTAAAGAAGTTAAAAAAAACAAAAAATTTTTTATCATACTTACTGGTTCTCTTTATCGACTATTGGTATGCAAGTCTGAACCTTTTGTTTGACTATGCCTAAATTGTGTATATTGTAGGAAATATAGGAGGAATAAATCCCAAGACAGATCAGCAGATAAGGAAGGGTAAAGACTCAATAGAACTCTTGAGAGGATACCATATAGGTCATTAAAAAATGGGCACCCCATAGAACAGCAAAATACATAAACAGACACCAAAACAATGGTGGGGAAAAAACATTATCATCCAAAACCCATAAGGATCAGTGGGTAAAAGGCAGTTAATAAGGGTATCACCTAATCATTAAGGGTAGATAATCTAGCATCTGATGCACAGAAATATTCTAGAAATGAGAACATATGAAAAAATGAGTCATGGATTTGATTGTAGAAAATAAGCGAGTTATAGGCATGATTACCGTAAAGAGTTAATGCCAAGTTGCTCATTCAGCCCATGTGGTTTAGTCGTGTTCATTCTGTATATCCATTTTGTTTTTTTCTGTAACATTTTCTGGTCTCAGTTACCATCTCTAACTGGGGAGCTAGCACCTCAATAACACAAACGTGGAATGTGTCTAGCCTTCTTCCATGTATCTCCTGAACATTCGGGTATTATGATCATGTCCCCAATATGATCCTTGATCCGTTATCTATGCACTCCAGTGAAATGGTACCCCTTAAACACCAGTCCAGAGGCTCTTACCTAACCAAGTCAGTTCTCACATTTTGCGTTGATTTAGCTTTTATCCTAAGTTATACTGCAAGACTTGTTAAAGGGATTATCATGACTTGTTAGGATCGCTGCTTCCAACAGGTGGCGCTAGAGTTCAAGTCCTCTTTCTCTCTGAAGAGGCAATATACATTTTAAATAGATAACTGTATTACCGAGGGTGTTGTTTATCAAAAGAACGACAATGGTATTCACGTCCAGTTGTCTCACTCCTGAAAGTTTTGGTGGTTCTTACATTCTCCACATCTACATGTCCTCATGGCTCTGTTCTCCAAGTGCCTGTAACTTTCTCATTTGTGTGAAGACTATGTACCAACCGGTCTTTGATTGACGTACCCTTCCTAAATGTTATTGCTGGGGAAGGGGTATAACATCCCTTATGTTTGGGTTGTCTTAAGCATGTTCCAGTGTCTAGCAAACATATTTCTAATTCCTTGTGATCTGTTATCATAAGTTTTCATCACCTAAATAGACTTTTGTTTCACCCTCTGCATCTCGAGGTCTTAGCAAGAATAGACTGTCACATTTCTTTGCACTCTGGTCGGCCTCCATGAGCACCGATAATGGATAATGGCTCTCCAAAAATCTATTCATCAGATCTCGTGCTTGTTCATGATAAACCAAATTAGACGAGCAGCCTCTCATCACCCAGTAATACTGCCACTTAGAGATGCCCTTCTTAAGGGAGCAAGAATGGTAACTCTCCCATCAGAGTAGATTGTTAGTACAGGAAAGATGTATATCTTTGTACCGTGTTAGCCAGTAGATAGAAAAATATTCAGAACTGAGAGTCCTCAGTAGTTGATAACTTTTAATGGCTAACTGAAAAGATGTTAGATTGTTAGTAGACGCAGATTTCTTAAAAAGGTACGGGTCCCCAAGTGTTCCCTTTGATCTTTCTCAATAAGGATATCGAGAAAAGTTATGAAGTCCCGTTTTATTTTCAGATGTAAATCTTATGAAATTTGTAGACTGTCAAAATGTGACTGAAATATGCCTAAAATGGGCATCTCATAATCAAAATACAATTATGGATATGGGTGCTCCGGAGCCGGTTAGAATGGGGGGGGCAATCATCTCCCAATAGCTGTGACCCCAAACTGGTGGCAGAACTTAACCTAAAACACAAAATAATTTTGAGTCAGGACAAACTTTAACAGCTCAAGTAGAGAGGTATTAGGTAAAGTACAGGGGTTGGACAAAATAATGGAAACACCTAATGTTTTGGCATCATAATCTTTGAACATGTTATAAACATGCAAACCGTGACATATGGTAATGCTTTGTAGTTGATTATTTGTGTTATGTGTATGTAAATTAACTGTTTGTTTTGCATAATTGTAAGAACATTGATGAGAACCTGATACCAATGGCAGACCTCTCGGATTTTCAAAGAGGCCAAATTGTTGGTGCTGGTATGGCAGGCGCTAGTGTAACCGAAAGTGCCTTAATGCTTGGCGTGTCAAGAGGTACTGTCTCCAAAGTAATGACTGCGTTTGAAAGAGAAGGAAAAACGTCCGCAGCAAAGCACAGGGTCGGCCAAAAGTCGAAGTTGACTAAGAGAGACCGTCGGACTCTAAAGCGAATTGTGAGAGAGGATCGCAAGACCACGGCTCCGAAAATCACTGCTGAGCTCAAAGAACACCTACAGAACCCAGTTTCCATGAAAACTGTTCGTCGGGAGCTGAACAAATCTGGATTCCACGAAAGAGCTGCAATTCGAAAACCGCTGCTCTCAATGACAAATGTTTCCAAGCGTTTAGAGTGGTGAAGAAACCTCCACAATTGGTACCTCGAGCCGAGGAAATGTGATATTCTCAGACGAATCATCGTTTACTCTATTTCCGACCTCCGGCCGCGTGTACGTTTGGAGACAGCCAAAAGAAGCATTCCATCCAGACTGCCTTCTCCCAACCGCAAAACATGGTAGAGGTTCTGTGATGATCTGGGGTGCTATTTCGTGGAGATCCGCCGGGCCAATGATATCCCTTCATGGAAGAATTAACAGCCGCGATTATTTAGGCATTTTGGGCGACCAAGTGCATCCTATGGTTCAAGCACTGTTCCCGGAGGGGAATGCCATCTTTCAGGATGATAATGCACCAATTCATACAACTACAATCGTTAAAGCATGGCACGAGGAACATTCTAATGAAGTTGAGCATCTCATCTGGCCCCCACAATCCCCAGACCTCAACATTATTGAGCATTTATGGTCGATTTTAGAGATTCAAGTTAGACGTCAATTTCCGCCGCAATCGTCGCTCAAAGAACTGGAGGGTGTTTTAACTGAAGAATGGGCTAAAATTCCTTTGGAAACAATTCACACCTTGTATGAATCCATACCTCGGAGAATTGAGGCTGTAATCGCTGCAAAAGGTGGACCAACACCATATTGAACTAATTTTTGTTGATGTCTCCAGGTGTTTCCATTATTTTGTCCAACCCCTGTATATTGTGTGTGTGGATAAAACACTTAAGGAACTTGTAGTGGCATTACCAGCCTATGTACGTAATCCTAGGGAACTAGAAGCTAGATAGAGAAATCAGACCCTGATGTTGAATAAGAAGGTTTTTTTTTTTCCCACAAACTTTTTTTTTTTTTTCTTTGAATGAATGAGTAACAATTCCCAAAGGCACACTCAAAAAATATTGTGGAAAACCTTCCCAGAAAAGCTGTCATGGCTGCAGAAGGGGGACTGACATCATATTACGCCCCTTGCTTTTGGAATAGAATGACCACATTCTTATGGACATATATTTTTTTTTAACTTCCATTCATTACTGAAGGCTTATATATTATCCATATTTCACTATAAGAGAATGAGCAATACACTATGCAGGCTATGTTGGAATTATAGCAACAGTCTCCTGCAGGAAAACATTGACTCACTGTAATACAATGTTTCACAAGTTACCCATCATGTTATATAACCCTAGTCTTAAGAGGTTGAAAGCAATACTAGTGTTGCACTCTCCTCCCTAACGGAAACATATTTCCAACATTAACCTATAGACTGTGTGAATACAGAAACAACGGACAGACTTTACTCACTGGAGTCTCCTGCAGATTCTCATAGAGATAACGTTGGGTCCTCTTGACGACAGAAGCATCAGATCCAAGAAAAGGAATGGAATACTGCTGCACCTCATTACTGTAAAATACTGCACCCCTGCAAAACAAAGTGCAAACTAGCATCTATATAGCACAACAGTAGAATTACCTAGCCTTGCACGAGTCTACTTGGTTTAAACCCCTTCACGACACTAGGTTTTTCAGTTTCCATCTTTTGCACCTTGTCTTCACAGAGTCTTAACTTTTTTATTTTGGCCTTGTGAAAGCTTTTTTGCGGGATAAGTTGGACTTTTGACCGACAGCACTGATTTTACCATATCATGAACCGGAAAAATGGGATAAAAATCAAAGTGCGGTGAAAATGCAAAAAAAGAGCAATTCCACAATTGTTATTTGTGTTTATTTTTTTTCTACCATGTTTCTCTAAATGCTAAAACTGACCGCCGATATGATTCTCCAGGTCATTACAAGTTCGCAGATACCAAACATGTAGGTTCTTTTTTATTTAAATTGTGAAAAAAATCTAAAGTTTGCAAAAAATAAATGTCGCCATTTTCAGAGACTTGCAGCGTCTACATTTTTCGGGATCTGGGGATGGGTGAGGGCTTATTTTTTGTGCGCCGAGCTGATGTATACCATTTTGTAGTAGATATGATCTTTTGATTGCCCATTATTGCATACTATTGCAATGTTGTGGCCGCCAAAAAAACTAATTCTGGAGTTTTGATTTTCTCATTAAGCCGTTTATCGATCGGATTAATTCTTTTTAGATATTGACAGATCGGGCGTTTCTGAACGCGGTGATACCAAATATGTGTATTTTATTATTGTTTTATTTGGATCAAGCAAATGGGGGGTGATTTGAACATACATACTTTTTTTTTTTTACACATGCTTCAATAGTCTCCCTGGGAGACTAGAAGCTGGGATCATTAGATCGCCTGTGTCCCTGCTGTGTAGCAAAAATGATTACCTGCTATGAGCGCCAACCGCATTCAGGGATCTCCAGCAGTCCCCAGGTTGTCATGCTAACCTATCGGCCACTTGCGCTCTTGTGACACAGGAGCCGATGGCGAGATTAGGCTAGTTTCACATTTGCGTTGGGCAGAGCTGTGGAGGGCTGTGTACTTCCTCCGTTAAGCTCCGCCCACTGCCGCAACTCTTCTGTTCAGCTCCGCCTATGTCTGCATGCATCCTGCGTACCTATCTTTAACATTGGGTACGCAGGCCATAGGCCATGCATGTGTATGCGGATGCGTCCGCATGCGTCTTTTTGACACTGCGCCGACCGCTACAAAATGCAACATGTTGTATTCGACACAGTTCGGCGCAGGGTCAAAATGACGCATGTGGACGCATCCGCATACACCCGCATGGCCTGCATACCCAATGTTAAAGGTAGGTTCGCAGGACGCATGCAGACGTAGGCGGAGCTGAACGGAAGAGATGTGGCAGTGGGCGGGGCTTAAGAGGAAGTACGCAGCCCTCCGAAGCTCTGCCCAACGCAAATGCGAAACCAGCCTTAGTGACACGCTTACAGCATGACAATGTTAAATGCCTCAGTCAGAGACTGACAGCGGCATTTAAGATGTTAACAGCTGTGGGTAGATACGTAACAGGTCGTGAAGGGTTTAAAGGGACTGTGTCAGCACAGAATGACTGTTCAAACCAATTATTGGCACTTGGTACTTCATTGCACCGTGCAATTCAACAATTGTTTTTTGGGTTTATTTACCATGTTTACTAAATGCTAAAACTTACCTGCTATTCTGATTCCCCAGGTCAATACGAGTTCACAGATACCAAAACATGTATAGGTTCTTTTTTATTTAAGTGGTGGAAAAAAAATCCACAAGTAAAAAAAAAAAAAAAAGTGCTAATGTCGCCATTTTCCAAGACCAGAAGCATCTACAATTTTCATGATTCAGGTGTGTGAGGGATTATTTTTTGAGCGTCCAGCTGACTTTTTTATTGACACCATTTTGGGGTAGATACAATGTTTTGATCGTTTGTTATTGCATTGCACCGCAATGCTGCGGCAGCCAAAAAGTGCAATTATGGCATTTTGAATTTTTAATTTTAATACACTGTTTACCGATTGGATTCATTTGCTATATGTTTTGATAGATCGGACACTTCTGAATGCAGTGATACCAAATGTGTATTTATTGTTTTTAAAAAGATTTATTTTTAATGGGGCAAAAGGGGGTGATCTGAATTTTTTTAAAGGGAATCTGTTATGATTTGGTAGCTGAGGAGAGCAGGCAAAAACGGCAATACACCAGAGAGGTTGGAATCTACTGGATTGCAGTACCCTGACTAACCACCACAACTAAAGGCAGCCGTGGAGCGTTCCTACGTTGGTCCTAGACGCCTCGTCACAGCCTGAGAGGTTAACTACACCCAAAGATAGAAAGAGGAAAGCTATCTGCCCCGGAGCAGATCCCCAAAGAACATAGGAAGCCCCCAAACATGTAATGGCGGTTAGACAAGAGGAAATACAGACACAGACAGAAAATAGTATGAGCAAACGTTGGGGCCCAAACTTCCTAAATAGAAAAGGATAGGAAGGACACTTACTGCAAACCAAAAAACCCTAAAAAATACCAACTCTACTAATTGCAAAAACACCTGAGATCACACGACTCTACCACCTAAATTAGTTCTCTGGTGTAACAAAACTAAGCCGCAGCCACTGAAAAAACTGGAAAAGGCAAATGAACAAATAACAGTGGCTCCAGAAGAACTGAGAGGAGCCCAAGCCCCCCCGGGGGGGGGGAGGGAAACCAGGCTAACCTCACAGAAATGCAGAGAAATATACAAATGGTAAGCACAAAAACAAAAAAACAGAAAATATCTTATCTGAGAGCAGGAGAAGAGGCAAGACTCAGCAAGCTTCCAAGTGAACCAGGAACCACAGTTGAGACAAGAACAATTGATCACCGGCAATCATGATGGGAGGGAACCTCCCTTATATAAGACCAGTCTGTAACTCCTGATTGCCAATCTTCATTGAATGGTTCAGTACTGTTTGTAACCACCAGAGGGAGCTTCTGCTCAGAATTCATTTCTAACACATTCACAACAGTACCCCCCCCTTGAGGAGGGGTCACTGAACCCTCTTTTGGGCAACCAGGTCGATCAGGATGAGCTCTGTGATACGCACAGATCAGTCTCCTAGCATGGATGTCCGAAGCAAACACCCAAGAATTGTCCTCCTGACCATAACCTCTCCACTTAACCAAATACTGGAGTTTCCATCTAAAAAAAACAGAATCCAATATTTTCTCAACCACATACTCCAGATTGCCCTCAACCAAAACAGGGTCAGGAGGCGCAGCCATAGGAACCACTGGCTCGACAAACCTCTTCAATAAGGACTTGTGGAACACGTTATGGATCTTAAATGTCCCTGGAAGAAGCAAACGAAAGGAAACAGGATTAAGAATCTCCATGATCTTATAAGGTCCAATGAACCTAGGCTTAAACTTAGGAGATGCAACTCTCATAGGGCTATTTCTTGAGGACAACCAGACCAAGTCCCCCACTTCAAACCGAGGACCATCAGTCCTATGCCGGTTGGCAAACCACTGGGCCCTCTCCTGAGAGAGGGACAACCTCTCCACTACCTGGTCCCAAATCTGCTGCATACGCTCCACAACAGAGTCAACACCTGGACAGACAGAAGCCTCCGTCTGTCCCGAAGAAAATCGAGGGTGAAACCCAAAATTGCAGAAAAATGGAGACATCAAAGTGGCAGAGCTAGCCCTATTATTAAGAGCAAACTCAGCCAAAGGCAAAAAAGAGACCCAGTCATCTTGATCAGCAGACACAAAGCATCTCAGATAAGTCTCCAATGTCTGGTTTGTTCTCTCAGTTTGTCCATTGGTCTGAGGATGAAAAGCCGAGGAGAAAGACAATTGAACACCAAGATTAGAACAAAAAGTCCTCCAAAATCTGGAAACAAACTGGACTCCTCTGTCAGACACAATGTTCTCAGGAACGCCGTGTAACCGAACCACGTGCTGAAGGAACAAAGGCACCAATTCGGAGGAGGAAGGCAACTTAGGTAATGGCACAAGATGTATCATTTTGGAAAACCTATCACAAATCACCCAGATAACGGTCATTCTCTGAGAAACAGGGAGGTCGGAAATGAAATCCATAGAGATATGGGTCCATGGTCTCTTGGACACAGGCAATGGCATCAACAAACCACTAGAGCGAGAGCAAGGCTTGGAGCGAGAGCAAGTCCCACAGGACTGCACAAATTCCCTGACGTCACGAGACAAAGTAGGCCACCAAAAGGACCGACTAACCAAGTCTCTGGTACCAAAAATTCCGGGATGACCGGCCAACGCGGAACAATGAATCTCAGACATCACACTCTTTTTCCACCGGTCTGGGACAAACAATTTCCCAATAGGGCAGCGCTCGGGTTTATCCTCCTGACACCCTTCCAGAGCCAGTCTCAAAGTGGCCAAGATGCCGGAAAGAACTACACCCTCTTTCAAAATAACAGCAGGATCAGATAACTCAGGAGAGTCCGCAAGGAAACTCCTCGAGAGGGCATCCGCCTTAACATTCTTAGTGCCAGGAAGAAAGGAAACCACAAAATTAAAACGTGTGAAAAACAAGGCCCACCTGGCCTGTCTAGGATTAAGTCGCTTGGCTGATTCCAGATAAACCAGATTCTTATGGTCCGTGAGGACCACCATCTGATGTTTGGCTCCCTCCAGCCAATGTCTCCACTCTTCAAAAGCCCACTTCATGGCCAATAACTCCCGATTACCTACGTCATAATTACGTTCAGTTGGAGAAAATTTTCGAGAGAAAAAGGCACAAGGGTTACTTTTAGAGGTCTCTGGATCTCTTTGGGACAAAACGGCACCTGCCCCAATTTCAGAGGCATCAACCTCCACCTGAAATGGCAGAGAAACATCAGGCTGCCGTAGAACAGGAGCAGAAGTGAATCTCTGCTTAAGTTCCTGAAACGCAGAGACTGCCTCAGGAGGCCAATTCACCACATCAGAACCCTTTTTGGTCAAATCAGTCAATGGTTTAACAATAACAGAGAAATTACCAATAAATTTATGATAAAAATTGGCAAAACCCAAGAATCTCTGAAGAGCCTTTAATGAAGTAGGTTGGACCCAATCACAGATGGCCTGAACCTTGACCGGGTCCATTTCAATAACAGATGGGGACAAAATGAATCCCAGAAATGAGATCCTCTGTACGCCAAAAAGACACTTTGATCCCTTCACATACAGAGCATTCTCTCTCAAAATCTGGAACACAGTCCGAACATGTTTCACATGAGAGTCCCAGTCATTGGAAAAAATCAAGATATCATCCAAATAAACAATCAGAAATTTATCCACAAAATCCCTGAAAATGTCATTCATGAAGGACTGGAAGACGGAAAGAGCATTAGTGAGCCCAAAGGGCATCACTAGGTACTCAAAATGCCCCTCTGGGGTATTAAACGCCGTCTTCCATTCATCCCCGTGCTTAATGCGAATAAGTTTATACGCCCCCCTGAGGTCAAGCTTGGTAAACCAAGTAGCACTTTTCACCCTGGAAAACAGGTCAGAAATCAAGGGTAACGGATATTGATATTTCACAGTGATATTGTTCAAGAGACGATAATCAATACACGGCCTTAATGAACCATACTTTTTGGCCACAAAGAAAAAACCGGCACCCAAGGGTGAAGAGGATGGTCTGATATGACCCTTCTCCAATGACTCCTTGATATAAGACCGCATAGCGTCATGTTCAGGTACAGACAAGTTAAAAAGGCGACCTTTAGGGAATTTACTACCAGGCACTAATTCAATAGCGCAGTCATAGCTCCTATGGGGGGGCAAGGATGCAGATTTATTTTCGCTAAACACATCAGAAAAATCAGTCAAAAAGTCAGAAACATCCTGAGCCTGGGGAGAGGCAGAAAAAACAGGAGTGTTGGCATTAACACATTGGCAGCCCCAACTGGTTACAGACACAGATTTCCAATCCAAAACAGGATTATGAGACTGCAACCAAGGGAAACCTAGTACAATAATGTCATGCAGATTATACAGCACCAAAAATTTGCAACTCTCCTGATGATCAGGTTCAACCCTCATTATCACCTGAGTAGAGAACTGGGGTTTATTCTCAGCCAAAGGGGTAGAATCAATCCCAGTAGGGGAATAGACTTCCGTAGGGGTATCAAGGGAAACCCACAACGTTTAGCAAAATCAAAATCCATCAGGTTAATAGCTGCTCCCGAATCAACAAAAGCCTGAGCAGAAAATGTGGACAGGGAGCAAATCAGGGTAACAGTCAACAGAAATTTAGTCTGAACACTACCCAAGACAACTGAGCGTGTAAAACGTCTTCCCCGCTTAGGGCAGACTGAAATAGCATTAGAGGCGTCACCACAGTAGAAACATAACCCATTGCGTTTACGAAACTCATGACGCTGTGCCCCAGAAGCCACTCTATCACACTGCATGGGTTCAGAAGCTGGTTCACAAGGCAACACTATTCCACGCATACCTCTACGCTCACGCAAATGTCTGTCAATTTGAATCGCTAATGACATAGAATCATTGAGACCAGAGGGAGCAGGGAAACCCACCATAACATCTTTTACATTCTCTGACAGACCCTTCCGAAAAAGGGCTGCCAAAGCATCATCATTCTATTTGGTTAGGACTGCCCACTTTCGGAATTTCTGACAGTACAACTCAGCGTCCTCAAGCCCCTGATTTAATGCCAACAAGGTTTTTTCAGCTTGATCAGTGACATTAGGTTAATCGTACAATAACCCCAGAGCCAGAAAAAATGCATCAACATTACTCAAAACAGGGTCCCCAGGTGTCAGGGAAAAAGCCCAATCCTGAGGATCGCCGCGCAGGAGAGAGATGACAATTTGAACCTGCTGTGCTGCGTTCCCTGAGGACTTAGGTTTTAAGGCAAAAAACTTACAGTTATTTTTGAAATTCAGAAATTTAGCTCGATCCCCCAAAAATAAATCTGGCATTGGGATCCTAGGTTCCACAACCGGCAACCCTGCAAGATAGGTAGCAATACTCCGAACTTCAGTGGCAAGCTGATCCACACGGCCAGAGAACTGTGCAAACTCCATTGAGAGAAAAAAAAAATCCTCCTCAGCACCCAGAGAAAAAGAGGGAAAAAATGCAACAAACAGAGAAAAAAATAAAAATTTCTGACAACTTCCTTTTTTCTTTTACTATTTTTCCCTTCTGTTGAGTACCATATAATTTTCAGTTGGGCTGGTGATACTGTTATGATTTGGTAGCTGAGGAGAGCAGGCAAAAACGGCAATACACCAGAGAGGTTGGAATCTACTGGATTGCAGTACCCTGACTAACCACCACAACTAAAGGCAGCCGTGGAGCGTTCCTACGTTGGTCCTAGACGCCTCGTCACAGCCTGAGAGGTTAACTACACCTAAAGATAGAAAGAGGAAAGCTATCTGCCCCGGAGCAGATCCCCAAAGAACATAGGAAGCCCCCAAACATGTAATGGCGGTTAGACAAGAGGAAATACAGACACAGACAGAAAATAGTATGAGCAAACGTTGGGGCCCAATCTGCCTAGACAGAAAAGGATAGGAAGGACACTTACTGCAAACCAAAAAACCCTAAAAAATACCAACTCTACTAATTGCAAAAACACCTGAGATCACACGACCTCTACCACCTAAATTAGTTCTCTGGTGTAACAAAACTAAGCCACAGCCACTGAAAAAACTGGAAAAGGCAAATGAACAAATAACAGTGGCTCCAGAAGAACTGAGAGGAGCCAAGCCCCCCGGGGGGGGGGGTGGGAAACCAGGCTAACCTCACAGAAATGCAGAGAAATATGCAAATGGTAAGCACAAAAACAAAAAAAAAAGAAAATATCTTATCTGAGAGCAGGAGAAGAGGCAAGACTCAGCAAGCTTCCAAGTGAACCAGGAACCACAGTTGAGACAAGAACAATTGATCACCGGCAATCATGATGGGAGGGAACCTCCCTTATATAAGACAAGTCTGTAACTCCTGATTGCCAATCTTCATTGAATGGTTCAGTACTGTTTGTAACCACCAGAGGGAGCTTCTGCTCAGAATTCATTTCTAACACATTCACAACAGGAATCTGTCACCCCATTTTTGCCCTATGAGATAGGGCCACCGCCATCAGGGGCTTATCTACAGCATTCTGGAATGCTGTAGATAAGCCCCCGATGTTACCTGAAAGTTAAGAAAAACGAGTTATAAAATACTCACCCAGGGGCGTTCAATAGTTCCCTATAAGAGACTAGATGCTGCAATCATTTGCAACACATAGCAGGATTTCAGGCCTACCATGTGCAGCAAAAAAACACGATGTCCTATGAACATTGGCCACGGAGATTTGCAATGGACAGGCACTTGGGGCTTCTGCAGACAACCGGCAGTCATGACAACCCAGCAGCGCCCCACAATCACGTGACAGGGGCGCCGATGAGCGGGTCTTGGGACGCGCTTCCGGGAATGCCGCGGTCAGTGATTGACAGTGGCATTTAACTGGTTAACAGCCGCGGGTGGATCTCGGATCCACCAATGACTGCAAGAGGCACATGACAGCCGATCAGATCATTATTTGTCATGTGGAGGTAAAGATGCGGGCTCGAACACGACCTTGGATGTACCTATAAGTCCAAGGTCGTGCAGGGGTTAAATACACCTTCCCACTTGCTTAGTTTCCATCTATTTCCACTATTCTCATTTCCGCTCTTCTCTAGCTTTATGATGCCAGAGCGGTTAAAGATGACTTATTTTGAACAGTCATTCTGTGCTGACAATAGTCCCTTTAGTTGTTTATGATTACTAGATGGTGGCCCGATTCTAACGCATCGGGTATACTAGAAGCGGTATATATAGAGGCTGCTGTTGCTGGGGTGTACTTCCTCTGCGAGGAGCCGGGAGATGACCCTAACTAGCGCCGCCGATCTCCCGACGATAGCGGTAGCGTGCGTGGTTCAAATCCTGCTCCAATTCGCGGCCGGACTGTGCCTGTCACTGATGCGGGATTTCCATTACAGACAGACAGAATTAGACGATTATATAAGTAGATGTGTGTGGTTAATATTCCGTCCATGTGACCTGAGCCAATTTGACCATGGACGGAATATTACGTCTTTGCAATCGGCCCGATTCTGACAGATGACACCCGGCACTAGGTGCCAGGAGCGGCCACAGATCGCACCCGGCACTTTAACCCCCAAAATACTGGGATCAAATAAGATCGCAGCATTCCGGAAGCCGGCACAGGGCTGACAGCCCCTCTGCCTTTGGATCGGAGAACCCGCGGTGTGACGCGGGATCCCGATCGTTGCCATGGTGAGCGGATGTCGTCATGAGAGGTCACCAGAGCTAAGAAACTTGTTGATCATGCGCAGTGCATGATCAGCAAGTCTCTGTCAGTGCAGCGCTGACAGCTTCTATGGCATACAGATGCTACTTCATCTGCATGCTACAGAAGCGATCTGCCTGCAAAAAATGATTGTCACACAGTTGGACAAAGTAAAAAACTTAGGAAAAGTAAAAAAAAGAAAAAAAAATTAAAATTGTAAAAATATCAAAAATAAAATATCTGTAAATAAATATTTGAACGGAAAAAAACAAAAAAAAGTACACATATTTGTTCGCAACGACTCGACCTATAAAAGTGTCCCAATAGTTAGCCCCTTTAGTGAATACCATAAAAAAAAAAAAAAAAAAAAAAATAATGCTTTATCATAATATCGCCGAACAAAAAAGGGAATAACACGCAATCAAAAAGACGGATTTAAATAAACATGGTACCGCTGAAAACATCATCTTGTCCCACAAAAACGAGTCACCATACAGCTCAATCAGCGGGGAAAAAAAATTATAGCTTCTCAGAATAAAGTGATGTAAAAACAATTATTTTTCTATAAAATAGTTTTTATTATAGAAAAGGGCCAAAACATAAAAAAACAATATAAATGAGATATCGCTGTAATCGTACTGACCCGAAGAATAAAACTGCCTTATCAATTTTACCACACATGGAACAGTATAACATCCCCCCAAAAAAAAAAGAAATTCATGAATTGCTGGTTTCTGATATTCTGTCTCCCAAAAATAGGACTAGAAAGCGATCAAAAAATGTCATATGCCGAAAATTGCACCAATAAAAAACGTCAGCTCGTCCCGCAAAAAACAAGACCTCACGTGAATCTGTGGGACAAAAAATGAAAAAATTATAGCTCTCAAAATGTGGTAACGCAAAAACTATTTTTTTGCAATAAAAAGCGTCTTTTAGCGTGTGACAGCTGCCAAACATAAAAACCCTCTATAAGGCCTCTTTCACACGTCCTGATATTTCCGGTGCCGGAGATGTCAGTGTCCATGTTTGTAATACGTGTGGCACACGTGACAACCGTGTTACGCATCAGCAACACACGGACGGGCACCAGGGAAGAAGCGTCACAGTAAGTGCTGTTCCCCGGCGCTGGGTGCTGAACATGACTCTCATCATTCTCCCCTGCTCTGCCGGCGATCGGCGTGAGCAGGGTAGAATGATGAGAGTTACATTTAACCTCTTAGTGACAGAGCCAATTTGCAGCTTAATAACCGCGCCAATTTTTACAATTCTGACCACTGTCACTTTATGAGGTTATAACTCTGGAACGCTTTAACGAATCCAGCTGATTCTGAGATTGTTTTTTCGTGACATATTGTACTTCACGTTAGTGATAAAAATAATATTATATGACTTGCGTTTATTTATGAAAAAAACGGAAATATGGCGAAAATTTTGCAATTTTCAAACTTAAAATTTTTATGCCCTTAAATCAGAGAGATATGTCACACAAATTTCTTAATAAATAACATTTCCCACATGTCTACTTTACATCAGCACAATTTTGGGAACAAAATTTTTTTTTTGTTACGAAGTCATAAGGGTTAAAAGTTGACCAGCGATTTCTCATTTTTACAACACCATTATTTTTTTAGGGACCACATCACATTTGAAGTCACTTTGAGGGGTCTATATGATAGAAAATACCCAAAAGTGACACCATTCTAAAAACTGCACCCCTCAAGGTGCTCAAAACCACATTGAGGCTATGTGCACACGTTGCGGATTCTGCTGCGGATCCGCAGCAGAATTGCAAGTGATGTACAGTAGCATTAGAGTCAATGTTAAACAAAAAACG
Organism: Oophaga sylvatica; assembly: GCA_033576555.1. Classification (NCBI taxonomy): domain Eukaryota; kingdom Metazoa; phylum Chordata; class Amphibia; order Anura; family Dendrobatidae; genus Oophaga; species Oophaga sylvatica. The sequence continues at coordinate 428,054,810 of JARQOD010000005.1, read as the reverse complement.
AAGTGCACATGCTGCGGATTCTTCCGCGCGAAATTGGGTGCGGATTTAAATCCGCAGCATGTCACTTCTTTTGTGCAGTTCCGCAGCGTTGTCAGACCTGCTCTAAATAGAAATCCGCAGGTCTGAAAACGCAGGGGAAATCTGCACAAAATCCGTGGCAAATCCGCATCAAATCCGCAGTAAATCAGCAGTAAATCCGCAGGTAAAACCCAGGTCATTTTACCTGCGGATTTACCAAAATCTGCGCGGAAAATTCCGCAGCACAATCCGCACCGTCTGCACTTAGCCTCAAGAAGTTTATTAACCCTTTACATGCTCCACAGGAACTGAAGCAATGTGAAAGGAAAAAATTAACATTTAACTTTTTTTGCAAAAACTTTACTTCGGAACCAATTTTTTTTATTTTCACAAGTGTTAGAGGAAAAAATTAACCACAAAAGTTTTTGTGCAATTTGTCCTGAGCATGCTGATACCCCATATGTGGGGGTAAACCACTGTTTGGGTGCATGGCAGAGCTAGGAAGGGAAGGTGCGCCGTTTGACTTTTTCAACGCAGAATTGGCTGGACGCCATGTCGCGTTTGTAGAGGCCCTGATGTGTCTAAAACAGTGGAAACACCCAACCACAAGTGACCCCATTTTGGAAATTAGACCCCCTAAAGAACTTATCTAGATGTGTGGTGAGCACTTTGAACCCCCAAGTGCTTCACAGAAGTTTATAACGCCCGGGCGTGAAAATAAAAAATCATATTTTTTCCACAAACCTGATCGTTTAGTCCCCAATCTTTTATTTTCCCAAGGGTAACAGGAGAAATTAGACCACAAAAGTTGTTGTCCAATTTGTCCTGAGTACGCTGATACTCAATATGTGGGGGAGACCACTGTTTGGGCGCATGGGAGAGCTTGGAAGGAAAGGAGCGCCATTTTGTAATGCAGACTTTGATGGAATGTTCTGCGGGCGTCATGTTGTGTTTGCAGAGCCCTTGATGTGCCTAAACAGTAGAAACCCCCTGCAAGGGACACCATTTTGGAAACTAGACCCCCCAAGGAGCTTATCTAAATGTGTGGTGAGCACTTTGAACCCCCAAGTGCTTCACAGAAATTTATAAACGCAGAGCCGTGAAAATAAAAAATCATTTTTTTCCTCAAAAATGATTTTTTTAGCCAGCTATTTTTTTATTTTCCCAAGGGTAACAGGAGAAATTAGAACCCCAAAATTGGTGTGCAATTTGTCCTGAGTACGCTGATACCCCATATGTTGGGGTAAACCACTGTTTGGGCGCACGGCAGGGCTCGGAAGGGAGGGAGCGCCATTTGACTTTTTGAACGCCACGTCGTGTTTGGAGACCCCCTGATGTGCCAAAATCGTGGAAACCCCTCAATTCTAGCTCCAACCCTAACCCCAACACACCCCTAACCCTAATCCCAACCTAAATCCCAACCCTAATTCCAACCCTAATTGTAACCCTAACCCTAATTCCAACCCTAACCCTAATTATAACCCTAAGGCTAGGTTCATTTTGCGTTTTACCAGCCTGTTCAACACAACGTTGATGGGCTGGTAACAGTATAGCATAACGCGATCGCGTTATGCTACACCCGTTAGCGCAGAGGAATCAGCAGATGATTCATCTGCGCTAGCGGTGATGGAGCCCAGACGCTGCAGGCCACGTCCGAGGCTCTGTCACTGAATGACGGCACGTCGCTAACGCATACCGCTTTACGGCATGCATCGCGATGCGCCCTCAAATGGGGGTGAATGGCAGCGTTAACGGACTGCGTTACACTGCGTTATACGCGGTGTAACGGCGTCCGTCTAACGGACTGCCATAACGCAGTATGAACCCAGCCTAACCCTAATGCTAACCCTAACCCTAGCCCTTACCCTAACGGAAAAATGAAAATAAATATAATTTCTATATTTTATTATATGTCCCTAACTAAGTGGGTGATAAAGGGGGGGTTTATGTACAGTTTTTTTTATTTTGATCACTATGATAGTTTATCACAGTGATCAAAATGTACTTTCATTCTATCTTTTTTTTCAATCTGCCACCAGGCAGATTCGGCGGGCGCACTGCGCATGCGCCCGCCATTTTTTTCCCCAGCATGAAGAGGATGGGAGCCTGAAGCCTGCCGGAGGACGGGGGACACCGAGTGGTACAGGGGGGGGGAAATCGGGGGGTATTGGAGACCGTAATGCTCACCCCTCTGATGTGCGATCACATCAGAGGGGAGAGAAATCTTTTTTTTTTTTTGAGGTCGCGTTATACTGTTATAACGGCGATCGCAACACCGGGGTCGGTAAATACCGACCCGGATCATGTTCTCTGGGGTCTCGGCTACCCCCGGCAGCCGAGACCCCAGAGAAAATTGCCCAAACCCCCCCAGCACATCGCGGCGGGCGCACTGAGCATGCGCCCACCATTTTCTCCCCATTGCAGCATGGCGGCGGCACCAGGGGGACACCGGAGGGCCCTGGGGCCAGAAGGGGGGAATCGGGGGCCACAAGGGGGGATCGGGGACCCTTTTTCTCTCTCCTCTGATGTCCGATCACATCAGAGGAGAGAGAAATTATATGGCACATCATTCTTTTTTTTTTGTTGCGATCGCCGTTATAGGGTTAGTAACGGCGATCGCAACATCGTGGTCGGCAAAAACCGACCCGATTCATGTTCTCTGGGGTCTCGGCTACCCCCAGCAGCCGAGACCCCGGAGAAAATCCGACAGCGGGGGGGCGCTATTCACTTTTTCCACAGCGCCGTTAATTAACGGCGCTGTGGTTTAAGTACCCTTAATGACCGCCGTTGAAAGACGTATATGCGGTCGTTAAAGGGTTAAGTAATTAGAGACAGCAGGCGGCAGCTGATTGGACTATTACTCCCATCAGCCTACCAGCCTACCCCTGCTTCTGCTAATAACAGTGAGGCGGGCGTCACACACAACTACAAAAAATCGGTCCGTTTTAGTCGGTCGATTGTCGGATCAAAATGCAAACATCACACATCCTTCTGTCATCCGATTTTCCTTCAAAGATGCGATTTAGTCGCATGTGTGTGTACCTTGTAACATCCGATTTTCATCCGACTTGCGAGAATTTCTCGCAGGCTTGCAAAACTGACATATAATGGATCCAAAAGAATAGTATTTCAATCACAAAAGAAAGAATAGATATATACACATAGAACACATATATATATATATACATGTCATTGTGACATGTATATATATATATATATATATATATATATTTATAGTTCCTAGACTTCTACATACTGTAATAGCCGCTAATTCAATTGCCGGCTTTTGTGAAATCACAGAAGCCGACATGAAATGATACATTGTTTCCACACAGTTAACCATGTCATTTCCTGTATTTTGATATTTGTTTAGAACTTACAATTACATGAGTGTATTTGTGCAAAATTTCAGACATGTAGGGGTTAATTAAAGGTGTAAATTCGTTGAAAAAAAATGCGTGGGCTCCCGCTGTATTTTCTCCACCAGACAGACAAAGCAAGCGAGTGGGGGCAGATAATAATAGCCTAGGGAGGGTAAATTTTTTTTGTGCCCCCCCCTGGCTACTAACATCTGCCCCCAGACACCCCAGAAAGGGCAAATCTATAATTAGATTCGCCCTTTCTGGCACTTTGCCCGTCTATTCCCATTGCCCTGTAGCGGTGGCGAATGGGTTAATAATGTCACCTTAATGTCACCGTAGTATTGAAAGGTGACCTTAAGGCAGGTTAATAATTGAGAGCTGTCAATTAGACAACTATCAATTATTAATCCTATTGAAGTAAATTAAAAAAACACAGACACATTAATAAAAATTAATTTTAATGAAATAAAAACACATTTTTTTGACCATATTTTATTTTACACTTAATCCGTGCGAAGCCATTGATCTCCTAAAATAAAGAAAAAAAAATAAAACAACATTATTCTTACCTATTCCGCCGATCTGTCACGTCCCACGCTGTAATCCTTCACAAAGGTTAACTAGCTTTGAGCCAAGCAGTGCAAGTAATCCTGCATGCTCAGCTCAAAGCTCCTGAATGAATAAGTTCCTCTCCTGGCGACAGGAGAGGATGTGTTTAATGAATGAAGCTTAATTGATTGTGTCCACTTTCACCTTAGGTCAGGTCACGGAAGTGAAAGTGGCAATAAATCAATTAAGCTCCATTCATGAATCACTTCCTCTACTTTCTGTGGTAGAGGAACTTATTCATTCAGGGGGTTACAGCTAGGAGACAGAATTATCTCCCTGCTAACTGTAACCTCTTAACCCTTTCTGATGGATTACAGCGTGGGACCTGACTGTACATCGGATTGGTAAGTATAATTTTGCTTTTTTATTTTATTTTTATTACAGGAAATGGTTTAGCAGGAAAATAAAATATGGTCAAAAACTGTGTGATTATTTAATTAAACTTATTTTTTATTAAACTGTGTGTGTTTGATTTTTCTATCATACAATAGGATTAATAATTGATAGTTGTCTAATTGACAGCTCTCAATTATTAACCTGCCTTAAGGTCACCTTTCAATACTAAGGTGACATTAAGGTGAGATTAGTAACCCATTCGCCACCGCTACAGGGCAATGGGAATAGACGGGCAAAGTGCCAGAAAGGGCGAATCTAATTATAGATTTGCCCTTTCTGGGGTGTCTGGGGCAGATGTTAGTAGCCAGGGGGGCACAAAAAAAATGTACCCTCCCTAGGCTGTTATTATCTGCCCCCACTCGCTTGCTTTGTCTGTCTGGTGGAGAAAATACAGCGGGAGCCCACGCATTTTTTTTTAACGAATTTACACCTTTAATTAACCCCTACATGTCTGAAATTTTGCACAAATACACTCATGTAATTGTAAGTTCTAAACAAATATCAAAATACAGGAAATGACATGGTTAACTGTGTGGAAACAATGTATCATTTCATGTCGGCTTCTGTGATTTCACAAAAGCCGGCAATTGAATTAGCGGCTATTACAGTATGTAGAAGTCTAGGAACTATGAATATCAGCCCGCAGCTAGCCTTCACTGGCTATTAAAATAGGGGGACCCCCCCAAAAAAAAATGACGTGGGGTCCCCCTATAATTTATAGCCAGACAGGCTAGGCAGACAGCTGCGGGCTGATATTCATAGCCTAGGAAGGGGCCATGGATATTGGCGCCCCCCCTGGCTAAAAATACCAGCACCCAGCCGCCCCAGAGTTGGCGCATCTGTACGATGCGCCAATTCCGGCACTTAGCCCCTCTCTTCCCACTCCCCTGTAGCGGTGGGATATGGGTAATAAGGGGTTAATATCACCTTGCTATTGTAAGGTGATATTAAGCCCGGTTAATAATAGAGAGGCGTCAATAAGACGCCTATCCATTATTAATCTTATAATCTTATATTAATAAAGGGTTAAAAAAAACAACACACGCATAAGAATAAATTATTTTAATGAAATAAAACACAACACGGTTTTCATATCTTTATTACACACTCAGATCCAAGCGACGCCCTCGATCTCCTGTAAAAAAACGTAAAAAAATAAAACAACCGTATACTCCCTGTCCGACGCAGTCCAATTAATAACGAGTGTCCCACGACGGTCTCCCCTATAGAACGGTGACATCAGGTGATGCCACTGCTCTGTAGGGCCTCCTAGTGATGCACTGACAGGAGACAATGGCTCCTGCAGTGCATCACTGAGTTCATTCTCTCACTTTATGGCAATGCTGCGTGGGAATTTTCTCACCCAGCATTGCCGTGAGAGAATGAACTGTAGTGACGTCACTCTCTCCCGGCGGCAGAGCGATACACAGATGGATGGCGTCGGGGAAGAGGTGAGTATGTGCTCAATGTTATTTGTTGTATGTTACTGTATGTTATATGTTCTGTATGTCATTGTATGTTATATGTTCTGTATGTCATGTAATTTTTTTTTTTTACATTCAGCAGTGCACATTAGCCGGATGATGGGACTACTACTGTCCCATCATTGGCTAATGTGTCAGTCACTGTCACTGTAGCAGCATAGCCGATGGGACTTGTAGTCCCATCCGACGATGCCTGCATACACGGAGACACGCACACAGCCCCGCACACCGCCGCACATACACAGCCCCGCACACCGATCGCGCACACAGACCTGCACACCGATCGCGCACACAGCCCCGCACACCGATCACGCAGACACCGGCACACAATCACCGCCCACACACACAGCGCCGCACACTATACACGCCCACGCACCGCCCACACACATAGCGCCGCACACTATACACTCCCACGCACCGCCCACACACTTCCCTCCTCCCGAACTGCAGCGATTTCAGCCGCAGCAAACCCGCAGATCTTTTTTAGATCTGCGGTTTTGCTGCGGAAGTGCCCGACTCAATGCAAGTCAATGGGCGCCGAACCGCTGCAGTTCCGCACAAAGAATTGACATGCTGCGGAAAATAAAACGCGGCTAAACCGCGCGTTTTTTTCCGCAGCATGTGCACAGCAGACCTGCGGTTCCCATAGGGATTCATTGGCTGTGCACTGTGCTGCGGGTTGGATGCGTTTTCCGCAGCGTTAAAAACGCAGCGGAAACGCATCTAAAACCGCAATGTGTGAACGGGGCCTAAATATATATATATATATATGTCACAATTACATATATACATCTATAGATATATGTATTCTATGTGTGTATATCTATTCTTTCTATTCTTTATTAAAGCTGTCAGTGTGATTTTACAGTATAGCCGGGGATGAATTGCCGGCTTTTCTAAAGGACACCGATGCGATTTAATCGCAAGTCACACATGCGGTCCGTTTGTAATCAGATTTTTCATCGCTCCCATAGACTTGCATTGGCGATAGTCGACCCACAATCGGTGACAATCGCAGCATGCTGCGATTGCACACGGACGTTTAAAACGGACCACAAAAAATCTGATACTGGGAGCTGCTCCATAGATTAACATAGGGCAGACTGCAATACGATTTTTCATCGTATTGCAGTCGTCCGATTCGTCGCCAGTGTGACGCCGGCCTGACAGCAGGAGCAGCTGATGGGGTATTTATCATCTGCTGCCTACACTATAAATAAATGAATGAAATAAAAACGGCGTGGGTTCCCCTGTATTTTCTATAACCAGCCAAGCAAAACTCACAGCTGGTGGCTGCAATTCTCAGCTGTCAGCTTCAGCAAGGTTCGTTATGAGCAACCTTCCCGTTTCAGTCTATGTTGTGTAAGGTCGCATACTAGTGCAAGTCCTGTTTGCTGCACTCTGATGCAAGCTCTGCCAGCTGCACTCTGATGCAAGCTCTGCCAGCTGCACTCTGATGCAAGCTCTGCCAGCTGCTCCATCCAGTCTGTCCTTCTGGTTCCAGCTGCTGTGCGACCGTTGATCTGTCCTGGAGTGGCACCTGGCATTCATCGGAAGCCAAGTCTAACCTCACCATCAGAGGCTCTAGTAAACAGTCAGGTGATTTCTTAGTCACAGCCCTCCAGGCTCTCTATGGTTAGTGGCACATTGGTTCCACAAACCATGTCAGTGACAGTTTGCTCAGGCCATGGATCCCGCTGGACTCCGGATCCTGCCTGTTTGGACCATGCAAAGAAAGTCGTGTTTCGGCACGTTACCCCTGACAAAGGCAGCATGCCGAAATGCGTGTTGGGGAAGACGCCATTCGGGTGCCAGGGATATCCTCCTTTGTGTGAGTTATATGTTTTAATACATATTTCATTTTTACCTTTGATGTGTAACATTACACACTTTTTATAATGCCGCATTATGCACATGTTTTGGTATCAAATTGCGCACCTTATGAATCATGATTTACACTGATTTCTACAAAGTACTTATATGATCTGTGATTCAGATACAGTACAGACCAAAAGTTTGGACACACCTTTTCATTCAACGATTTTTCTGTATTTTCATGACTATGAAAATTGTAGAATCACACTGAAGGCATCAAAACTATGAATTAACACATGTGGAACTATACATTACACTTTGCAAAAAAGTGTGAAACAACTGAAAATATGTCTTATATTCTAGGCTCTTCAAAGTAGCCACCTTTTCCTTTGATTACTGCTTTGCACGCAGAAAAGGTGAACGGATGGACTCTACATGCCTGGTTCCCACCGTGAAGCATGGAGGAGGTGGTGAGATGGTGTGCGGGTGCTTTGCTGGTGACACTGTTGGGGATTTATTCAAAATTTAAGGCATAGTGAACCAGCATGGCTACCACAGCAACGTGCAGCAGCTTGCTATTCCATCCGGTTTGCGTTTAGTTGGACCATCATTTATTTTTCAACAGGACAATGACCCCAAACACACCTCCAGGCTGTGTAAGGGCTATTTCACCAAGAAGGAGAGTGTTGGGGTGCTACACCAGATGACCTGGCCTCCACAGTCACCAGACCTGAACCCAATCGAGATGGTTTGGGGTGAGCTGGACCGCTCACCGCTTCAATTTTGAATAAATCCTTAACAGTGTCACCAGCAAAGCACCCCCACACCATCACACCACCTCCTCCATGCTTCACGGTGGGAACCAGGCATGTAGAGTCTGTATATATTTTTTTTGCACAAGCAGTTTACTTATTTTCATGACACTCATTTTTCTATACCAGTTATAACAATTTTGCTCATATTTCACTGGCCTTCTTATTGTGTTATTTTACCCCCCATCGGCGTCCTTTGTCTGGAAGCTATTGTATGCTATTTTTAATTGACATTTCTGATATTGTACCTGTTTTACCAATAAACTATTGAATTCTTACACTACATTATACGGGACTTTTTGGTTGTTTTTTTCCTTGGCTTCGGCCTTTTTTCTTTGCTTTGTCTTATTACCGACTGTCCATTTGTTAATTTTAAGGTCCAGCTTTTTGGTTGAAGGGATATTATTCCATACTTATTATGCTATTTAACTATACAGATTCCCCTACTTCCTTCTAAGAATCTCCTTTGTCGAGGTTTCTCACTGTTTGGACCATGTACTAGGACCTTTACCGACAAAGACGCACAGGAAAAGCTGTCTATACAGTTGCAGTCTTTAACCACTAAGTTGGAGGCCTTAAACATGCCTCTTGAGTTCCGCATGTTGAAGCAGCTGTGTCTTCTCCAGAGACTTCCCAGTCAATTTGCTTTGCTCGAGATCCAGATTCCCGCCTCGCAGCTCCACCACGTTTTGATGGCAATACGAAGCTTTGCCGTGGGTCTATCAATCAGTGCCGGCTACATTTTGAACTCCTTCCACACCATTTCCAGTCGGACCGAGCAAAAGTAGAGTTCCTCATGCGGCACCTTGGAGGCGAGGCCCTGGCGTGGTTGAACCCATTATGGGAGAGAGAGGATCCAATCATCTCCAATTTGAATACATTCTTGGAAGCTTTTCGCAAAGTGTCCGATGAACCCATGCAAACCACCTCAGCAGCTTCTGCTCTTCTCCGTTTATGCCAGTCCAATTCTTCTGTGGGGAAATATGCGGTACGCTTTCGCACCCTGTCGTCCGAACTCGGATGGAATAATGAAGCTATGGTGGCAACATTCCGGAGGGGTATTTCCAGAGATATTAAGGATGAGTTAGCGGGTCGAAACCTACCAACTACCTTTGATGACCTGTTCTCCCTCGCCATCCGTATAGACCTCCGCTTCCATAAGCGTGCTAGTGAGGTGGCACGTGAGAACCGCAACGCCTGGCTCCATTTTTTCAAGGATCACTTGTTTCTTTGCCCTCCCTTTTCGAGGACTCATCGGAGCTCTTGCAGATCGACCACCTTGCCTTTGCTAGACAGCGACTGAAGGATCGTTGCGCTAAAGGCCAGTGCCTGTAATGTGGAGTTATTGGTCACTCCATTTGAGTCTGCCCGGTGAGACCGGAGAAGCTCCGATATCTAGGGGCGGTAGGAGAGGCCTCCTTAGACGGAAAGAACATTTCTCTACCCCTGACCCTTACTGTGGCCGTGACAACCGGTGAATCCCAGTTTGTTGAGTTTGCGTATCTGGATTCTGGGGCAGCTGGAAATTTTATCCTCCAGGCTCTAGTGGATTGGTTCCAAATCCCAGTTCATCCGCTCAAGAGCCCCCTGGCAATAACATCTGTCGATGGGAGAATTCTTCGGTAGACGGTTCATCTGGCTACTGAGCCGCTTGAGGTCCGTATTGGGACGCTTCATTTTGAGAAGATTGCCTTCTATGTTCTTTCCCACATGTATCATGCCTTTCTCTTAGGCCTACCATGGCTGCAGCAGCATAAACCTTTGTTGAACTGGAGAGGTGCTCCGCTGGGGACATTCCTGTCATGAGAAGTGTCTGGCTCCAGTACATCCAGTTAAGGTCCCATCTTGTCCAGCATCGTAAGCCGTCTGCTTAATGATCCTTTGACGATCTTTTGACAAGAAGGAAGCAGAGACTTTGCCGCCCCACAGGCCGTACGACTGCCCTATTGACTTGATTCCCAGATCTACACCTCCTAGAGGCCGAATTTACACTCTGTCCCCAGCTGAGACTCAAGCTATGTCGGACTACATTCAGGAGAAATTGGCCAGGGGTTCATTCAGAAATCCTTCTCCTGCTGGAGAAGGGTTTTTCTTAATTAAGAAGAAGGATGGATCACTCCGACCCTGTATTGACTATCGAGGTCTCAACCAGATCATTGTGAAGAATAAATACCCTATCCCACTGATTCCTGAGTTGTTTGACTAAGGATCTTCACCAAATTAGACTTAAGTGGCGCCTACAATCTAATCCGCATTCAACGGGGAGATGAATGGAAGACTGCTTTTAACACCAGGGATGGACATTATGAATATCGAGTGATGCCCTTCGGTCTCAGTAATGCACCAGCAGTTTTTAAAGAATTCATCAACAACATCTTCCGAGACCTGCTTTATTTCTGCGTAATCGTGTATCTAGACGACATTCTGGTATTTTCCTCGATCTGGCCTCCCACAGACGAGCAGTTTGGCAGATTCTTCAGTGTCTTCAGGAGAATCGCCTCTATGCCAAGTATGAGAAATGCGTTTTCGAACTGTCCTCTCTTCCCTTCTTGGGCTACATTATCTCGAATACCGAACTCAGGATGGATCCTAAGAAGTCTCTTACATCCCTAAATGGCTGCTGCCCATAGGGATCAAAGCAATTCAGCGATTTTTCGGCTTTGCTAATTACTATCAGCAATTCATTCCTCACTTCTCCACGCTTACCGCTCCTATCTCTGCTATGACCCGAAAGGGAGCTGATTCGAAGAACTGGTCCTCTGAGGCTGAAGAGGCCTTCCGCTTTCTTAAATGGTTCTTCTCCACCACTCCCATTCTGCATTTCCTAGATTTGAACAAACAGTTCTTCCTAGAGGTGGACGTATCCTTGTTAGGGGTTGGAGCTGCGCTCATCCAGAAGTCCTCCTCGGGTCACTGCGTGTCCTGCGGTTTCTTTTCTAAAGCCTTCTCCGCTCCTGAGCGCAACTACTCCATCGGGGATTGAGAGTTACTCGCCATTAAGATGGCTTTGGAGGGCGTGGCCTAGCAGCATGTGAGGAGGACGTGGGTCTGCTGAGCTCCCGCATATTGCTACTGATTACTGCCGTTATATCCCCACAGCACGGTCAGTAACTAACCTGTGTGCATTCCTGAGACTTGCGGGGGCCGCTGGACAGAGACACTCAGCCTCTAGCCTTACATCATGCCAAAAAAAGGTCAGAGAAGAGTGACTAGTGAGTTGGGGCCCGGGTCCCAAGATGGCGCTGCCATCACAGCGCACGCTCTGGAGGAAGCAGCTGCAGATAGTGAGGCCGGGAACAGGGAGATGGCAGCCCGGCTGAGACGCTTTGCCAGAGTGGAGGAGGCAGAGCGCGAGTCCCGCCAGGAGACAGATGAAGAGCCGGAGCCTGCAGGTGGAGGTATTGATCCAGAGGTGGGGGAGAGAGGAGAGGAGGAGGCCACAGGCTCTGGAGGTAGGGAGAAGCAGGATGTTGTGGTCAGTTGGGGAGAATTAGTGGAGCAAAACAAAAGCCAGCTCCAAGCACTGCAGCTGCAAATGCCAACTGAACCTACGATCACAGATTTGCTGATGGCAGTTGTGCAGTGTGGGTCTGCTACTTCTTCTGTGCTCACTCAGCTGGGCTATTTACAAGAATCTATGCAAAATGTGAGGCATGAACTCCACACCGTTAAAGAAATAAACAAAGTCCTATGCACACTTTAACTGTCAGTATAGGTGCTACTGAGGAAAAACCAATTGACTATAATGAAAAAACACCTTGAGCACTCGCAATGAAAAAGAAGAAAGAAGAATCCAAAGTAATATTCTCTGATTTCGTTTTTATTTGCACACACCAATTAAGCTCCAAACAGGATTTGTATAGAGCCCCACGTTTCGGCCGATATGGCCTTTCTCAAGGGAAGTCTTCTGTAGCTGCTCCTCACCGTTAAAGACAGAACTGGGCAACTTGAGAAACGAGTCGGAGTTGTGGAGGGTACTGTGTCTAAGGCAACACAGCATCATAAAGAACTTAAAAGAGATATGGTTGCTGTGTGGGCCAAAACTGATGACGTAGAGAATAGGTCTAGACGGAACAACGTCCGCATTGTTGGCATGCCTGAACGGTATGAAGGCAAAAATCCTACTGTTTTCATTGAAGCCTGGATCATGGAGAAAATAGGAACTGATAATCTAACTCATTTATATGCTGTGGAATGTGCTCACAGGGTCCCTACCCGCCCTCCTCCTCCGGGCAACCAACCGAGACCTATTTTGGCTAAAATTCTACACTACAGGGACAAGGATAATATCCTTAGATACTCTAGGGAACATTCTGACCTTTCTATTGATGGCTCCAGAGTTTCCCTTTACCCTGACTTTTCGCGAGAAGTCCAAAGAATGAAAGCTAAATTTATGGACATCAAAAAACGTCTAAGGGCCATAGGTATCCGATATTCTATGATATTTCCGGCCAAGCTGCGGGTCGAGGCCTGGAACAACGTTCACTTTTTTCTGGATGCTAAAGATGCTATGGACTGGCTGGATCTGAATGAACAGCAGCTGAGGAAAGATGAGGAAGACCGGGAATGCGGCTAATGATGTACTCGCTACTTTGGTCATTTCTGTATTGTCTGGTGTCTTGACTTTCGGGTCGGTTGTAGGAAACTGCTTGACATGTTATAGTGTTGTTACAGATGGTTGCCATGTGCTGTGGGGACTCATACTGTTATGTGTGGGCAGAAGTTAGGAAGTGAAACGCCCGTTGACTGATGTGGAAGGGAACATTGCCCTTGTTTGAACTGCCCTTGGCACTGCCGGGGGATATGTTGGGGAGAGTTCTGGGAGGGGGGGGGTCTATGGGTTTGTCGGTCCTATGTAACTTTTGTGCACAACAATGTAAGCTCTACTATGACACGGTGGATACTGGCGCTGACTGTACACTGCCTTGAGAATGGGTGATACTAAAATACTTAGCTGGAATATTAGAGGGCTAAAGTCCCCAGTAAAAAGACAGGCCATATTCTCCTTTATAAAGGACCAGAAGCCAACTATTATTTGCTTACAAGAGACACATCTTACTCCTGAGACACTTGGTATATTAAATAAGAGGTGGGACAACATGGGTATCACTCCACGTATTCTCAATACTCCCGGGGAGTTAGCATACTGGTTTGTTCAGGTGCCCAGTTTACATGCAATCAGGTGGTGGTGGACACGGAGGGGCAATTCGTCTTTCTATTTTGCAAACTCTTTGCTGAGATAATGATACTCGTTTCTATATACATCCCCCCGCCATATAGTAGTAAAGTTATATATAAAATTCATACCATGTTGAGGGACTATATGGTAGTGGGAGACTTCAATAATGTTTTGGACTCCCACTGGGATAGAGGTAATCATGCGCCCCTGAAATTGGAAGGTAATCGTACGCCTTTCGGAGGTTTTGTTACATGAGCTAGCCCTCACTGATGTATGGAGAAGTCGTAATCCTGATGTCTACCAATATTCATGCTTCTCCTCTACCTTTGCCTCAGTGTCACGCATTGATTTGGCTATGGGGGATGATTTGATGCTGGGAAAAATTTTAGACATAAATTATTTACCGAGAACAGTGTCGGATCACTCGCCCATGTCCATTACAATCAAGGGGGGGATAATAGATTGAAAACTAAACCGTTATGGCGACTTAATCCGTTTTGGCTGCAGCTAGTGGATAAGAACAATAGCTTTAGCTCTGAGATACGGGAATATCTCAGGTTTAATTAGGGTTCAGCATCGAGTTTGACTGTTTGGGAGACTCTGAAGGCATACTTGCGGGGCATGTACATAGTGAGATTTCAAAGCTTAAATCCAATTCCAGAGCAGAATCTCAGCTTATACTTCATGAGCTGGAGGATGTGGAAAAGGCTCTTTCCATGCGGTTCACTCTCGACACTCAGAAAAGGCTAAAAGAGGCACAGTTGAAGGTGACTAAAATGACGCTAGAAACTGCGAAGCGTAAACATAGTTTCAGTCAGTTCAATATTTTGAAAATGCGGAGAGTGTGGGTCATTTGCTCTCGGTTATAACTTTAGCACAGCGGGGGTCCTCGTTTATAGCCGGCCTTAGGGATGTGGGTGGGCAACTTTTTAATGACACTCCGAGTATTTTGAGAAGTCTGGAGACTTTTTTACCGAGCTATACTCCTCACACACCAGGGCTTCGAAGGAAGACCTTGACAACTTTTTGGGGTCCGCTAAACTCCCACGTTTAACTGATGAGGCGAGACATATGCTTGATGAGCCGCTGGACTTGGGGGAGCTTGAAAAGGCTCTGGGATCTATGTCCAATGGTAGGGCGCCGGGGATGGATGGCTTACCGGTTGAGGTGTACAAAAAGTATAAATCTGTACTACTCCCTACCTCCCTACCTTGTTGGCTGTATTCAATGATAGTCTCAGTTCTGGAGCTCTCCCGTCTTCTATGCGGGAAGCTATTATTACTGTGCTGCCAAAAAAGGATAAAGACCCATCACTCCCGGCGTCATACAAGACCCATTTCCCTTCTGACGGTGGACATTAAGCTCCTGACGAAGGTTTTGGCCACTCGACTTTCGAAAGTGCTGGAATCGTTGGTGCATTCGGATCAGATGGGTTTCATGCCTCGTAAGTCTACGGCCATAAATATTAGGCGATTGTACTTGAACATGCAGGTGAGGGCAGACAATGTGGGGGGGAGGGTGGTCCTGTCTCTGGATGCCGCCAAGCCATTTGACAGTGTAGAGTGGACCTACCTTTGGGCTGCACTTCGCTGTATGGGGTTTGGTCCGGTTTCATTGGCTGGATCAAGCTCCTATATTCCGAGCCAAAAGCACGAATACGAGTAAATGGATCACTGTCTGACCCTTTTCCTCTTTATAGATGTACGAGGCAGGGCTGCCATCTGTCCCCGCTACTCTTTGCTTTAGCGATAGAGCCTCTGGCTTCCAGAATAAGATACAATAAGGGCATTGAGGGGTTCAGATATGGAAGGACAGGAGGAGAAGGTAGCACTCTATGCTGATGACTTACTTATGTTTCTGGCTGATCCTGATAGATCATTACATAATGTGATGCTGCTCCTTAATTCATTTGGAGCTGTCTCGGGACTAGTTATTAACTGGGAAAAATCTGCGATTCTCCCTTTAGAATCGATCCCAATCAATGTCACACAGGTGCCGGTTGTAACGACTTTTAAATATCTGGGTATTATGATATCTAATAAACTAATGGACTTTGAACATTTGAATCTCTCGCCACTGATGGCCATGATTAAGGAGAAGGTTAAGGCCTGGGCTAAGTTGCATCTTTCTGTGGTGGGGAGAGTGAATTTACTGAAAATGGTGATCATGTCGCAGCTTTTGTATGTTCTCCACAACTCCCCAGTCTGGCTCCCTCAAAATAGATTCTACAAAATGAATGCGATATTTAGAGAACTTATATGGCTAAAAAAGGGTGCAAGGATTAAATTGGAACATTTACAAAAATCTAAAGAGGAGGGGGGGCTGGCACTGCCCAATCCGTGGCTATACTATTTCTCCTCTCAAAGTCAGCACATGGCAGGGGGAATGGAGAACTCCCCAGCGGAGACAGCGGGGGTCAGGTGATTTTTCCGGTCTCTTGTGGGTCAGGGGTCGCTGTTATCTAATCTAGAGGTGGGCAGATTTAGACCTTGGGCGTCTAGATATCCTACGATCCTTCTCATGACTAAAGTGTAGGACAAAATTAAACAGTTAAGAGGAATCACGGGTTTCACAAAATACTCTACTATTTGGGATAACCTGTATTTGCCGCAAATGAGATCGCTTAAAGGTTTTGCCCACTGGAGGCGAATAGGTATTTGGTGGTTGTCGCAATTAGTGGAAAATGGGGTTTTTAAGTCTTTTGACACACTGAGACGGGATTTTCCACTCCAACATTCTATGTTCTTCCAGTATCTGCAGTTGCGGCATGCCTACACAGTGCAAAACCAAATGAATAATATAACTATACAACAGGATGCTATTGTCAGCAGGCTCGGGCTGCAGGCATCCACTAGAGGTTTAATCTCGTTTGTGTATGGTGGACTTCTCTCAATTATTTTGGTGAGGCATCCAATAGGAGCGCTAGCGAAGTGGGAGCAACAGTTGGGCGTCATTTCAGGGGATCAATGGGAATCTATTCTGCAGATGGTCCCCAGACTGTCTCTTAGCAAACCCAATCATCTGTCCCAGCTGTATATTCTTTATAGAGTTTATAGAACCCTAAATGGTTATTTGATAGGGGGTTGAAGACGGATTCGCAGTGCCCTAAATGTGTGCTCGAGAATGCTGATATCTTGCATTTGTTGTGGAAGTGTCCCTGCCTGCAGGTATTTTGGATTCTGGTTCTTAATTTGATTCACGTAACTAAAGGACAGGATATCCCGCGGGATCCCGTTGTTTGTGTCTTGGGTTATGTGGAAGATGTGGGGGGAGATGAATACCTTCAAACCGCAGTTGCCAGAATGCTCTATGCAGCTAGGAAACTGATAGCATACCATTGGATCTCAGACAAGGTGCCATACCGGACAGAATATATCAATAAATTAAACTATATACTCTATAGAGAAAAAGCTATATACCTTAAGAGGGAGCGACCAAGTACCTTTGAGCAAATTTGGGCTGGTTGGCTGAACATTCCGGGTCTACCTGAGGCGAATCTATTTGTCTAGTAGCTGATTATGGTCGACATTGTTATCCACTGTGTCTACGTGGATATACTGTATATTTTCATAAGGTTTGTGCTTTTTTGTTTAATTTTCTTATCTCTTTTGTGGACGTGGCTGGGGGTGTGGGTGCGGGGGTCCGGGGGTTGTGGGGGGAGGGTGGGATGGATGGTGATACAGTTGTTTTCACTTGTTTGTTATACTGAAAATGTTAATAAAAATTATCCGATTTAAAAAAAGATGGCTTTGGAGGAGTGGCGTTACCTGGTGGAGCCAGTCTATCCAGTGGTCATCTACACGGACCATAAGAACCTGGCGTATCTCCAGTCCGCCCAGAAACTTAATCCAAGCCAAGCTAGGTGGTCTTTATTTTTTGCCCGCTTTAACTTTCTTTTACATTTCAGGTCCGGTGACAAGAATATCAGAGTTGATGCCCTCTCTCACTCTTTTCTGTCCGAAGATCAAGAGGAGAATCCATAATAAATCATTGAACCGTCTAAGATGGTCATTGTCGCTCCAGTCTGTTACAAATTCCTCCAGGGAAGACCGTGGCTGAATCTGAGAAGCAGCGAGTTTTGTCTTGGGGTCACTCGTCCAAGGTGGCTGGTCACACGGGACAAAGGAAGACTCTACAGTTGATTTCTCGCCACTACTGGTGACTGTCCATGAAGAAAGAGCTCTATGCTTACGTGGCTGCCTGTCCGATTTGTGCCCACAATAAAGTCCCCAGACAACTTCCTGCTGTTTTCTCCTGCCGTTACCCGTACCATCTGCTCAAAGGCAGCACATAGCTATGGACTTCATTACGGATTTGCCAGTATCTGAGGATTGCACCATCATCTGGGCAGTTGTTGATCGCTTCTCCAAAATGGCGCACTTTACCCAGTTGTCTGCTCTGCCGTCCTCTCCTGAACTGACTGACAGCTTCATCAAGCATATTTTCCACCTGCATGAATTACCTCACCACATCGTGTCCGATCGAGGTTTGCAATTCACTTCCAGATTCTGGCGAGCTCTCTGTAAGCATCTGGATGTCGCCTTGGATAATTCTTCGGCCTATCAACCCCAGTCCAATGGACAAGTGGAGCGTGTCAACCAAGTCCTGGGCAATTACCTGAGACACTTCGTCAATGCCCACCATGATTGGGTGAAACTGCTTCCCTGGGCTGAGTTCTCATATAACAATCACGTTGGTGAAGCATCGGGAGAATCTCCGTTCTATATTGTGTTCATTCGGCAACCCGAGGTTCCCCTCCCGGTGACGGTTCCCTCTGACGTTCCTGTGGCAGATGTCCTCTCCAAGAATTTTGTGAAGTTGTGGGAGGACACCAAAGCCACTTTAGAAGCATCCTCCGCCTGTATGAAGAGACATGCAAACAAAAGTCACCTGGATCCTCCGTGCTTCCGCCCCGGTGACAAGGTATGGCTCTCGTCCAGGTACGTCCGGCTGAAGGTTAGTTGGGTCCTCGTTTTATCGGTTCTTTCAAAGTGCTGGTTTCCTATAAACTCAAGTTGCCGCCTTCATTACAGATTCCGAATTCCTTCCATATTTCTCTGCTGAAGCCGGTCATCCTGAGTCCCTTCTTCAAGGATCCCAGTACCACGCCCATGCCAACTGCCTCGGAAGAAGTTTTTGAAGTGGAGAACATCTTGGCCATGTAGAAGGTGAGAGGCAAGACCTTCTTCCTTGTTGACTGAAATGGATTTGGTGCAGAGGAAAGGTCCTGGGAACCCAAGGGAAACATCCACGCTCCGATTCTCCTCCGGAACTTCCTCGAAGGCCTGAAGGACAGGAGGCATAAAGGGGGCTCCGGTTAGCACCACGCCAGAGTCCTGCTCTGACAGGCAGGGTCTATGGCGTGTCACTTCACTCACCCGTGTTTTTCGTCAGTGCTTCACTACCCCATGCATCCAGCAGAACTTCCAGCCAAGCCTCTAGCCATGTTCTTAGAACATGCGCGCGTGCACTCCCGCCCTCTTAAAGGGCCAGAGCGTGCACTTGCCATTTCCTCCCCAGCCAATGGCTGTGGGGGCAGTATGTATATATTGCTTCCTCCCCATTGAGCAACCTTCCTGTTTCAGTCTATGTTGTGCAAGGTCACATACCAGTGCAAGTCCTGCTGATGGGAATAATAGTCCCATCAGCCGCCGCCTGCTGTCTCTTATTACTTAAATATAACTCATCATTCCCCCCTGCTCTCGCTGATAGCCGGCAGAGTAAGGGAGAATGATGAGAGCCTTGCTCAGCACCCGGCGCTGGGAACAGTGCTTACTGTAACGATTCTTGCCATGCATGTCACATGGATGACATCCATGTGTGTAGTATGTTTTGGCCCGTGCTGACATTAAAAAGCGGACATGTCAGCGTGTTTTGCACACGGACACACACTGAGATGTGCACATACCCAATTGAATAGGCAAATTGCACTCCGCTCCTCCCAAGTCTCTCCGTATGACTAAGTAGTACTGTACTGCCACATATTGGGTATTGACACATTCAGTAAAAATAGTGGGACAAATTTTGGTGCCATTTTTACCCACTTCTTGTGTGAAAATGTAAAATCTTTGGCTAAAACAAAATTTTGGTGGTAAAAATGTAGTTATTTTGTCTTCACTGCCCAATGGTATAAAATTCTGTGACACACCCATGGTGTCAATATGATCAATGCAACCCTAGATGAATTCACTGAGAGGTGTAGTTCGTAAAATGGGGTCACTTATTGGGGGTTCTGCTGTTCTGGCACCTGCGAACCATAACACTAAGATCTGGCGCGCCTTGCTTTCTGAGCTTTGCACTGTGCCGAAAAATATTTCCAGATTACATGTAGGGTATTGGCACATTCAGGAAAAATGGACCTCAGTTTGTTGAAATTTTTTTTAAAAAAAGTTAGAAAAATGAAACATTTTAGTGGTAAAAATGTAATTTATTCTTTCTTCACCGCTCAGTGGTATAACATTCTATGAGGCATATGTGATGTTAATATGATCACTGCACTACTAGATGAATTAATTGGGGAGTGTAGTTTGTAAAATGAGTTCACATATAGGGGGTTTCTGTTGTTCTGTCACCTCAGGGGCTCTGCCAATGTTGACATGGCACCCTCAAACCATTCCAGCAAAATCTGAACTCCAATATGGCGACTCTTCTCTTCTGAGCTTTGCACTGTGCCTCAAAAGTAGCATTCCCCTACATATGAGGTATCGTCGTACTCATGAGAAATTGCACAACAACTTTTGAAGTCCAATTTCTCCTGTTACCCTTAGTAAAATAAAAAATTGGGGGAAAAAAGATCATTTTTGTGGAAAAAAAAAATTTTTTTTTATTTTTACGGATCTACGTTATAAACTTCTGTGAAGCCCTTGGGGGTTCAAAGTGCTCAGCACACATCTAGATAAGTTCCTTGGGGGGGGGGTCTGGTTTCCAAAATGGTGTCACTTGTTAGGGGTTTCCACTGTTTAGCCACATCGGGGGCTCTCCAAACGAGACATGGCGTCCGATCTCAATTCCCACCAATTTTGCATTGAAAAAGTCAAACGGTGCTCCTTCCCTTCCGAGCTCTGCCATGCGCCCAAACAGTAGTTTACCCCCACATATGGGGTATCAGAATACTCGGGACAAATTGCACAATAATTTTTGGGGTCCAATTTCTCCTGTTACCCTTGGGAAAATAAAAAGATTGGGTTCTTAAGTAATTTTTTTGTGAAAAAAAGTTAAATGTTCATTTTTTTTTTTAAACATTCCAAAAATTCCTGTGAAGCACCAGAAGGGTTAATAAACTTCTTGAATGTGGTTTTGGGCATCTTGAAAGGTGCAGTTTTTAGAATATGAGAAATCGCTGTTTAACTTTTAACCCTTATAACTTAAAAAAAAAATTTGGTTTCAAAATTGTGCTGCTGTAAATTAGACATGTGGGAAATATTACTTATTAAGTATTTTGTGTGACAAATCTCTGTGACTTAAGGGCATGAAATTTCAAAGTTGGAAAATTGCGAAATTTTCCAAATTTTCGCCAAATTTCCATTTTTTTCACAAATAAACGCAAGTCATATCAGAGAAATTTTACCACGATCATGAAGTACAAATGTCATGAGAAAACAATGTCAGAACCACCGGGATCCATGGAAGCGTTCCAGAGCTTTTACCTCATAAAGGACAGTGGTCAAAATTGTAAAAACTGGCCCGGTCATTAACATGCAAACCACCCTTGGTGGTAAAGGGGTCAAATACTTCTTTTGCTACCAATATTAAACCAACATATTTGAGCTGTTATGAACAGAAATTTCACATCTCCAGGGGTGGCACTATGATGTTTAACTTTATATTTTCTTTTGTATTCTGTTTTTTGGTGACCATGTTGATAAGGTTGTATCGCAAAAGAACAGGTACCTGATGTAAAATCTTCCAAAGTTCCTGATTTACCCATGTGGCACATTTGGGGCAGATTGTTCCAGACTTTTGGACGTTAATTATATTTTGCTTTCATGTTACATGTTTTTGCAAATATATCTAGAAGGTTTATATTGTCTGTTTTTCTGTCAAAATGATACAGAATGTGGTGTCCGCCCACTGCAGGTCTGAACTGCAGGTAAGACAGCACCCCGAGAAACCTCGAGACCCTTTACCCCTATACAGGGATCTGGAATTATAGCGAAGCCCAGGGGGTAGCTGCCTATGAGAGCAGTGGACCGGAGTAGGAAGGACACTAGGACGGGGTTAAAAAGCGAGACCAAATGCGTAGTCAGAAGTCCAAGGGTCAAAACCAGGAGGGGAGCAAAAGTACAAAATCGGCAGGCAGTAGAAGGGTCAGAAATTCAGGCTAAAGTTCAAGTCAAAACCAGGCGGACAGCAGAGGTACAAAATCGGCAGGCAGTAGAACAGTCAGAAATCCAGGCAAAGGTCAGAAATACAATAGCGAAACAAACTAGCACACTGGGGAAACCAAAACTATATCTGGCGGCCTACAAGCCAGGCTCCAAGGCATTTGAAGGGCATGGCTACCTCTCACAGGCTCACAGTCTGATGACCTCATCTGGACCGCCCCCAGAACCAGGCCAGATGGTGATGCATGACTGACACCAACCACTTCACCTCTGACAGAAGAGTGAAGTCTACACCCACCAGACGCCTGCGCAGAGACCCCTTCTCTGTCGCCAACATAACCCACAGGCGAAACATGGCGATGCACAGCGACAGAGGCCAGAAGGCCAGCGTCAAAGGAGCGGAACCATATGAGGATACCGCACTCCTATCACCGGCACCACCAGCCGAAGGAGTCCGGCGCCTCCCAGCGGCCGAGGCAGGAACCCCAGCCACTGAATCCAAAGGCGACATGACACAGTGCTACCGTGCTGAAATCTATTTCCCCAAAAGCATAATACAAAAATCATTAAGTAATATATGGCCAAACTGCTAGACCAATCTGAACTAAAATTGCAAAATGGGTAAATCTGGTGCTTCGAAAAATTTGAAACCACGTTTCAGCGCTCTAGGACTTACTTTTATTGACCTGGTGTAAAACCTTTGATGTGCCAGATTTATCCATATAGCAAATTTGGGGAAGATTTGGGTCCTAACTTTCTATCTAATTAATATTTGCTTTTGGTTATGTTTTTTGGTGACTATGTCGACAATGGTAGGTCCTAGAAAACTTAAACTAAGTGTGAAACCTTTGGAAGCACATGATTTACCCATTTGCAAAATTTAGTGCAGATTGGTCCAATAATTTGCCTATGCATAAATAACAAACAACATAGATTTATATTGTTAGTAATGGCGCACAACACTATAAAATTGTATCGATGCACTTAAAAAGTGCGGGTAAACCACTGTTTCGGCGCATGGCAGAGCGCGGAAGGGAAGGAGCGCCGTTTTTTTTCTTTTTCAGTGCAAAATTGGTTGGAATTGAGATCGGACGTCATGTCGCGTTTGGAGAGCCCCTGACGTGCCTAAACAGTGGAAATACCCCACAAGCGACAGGGAACTTATCTAGATGTGTGGTGAGCACTTTAAACCCCCAAGTGCTTCACAGAAGTTTATATAACAGAGCTGTAAAAATAAAAAATCATATTTTTTCCACAAAAATTATCTTTTCGCCTCCAATTTTTTATTTTACCAAGGGTAACAGGACCCCAAAAGTTGTGCAATTTCTCTTGAGTACGCCGATACACTACTTTTGAGGCACATTGCAAAGCTCAGAAGGGAAGAGGTGCCATATTGGAGTTCAGATTTTGTTGGAATAGTTTGAGGGTGCCATGTTACATTGGCAGAGCCACAGAGGTGCCAGAACAGAAACCCCCTATATGTGAATTCATTTTACAAACTACACTCCCCAATGAATTCATCTAGGGGAGCAGTGATCATATTAACACCACATATGCCTCACATAATTTTATACCACTGAGCAGCGAAGAAAAAACAAATTACAATTTTACCACCAAAATGTAGTTTTAGCACCAAGTTTTTAATTTTTCTAACTTTTTCTAATTTTTTTCAACAAACTGAGGTCCATTTTTCCCTGAGTGTGCCAATACCCTACATGTAAATTGGGAAATATTTTTCAGGCACAGTGCAAAGCTCAGAAGGCAAGGAGCGCCAGATTTTATTGTTATGGTTTGCAGGTGCCATGACCCACTGGGAGAGCCCATGAGGTGCCAGAACAGCAGGACCCAACATAAGTGACCCCATTTTACTAACTACACCTCTCAATGAATTGGGAGGCAGAATGAACAAAAACCAGCAATTCATGAATTTATTTTGGGGGGTGGGGCGTTTATACCGTTCTGCGTGACGTGATGGTGAAATTGATAAAGTAGTTTTATTCTTCGGGTCAGTACGATTACAGCGATACCTCATTTATATAGTTTATGTTTTGGCGCTTTTATACAATAAAAACTATTTTATATAAAAAATTCTTATTTTTGTATCGCTTTATTCTGAGAGCTATAACTTTTTTATTTTCTGCTGATGGAGCTGTATGACAGCTTGTTTTTTGCAGGACAAGACGTTTTCAGCGGTACCATGTTTATTTATATCTGTCTTTTTGACTGCGTGTTATTCCACTTTTTGTTCAGCGGTATGATGATAAAATATTGTTTTTTGCCTTGTTTTGTATTTTAATTTTTTATGGTGTTCACTAAAGGGGTTAACTAGTGGGACAGTTTTATAGGTCGGGTCCTTGCTGACGCAGCGATACAAAATATGTGTACTTTTATTGTTTAGATTTTTTTCATTCAAATATTTATTTAGTGATAGAATATACAGGGTGAGCAATTTATATGGATACACCTAAATAAAATGGGAATGGTTGGGGATATCAACTTCCTGTTTGTGGCACATTAGTATATGGGAGGGGGGAAACTTTTCAAGATGGGTGGTGACCATGGCAGCCATTTTGAAGTCGGCCATTTTGGATCCAACTATTTTTTTTCAGTGGGAAGAGGGTCATGTTACACAGACTTATTGAGAATTTCACAAGAAAAACAATGGTGTGTTGGGTTTAACGTAACTTTATTCTTTCATGAGTTATTTACAAGTTTGAACACATTTTATAAGTGGCCATAAAGTGCTGCCGATTGTGTTGGATTGTCAATGCAACCCTCTTCTACCACTCTAGACACACTGATAGCAACACCGCAGAAGAAATGCTAGCACAGGCTTCCAAGTATTCGTTGTTTGAGATGCTGCACATCTCGTATCTGAAGGCAATTGACTATTCTCAATAAGGCTGCTTTCACACATCAGTTTTTTGTGTCAGGCATAATCCGTCGAATACCTGAAGGGACGGATCCGGCGCTGAAATGAAAAAACTGATGCAACGGATCAGTTTTTTTGCTAGATTCGACCTGAACTTTTGAACCCGGAAAAAGAAGTTTTGCAGGCGGAAAATGCAGGTATGCATGTCCGGACCGAGGAGAGAGATAGAGAGAGAGACACCTTGGTTTCCAGAATCCAGATCAGTCTTTTGACAGATTGCACAAAAGACTGGTCCGGTTCCATAGACTTCTATTATTTCCGGACGCCTGATGCGCCGCTTCAGGCGAGTCCGAAAAAAAAACAAACAAAAAAAAACGTTGCAGTGACTGTTTTGTCCGGCCGCCGGAATGTACATTTCCGCCAGATCCGGCCAAAAACGGATGCAACGCAACAACATCAGACGTCAAAAAACTGATGTGTGAAAGTATCCTTAGTTTGATGTGACCCTCTTCCCATTGGAAAAAATAAAGTTGGATCCAAAATAGCCGACTTCAAAATGGCTGCCATGGTCACCACCCTGTATATTGATTTTTTTCATAATTATCTTTGATTTTTTTCATATATTTTTGCAATTATTTAAAAAAATAAGTTTTTTTACTTTTTTTTCTTTTTAACTTTTTTACTTAATCCCACTATGGGACAATTATTTTTTTTTCAGGTTGATCGCTTTTATAGCATGCAGATGAAGCAGCATCTGCATGTCATAGAAGCTGCAGACCAACATGAGAGAACCGATAGCAAAATAGGTCTCATATAAAATAACATTTCATTTCAATATTTTTAAAAGAATATAAATGAACAACCCTAAAAAAGACAAACAGAGCACTCCTGAAAAAGGTTGTGCCAGCATATACGTAAATAAACTCAGAGAATTATTTCATATATGTATTTTACAGCAGGCGCTATCAACATTATGTCCTCAAACAAATACCCTTAGTCAAAGAAAAAAGGAAACAATGAATATTGATAAAAAATTTTAGATAGAAAATAGTTCCAAGTCTAATACTTACATTAAAGATGGTATGTGAATGTACCGGGGTAGAATGTACAGGTGCTGGCCCACCAGCCCCAGCGTACGTTTCACCCAAGGCTTCGTCGGGGGGCGTGTCATAGAAGCTGTCAGCACTGCACTGACAGACTTGCTGATCATGCACTGCGCGTGATCAGCAAGTTTCCTGACAACAGGTCACCATGGCAAAGATCGGGAACCCGCGTCACGCCCTCTGCCAGCTTCCGGAATGATGCGATCGTGTTCAAGCGCAGCATTTTGAGGGTTGAAGTGCCGAGAACGTTCTGTGACACCTAGTGTCGGGTGTCAGCTGTCAGAAACAGCTGACACACGGCGGTGTGAGTGGCCGATCGTGATGATGTAACATTCGGCACCTGGTCAGATAGGCCCAGGTCCCATGGATGGACTCTTATGTCTGATGTCAGAAAGGTGTTAAAGCTTCAGCTGCTGCACAGGAACTGAAGCAATGTGGAAGGAAAACAAAATGAACATTTTACTTTTTTCACAAAAATTTTACTTAAGAATCCAAATTTTTATTTTCACACGGGTAACAGGAGAAAATGGACCCCAAATATGTTATACAATTTCTCCCGAGTATGCAGATAACACATATGTGGGGACAAACTACTGTTTGGGCACAAAGCAGGGCTCCATGGGATGGTATGCAGTTATCATGTCGCGTTTGAAGAGCCCCTGATGTGCCTAAACAGAAGGAAACCCCCACAAGTGACCCTATATTGGGATTGATCTAGCGTTTTCCTGGTATGTGAATTGTATAATTGGTTGCATACGTAGATTGTGTAAGGTGCATCATGTTGGCACACACGAGCTGTGTCAAGTGCATCAGGTTGGCATATTGAAGTTGTACAAGTCAGAAACAAATTTAAAGGGAATCTGTCACACCATTTTTGTGATATCAGGTAAAGATATCACTCAATTGTGCGTCCCATAAGTAATCTATTGGTACCTATCATAGCCCCTGACACCCCAGCTTGGATGTCAAAATACCTTTATAAACTTTGCTTCTCTGTATGCAAATCGCCGCTTTCAGGTCCATTCGGCGGGGCTTGTTCTCCTTCTCCACCCCCCTCCTCGGCTTGCTGGACGTATTTTCATCTGTGAATATCACAGATGCCGTACTGTTTCCGCGTGTGCGCAGTATGCTTTGCCCAACAGTGGGCAAAGCATAAAATCAGTACTGCGCATGCACCAGTGGATGACTTCCAGGGCACAGAAAGTGAGGCAAAATACTGGAGCATGCGCAGTACTGATTTTATGCTTTGCCCACTGTTGGGCAAAGCATACTGCGCACGCTCGAGGGCCCTTTTCAAAGCGCAAGCGCGGAAACAGTAAGGCGAATGCACTAAGAAGAAGAAAACAAGTGCGTAGGGCAAGACGGGGTGGGGGGAATGAATAAGCCCCGCCCATCTGACCGGACCGCGTCTATTTGCATACAGAGAAACGAAGTTTACAAAGGTATTTTTACATCAAAGCTGGGGTGTCAGGGGCTATGATAGGTACCAATAGATTACTTATGGGACGCACAATTGAGTGATATCTTTACCTGATATCACTAAAATGGGGTGACAGATTCCCTTTAATAGTCCATGGATGTGTGGTACAGTTTGAAGCATTCTTTTATGCACAGGCCAAATTTGTCGGGATAGGTGTCGCATTGCCAAATGGCACCCTTTCTTATCCTCCTTCTGTAACACACTTGAGTCCTTTTTTGCAACCTTCTTTATTTTGAGGTTTGAGGAACCTCATCGTGGAAAGGTTGCCCTAGTACGATACGGGCACTTTCAGTTCCGGAAGTACTGGGGCGCGCACCTTCTTGACTGCCAAATATTAGGGCCTTGATCACAACCTCCTGGAACTGAAGGCATTTACCAGTCTGGCCTGCATATCGTGATAGCACAAAACCATTATACTTTGCAATCTATAAGATCTGCAAGGCCAGCTTCTTGTACCACACCTTAGTTTTTCTCATGGCTCTGTACGGCTGGAGCACTTGGTCAAAAAGATCAACTCCCCCATGTTTTTGTTGTACCCCAGGACACAGTCTGGTTTGTTGACCTGTGTAAAGAACCTTGTAGAACGGTGGAGGTGCTGCCATCACTATGTATGGTGATCAAGATAAAGGCATCCCTCTTGTACTTGACCACAAGCATGTTGTCACTACATGTTGTCACTACATTGGGCTCTGCTCTCACCCTTTCTGAGCAGTTGCCCAATTAGAGTCTTAGGGAGGCCCCTCTGATATCTGCAGACAGTACCGCATGCTGCGGTAGCTGGTACAGAGAGGGACGCTGGTATAAAAGTTATCTATGTAGAGGTGATAACAGAAGTAGGAGCACCAAATCCCAAACAATTTTCCTACTCACTCCCAGGACAGGGGTGGCATTCAGGGGGTTGAATCCAGGTGTCCTTCCCTTCATAAAACCTAAACTTGTGGGTGTACCCTGAGGTACTCTCACACAGTTTGTACAGCTTAATTCTGTACTTGGCCCACTTACTGGGCAGGTATTGCTAGAATTTGAGGCTCTCATTGAAATGGATTAGGGACTCATCCATGCAGATATTCCTTTGGGGGATGTACATCTCAACTTGTTACTGAAGTGCTCAATGACTGGCCGAACTTTAAAAAGTTGGGCAAAATTGGGGTCACTTTGGGAAGACACTGGGCATTGTCGTTGCAATGCAAAAATTTGTGGATGGACTCAAAACGTTTAGGGGTCACAGCCATGCGGAATACTGGAGTGTTGTTCAAAATGTCAACACTCCAACATTGCCAAAGTTCTGGCTTCTTCAATAACCCCATTTGAAGATCAAGGCCCCAAAATGTCTTTCTTCTGCATCTATAGGGGTTCAGTTCGAAACACGGGTATTACATACCTGGTAATGTGTTTTTTCATGAGACATGATGGCACCAAGAGAGAGAGGGGATCCGCCCTTCAAGGACAGGAAACCTTCAAGATAAAAGGGGCGGCTCCTCTCTCCACATCAGTTGTTTTACAGAGCACGAGAGGAACTCCGCAGGTTAGTTTACATATAAATAATACATCCTTTACAATTCTAATCACCAACACCCAAGGGAGTGTATAACACTAATTATACACCCAACTAATGACGTGATCAAAGGGCGGGAATATAAGGGTGCCGTCATGTCTCATGAAAAAACACATTACCAGGTATGTAATACCCGTGTTTTTCCATCATACATGACGGCACCACGAGGGAGTTACAGAGATTTGTATTCTCTTTAGGGAGGGATCACTGCTTGTAACACTCTTCTCCCAAATGTGAGATCAGAGGCAGCAGATAAGTCTAGTCTGTAATGTTTGAAAAAAGTTGACAGAGAGGACCAAGTGGTCGCCTTACAAATCTGGTCGATTGTGGCGTCTGCTCTCTCCGCCCAAGACGTCGCCATGGCTCTTGTAGAGTGGGCTTTTAGACCCTCAGGAACAGCCCTGCCTGCACTACTGTACGCTAGCATAATGGCCTCTCTCAACCATCTAGCTATCGTCTGTTTTGAGGCTTTTAGGCCCTTCCTTGCCCCCTGGTATGAGACAAAGCCCTCTGTTTTCTCCAGTGTTTTGTCACCTCTAGATACTGCAGGATACATCTCCTAACGTATAGGCAGTGTAGTTTTTCTTCCTTCTTGTTGTTGGGTTAGGACAAAAGGATGGTAACACTATTTCCTGAGCCCTATGAAATTTTGACACTACTTTCGGAAGATATGCTGGGTCTAACATCTACACCACCCTATCATCCATGACCTGAGTGTAGGGAGGGTCTGCCGATAGCACGTGTAAATCTCCAACTCTACGGGCTGATGTGAGCACCACTAACATCACTGTTTTCAATGTCAGTACCTTATCTGATGTTGTGTTTAAAGGCTCAAAGGGGCTTTTCGTCAAGGCTGACAAAATTAAATTTAGGTCCCATGGCGGAGGAGCAGGGGATGGAACAGAATCAGTTCTATTACAGGCCCGGATAAATCTAGCCACCCATCTATTGTTCGCAAGGTCACAGTTGAACAATGCTGCCAGGGCTGAGACATGCACTTTGAGTTTACTACTGAGTAATGTGGATATTAGTCCCGCTGAGAACCCCTTTTTTTCTAACAGTGACCTTTCAAATTCCAGGCTGTCAAATGCAGCCCGGACTTCTGAGGGTGACTGAAGGGACGCTGTGTTAGAAGGTCCTGGTCTTCCAGGAGTACCCATGGGTCTGTTACCGACATTACTCTCAGCCAGTAGAACCATGGCCTCTTCGGCCAGAAGGGGGCTATTACAATCACTCTGGCCTTGTCCTCCCTGATCTTCCTCAGAACTGCTGGAATAAGGCATATTGGAGGAAAGGCGTACAGGAGTCCCGCTGACCAGTCTATCCTGAAAGCGTCCACTGCCAACGGTCTGTCTGCTGGACTTAGGGAGCAGAATTTCTGCACTTTCTTGTTGGCTTTTGAGGCAAAGGGATCTATGCTGGGTTTTCCCCACATGAGCACTATCTGCTGAAAAAAGGACTCTTTTAGCGATCATTCTTCTTACCTCAAGTGGTTCCTGCTCAGAAAATCCGCTTTCTGGTTGTCTATCCCTCGGATATGCAGGGCCGATAATGAGCGGAAATGATGTTCTGCCAGAGTCATAATCCTCTCTGTTATCGTCATCAGTGACCGAGAACGGGTGCCCCCCTGGTGGTTCAGATATGCGACCGCTGTCCGGTTGTCCGATAGGACTCTCACATGATGCCCGGTTAGCTGAGGTAGCAGTCTCTTTAGCGCTCTTTCGACTGCTAAGAGCTCCCAGTCGTTTGAGGATAGATTTTGTGACGACCTTGGAAGCTGTGAATGTCCATGGGACTCCCCTTGGAGATGAGTCTATCTGTAACCACCACCTGAGTGACTGGAGTACAGAGACCGAGAGGGTGATCTTTCGATCTAGTTGTCCCTGAAGATCCAGGTCTCCCTGTAGTTCACACCACTGTAGTTCCCTTGCATGGAACTGGGCCCATTTTACCGCCGGTATGCATGCGGTCAGAGACCCTAACACTGACATGGCCCTTCTTAGCGTGACTTCTGGTTTTTCCATTGTCGTTATGATCATTTGCTTTATCTTTTCCTCTTTTTCCTCTGGGAGGCGACACTCCTGTGCCACAGAGTCTATTGTTATCCCCAAGAAGTTCTGGGTCGTTGCTGGTTCCAGCCTGGATTTCTTGAGGTTGAGCTGCCATCCCAGTATCTGCAGTGTCTCCATCACTATTCTGACTAGTTCCTGACAGTGACGAAAACTTTTCCCCACTATCAAGAAGTCGTCTAGGTACGGTATTATTAACGTCTCTTTCTTTGAGATGCGCTGTAACCTCTGCCACCAACTTCGTAAAGATTCGTGGGCTATTGCTATCCCAAAGGGAAGAGCACTGTACTGAAGGTGACGTAACTGTGACCCCACTTGGACCGCCACCCTGAGATACTTGCGATCTTGCTGTCGAATTGGGACGTGGTAGTAGGCGTCCTTGAGGTCAAGGACCGCCATGTGACACTGAGGAAAGAGGAGTCTTACTGCTGTCTTTATTGTCTCCATCTTGTAGGATGGTATTATGAGGTATTTGTTGAGGCCTTTTAAATTTATAATTGTCCTCCAAGAACCGTCCGGTTTTTTCACAAGAAATAGAGGGAGTAAAACCCCTTGTTTCTCTCCTCTACTGGAACTTCTTCTAGCACCTGTTTGTGTAGGAGCGATATTATCTCCCCTTCCAGGCTCTTCTGCTTTTCCTGTGAGGACTGTACCAGAGTTTGCATGTACCTTCTTGGAGGCCAATGGTGGAACCTTAATTCCAGGCCTGATCCCACAATCTGCAGGATCCAAGCGCTGGACGAGATCCTCTCCCAGGCTGGAAGGAAGTGAGAGAGCCTTCCTCCCACCTGAGAAGGGCCGTCACTGGGGAGCTTTCTTGCCGTCCTTAGAGGGCCTACCGAAGTAGAAGCCTCTCCCTCCTCTGTTGGATCGCTTGTCCGCGTTGCTTCTGTCGCGCTCCCTGAACTGCTGTCTTCTGAACTTTCGCCCTTTTGAAATGAACGCCGAAAGGACTGAAATGGCTGCCTCGGAAAGTTCTTCTTCTTATCTCCGGCCTTCTCCAGTATTTCGTCTAATGCCGGTCCGAACAAGAAATTACCTTCGCATGGCAGAGCGCAAAGCTTCATTTTTGCTTGTGTGTCCCCTGGGCAGCATTTAAGCCATACTGCACGGCGTCCTACATTGGCCAGTGCCGCTGATTTTGCCGCTAACCTTGCTGAGTCTGCTGAAGCCTCAGCTAGAAATACGGACGCAGCTCTTAAGGTTGGTATTGCCTCTAGGATAGCTTCCATGGGGACTCCTTGTTCTAGTTGGTCCTCCAGGTTGTCTATCCACATTTTGAGAGACCTAGCCACGCAAGTGGCCGCTATGGCTGGTCTTAGTGCTCCCGCTGAGGCCTCCCAGGCTGTTTTCAGACAACTGTCCACCTTTCTATCCAGTGGTTCCTTTAAAGAACCTAGATCCTCAAAGGGTAGAGAGGACTTCCTGGCCACTTTTGATACTGCCACATCAATCTTTGGGGGTCTATCCCAGGATGATGATGCCTCCTCCTCAAAGTGGTACTTTCTCTTCAGGGAATTAACTATGTGGGACTTCTTTTCAGGCTTTTCCCACTCCTTTTTAATGAGCTCCTGTAACTGCTCGTTTATCGGAAAAGATCTCCGCTTCCTTTTTTGTAAACCCCCAAACATAAGTTCCTGGGTTGTCCTCTTCGCTTTTTCGTCTATTAACCCCATGTGGAACAGACTGATTTTATGAGTCTATCTGTAGCTTCCACAGGAAACGTATCTTCTTCCTCCGAGCTACTTTCTGAATACCAGGACTTATTGGAGTCCTCCTCTGTTCCTGAGGAGTCCTCTTGGGACACTATTGAGGGACTGGACCTGTCTCTAGATCTGCAGTCCCTGTCCGCTGTCTGAAACGCCTTTACAGACCTGCCGACTTCTGCCTGAATTAAGGACTTCAGGCTTTCTGAAAAGGATGGCGTTGATCCTGCACCTGCTGGCCGCCTAGCGCCCCGACGCATGCGCATTGTATCCTGCCCCATGCGTACACCTGTTACCTCAGGTGCATCTCATATGTCAGCGCTTGTGCCTCGCCAGCGCATGCCCGTTCTGAGCGCCTCGCTGCGCGTTCATGCATTTCCGGCCCCATTCTTCAGCAGGGTGAGCGCGCTGTCCAACGCTCACTTCCGGTGTGTCCCCTGCATCTAGTGCATACGCCGTACCGTCTCCCGCGCGCGCATCCCTCCTTACTTCTGGTGCGCGCGTGCCCGGTGTGCGCGTCATTTCCGGTGCACTGCGCACGTCACCCTGTGCGCCGCGCCCGTCTATCCTCGGCGCTCTGACCTGTGGCTGCGCGCGCACCCATTTCCCGGTGTGTGCATCACTTCCGGTGCGCGCGCCGCTTCCGGTGCGCGCACCATGGAGACCCGGCGTTCCAGCGCCATGTTTCTATATGGGGAGGAGACCGGGAGGGGACCCCCCCTTGCTGCGCAAACTGCTGAGCCTGCCGTCGGAGCGACATCATACCTGCGGTCCTGAGAGAGCTTCTCCTGACGTCTCCCTTCTGCAGGTACTTCTCCACTGGCTCCCTAGCCTCAACAGGGAGGGCACCAAGATATGACCTCCGAGGAGCTGTACATTCTGCCTGGGCACCGATGTGCCTCACAGGCTGCATGGCCACACTGTCGACTGGGAGGGCACATTCAATGTGACCTCCGAGGACCCCCACATCTTGTGGTTAAAAGCATCAGGGAGGGTACACAAACGTGGCCTCCGTGGCTTCCCCTTCACCCGGGCATTGCCTCACGGGCTGTGGCCATGCCTTGCTCAGGGGGGGCATGGAATACATGGCCCCCAAGGCGACTACCGGCACCTGGCGACGGATGTAGCAGACCCATGCCTGCCAGTATTCATCCGTCCCAGGCCCGGGCATCCTCTTCATCCATCACGAGAGTCTTCCATCTTGAGGGTTCCCCATCAAGGACAGGAAACCAACTGATGCGGAGAGAGGAGCCGCCCCTTTTATCTTGAAGGTTTCCTGTCCTTGAAGGGCGGATCCCCTCTCTCTCGTGGTGCCGTCATGTATGATGGAAAAAATGAAGTAGTGATGTTTTGGACCAAAAATTGATTGGCAAACAAATTTGTCTCGACCACCATGAAGTTCACAAAATCTTCCGTGAAAAAGTCTATTTCTGTGAGGCTGATAGTGTCAAATTGGATACCTGACTGTGCCACAAAATCTGGAATCTTTGGCTCATAATCTTAGGGTGGTGAGGTCCATTTTCTGTTCTGGGACGTTAGTGTGGTGGTTTGGTATCACTTTAGGAGGAAAACTAAAGGAAGGTGGGATCCTCTCCTTCACTATCATTGTCTGAGTCAAGGAAAATGTATGCCTTTAGCAACTACTGTAGTAGACACTAATTAACACTGTATATTTTTACTGTCACTAATGTAGTTCTATTAACTAATTAAATAATTTTGTATTCAATATTTTGTGTGTGTGTGTGTGTGTGTGTGTGTTTTGTGTGTGTGTGTGTGTGTGTGTGTGTGTGAAAAGAAACATTCCAACTGGATGCTGATCAACAGCTCAATGGCTTTAGGACGCACGCACGGATGTAGTGCAAAAAAGGGGATTTAAAAAAAAAAAATAGGAAAAAAAGTCCTGGCCAAAAGTGAGCATTGGTGTCACTGATTGGCACTCGGCAGCTGCAGGAAGCATGGAGGGAAAAAAAAAACTGCCAAAGAAGGAGCGATCAAGCACTGACTAGTGCTACTGATCAGCGCTCAAGCAGCGACCAGCGCTCGGCGGCAGAAGGGGGGTTGGGAATTAGGAAAAATCAGGGATCAGGAATGTCTTATTCGAGGAACAGCAACAACACCAGCAGAAGTGATGGCACAGGCTTGAAAAGGTATAAGGCACTCCAAGGCCCAGCATGACAATAACCGTTCCACAATGTCTCCAAGCCGGAATAAGGAAGTGCACTGAAATTGCTGTGATTGGCCACTCAGAACTGATTGTAGTTGAGGGGTGGGGGAAACGAAACACCCCCCCCCCCCCGTGATGATGGCCCAGGTGCCCTGCTGTTGAAAACTGCTGTTGCTGTGCCACATTTTAGATGTGACGTAATCAGTATGTCCAAGGTCGGGAAGTCACTCCCTATGTCATTATGAAATAATTGTCAAAGAAATGTGTCATTACATAGTCTCAGTGTCAGACTGTGCAGGACTCCCACAACTGGAGTTGGTAGTTTATTCTTACATTTCTAGGAGGAACAACAACAGAGTTTGAAAAAAAGAAAGTTTGTAATTGTTTTATCATGTTCACTGAGAGAGACAAGTTTGGAGTGGAGACAAGTGAAATTCAGGAGGCTGTGCTACACAAGAAACACAAAAGGAAATAAGATGACTGGATGGGCAAACACTAGGCAAATGAGATTTAATGTTGATAGATGTAGAGTAATGCACCTAGGATGGAGTAGTCCCATTGCTGCATAGACATTAATTGGGAGAATACGTGGGATTAAACAACAGGAGAAGGACTTGGGTATTCTTGTTACAAGTAAGATGAGCAGCAGTACTCAATGTCAAGCAGCAGCCACAAAAGCAAACAAAATTTTAGAGTGTATAAAAAGAGATAAAAATCCAGTGATCCCAACATAGTTACCCCTCTATAAATCACTTGTGAGGCCACATTTAGAATATGGGATCCTATTTTGGGCTCCACATTTGAAAAAGTATATTCAGAAGTAAAAGTCAGTTCAAAGGTGGGCAACTAGATTATTACATGGGATGGAAGGCCTCTCATATGATGAAAGGTTGGAAAAGTCGAGCTTGTTTATCTTAGAAAAAAAGACATCTCAGAGGGGATCTCATTTATTTGTATAAATACATGTGTGGTCAATACAAAGACTGACAAATGACTTATTCCTTCCAAAGACCATACTAAGAACCAGGGGCACTCATTACAGGTGGAAAAAAGATGATTACAACAGCTAAAGGAAATATGTTCTTTACAGTTAAGCAGTCAGACTGTGGAATGCCAGACCTCAAGAGATAGAAATGGCAGACACTTTAACAGCTTTTAAAAAAGGGCTGGATGATTTCCTCAGTCCACACATCATTGTGGGTGATAGCTACATAGGTTGAAAAAAGACGGATTTTGGTAAGAACTTACCTGTAAAATCCTTTTCAGCGAAGGAAGGAAAGGAGACACACTAGTCATAACTAGTGGGTAGGCGGAGCCCAGATGGGATAGACACCTCAGATTAAAAAAAAGAGTGTTGACCGGCCCCTCCAGCTCGGGCTCCTCCTACTCAGCTCTCCAGTTGTACACAAGCTTAAGGAAGAGCAATATCACCAGCGGAAGCAACATAACCCCTTCTGAAGGACTTCAGAGACAAAAAACACAAGAGTACAGGTTATGCATGCATTTAGGTAAAAACCACACAGTTCCAGGTACTACTCACTGGACCTGACCACTGCAATGAGCTGGCGATGCTGGAACAGAGCCGTAGCACGTCGACCTCGACCCAGATAACTGCTATCAGAGAAGGGTCACGCCGCATCTGTAACACAACAACACACTTCTGCCATGGGAGGGAGCTGTGTCTCCTTTCCTTCCTTCGCTGAAAAGGATTTTACAGGTAAGTTCTTACCAAAATCCGTCTTTCAGCAGCAGAACGGAAGGAAAGGAGACACACTAGTCATAACTAGTGGGACGTCCCAAAGCAGTACAAAAATATAGGGTGGGAAAAAAACCAGAAACGGCAGAACCCAACAACCTAAGAAAACTGCGCAACTAGCGCTAAAAAACAGGTTAAAGAAAACTTTAAACTACCGCCGCCTGTAGGACCCTACGTCCCAAGGCTGCATCAGCGGAAGCACTAACGTCCACCTTATAAAATTTCGTAAAAGTGTGGACAGAGCACCAGGTAGTCGCCCTGCAGAGCTGAGCTGCCGAGGCCCCTTGATGGAAGGCCCATGACGAGCCCACAGCCCTCGTGGAGTGAGCTCGAACCTTAATCGGGCAAGGTTCGCCCTTAAGTCGGTACGCTTCCAAAATGGCCGACCAAATCCAACGAGCTATAGTCCTTGGAAGCTCGTTGACCACGTCGACGACCTGCTGGAATCACAAACAGAGAGTCCGACTTCCGAAAACCTTGAGTAACAGTCAAATAAAACTTCAAAGCCCGCACCAAATCCAATGCGTGCAAGGCCCGTTCCTTCGCATTCCTTGGACTCGGACGAAGAGAAGGCAACACAATATCCTGGTTAACATGAAATTGCGACACCACCTTAGGTAGGAAGTCGCTCCGTGTGCGTAGCACTACACGATCCGGGTGAAACTCCAGGAAAGGAGGCGAGCAAGAAAGAGCCGCCAACTCAGAAACCCTTCTCAAAGAAGTGACCGCTACTAGGAAGGCAACCTTCCAAGAGAGCAAAGAAAGACTAACAGAGTCCATAGGCTCAAAAGGCCCGTATTGAAGAGCCTCCAAAACAAGATTGAGACGCCAAGGAGACACAGGCGCCCTACGCGGTGGAAACTGGCGGGTTACTCCGCGAAAAAAGGAACGCACGTCCCTACGCGAGGCGATAGCCTTTCGGAACAGCAAGGACAGAGCAGAAACCTGACCCCTCAGAGTGCTAACTGCCAAACCTTTGTCCAGCCCAAATTACAGGAAAGCCAACAAATTGGGAATGGAAAAAATCCTCGGATTCCTTGAAGAACCCGAACACCACGAAAAGAAGGCTTCCCAAGTCTTGTGGTAAATTCTAGTAGTAGCCGCACCTCTGGCCACTCGCAAAGTGGCAATGACTTTGGCTGAAAAACCTCGACGGGTCAATATTTCGGTCTCAAGAGCCAAGCCGTCAAACGCAGAGACTTCAGGTCCGGATGACGAACGGGCCCTTGGGTTAACAGGTCCGGGCGAAGAGGAAGTGGAACTGGCGGTGCCGCCAGGAGTGACACCAGTGTCGAGAACCACGTTCTCCTTGGCCAATCTGGGGCTATCACTATAGCCGAGATTCTCTCCAGTCTGATCCGACGGAGAACCAGAGGTAGTAAGGATATCGGCGGAAACACATAGATCAGCTCGAATTGGTCCAACGGAGCCACCAGAGCATCCACCGCCACAGCCTTCGGATCCTTGTACCTGGACATGAATGTCGGTAACTTGGCATTGAACCTGGATGCCATCAGATCCACTTGGGGAGTTCCCCAACGGGAGCACAGCAGTGCAAAAATTTCCGGATGAAGACTCCATTCCCCGGGATCCATCTTCTCGCGACTTAGAAAGTCCGCCGTGATATTCTGAACTCCTGGAATGTGGATCGCAGAGATGGCTGGAACTCTGGTCTCTGCCCATATCAGGATCCGAGATACCTCCACCATGAGTCTGGAACTCCTTGTCCCGCCTTGGTGATTGATATATGCGACCGCCGTCGCATTGTCTGTCTGCACTCGGACAGGCAGACCGCTTAAAGGGACCGTCCAGTGTTGGAGGCAAAGGAAAATCGCCCTCAATTCGAGGATGTTGATCGGCAAAACAGACTCTTCCGACGACCATACTCCCTGAGTCCAGAGGTCGTTCCAAACACCCCCCAGCCTGTCAGGCTGGCATCGGTGGTTATGACAGACCACTTCGGAGGAAGGAAAGACTTCCCCAGGGATAACTCTTTCGGACGGATCCACCATCCTAGAGACTCTCGTACTTTGTGAGAGATGATAACACTGCAATCCAGTGAGGTCTGCGACCGATCCCAGTGGTTCAGAATGAACTTTTGGAGAGCCCTGGAATGAAATTGGGCAAACGGAAGTGCCTCCATTGAAGCCACCATCAACCCAGAAGGCGCATACATCTCCGAAGGGACATTGTCGTTGAAGACTTCATCACCCGTGCATGCCGAAGGAGACATGCTTGCTTGTCTGGAGGCAGGGACACCACTGCTCGTACCGTGTCGAAATGCATCCCCAAAAACAGGATTGATTGTGACGGTTCCAGAGACGACTTCTCCCAATTGACCAGCCACCCGAAGTCCTCCAGGAGCTGAAGTGATAGGTCGCGAGCTGTCACCGCCTCCTCCTTTGAGGGCGCCACAATCAAAAGGTCGTCCAGATAAGGAAGGATCGTGACTCCCTGTCTTCGTAGTATTGTCATGAGAGGCGCCAAAATTTTTGTAAAAACTCTGGGCGCTGAGGCCAAACCGAAAGGCAGGGCCACAAATTGGTAATGATCTTTTCCTATGGCAAAACGAAGGTAACGTTGGTGAGCCCTTCCGATTGGAACGTGTAAATAGGCGTCGCGAATGTCGATTGACACCAAAAAGTCGTTCTGCGACAAGGCTGCCACCACGGAGCGAAGCGATTCCATGCGAAACTTTCGGGTGTGGACATGCCGATTCAATCTTTTGAGATCCAGGATGGGGCGAAACTTGTCCTCCTTTTTGGGGACCACAAAGAGATTGGAATAAAATCCTCTTCCCCTGTCCTCTGGTGGAACCGGTACCACCACACCCTTCTGCAGAAGAAATTCGACTTCTTGCAGTAAAGCGGCACATAGCTCGGCTCTGACGGGATGCGAGATTGGCAATAACTGTTCGGGGTCGGGAAGAAAACTCTATGAAATAGCCTGCCGAAACAACCCGCGTCACCCAGGAGTCTGGGACACGGGAAACCCAAGTCAATTTGAATTGGAGCAGGCGACCTCCCACTCGAGAGCCCTCGAGCGGGACCCTGGCGTCAATCCGCCTTAGCGGGCTTTTTGTCAGATTCCCTCTTGTCTTGCCGGAAACTTTGTTTCCAGGGAGTGCGGGATTTCTGAGTGGTCTTTTTTCCCGAAAAAGAGGGACGACCCGACCCCCAAGAGGGCTGACCGAATCGTCCCCTGGACCGAAAGGACCGTCGACCACTACTGGCACCAGGTCTGCCAGGCGTAGAAGTCACAGTTCTTCGCTGTGGTAAAGCTTCTTCTTTTGCCTTTGCTTTGGCAATCAGCTCCGTGAGGTCAGATCCAAATAGCTGACCGCCCTTGTAAGCTAAAGATAGCAAACCTTGCTTGGAAACCGCATCACCGGTCCACTGTCTAAGCCACAGTGCTCTCCTGACTGAGACCGCTGAGGATTGTGTCCTGGATAGCAGTGACACAGTATCCAGGTTTGCATCATGGCCATATTGGAATTCACTTTCTAACAATTCGAACAGTTCGTCCACCTCAGGTACTTGAGGTTCACATTTCCTCCGCAAGCGGTCCAACCAGACCAGGGAAGCTTTATAAGCACACATGGAGCCTAGCACTGCTCTGAAACCATGACCCGCGACCTCGTAAATGGATTTTGCCGCCGACTCCGCTTTTCTGTCCAGTGGGTCTTGTAGACTCGCCTTCCCTTTAATAGGAAGTAAAGAAGATTTGCTAAGCTGAGATAAAGGGACATCCACTTCAGGAGAAGGAATCCAATTATCAATCGATTCCGTAGCACACGGATACAGTGACTCAAATAAACGTGTCCCCTGAAAACGTTTGTCTGGACACAGACGCTCCTTCTCCACTGCTTGATTAAACTCACTCAGGGATGGCAAAGTCGAAAGTGACTTATGCGACTCCTGAAACATCCGGGCCGACTTACCGGGCGAGTAGTTACTTCCTCCTGTAACTGTAACGCCTCCCTCATAGCTTCAATTAAAGCTTCTACACGGCCCGAAAAAGAGGCAGAGTGCCTTTGCCGATCTTCTTTATCCGAATCGGATATTCCCCCTGAATTAAAGGGGAACCCTCCA
The DNA here is from genome assembly GCA_033576555.1 of Oophaga sylvatica. Classification (NCBI taxonomy): domain Eukaryota; kingdom Metazoa; phylum Chordata; class Amphibia; order Anura; family Dendrobatidae; genus Oophaga; species Oophaga sylvatica. The sequence continues at coordinate 428,014,015 of JARQOD010000005.1, read as the reverse complement.
TATCAGAACTCTCTGAGTCGCTATATGTGAAAGAAGTCACCGGCCTGTGTCGCTTCCTGCCATGAGGGGGTTTGGCTGACACCCAATAACCTATAAGGTTAGACAGGCTATCAATCGAACGAGTGAGAGCCTCCATCTTTACATCACTGGGTCCTCCGACCGCTGCGCTTGACGCGGTCGATGTCTGTGTGTCAGATACGTGAGACCGATCTTGTAGCGGAGTCGGGACATGGTCCGCACTTTGATTCTGATCTGACATGTCTTACCCAGTACAATGGCAGGTTAAACCTGACAGTAACAAGAAACAGTGTGGTTTCTAGAAAAAAATAAGACGAACGCTGAAGGGTTAACTCTTAAAGAAAAGGTTACCCCAGCTGTCCCACCATTAAGGGTTAACCGCCTGATAAGGGGTTAAAATCACAAGCTCTACACAACCTGTATTAATGTGACAGATGTGTGAGCCTCAGGTGCCTCTTATGAGAAAGCAGGTGCAGACAGAAAACGTCCTCAAGGAATGCCACACTAAACGAAAAAAATCGCTAAAATATTGCGTCTTTTTTCGCATCTCATAAAAATCCTGCGACTTAAAAAGCATCGCTAACTTTAGCGACGTTCAGTGTGGCAGTGCCCTGCGCTGCGGGGGAGAGAAGTCTTTAAGCTTCTGCCCTGATAGGCAGAAGCGACTCACAGTTAAACTTCGCGGTGCTGTCTTCTTAATCTTGTGCGGGAGGAACGGAGAGTGAGGAGCCCGGAGCGCTGCAATGGCCGCCGCACTGAGGAGGTAGCCGGAAGAGAAGGCAGGGGAAAAAACGCGCTCAGTGAGCGCTTCCTGCCCGGGAGACGTGAAGCCACGCCCCCCGCCTTCAAAAAAAGCGCGGGACTCCTCTTTCTCCGGTCCCGCGATCCCCGCCCTGCAGGCATCCACCTGCGGACAAAATAAAGCAGTCACCACATATACTGTAACAGCGGCTGCCGCAGCAGCCGCTGAATCACTCATACACATTATAAAAATGTGGAGTACTCACCCCGCCATGCGCCACAGGGACCCCCAGGGGTTTCTGGCGCGTGCCCATGCTTCCCCCCAGGGCGGGGATTGCAGTGACCCCTGCAGCGCGGTTTGCGTCCCCGCCAGGGAAGCCATCCTCATCCCCCCGGGCCGGCAGGGTTCTGCAGGGACCACCATATAGGGTAATACAGATCCGCCAAGGGAGAGGTCGGGGTCCAGCAGCGCTGGGACCCCTGAGACCTCTAGACCACATTTGGTGATCCAAGTCTCTTGTCCGATAAAAAATAATAAAATCTTCTGAGGAGCTGCTTCCAGCAGCGACTATCCTCTCTGACCTCAAATTGAAAACTGGAGAGCTGAGTAGGAGGAGCCCGAGCTGGAGGGGCCGGTCAACACTCTTTTTTTTAATCTGAGGTGTCTATCCCATCTGGGCTCCGCCTACCCACTAGTTATGACTAGTGTGTCTCCTTTCCTTCCGTTCTGCTGCTGAAAGAACTAGGTTGAACTTGATGGACTATTGTAAATAGAAGAAAGTTTGAGATTAATTAATCTTACCTTCTTTTTAACTTTTTCCCAATAACTGGAAGTGGCTTGAGGCCAATTTCTTTCTGAAATTCTTCATATTTGCCCGATCTGTAGCTCCATGAACAATAGATTGCCAGGTCCCATCATGAAGACAAGGGCCCTAAACAACATAAGTGTGACGAGGTGAGTAATGTTATAAGTTGTGCAGGAATATTGTGACTTGCCATTTCACACCAGACCCGCCCAATATGGGTGATATGGGTGGGATCAGGTGTGACTAAGTGACGCTTTTCAAATTCATGAAAAGTTACACCACTTTAGTAGCGTAATTTACGCCAGAAATGTACTCCAGCCCATGATTGGAGCACATTTCCACCAGAGGCGCGTAGCACCTATATAATGAGACAAATTCACTAAGTGGTGTGCGTCTTTTAATTACACACAGCTCCAGCAAGCACATTCAATAAAGGGGATGGCCACTACTTTACAAGTCCCTTTCATGTGAACTATCTTAATACTTTACTTTCCCAAATCCTTCTGTAAACGGAGCTGGTCTCCTGGTCACATGATATCTAGCAGAGAATTCGCAGACTTTGTGTGAGGTCATGTCAATTCCTCCCTGACTTCCTGTCTCAGGTATCAGGAATCTGATGCGCAGTCACATCCATGTGACCGCTTTAGTGCACAGCTCTCCCGTGTATCTGTATGTATACACGCTTCTCTACAACCTGTGTAATGTATGTTTATATGAAGAGGATCCAGCTCATGAACAGTGAACATATTCTTACTTGAATAAAGTTAAGTGTTTAATCACTGGAAACGTGAGGATGCCTCTATGATATCGCCATCATCGTGAAAGCTCTGATTTTATTCCTCTTCAATGCACTTATGAAAATAAAGTGATGTTCACTGATCGTGATCTGGATCCTCTTAATATTGACTGCCTGTGCTCCGAACTACAAAGATAAGTTTAACGGTGAGCTAGATACCTCTTTCTTACTAACAATGTATGTATATGTTTACCCGGCTCTATATATCTCTGTAATATCTGAGGTGGGGAGCTTCATATCTCCCCCCTAATCCATCCACGAGGGGGAGTAGGGGATAATCCTTATGCCAGTTACTTCTAGTCCCTGTAACAGTGTCGTGTACATGATATTGAGCAGAGGCTGTATGAGATGCTGGGGAGGAGTGGGAGGAGTTAGGTAGAGTTGTAAGCGGTGTGCTCACTGCTGCCTTGCGGCCCAGCACAAGGCATGATGGGAAATGTAGTTAGACGGGAAAAGAGGATCGATGGCTGTGACCAGAAGAGCATCTCAGGTTACAGAAGGATTTGGAGAAACAAGGTATTAAAGATGTTTATCTATGGCAGTTAATTCACATGAAAGGGACAAATAAAGTAATGGGTAACCCAACTAAGGCATAAAGGCACTATTTTGAGTTCTAAACTTTAATTTCTTGTTAATGTATCTCACAGTACACACTGACTCACTGATAACAGTATGCTACTGACAGAGGAGTGACTTGTAGTTCATTAGCTACAATGTTCCCGGAGGGGGGAAGGTTTAGCCGGTACCTTCCTCCGAACCTAGGGGGCGTGGCTAAGCGTCACCAGTGGCAGCGCAGCGCGCGGAAACAGACGGAGTTGGCGGGAAGGCACAGCGCGGCTGAGAGAGGGAGCTCCTGTTTTCGGGGACCGTTAGGAGCGGAGAGGAGCGCCGGCCGTGAGAGAGACCGACCGCAGAGACTCTGACGAGAAGCCCGCCGTGTGCAGGTTGGCTCCCAGGCATAGAGGTGTCAATCACTCTGTAACAGTCAGTGCTGCGTGTGTGCCGCCAGACAGAGACTGAGACGTTGACCATGTACTGCTTCCTGAATCCGGGAGGGTGGGGGATAGTCGTCGAGCCTTGCTTAATTTTGGCAGAGCTGTGGCCTATACATTGCCGGCCACCGGAGTCTCCTTACTAAGGACTCCACGGGACGTTTCAAAGACTCAACGTTGCCAGCCGGGAACGTATCATCACCTTCTTCTGGACCCCACCGGATCTACGTTGTGCTGACGGCTGTTGGTGCCGTCATCTGCTCCAGGACCTATTCTGACAGGAAAATGTCTGACTGGTAAGTGACTACTTTGAGAACAGTTTCACTCGTTATTCCTACGTTGATTTCCCCTCAACCAAACCCCTGTATTGCCCGTTATTTACCTCACGTTTACCTATCTCCCTGCGTGGAGTAACTCCCTGTTTTATTAAAACCTGTTAACCCTTGATCTGCCTCCTGTCCGTCACTGCATCCCGCAACCTGCTCACAGGGGCTCCAAATTATTGTAAGTCTTTAATAGCATTGGTCATTTCATATATACAAAAGGGACTTTTGGGGCCCCCTAGAATCCAGGGCCTGGCTGGGACTGCAACCCCTGCACCTATTGTAGTTACGCCCCTGGCTACTGATATGTATTTCACCAAGAATTAAACTAACCTCTGGTCCAGACTTGAAAGACAAAAAACTTTCTACAGCTGTCAAAGTGCCTAAAAATTAGAAAGAAAATAAACAAATAAAGTATTTTCCTTGTATCTTCTCGTCCACATAAAACTAACAATGAACCATAAAAAGTATGCAGGACTATTACTACAAGAATCCTTAGGCCATGATCACACGCAGCGTTTTCACAGCTTTTTTTATGCAAATAAAATTGCGGAAATCTAATGTACAGACTTGTTTTTTTTCCTGACTGAATTTGAGAACCACAAAGATTTTGAAATTGTAGAAAACAATATGAGGTTTGAACACAGCATTTTTACTTCCAATATAGCAGGAAAGAAAGCAGCAAAAATGCTGCATGTGAACAATAGCCTTATTGTCTATGCTGCATGGCTGTTGCACTCATATTGTCCTCATAGGTTTTCAAACAATAACTTTAATTAAGGCTATGAATAACAAGAATAACAAATATATACAATAAAAAAGAGAAAAGTCTAGATCGGATATTGCTAGGATATAAGGAGGTTGCAGTAATAGAAAAAAATGTCCATGTAAAGAAATTAGGTTGACAAAGCAAACAAGGTCCAGATCAATATATTTGTCACCTATGTACAAGGTTCTCTTAAATAAATATAATCTATTTATCCTGATCGCACATACTTACCAGTAAAGGACAGTAACAACAAGAGCTCCCTGTCCTGAAAAATCAATATGATAAACCGGACCCTATGCCAAAATATGGACCTTAAATATGGATGAGAATAGACCTTGTTAAGCCCTTAATGACCATGTCATTTTTTTTCAATCTGACCGGTGTTACTTGATGTAGTAACTCCACTGCAATGCTTCAACAAATCCCATTGATTTTGAAGCTGTTTTTTCGTGACACATCATACTTTGATAATGATAAATTTAGGTTGATATTTCTATAAATGAATGCAAAATATATCAGAAATTTGACAAAAATGTAAAAAAATTAGCAACTTTCAAACTTTTAATGGCTAGCCCTTTAATCAAGATATTCATTAATGTTTTTTTGTGTGGTATGACTAACATTTTCCTCATAAATTTCAAAAAACTGACTGTCACATCCAAACATAGATCAAGTGTGAACAGGTGCTTAACCTAGAGTCACCAACTCATACATACTCAAACAAAAAATGAAGCACTCTGTAGCGCCATAGCTTGCAAACATAAGATATGAAAAATAAATTGCATCACTGCCTTAAAATATGAATACTTGAGACAGCTTAGCGCATAAAAAGGCCAATTTATGTATACCTGGAAGCCACGTTAAGGCGTCTCTCGTTTTCCAGATCCTAACTAATGCCAATCCTCGCTTAGATAAAAGTCTTAGGCTGGGATCACACATACGAGAAACAAGGACGAGTCTCGCATTTGAATTCCCAGCCCTGGCGCCGGCACTCGGGAGCGGAGCGAGCGGCTGCATAGAAATACATGGAGCCGCACACTCCACTCCCGAGTGCCGGCGCTAGTGCTGGGAACTCACATGCGAGACTCGTCCGTGTTTCTCGCATGTGTGATCCCGGCCTGATCTGTATGGGAACTTATGAAACCTCTCTTTAGACTGAAAACTACATCTCTGTGGAGGGGTAGTGGACCTGCTGTAATTAAAATGCCTGTGACTAAGAGGCGGAGTGCTCAGTCAGAAAGTAAATGAATTCAAATTTCAAAAAACTGACTAACATGGCTTCCAGGCACACATAAATTGGCCATTTTATGCGCTAAGCTTTCTCAATTTTTCATGTTTTAAGGCAGTGATGCAATTTATTTTTCATATCTTATGTTTGCAAGATATGGCGCTACAGAGTGCTTCTTTTTTTGTTTGAGTATGTATGAGTTGGTAACTCTAGGTGAGCACATGTTCACACTTGATCTATGTTTGGATGTGGCGGTCAGTTTTTTGAAATTTGTATTCATTTACTTTCTGACTGAGCGCTCCGCCTCTTAGTCACAGGCGTTTTAATTACAGCAGGTCCACTACAGTCTAAGGATTCATCCTCACTGGAGAGAAAAACGGACGAGTGCAATCTGATTAAAAATCGGATTGCACTCGGACCAATGTTATTCAATAGGTGACATCTCATTTGCGATTTTTTTCTCAGCTGAAATCGGACTGAGAAAAAAAATTGCAGCATGCTGCGAATTCCTGCGATTATCGCTAATGGGTGCGATAAAAAAACGGCCAAAAAACGGACGGACTCCCGGGATAACACCCAGTTGAAGAGGAGCTCCTCAGTAGGATCAAGACTTAGATAAGTAGCTGCCATGCTTGCTTGGAATCCAAAAAGACACACGCCAAAAAACACATCAAGCAATCACATATGTAGCTAAATACCTTTATATAGGGCTATCACAACTGCTTTCAAATTGATTTGGCCTTCTTTCTCCATAAGAAACGCATTGTATACGGATGTGAAACGGATGTAAAACGGATTAAAAATCGCATACAAATCGCATGACATTCGCATGCCAATTGCATAGAATTGGACCGTTTTTTCCATCCAGAAAACTGACCGTTTTTGTTCTCGCAAATCGGTATGTACCCTAAAGAGAGGTTTCATAAGTTCCCATACAGATAAGACTTTTTTTCTAAGCGAGGATTGGCATTAGTTAGGACCTGGAAAACGAGAGATGCCTTAATGTGGCTTCCAGATACACATAAATTGGCCATTTTATGCGCTAAGCTTTCTCAATTTTTCACATTTTAAGGCAGTGATTCAATTTATTTTTCATATCTTATGTTTGCAAGCTATGGTGCTACTGAGTGCTTCCTTTTTTGTAACATTTCCCTCATGTCTGCTTTACATCAGCACCATTTGTAAAATATGGTTTTGTTTTGTTAGCATTTTAGAAGGTTTAAAAATGCAGCAGTAATTTTTATTTTTTTCAAAGAAATTTACAATTTTTAGGGACCTGTTCAGTTTTGAAGTGACTCTGGGGGTCCTATATATTGGAAATCACCAAAAGTGATACCATTTTAATAATCGCAACCCTCAAGGTATTCAAAATTGCTTTCGGGTAGTTCATTAACCCTTCTGGTGCTTTTCAGGAATTAATGCAAAGTGGCATGACAGGAATAAAAAGTTTATTTTTAACCCCAAAATTTTCATAACTTTTGAACAAGCAGCTATAGCGGGGAGACTGCTACGGCAAACATCAAGACCACACAATCAAGATCTCAGAATGCCAATTGAGTTAAAGAGGAAGCCCACATATGCTGTTAACTATCTAGATGCCAGTCACTATTGTCATCAATTTAAGGGAGTAAACAACCATAGACGGCGCCAACCTTGAGCGTGGCTGACGCAGCAAGTTGTCAGCTATAGTGACATGCCTGGATACCGAACTCTCTGAACAGCCAGCTTCTTTAGCAATGACCGTTTGTGGCTTAACCTACTTGTGGAGTGTGTCAATGATTGCCTTCTGGACATGTGTCAAGTCGGCAGTCTTCGCCAAGATTTTGGAGTCTACTGAAACAGACTAAGGGACTTTTTTAAACGTTTAGGAAGCCTTTGCAGGTATTTTTTATTAATTATTCTAATTTACTGAGATAATGACTTTTGGGTTTACATTGGCTGTAAGCCATGATCATCAACATTAACAGAAATAAACACTTGAAATAGATCACTCTGTTTGTAATGACTATATAATATATGAGTTTCATTTTTGTATTGAAGAATTGAAATAAATTAACTTTTAGATGATATTCTAATTTAGCAAGAAGCACTTGTATTACCTCACATTGATTGTTTTTAATGTACTGAAACAGCGAAAATCCTTTTTATCTGGTAATTAAGACCCTTTACATTCCAAGAGAGGAAGGGCAGCTTATCCCCTGCCATGGTTAAATGAAGGAAATAGGAGTAGGATTTATCTCAGCCATGGGGTGTTGCCCTGCATTTGTGTGCCAGTTATAAACAGAATGGATCGCTAATGAAACCAACATACAGTGGGTATGGAAAGTATTCAGACCCCTTTACATTTTTATTATTCAGACCCTTTGCTCAGTATTGAGTAGAAGCACCCTTTTGAGCTAGTACAGCCATAAGTCTTCTTGGGAATGATGCAACAAGTTTTTCACACCTGGATTTGGGGATCCTCTGTCATTCTGAGTGTCTGAACAAAGGGTTTGAATACTTATGACCATGTGATATTTCAGTTTTTCTTTTATAATAAATTTGCAAACATTTCTACATTTGTTTTTTTTTCAGTAAAGATGGGGTGCAGAGTGTACATTAATGAGAAAAAATATATAATTTTTTTAAATTTACCAAATGGATGCGATGAAACAAAGAGTGAAAAATTTTAAGGAGTCTGAATACTTTCCGTACCCACTGTAAATTCCCTACTGCATCCTGAACAAGGTCCTCAAGTGTCTTAATCATATCAATGACCTTTAAAGGGAATCTGTCACCCCATTTTTCGACTATCAGCTGTAGCCACCGCCATCAGGGGCTTATCTACAGCATTCTGTAATGCTGTAGATAAGCCCCCGATGTCACCTGAAAGAGAAGAAAAACGAGTTATATTATACTCACCCAGGGGCGGTCCACCGTCCGGTCCAATGGGCGTCGCGGTCCGGTCCGGCGCCTCCCATCTTCTAGCGAAGCCGTCCTCTTCTTAGCTTCCCGTCGCGGCTCCGGCGCAGGCGCACTGCTCTGGTGAGGGCAGAGCAGAGTACTGAGGTGCGCAGGCATCGGACCTCTCTGACCTTTCCCGGCCTGCGCACTGCAGTACTCTGCTCTGCCCTCACCAGGGCAGAGCAGTACGCCTGCGCCGGAGCCACGACGCTAAGAAGAGGAGGGCTTCGCTAAAAGATGGGAGGCGCCGGACCGCGACACCCATCGGACCGGGTGGCTATAATATAACTCGTTTTTCTTATCTTTCAGGTGATATCAGGGGCTTATCTACAGCATTACAGAATGCTGTAGATAAGCCCCTGATGAAGGTGGCTACAGATGATGGTCGAAAAATGGGGTGACAGATTCCCTTTAATATGTTAGAAATGAGAGCCTTAGAGATAATTCATCATTTTAAGGCAGTTCTAATCAGTAAAAGGTTAAATTTATAAAGAAAAAAAAAACCCGCAAGGCACTCAGCAAGTGCTGTCCGATTTTTACATACCCTCGTCCTTGAAAACCTGAAATTTCATCTGCCGCGTACAGTAAAATCACAGCGTGATCGGACAGAATAGGATAAAATAGAAATGTACTCATAGAATAGATATAAAGAGGTCAGTTACATAATAAGTACAGTGCATGTGTAGCTTACTGTACATTTTTTTTACAAAATCAATTATTAAAAAAAAAAAAAAAAGTGTGGTGTTCCCCCATCAGCAGAGGGAAAGTGACAGCTAAGTGACTCCATTTTGGAAACTAGGCCCATCAAGGAATGTATTTAGATGTGTGGTGAGCACCTTAAAAGGTGCTTCACAAAAGTTTCTAACGAAGAACCATTAGATAAAAAAAAATAAATACAAATAAAATTTTTCACACAAGCATGTTATTTTAGTACCAAATTTTGCATTTTCACAAGGGTAACAGGAGAAATTGCACAACAAATTGTATGGTACTTCACATGTGGTCGAAAAATACTTTTGAGACACAGTGCAAAGCTCAGAAGGGAAAAAGTGCCATATTGGAGTTCACATTTTGCTGGACTAGTTTGAGGGTTTGAAAAGCAAGCTATGGATCTCACACGTAGATTTAAAAACAGAGGCTATAGCCAACGTTGTATTAAAAGGGGATATATGAGAGCTAAAAAAATTCCTCGAGACCAGCTTTTATATGGGAAATCTAAAAATATTGACAACAAGGACAAAGAACAGGTTAGATTTATCTCCACCTTTAATGATCAATGGAAAAACCTCACTAATGTCATTCGTAGACACTGGGAGGTCTTAAAGGTGGATCCGATTCTTAGAACTATCTTGCCTCCAGCTCCTTCTTTTGTAGCAAAACGTTCGGCAAATTTCAAGGATATCTTGGTGAGAAGCCATTATGAATCTCCTAGCTCTAACAAAAGTGAACCATTTAATTCAAGTCGAAAAGGTTTTTTTCCCTGCGGGTTGTGCAAGGGATGTTTGAATCTTGTGAAGGGAACCAAATTTTCCAATTTTGATGGTACAAAAACTTTCAGCATCCTCAAACATCTGACATGCTCCTCTCAAGGAGTAATTTACCATGCACAATGTCCGTGCGGGAAAATGTATATAGGTCTAACCACAAGAGAATTGAAAATAAGGGTTAGGGAACATGTTAGAGATATCACAAAGGCTTCAACATGCGAAGATACATCATTGCTGAAAACATTGCCTCGGCATTTTAAAGAATTTCATGATTGCAATGCCAGAGGATTGATAGTGAAAGCAATAGATCAAGTGAGATTAGGAATAAGAGGAGGAGATTTGGGCAAAATCTTGGCTCAATGTGAAAGTCGTTGGATTTATAGACTGGGTACACTGGCTCCACAAGGCCTTAATGAAAATCTGGGCTTTTCAGCATTTCTGTGATTTGGTTGCATTATGTAAAGCTTACTTTTGGGAGACATCTTTTATGGGTGGGTTTGTTTTTAATTCTTTGTTCAATTTTATTTTATTGTTTCTTGCTGTAATTAATTTTAGTTTATATTTTAGTTACATGATTGATGGACATTCTGATCCGTGGGTACATGGAAAAGGCTCTCTATATGGATGCATCTAAGGAGAAGATTTTGTCATGAATCATCTTGTTATGGACTCTTGCTAAATACCAATATTGTCACCTGTTATGTATCTATATATTATTATGTTTATGGTTTTGTATAATTAGGGGTATAGGGAATGTACATCCATTATTATTTAATTTTGATGTTTATTTCATGGTTTAGCACAGTCACATTTATAATTATTAATGGATTTACTATATTATATATTTTTTTTATTATGTTAATAATTAATATGTTTTAGCACTTATTATTGTGATTTAATTATACATAATAATTTGTAGTATTTAAGTATACACTTATATTGTGGTAGAGCACTTATATATAATAATTTTATTTTAGTTTTATTTTTTTAGACATTATTTATCATATATTCACTTTTTCATTATATAGGGTAACAGGGACAAAGTGGTATGTTCTCCATATAAGTTAAAAGATGTTCGATCTTACTAAAATAGCTTTGTTTAAATGCTTCACCTTGGGATTGGTATTATGCCACACATATCCTCAACCAAATCGCTTTCTGGTCTCCTAGTGAGAGCGCATGCGCTGGATCACGCTCCCACACACTTCTGAATGTGCCCACATGTTGTAACGCTTGCGTACCAGCATGTGTTCCAACGGGCGCAAGACAGGAAGTGACGTTTTATCATGGTGAGCGGTGATCAGCTTCATGCGCCGCAAAACACAGGAGCCAATTAGGGAGATAAGGGTCAGCCTATTTCTTGTATTTTTATTGGTGCACGTGATCGGCAGTGTCTATCATTTAAACCCCCACTATGCCCACCTCTACTACGCCCCCGGAAGAAGCGGGAAAGCGAAACGCGCGTCGGGGTGAGGGGGAGATCTCTGGCTGCAGCGCTGCACTTGTTACCACGTTATTACGGCACTCCATGGTAAAGTACTCACTCAGGGATTTGTTTCCTATAATTTATTATGTTTCTACCATGGGATGTTAATGTGGGGATTACAGTTTGTGCAGTATAGTCTGTGTCCATGTAGTATCCCCTTATTGGGTGTTTTTGATTGGAGATAATTCTATTGTGAACTTTCATGTTACTATTTTAACCTATATCAATAAACTTTGTACTATTTTGTAAATTATCCTTGGATCTCTTTGTGTTTTTGGGCTATATGAGAATATGGACCCTTTTGTGTTTATACTAGTTTGAGGGTGCCAAGTCATATTGGCAGAGCCCCTGAGGTGCCAAAATAGCCCAACTTCTCCCATAAGAGACACCATTTTACTAACTACAATTCTCAATTAATTCATCTAGGGGTGCATTGCTCATATTGACGCCACATGTTGGTCACAGAATTTTATACCATTGGGCAGTGAAGAAAAAAAAATCTACATTTTTACCATCAAAATTTTGTTTTAGTCTAAGATTTTACTTTTTCACAAGTGGAAATGGGTAAAAATGGCACCAAGATTTGTCCCACAATTTCTGCTGAATGTAGAAATACCCTATATATGGCTGTACAGTACCACTTAGCCATATCGTGAGAGACTGGATTGACGGAGTGCCATTTGCCTCCTGGAGCGCAGATTTTGCTAGAATAATTTGCGGACTCCATATACAGAGCCTCTAAGTGCTAAAAGAGCAGAATCCACCATCAAGTGGCCACATTTTGGAAATGATACCCCTTTGGGAATTTATCTACAGGTATAGTGACGGTTTCACCAGTGAGTTGCAGTCACCAGTATGTTATAGTGCCCAGCTCATGCTTCTGGAGACACGCACCTGTAAATTAGGAGGGCTATCATCGCTACAGAAATGCCAAACATGTGGCGCCAAATGTGGTTTAGGCACAGTGTGGGGCTCAGAAGGGAGGGGACATTAGGATTTGGAAGCGCAAAATTCGCTGCTTTACTTTTGAGGGGAGAGGAGCCATAGCATTTCTCCAGAGCCTTTGCGCTACCAGTAACATGGAATCCCCTATATTTTCATTGACAGATGACAGGCCTGAGTGGGGACTTGATTTTTTTTTTGTGGATTGATTTGAAGCTTTTGTTAGGAACATTTTACATAACGTTTGGGATCACATTTATTTGGCGCTCTATGCTGAGCACTTTTGCCAGGGTTTCCATCTAAATCTCTAAGTGACGTGATTCAGATGAAACCCCGAGAGAGCGACGCACTATAATGAAGCAAGCAGAGTTACTCTGGACTCAGTCTGGCCTCTCTTCAGCGGTTACCTTCTAGTCAGAAGTGCACAAAACTGTGACCGACTGCATTTTTATGCACGCTTAAAAATGACGGCCACGAAAAGAGCACAGGTCAGACGGCGTTCACAGTGCCTCCATCTGCCTCATTATAGGGAATCTTCCTCCGAAGGTGATGTCTGATTCATGCATTTCACAGATCTGCACGGATACCCGGTGTCAGCACTCAGCACAGAGCACAGGATAAATGTGAGCAGAGCCTTACTGCGATCTTTGGGAGGCAGAATAACCAAATCAAAGAAGAATTGTTTTTATTTTATATGCCATTCCTCCTGTGGTGTAAGTGATTAACCCCTTCACCCCCAAGGGTGGTTTGCACGTTAATGACCGGGCCAATTTTTACAATTCTGACCACTGTCTCTTTATGAGGTTATAACTCTGGAACGTTTCAACGGATCTTCGCGATTCTGAGATTGTTTTCTCGTGACATATTGTACTTCATGTTAGTGGTAAAATTTCTTCGATATAACTTGCGTTTATTTTTGAAAAAAACGCAAATATGGCGAAAATTTTTAAAATTTTGCAATTTTCAAACTTTGAATTTTTATTCCTTAAAACAGAGAAATATATCACACAAAATAGTTAAGAAATAACATTTCCCACATGTCTACTTTACATCAGCACAATTTTGGAACCAAAATTTTTTTTTGTTAGGAAGTTATAAGGGTTAAAAGTTGACCAGCGATTTCTCATTTTTACAGCAAAATTTACAAAGCCATTTTTTTAGGGACCACCTCACATTTGAAGTCACTTTGAGGGGTCTATATGGCAGAAAATACCCAAAAGTGACACCATTCTAAAAACTGCACCCCTCAAGGTACTCAAAACCACATTCAAGAAGTTTATTAACCCTTCAGGTGCTTCACAGTAACTAAAGCAACGTGGAAGGAAAAAATGAATATTTTACTTTTTAGCCACAAAAATTATCTTTTACAAACTTTTTTTTTATTTTCACAAGGGTAAAAGGAGAAAATGGACAGATAAGGTTGTTATGCAATTTCTCCTGAGTACGACAATACCCCATATGTGGGGGAAAACCACTGTTTGGGCACACGGCAGAGCTCGTAAGGGAAGGAGCGACGTTTGACTTTTTCAAACTAAAATTGGCTGGAATTTAGATTGGATGCCATGTCGCGTTTGGAGAGCCCCTGATGCGCCTAAACAGTGGAAACCCCCCACAAGTGACACCATTTTGGAAACTAGACCCCCTAAGGTACTTATCTAGATCTGTTGTGAGCACTTTGAACCCTCAAGTGTTTCACAAAAGTTTATAAAGCCTGGGTGTGAAAAACAAAAAAAAATCAATTTTCCACAAAAATGATTTTTTAGTCCCAAATTTTTGAATTTTCCCAAGGAAATTGGACCCCAAAAGTTGTTGTCCAATTTGTCCTGAGTACGCTGATACCCCATATGTGGGGGAGGGAACTGTTTGGGCGCACAGCAGGGCTTGGAAAGGAAGTAGTAACGTTTTGGAATGCAGACGTTAATGGGGGTCATGTTCCGTTTGCAGTGCCCCAGATGAGCCTAAACAGTGGAAACCCCCCACAAGTGACCCCATTTTGGAAACTAGACCACCTAAGGAACTTATCTAGATCTTTGGTGAGCACTTTGAACCCCCAAGTGCTTCACACAAGTTTATAATGCCCGGGCATGAAAATAAAAAATCCTATTTTTTTCCCACAAAAATTATCTTTTAGTCACTAATTTTTTATTTTCCCCAGGGTAACAGGAGAAATTGGACCACAAAAGTTGTTGTCCAATTTGTCCTGAGTATGCTGATACCCGATATGTGGGGGGGAACCACTGTTTGGGCGCACGGCAGAGCTCGGAATGGAAGGAGCACCATTTGACTTTTTCCAACCAAAATTGGCTGGAATTGAGTTTGGATGCCATGTTGCATTTGGAGAGCCCCTGATGTGCCTAAACAGTGGAAACCCCCCACAAATGACCCCATTTGGGAAACTAGACCCCCTAAGGAACTTATCTAGATTTTTGATGAGCAATTTGAACCCCCAAGTGCTTCACACAAGTTTATAACGTAGAGCCGTAAAATTTAAAAATCATATTTTTCCACAAAAATGATCTTTTCACCCCAATTTTTATTTTTCCAAGGGTAACAAGACTCCAAAAGTTATTGTGCAATTTGTCCTGAGTGCACTGATACCCCATATGTGGGGGTAAACCACTGTTTGGGTGCATGGCAGAGTTTGGAAGGGAAGGAGCGCCGTCTGACTTTTTCAACGCAGAATTGGCTGGACGCCATGTCGTGTTTGGAGAGCTCCTGATCTGCCTAAACAGTGGAAACCCCCATAAATGACACCATTTTGGAAACTAGACCCCTCAAGGAACTTATCTAGATGTGTGGTGAGAACTTTGAACCCCCAGGTGTTTCACTAAAGTTTATAACGTACAGCCGTAAAATAAAAAATCTTTTTTTTTTTTTTTTTACAAAAATGATTTTTTTCGCCCCCAATATTTTATTTTCACAAGGGTAACAGAAGAAATTGGAACCCAAAAGTTGTTGTCCAATTTGTCCTGAGTACACTGATACCCAATATGTGGGCGAAAACTACTGTATGGGCACACGTCGGGGCTCGGAAGGGAAGTAGTGACGTTTTGGATTGCAGACTTTGATGGAATGGTCTGGGGGCGTCATGTCGCATTTGGAGAGCCCTTGATGCGCCTAAACAGTGGAAACCCCCCCACAAGTGACCCCATTTTGGAAAATAGACCCCACAAGGAACTTATCTAGATGTGTGGTGAGCACTTTGAACCCCGAAGTGCTTCACAGAAGTTTATAACGCACAGCCGTAAAAATAAAAAATCTTTTTTTTTTTACAAAAATGATTTTTTTCGCCCCCAATATTTTATTTTCACAAGGGTAACAGGAGAAATTGGACCCCAAAAGTTGTTGTCCAATTTGTCCTGAGTATGCTGATACCCAATATGTGGGAGAAAACTACTGTATGGGCGCACGTCAGGGCTCGGAAGGGAAGTAGTGACGTTTTGGATTGCAGACTTTGATGGAATGGTCTGGGTGCGTCATGTCGCATTTGGAGAGCCCCTGATGCGCCTAAACAGTGGAAACCCCCCACAAGTGACCCCATTTTGGAAAATAGACCCCACAAGGAACTTATCTAGATGTGTGGTGAGCACTTTGAACCCCGAAGTGCTTCACAGAAGTTTATAACGCACAGCCGTAAAAATAAAAAATCTTTTTTTTTTTTTGCAAAAATGATTTTTTCGCCCCAATATTTTATTTTTACAAGGGTAACAGGAGAAATTGGACCCCAAAAGTTGTTGCCCAATTTGTCCTGAGTACGCTGATACCCAATATGTGGGAGAAAACTACTGTATGGATTGCAGACTTTGATGGAATGGTCTGGGGGCGTCATGTCGCATTTGGAGAGCCCCTGATGCGCCTAAACAGTGGAAATCCCCAACAAGTGACCCCATTTTGGAAAATAGACCCCACAAGGAACTTATCTAGGTGTGTGGTGAGCGCTATGAAGCCCCAAGTGCTTCACAGAAGTTTATAATGTACAGCCTTAAAAACAAAAAAATAATTTTTTTTGTACAAAAATGATATTTTCGCCCCCAGTTTTTTTATTTTCCCAAGGGTAACAGAAGAAATAGGACAAATTGCACAATAACTCTTGGGGTCCAGAGTACGCTGATACCCCATATGTGGGGATAAACTACTGTTTGGACGCATGGCAGAGCTCAGAAGTGAAGGAGCACCGTTTGACTTTTTCAACGCAGAATTGGCTGGAATTGAGATCAGACGCCATGTCACATTTGGAGAGCCCCTGATGTGCCTAAACAGCGGAAACCCCCCCAATTCTAACTCCAACCCTAACCCCAACACACCCCTAACCCTAGTCCCAACCCTAACCACAAACCTAACCCTAACACACCCCTAATCCAAACCCTAACCCTAATCCTAACTTTAGCGCCAACCCTAACCCTAACTTTAGCCGCAACCCTAACCCTAATGGGAAAATGGAAATAAATACATTTTTTTAATTTTATTATTTTTCCCTAACTAAGGGGGTGATAAAGGGGGGTTTGATTTACTATTTATAGCGGGTTTTTATGATTGGCAGCTGTCACGCTAAAAGACGCTTTTTATTGCAAAAATAGTTTTTTGCATCGCCACATTTTGAGAGCTATAATTTTTGCATATTTTGGCCCACAGAGTCATGTGAGGTCTTATTTTTTGCGGTACGAGTTGACGTTTTTATTTGTACCATTTTTGAGCAGGTGACATTTTTTGATCGCTTTTTATTTCGATTTTTGGGAGGTTAGAATGAACAAAAATCAGCAATTCATGAATTTCTTTTGGGGGAGGCGTTTTTATTGTTCCGCGTGTGGTAAAATTGATAAAGTAGTTTTATTCTTCGGGTCAGTACGATTATGGCGATACCTCATTTATATCATTTTTTTATGTTTTGGCGCTTTTATAGAATAAAAACAATTTTATATAAAAAATAATTATTTTTGCATCGCTTTATTCTGCGAGCTATAACTTTTTTATTTTTTCGCTGATGATGCTGTATGGCGGCTCGTTTTTTTGCGGGACAAGATGACGTTTTCAGCGGTACCATGTTTATTTATATCGGTCTTTTTGATCGCGCGTTATTCCACTTTTTCTTCGGCGGTATGATGATAAAGCATTGATTTTTTGCTTCGTTTTTTTTTTTTTTTAAGGGGTTTACTAAAGGGGTTAACTAGTGGGACAGTTTTATAGGGGGGGTCGTTACGGACGCGGCGATACCAAATATGTGTACTTTTATTGTTTTGTTTTTTTTATTTACAGGAAGAAATGAATTTATTGGGGAATATTTTTTTTTTTTTAATTTATTTTGGATTTTTTTTTATAACATGTTTATTTTTATTTTTTTAACTTTTTTACTTTGTCCCAGGGTGGGACATCACTGTATTTTATTAAATCGCTGGTGTGACAGTGTGCACAGCACACTGTCACACCAGCGATTGCTCAGGCAGTGCAGCAGGCTTCTCAGTGCCTGCTCTCAGCAGGCACTGAGGAAGCCGCCTCCCTCCAGGACCCCGGCGCCATCTTGGATCCGGGTCCTGGGAGGGAGGAAGCCCTCAGAACAGCGCGATCACATCGCGCTGGTCTGAGGGTCTCAGGGGGGCGCGCAGGGAGCCCCCACCCTGCGCGATCCTCCCCTGTGCCCCCAGTACACCGCGATCATGTTTGATCGCGGTGTGCTAGGGGTTAATGTGCCGGGAGCGGTCTGTGACCGCTCCTGACACACAGTCACGGGTGTCAGCTGTGATAATCAGCTGACACCCGGCGGCGATTAGCTGCGCTCCCCTCAGGAGCGCAGCTGATCGCCTATGACGTACTATCCCGTCCATGGGCAGAATGGCACGGGTTTTATGGACGGGATAGTACGTCTAATGTCAGAGAGGGGTTAAACAACTTTATTCTTCGGGTTGGTGCGATACCAGATTTATATTGGGTTTTTATGTTTGGCTGTTGTCATGCACTAAAAGATGCTTTTTTCGCAAAAACTAGTTTTTGCATTGCCATATTTTGAAAACGGTAATTTTTCCATATTTCTGCCGACAGTCAAGTGATGGCTTGTTTTTTGCAGGACAAGTTGCTGTTTTTATTGGTACCATTTTCTGACACGACTTTTTGATCACTTCCTATTCCAGTTTTTGGGAGGCAAAATGAAATATATTTTTTTAAAGAATAGTTCCTTTGAAAACTATGAGTAAATGACAGAATTACTCTATGTAAAAGCTAATGTTAAAATCGCATTACAATCGGATCGCATTCACGTGTAAATCGGATGTCACTCCGATGCTAGGTGACAAAAATCGCATGACACTCGTCCCACTTTTCTGGACAGATATTGGACAGTTTTATTTATTTTATTTTTCTTTACGGTGATGGTCCGCCCTTACCTTGTATGCTGTTCCTTGTAAATAGGACCCCTAGATCAGCAGGAATGGAGTCAAAGCCACTGCTGCCCACAACATATACCCCATTGTCTGCAGCCTGCCTGTCATACTTCATTTGCATTGATTCAAGAAACTGGGAAGAAAACCAGACAGTGTAATTATTACAAAGGAATATCACAATAGGACGAAAAGGCCAAAAAGATAAGCAAATATCAAGAAAATAGAGCCACATGGATACATGGGCAAACAATATGTAATCTATATATACAGGCACTGCATTTAGTTTTGATTAATACCTACATATATTTTAACAATTTAAAAGTTTGCTTTGAATGATGATAGATGGTATTACACAAAGGGAACCTGACAGGTCCCCATAACCTCCAATCCACCAGCATTAGACTATTTGTTGCTAAATACCCTGCTTAACCTGCCCTTTACAGTGTTTAACATCTACATCCATGTTTAAAAAAAAAATAAAAAAAAGGCTTTCTAAACTGCCTTCCTCACTTCTGGACATGCGCAGTGCGCCTCTGAACCCAGAAACCTGAGGATCAATGCTTCAAAGGATCAATGATGTGTGCAAAAAAAGCCACGCACATGAGCGTGCTCTGCAGATTGTTGGCAATGATGCCACAATGGCAATGAAGTCCACAGGGGCGTGATAACATGCCGTGCGGGGCAACTAGTCTGGGGAAACTAATGACACATCTGGACACACACACCTGGTTTCATTAGTATTCTACATGCACACAGATAAGGCTTTGTGTGGTGTTGTGCACCATGCTTGCTTATAGCCTATCGATAAGGGCACGCTCACAACAGCCTATAAATCAGACTAGTGATATTTAATTTTTCGTTTTTTTTTTTTTTTTCGGATATCACACGGACATCTTATTCAAAATAGCATTGCTAATGCACATGTCACAATCCATTTTTGGATTCGTGATAGCTCTGCCTCTGCTTTAATTTAAACATTTTTTTTGCTGTCGTGCCAGCAAGGGTTATTGTCAGTTTCCTTTGTGGCAGCCAGCTGGGTCAGCTGATGTGGGTTTTGACCACTTCCACCATCCTTTAAATAGCCATATGACACATCAGATGACTGTTGGTAATAGAGCTTTCAATGTATGCCATCCTTGGAGTTGCAGCTCTCTTGTCAGCGCTGAATCTGGTACTTCTGTGGTGTTCGGGGTCCTGTTTCCGTATCCTCTGCGGTGTGGAGCTTGGCAGCGGAGCCTGCAGCTAAGTTGCTTGGTTATATACCTTGTCTCTGTCACAATCTCCTGTGTTTGTACTATCTGCAGTGGTGAGGCTAGCGTCCTTGCCGGCCAGTGCACTAGCCAGGGTTTAGTGAGGCGACAGCTAGTGACGAGGTACGTGACAGCGGCGGGGAAGCGGAATGACCGGCATAGGGCGATAGGGTAGCTTAGAGATAGGCACAGGCTGAGTAAGGAGGTGCCCCATCCCTTGTTCCCTACTATTAGGGCCTTCCTCCCCCTTTTCCCATCCTGTTGTGACAGCACATTTTGTTGTTTTTTTTATATATGACAGAAACTGTCAGTGAAATAAATAGCACCATGCTGCGATTTCTCAAGTCAATGGGGGCGTGGAAAACAAACTGCCCTCGAATGACATCCAAGTACAGGCCAATTTACGTAGACTCAAAGAATGTAAAAGATGGGAGACATTTTGTTCTCCATCTTCTCCCCAGTGTGCTCAGATTCCATCATCTGAAAGAGTCGGATAACACTATGTTGACACTCTCATAAAACTATGATCATACTCTGCTCAGAGTGTCATTTGCGAAATCAACCCGATTCTCTCGGATGAGAGAATCTACGACCATCTGTCCCTACCCTAACCTCCATACTTTTATGCAGGCTGGCCAGAACCTTATAAGTGTGCCATACAAATTACTAATATCTCAGTCTCCAGCAAATGCACAAAGTCAGACTTGTGTAGTACATTGCTGCTAGCCCACCTGATCTAATAGTATGGTTGTGATCAACAGGCTGCTCTCCCACATGGTGCACAATAAGGAACCGTGTGAGAACTTGCATGCGAGTGCCTATAACCCATCTGTAGCTGCCCATTTTATTTAAAGGGTTTTTCCACTTCTAGAAAAGTGGACCCCAAACACTTAATGTAAAGAAAGAAAAATAAAAAAAAGACAGCCTTTCCCGGCTCCAGCACAGGCCTCCTAGCATTGCTGTTATTGCGCTTTTGTCTACAGCACGGATAGCGCACATCCCCGCTGCAGCCAATCAATAGCTAAGTGGATCTGTTGCTACAGAAAGCACAAGCTGCTGAATGTGATCAGCTGATTCTCCAGGTCAGCACTATTAAGGTGATGCAAAAACGTGCAAAGATTTTCGCAACATTTTTAATTTTTTGTTGATTTACCTGTGTAACAGTGCTTGTTATTATTGCATGCCGATCTGATATTTTGATTTTTCTTTCCTCTTTTTACGGCGATTACAGTATGGATTAATTTCAATTTTTGCTAGACAAGATTTATGGATGAGACAATACAAAGCATGTTTATTTTTTTTATTAGGAGAAAAAAAAACAGGGCCATTTAATTTTTTCTTTTTAGTCCCCATAGGAGACTTGAACCTACAATGCTTAAATTGCTTGTACTATATTGTTACATAGGTTGAAAAAAAGACCTAGGTCCATCAAGTTAAACCTTCCTCCACCAATTGTACTGCAATTCTTCAGTATATAATGTAATCCATGGGTTCCTACGAGGTCCATCACTCCATGAAGAAGCCACACGAAACGCAAGTTGGAATGTATGGGGCGGAGGGACAGTGCGATTCCCATATCACATTTGGGTTAGTACTTCATATTTTTTGATTTATTTGATTCACACTGCCTTTCCATAACCATTTAAAATAATTATGTTCGCACTATATATGTGTTTTTATTCTGCAATCCCTTGGGTAGTATTGCCTACTTATATAACCAGTGATAAGTCATATCATATAAATGAACTTATTTTTTCTGATAATGTAACATCAGTTCTCATGCAGTTTCTCCTCTACTCTGCATCTTGTATGCCAGTTTTCTAATCTTTATGCGATTTGTGTTTCTTTATCTTTTTTGACACCAATAAAATATTCAATTTTCACAATTAATTCATTTTTATTACGTATTGCAACTAAGCAAGGATTGTGGAATTATTCATATTAGTTTATGGGAATGTCACTGGGCTTCACAGCAGACGGCAGCCCTTTAGAGGGTCCCAACTGCCATGGTATCTATTAGTCCCACTCGGAGGGGCAACAGCTTCATTAAAATCCTGCTGCTAGAGAGTGACAGAGGCATCTACACAGTTAGGGCTCCGTCACACTCTTCAATGTCCCAGTGATCCCACCAACGATCCGACGTGGATGGGATCACTGGGACATCGTTAGCTGATCGCTGGTGAGCTGTCACATGGGCAGACTCACAAGCGATCAGGACCAGCGAGCATGCTGGTATCCAGGCTAAACATCAGGTAACTAAGGACTGCGCGGTGCTTAGATACCCGATGTGTACCCTAGATATCAGCTCCCAGCTTCTGCGTACAGTGCTGGGAGCTCGCTGATCGTTGGTCTCCCGCTGTCACACGCAGCGATGTGCGCTGGCCAGCGGGACACCAACGATGAAAAAATGGTCCAGGCCATTCGACGACTGGTATCAGAGATACCCAGCAGGGGTGCGGGTCGTCGCTGCGTGTCACACTAAGCGAGATCGCTGGCTAGGTCGCTGTTGCGTCACAAAATCGGTGACGCTTCAGCGATCTCGCTTAGTGTGACGGGGGCTTTAGACTACAGCGATTGGAGAGAGTTCCTGCTGATAACAGACATGTCGGTTGTGGATGGAATGTTAGTGTGGATGTCTACACAGCCTTTTTCTCAGAAATGGTAAGGGTGCCAGGAGGTTGTCAAGTATAGGTGTTATATGTTTATAGATGGAAATAATCTTTAAACACAGAAACTAAAGTATGATAAAATGTAATAATTACAAGTACATAAACCATTATATGTGTATTAAGGGAATGAAAACTTACTCTGGGTTCTCCACTGATATCAACAAAGTGAGCTCCATTTTCAATGCAGGCCTTCACCACAGCTTCCCATAAAACCTGTACTAATAAACATACAATGCACATTCAGAAGACAAGTCCGTCATTGTGAAGAATGTTTAACTAGAAGGTTTAAGCATCAATTATTATTCAGAATATGATGGTAATACAAATCATAATGTGAGCCCTTTATAACATAATAGATTGTGCAACTAGCAAAAGCAATGCTGACAAATGTAACTAGATCAGGGGACTTTGCACCATCTCTCAGATGTGAAGGCAGTGATGTGATGGGTCACTCAGTACAGAGCTGCCATCACCTCTCACATAATAACTGCATCCTTGCAGTCCCGGTGAATGTTTTGGAGGCGTCTCAAGGAAAAACGTTTCACAATCAGAATAGACTTATTTTTAAACCAACATCTGCACCATGGACTTCCAATAAGTGTGAGAACTTTGCTCTGCAGTATTATCTCTAATCAACTGATTACAATTACATAACTCCACAAATATGAGGCAGGTTTATCATTTACATAGTGGGTAAGAGCCAATTGGCATTTACAATATGCTGAATAGTAGTCTGCCCTTAGACTTCATCCGATAAGGGCTCATTCAGACGAGAGTAGGGGCATGTGCTGTCTGAGAAAAGATTGCACAGCACACTGACCATTGTAACTCAATAGGGCTGGTCAGATGACAGTTTTTTCACACAGACCAAGTGTCCGTGTGGAGGGGAAACATTTTTTTTTTCAAATCCCACACAAAACATCTGTGTAGCACCTGATTTTTATGGGCTAAATTATTATTTTAAGAATCAGTATTGATCATGCACACTTTTGAAAACCGATCAACACATATGACAATAAAGGTGAAAATCAACCAAGTTGTCTGGATGAAACTCAGAAGATTTTTCACAGCATTGGATAATACACTTACACTCGAGAACACATACCTTTCTACTTGCTGATCATGGTACCACTGACAGCAGATTTTACATATTCACTCCAATCAGGTTGCAAGTGCCCAGGAAGCAGAGCTCTGACTGCTCAATGCAGCTGTCCCCAACAGCTTACCCCTAGTCTTAATTCAGGAGCCAGTGCTCTCCACGGGCATCGTGCCTTCTGAAATCTTGCGCATGCACTGTTCATATCCAGTCCAAACATGGGGTTTCAGAGGCAGGCACGACAACACCAGAGAGTGCTTCCCTGCTTTGATGACGACAGTCAAGGGCGCATGTCTAGCTGTAGATGGCCCACTGGGCATTTGTGACCTGAAAATTAAATGTCTGTTGTCTCAGCTAAAGTACTTTGAACAGCAACTAGAATGGTATGTTCTTAAGGTAAGCGTCAATTGGGATAGTTGTAAAATTTACAGAGGTACAATACATGGGTGCACGCTGTCGTCACTACTTTTTGCACTTGCAAATAGAACCTTTAGAATCAGAGGACATCCAGGGATAAAGGGTTTAAAATATAATAGGGATGAAAGAATTGTTCTGTACGCCGACAACCTGTTATTTGTTAATTCTAACATTTTCCTTCCAATTATAATGAAAACAATAGAGAAATTTGGGTCCTTTTCTGTACTAAATATATAACTTAAGGGTATGCCACACTAAACAGCGTCGCTAACGAGATCGCTAAAAAACGTCACTATTTAGCGATCTCGTTAGTGACGTTGTTGTGTGTGGCATGTACTAACGACGTGGCCCCTGCTGTGATCTCGTTCATCGTTCCGGACCCTATTTTTATCATTGGCGTCCCGCTGGTGAGTATATATCGCTGAGTGTGGCACCTTTTTGTTAGCAATGTGTGGTGTTTTTGTACCGCCAAAGTCGTTAAGGAGATCGCTAACCGCGATAGCGTCCTTAACGACATCGCTAAATTAGTGCGCTACTAGCGATATTAAAACGATCCCGCTAGCGATAGCATTAGTATGCGTCGTTATCGTGATCGCTAGCGGGAGCGTTTAGTGTGGCAGTACCTTTAGACTAGTGGTTCAGAAATCCAAATAACAAGTAAGACGCAGTATTACATTTCCCTAAATTTAGACCCGTTGGTGATTAAGTTGAGGCATAATTTTGTGCTAAGGGGAAAGTTACCTTCGTCTGATCTGGGTAGAACAAATCTCATTAAAAATGTGCCCTATGCTCTGTATCCTATATTCAGACTACACAATGTCACCATTTGGATTTCCAAATTTTGGTTCAGGAGAATTCATAACGTCTTTAGAGATCTGGTATTTAAAAAGAGGAATCTAGAATTTAACCTGAAAAGCTATAGCTGCCCAAAGATCCGGTGGGATTAGAACGGCTCCATACATGGGGGTAATTCTTGGCCTCCCAATTTCAGCATTTTAAAGGATGGGCTCTAGAGGGACAAAGATGGAGTGGCGTTAGTGATGAAATTTTTGGGGGGAGGTCACAACTTGCAGGAACTCTTGGAATCCCATAAATTTAAAGCCAACTTTAGATGCTACCCCACTCTACTCCTGATACACAAAATTTGGTGGACTTGTAAAAAGTGGTGGGGAATGCGAGGTTGCTCCAAGTTTACTCCTATTTGGAATAACCATGGTTTGATGGAATTCCAGCATTTGGAGGGGATTCAAGGAATAGAAAATGCAGGGTTTGGAATATCTGTACCAATTATATCTTGATGGCCATTTTGCCCTTTTGAATATCTGAAACAGGAGTTCACTTTTCACAACTCCGATTTCTTCAATTTCTTACAACCAAGGCACGCAATAAGATCCCAGGAAACCATATCTGACCTCACTATCTCATCAAATTGACAACTAAACTTTTTGGTACAAGCTAAAATTACTAAAAACATTATTTTTGTTATTGTTTAACTCACTTATTAAAAAAATTGTGTGACCCTATGGCACTGGTTAAAGAGGTTGTCCACTACAGTGTATTATGCCCCCACAGATTTAAACCTTGTAAAGAATTTTTTTAAATACTTCTTGTTGTCATCTGTGCCTGTGAGCGGCGCCATTGCTGACCGCTCACTCAGCATCATGTGACACCGGATGCACCCTCCGTTGATATCATGTCAAGTTTCTTATCTCGTGCATTCCAGCGGGCGAGACCCAGTTGCACACACCCCTCCTGATTGACTGGGCTGTGAATAGTGATTCACTTCACATCACAGCCCAGTCAATCAGAAGGGGTGTGTGCAACTGGGTCTCGCCCGGGGAAATGCAGGAGATCCGGAACTTGACATCAGCGGATGTCAGCGGAGGCTGCAGCTGGTATCACGTGATGCCGAGTGAGCGGTCAGCAATAGCACCACTCACAGGTACAGATGACAAGAGCTACTTGCAAAATTACTTCTTTACAAGGTTTAAATTGGTGGAGGCATTATAGAATGTAGTAGACAACCTCTTTTAAAGCTAACTGGGAAAATTATGTTGGCTACTACACACTGCGGAGTAGAGCGGGTAGACTTAATATATATGTTTTGGTCATGGTCGCTGCTAACCGCGTTATGGGAAAGGGTTGCTAAACTAATGAAGGTTTATCATATTCAAATCCCATGAAGTTCTAAATCCTGTATCTTGAGACTGGTGAGGGACGCCGGAGATTCCTCCCCAATTCATTTGGACATATCCAAAATATTACATCACACTAGGAAATATATTGCCAAACATTATACGGCAAGTGCTTCTCCATTCATCGATAAAGTAATAAAATGTCTGAATAATACAATTTATATGGAGAAAATGATGCATATCAAAAGGGGAGCTACTGCCAACTTTGGGCAACAATAGGGAAACTGGATCAGATGTCCAGCGGGAGTATGTTTAATCTGGTTTTTATTGAAAAGAAATTTAGAACAATTGAGTAACCAAGGATTCAACAACATAACAATTACGGAGTACAAAAAGAAATCTCATTTACAACTGTATATTAAGACCTGTAGCCAACAAGTTCGAAATAATAGAACTTTCAGGTCATAAGTAATTTCCAATCAAGTCCAACAAAATCTGAAAAGAAAAATAAATCCACGGCGGATGTAGGAAGCCCCTATCCAAGCAGACTGCATGACCTTTGGCAATACATATGAAGTATCTGCTGAAAGAGAACGACCCAAACAAGAGAAGCTAGGTCACTCCAATTATTAATGGTGTAAACACAAAAAAAAAGAATGAGACGAAGAAGATGAACAAGGGGGGGAGGAGAAAGGAAAAAAAAAGGGGGGGGGGGGAGAGAAACCATGAAGTCTATTATAACAGGGGGCAACTTGCACCCCTATAATGACATCCATCTAACCCGTATTGTTCGATCTATCTTCATTATGGCTTAGAAAGGAGGGTTTGAAAATCCTGAGAGTCCATATACAAAATCCAAGGACTCCAAACCTGCAGATATTTCTCCATTGAACCATTAACCTCAGCGGACAATTCCTCCATACTTTGAAGGCTGATCATCTCCTTGACCCATTCAGACATATTTGGAGATTGGGAGGATTTCCAGTGTCTCAGGATCACAGTGCGCGCAGCAGTTAAGCAGAATCTTAGGAGCCCCTTTTTCAGGAACCGAAACGAGCCCGTGAGGATAGATAATAAAGCCACCTGGGGGGAGTTGGTCACCGAATGACCGCTAATGGCTTGATAAGCGGAAAAGACAGAATCCCAAAATGGCTTAATATGATTACATCCCCATCAAATGTGTAGCATGGTACCTGTATCTACTCCACAACGCCAGCACGTATCTGAGACGGAGGGAAAAGCGGCGTGTTAGACATCAGGACAGCGATACCACCTGGTGAGAATTTTGAAATTTTTTTCCTGTGCGGCACAGGCAATAGAGAATTTATGTGAGTATAAGAATGCCTTCCTCCACTCCGCCTCCGATATATCAACTCCCAACACACCCCTCCACCTCTCCATGTATTTAGAGAACTCGTCCTTGGTATTTTGGTTCAAAAGAGCATATATTAAGGAGACAGCATGTGCAGGCGGCGACCCCAACAGGAAAAGCTTTTCAAACGGCGTAGGAAGGGAGGAATATGAGCCTGCGCCTTCTGGAGACCAGAGGAAGGATTTTAGTTGGAGGTATTCCAACCAATCAGAAGGGTCCCCGCCCTCTAACGGCTGCACTGATTCGAAAGCGGGCATGGCCAAACCCTTGCGGACATGATAGCATCTAGTATCATCCCTTCTCTCCACCCAAGAAAACTATCCCTCTCCACCCCCGGGGGAAACTCAGGATTAGAGAAGAGAGCAGTAAGCGGTCCACTGCCTAAGGAGAGAGAGCCTCGGCGGGTCTCCAGATCCCATCCCCTAAGTGTATCTTCAAGAAGATCAGCTTCAGAACTGAATTGACCTCTACTTTTAGGGTTGATCCAGGGGAGGTTAAGGAGTGGAATTTTAGAGCCATCTTGTTCTATTCCCACCCATTGTTTGTCCGTCTTGTGGTGCTGCCAGTCCAGCATGCGTGTCAACAGCGTTGCTTTGTGATACCATTTGAAATTGAAAGACCCGCCCCCCTGAGCCTTTGTGCCTATATAAAGTACCCATGCCAATCCGGGGTCTACCACCCCCCACCTACACACACACAAATCTCGAGATGGCTGATTGGATTCTAGAAAAGAAAGGAGGAGGAATTAGTGGAACTGTCCGGAAAATATACAGGAAACGAGGCAGTACATCCATTTTTAATCGCATTAATACGGCCGAACCATGAGAGCTTCCGCTTATCATAGCTATTTAAGTCTTTCAAAGTCTTATCCAAAAGGTGTTGGAAGTTTAAAGAATATAGTTTAGTATGACCTGCCGGGACGGTTGCCCCCAAGTATCTTAATGCGGTTTCCTGCCATTTAAAGGGAAAATTATCTTTAAGATGTTGAATTTCATCTCTAGATAAAGTTATATTAAGAGCCTCCGATTTAGAATAATTCACTTTAAAATTACTAAGATGGCCAAATGTCTTAAATTCTTTCACTATGGAGGGGAAGGAAATGTGAGGCTGTGATAAAACATGAGGAGGTCGTCTGCATATAAAGCCGATTTACATTGACCTACTCCAACTGGAATAGCGTGAATGCTGGGGTTCTTTCTAATGGCTATTGCCAGATGTTCCATTATCAATACATACAAGAGAGGGGACAAAGGACACCCCTGCCGTGTACCATTATTGATGTGGATAGGGGAGCACAGGAGCCCATTAACCCTAGCTGAAGGGCTCCTATATAGAGATAATCTTCTCGTAAAATTTGACGCCCAGGCCCAATTGATGCAAGGAAGCCGACATGAAGCTCCAGCTGACCTGGTCGAAGACCTTCTCCGCGTCAACCGAAAGCAAACACAACGGGAGCAATCTGGAGCTCGCCAGAGCCATCAGGAGAAGAGTTTTATACGTATTATCTCTGGCCTCCCGGCCCTTGACAAACCCTACTTGATCTGTATGAATAATCCCGGGTAACAAAGGCGCCAACCTATTGGCCAGGGCCTTTGAAAATATTTTGATGTACATATTAATCAAAGAGATGGGCCTATAATTGGAAATTAACAAGGGATCCTTCCCAAGTTTTGGTAAAACGTTGATGTGGGCCTCCAGGGATAGGGCACGAATGGGGATCCCTCTGACACAGAACTGAAGACCTTTGTTAGGAAAGGGAAAAGCTGCTCACTAATTTTGGAGTGGACCCATCAGGGCCTGGGCTTTTTCCCACCGGTTTTGATTTAATAAAAGCAGCAATCTCTTCCTCTGAAAAGTCCTCCTCCAGAGAGTCTGCATGTTCAGGATGGACAGATGGGAGTGCGTTTTGTCTGATATAGTCGTTTATTTTGAGGTGAAGAGGCGAAGCTGATATGTCCTTGAATTGGCCCTTAATATTATATAGGTCACTATAATAGGCTCGAAAGGATTCGGTAATTTGGGTTGGATCCTGTGTG
Organism: Oophaga sylvatica; assembly: GCA_033576555.1. Taxonomy (NCBI): domain Eukaryota; kingdom Metazoa; phylum Chordata; class Amphibia; order Anura; family Dendrobatidae; genus Oophaga; species Oophaga sylvatica. The sequence continues at coordinate 427,984,138 of JARQOD010000005.1, read as the reverse complement.
CAGGACCCCCCCCCCCGATCCTCATGATTTGTGGGATGTAACTAGTGTCCTTTCTGGGATGTAGCACCCTAGCTAATGCCTTGCCATATTTATCCGTATGTTCATACATAAATAGACGGAATCTGATTTTTTGACGAGAATATTTTTGATCCAGTAGGACCCTGAGCACCTCCCTTGCTTTTAGCAGGTCTGCATACACCAAAGAGGATAGAGATTGTTTGTGAGGATTCCAATGTATTAATCCGCTGGAGCAGACTGGAAATTAGTGAGGCCCTTTTTTTTTTTTCAATCTAGAGCCATGCTTTATCAAAAGACCCCTTATAACACACTGTACTTCCCACTGGGTAAGAGGGGGTGTCTGGTCACCGTAATGGATTTCTAGAAATTCAGAGATTGACTTCTTAATCTCCATAGTGCTTAGAGGGTCTTTAGGTAAGTTGTCGTTGAGGGGCCATGTTCATGGTCGGTGAAGGCCTTTTGGTGGGGTAAGATGGAGAAACACCGGCGCATGGTCCGACCAGGCAATGTGACTAATAGAAGCCTGGGCCTGCCAGGTCAGGGCATGCTGGCTGATTAACAGCATATCTATGCGCCTGTATGAAGAGTGCGTCGGAGAGTAATGCGTATAGTCCTTATCCATAGGATGCAGGAATCTCCAGGCGTCTTCCAGGCATAAGTTCTGAATGTTACGTTTAAGAGCATTGATACGTCTACGGGGCAGGAAGTGGTGCTAAGATGAAATTGAAGTCGCCGCCTGCAATCAGAGTCCCCTTCCCAAAATCCAACAGGAGCGACAGAATAGCGGAACAAGCTAAAGTCGGGTCTTTATTGGGTAGGTACCTATTATCTATGGTGAATACCACTGAGTTAATACAAAGTTTTAGGAGCATGTTCCTGCCTTCTGGGTCAATCCTAGAATCTAGGACTGAATGGGTCAATGACTTATGTAGGGCTATTGAGACCCCTTTTGACTTTGAGTCGGGGTTAGGGCTGTGAAACCAAGAGCGATAATATCGATCCTTTAGGGTGGGGAGACAGCCAGCCTTGAAATGAGTCTTTTGGAACAGGAGGATATGAGTCCGTTTTTTATGCATATCATCTGAGACCTTTTCTGAGGGGCATTCATCTCTCGGGCGTTAATGGATCCTATGTTGATCCGCTCCATGGTAATGGTAAAGTACTTTTTAAGCGGGGGAGGAAAATGGAGAGAAATAAAAAGAGAAGAGAGAAGAAAAAAACAATTATGTGAGGGGGAGGAAAAGAAGAAGGAACAGAAGCAGAAACAGGAGTGAGTAGAGGGAAGAGAAAGGAAAATATAAAAGAAGTCAGCAAGGGAGAGAAGAAAAATGTAAGGGAAGAAAACAAAGAAACATACTAACTAGGTTAGAGTGGATATACTAAGAAGATACAAAAAGACATGTACAGAAAGATGTGCGAAGTGCACAGGTATTGTTGGGAAAATTGTTTAACGTCCAACAATATGACGTGAATTCCCGGTGGGGACTATGCTTTCCACAGAGGGGTTCCCCTCAGCAGGCCGAGATGACACCAAAGTTAAATCCGCCCCCTAAGTAGCATTGCCCCCCATGTAAAAACCAAGGAGAAGAGAGTACAGTTATATAATCAGAATACAAGCCCCAGGACCCGCCTTCGCCCAAGACTATTATTAACCTGTTGCTTATGTCTAGATTGAGGGAGAAGGTCACTAAACCCGAGGGGTAAGAAAACATTGATAACACAACTCCTGATGACGATTACAAGTATAGATAACTAGAGCAACATTCCACAATCAGTATCTGAAAGCAAAACATGGAAACATAACATGCATATCAGAATAGCGCATTAATTGTTGAAAGGAAATCATCCCCAGACCACAGATCTGAAGGAGGAAAGAAAGATTCCCGCCCCTCCTGCCCCGACGTTGAGTGGCCCCCTCGGCGGACGTTGAGATAACCCGCCAGAGGTCGTCACTGGAACAGTAGGCCAGTCCATAATTTCAATCAGAGGGAGGTTCAAGGTTGATGTAAATGATGCAATGTCCTTTGGAGACCTGAGGATATGCACGCGGCCTGCATGACGGACCTGCAAACGGAATGGAAACTCCCAGCTATAAGGCAAGTTATGATCTCGAAGCAAGTCCAAGAGATGTCTCAATGCTCTTCTTTGCAAAGTCAGGCGGGACAGGTCCGGTAGGATTAGAATCTTTGATCCTTGGAATAGAGCAGGAAATCCATCCCTGAGCCTCTACAGGATGGCTTCTTTTTGTACATAGTGATGCATATCACGTCTTGTGGACGGTCCGGGTCAGATGCTCTGGGAACAAGTGCTCTGTGAGCTCTGTCCAATTCAATCTCCTTCTCAGAATGCTCACCCAAAATTCTGTTGACAATGCACTGCAATGTATGAGAAAGATCTTTAGATTCTACGGACTCAGGTATCCTCAGATTATTGAGCCTTCCTCTGTTTTCTGCATCATCCTGGGCTTCTATCAGGTAGTGAACCTGACTGGAGTATATGTCTAGTGACTTCTGATGAGAAGGCATCTTCCTTTCAATATCTTGCATTCTGTTAGTATGGTTCTGGATCTGAGTATCTACTTGTTTAACTTCAGTGCGCAGAGTATTCAATTCTGACCTGCAAGCCTGCTCCAGCCGTGTTATGTATGTCTCCATGTCTTCTCTTGTAGGAATAGCTGTTAATTAGCCTGTTACGTAGCTGAGTTAGGCTAGGTTCACATTGCGTTTAACCAGCCCATTCAACGCATAGCGTTGACGGGCTGGTAACGGTATAGCATAACGCGATCACGTTATGCTATACCCGCTAGCGCAGATGATTCATCTGTGCTAGCAGTGACGGAGCCTCAGATGCTGCAGGCCACGTCCGAGGCTCCGTCACTGAATGATGGCACATCGCGAACGTATGCCGCTTTACGGCATGCGTCGCGATGCACCACATAATGGGTGTCAATGACAGCGTTAACGGACTGTGTTACACCGTGTTATACCGCGGTGTAACGCAGTCCGTCTAACGGACTGCCTAAACACAGTGTGACCCCAGCCTTAGCTCTGAGGCTTGTATGGCAGAGGAATGTGTGTCCCCTCCCCTGGGATAAGCAGGAGAAGTAGCAGTCTCCTCCAAAGGAGAATTGGCTCCTGCTGCACTGCTGGGGATTGTAGTGCACCCTGGTGAAACTGTGGGGGAAGGCAGCTCCTCAGAACACCCTTTATGCATGCCATGTCTGAGTCTGGCTAGAATGGCCAGCTGCCATCAGCGTACCCTGTGCATCCATGACTGTGCTCTGCCAGTCCTGGTCATCATTCATGGTGAAGGGAGATTGCAGCACATCCCCTGTGCTGTGCTTTTTGACTCAGACTACCCCCTTGTTTTAACTCCTGCAGCAAGGAGTGATGGTATGGGAGCTGGAGTCTGTACAAGATCAAGTTCTCCTTCTCTAGCTCTCACCTCACTCCCCTTCAGCCCCATGGCAGCTGAATAGCTGGAGGGGGCGGCGGCCATGTTTGTGCTCCCCTTGCTGGCCAGGGTTCCCAGAAAAAAGTTCTTTATGCCTCTGTTGTTGGATGAGAGGCTCTTAAATCTGCTGCAGGATGATCTCTCCTTCCTCCTACAGCTCAAACTCTGAGCAGAACACCCCAGGGAGTTCACGATTGGCTGATTCTCAGCCCAGAGAAGAGAACTGAGGTGAAGTGTGTGCTCACTCCTCCATAGCCAGGCCACACCCCTCGTCCAGCGGTAGTATTAAGGGAATTGGCAAATGATGCGATTTTCAATTTACTAATACGTTAACGAACATATTTTAGATCATGAGTCTCAAACTCAATTTACCCGGGGGCCGCTGGAGGTAGAATCTGGGTGAGGCTGGGCCGCATCAGATTTTCCACAAGAAAAGCTCTTACAAAAACATTCCAATGTTATCAACTGTCCCAATGGGGACAGTGTTGATGATGTTTGTATAGTGCTGTGGAGTTAATAGCGCAATATCAATGAATAAATATTATTCTTAATATTAGGTTACAATACCAGGATCTGAGGATTTTCTGTTTCGAGGTCAAGAGCTCTCTGATGCAATGTTGCTGCCTGTCTCGCTGTCTTCCTCTTTTGACACTGCAGTGTGGTGGACAAGTAAACAGTAACTGGTTAACAGCAAGAAGTCATTCCCCCAGCGCTCATTCTCCCCCATTGCTTTTTCTCTATCACCCCATCGTTGCTTTTCCCCATCACTCCCATAATTGCTTTTCCCCATCACCCCATCACTGCTTTTCAACCATCACTCCCATCATTGCTTTTGCCCATCACTCCCATCATTGTTTTTCTCCATTGCTTTTCCCCATCACTCCCATCATTGCTTTTCCTCCATCACTCCCATCATTGCTTTTGCCCATCACTCCCATCATTGTTTTTCCCCATTGCTTTTCCCCATCACTCCCATCATTGCTTTTGCCCATCACTCCCATCATTGTTTTTCCCCATTGCTTTTCCTCCATCACTCCCATCATTGCTTTTGCCCATCACTCCCATCATTGTTTTTCCTCCATCACTCCTATCATTGCTTTTGCCCATCACTCCCATCATTTATTTTCCTCCATCACTCCCATCATTGCTTTTGCCCATTACTCCCATCATTGTTTTTCCCCATTGCTTTTCCCCATCACTCCCATCATTGCTTTTCCCCATCACTCCCATCATTGCTTTTCCCATCACTCCCATCATTGTTTTTCCTCCATCACTCCCATCATTGCTTTTGCCCATCACTCCCATCATTGTTTTTTCCCTATTGCTTTTCCCATCACTCCCATCATTGCTTTTGCCCATCACTCCCATCATTGTTTTTCCTCCATCACTCCTATCATTGCTTTTGCCCATCACTCCCATCATTTATTTTCCTCCATCACTCCCATCATTGCTTTTGCCCATTACTCCCATCATTGTTTTTCCCCATTGCTTTTCCCCATCACTCCCATCATTGCTTTTCCCCATCACTCCCATCATTGCTTTTCCCCATCACTCCCATCATTGCTTTTCCTCCATCACTCCCATCATTGCTTTTCCCCATCACTCCCATCATTGCTTTTCCTCCATCACTCCCATCATTGTTTTTTCCCTATTGCTTTTCCCCATCACTCCCATCATTGCTTTTCCCAAATCACTGTTTTTTTCCTATCACTCTCCTGCACACATACACACACACACCACCTCTCATCTGTACACACACACACACACAACCTCTCACCTGTACACACACACACACCTCTCACCTGTCCGCAGCATCACCGGTGCCCGCGCTTCCTCGCTCTGACAGAGCAGGCCGCTGAATGATGACATCATCCAGCGGCGCTGCTCTCTGTGTCAGAGACAGGAAGCGCAGGCGGCGGCAGCAGCAGGAGATGAGGTGAGTATGCCCGGCGACACCTTTCTGTAGTACCGCTCCTTAAGCTCATGAATATGGGCGCCACGCTTATGAGAGGAGTGGCGTCCATATTCATGACCCTTAATGAGCAGTACTACGAGTGACTGGGATTTCACATGCGGTGTTTCTTGCATGTGAGATCCCAGCTGAGGGCCGCAAAATAGCGTACCGAGGGCCCATGAGGTGAGGGCCGCAAACTCGTGTCCCGAGGGCCGTAGTTGGCCCGCGGGCCGTGAGTTTTAGACCCCTGTTTTAGATGGTTCTCTTGGTAATGTATAATTTGTTGCACACTGGAAGGGGAATAATATGTGAACAATAGTGGGATATGGCTACAATCCTTATGTATATTTTCCGTATAATGCACTTGTGTTCACAAATTGTTCTGAAACATGGGTATTACTTACCGGTAATGTGTTTTTACGAAGCCCATGACAGCACCTGTTATGTTAGGTAGCCGAGGAGGACAGGATCAACAGCCGGGCAGCAGAACACCTGAGATGTTGGTAACTAATGGGTTGCCGATTCCTAAACTAACCACACAACTAGAGGTAGCCGTGGAGCGTTCCTATGTTGATCCTAGACGCCTCGTCACAGCCTGAGAGATAACTACACCTAAAGGCAGAAAGATCAAAAGCTATCTGCCCCGGAGCAGATCCCCAAAGAAAATAGGAAGCCCCCAAACATGTAATGGCGGTCAGACAAGAAGAAAGCAAGGACACAGACAGAAAATAGAATGAGCAAATGCTGGGCCACAAGCTGACTAAATAGGATAGGACAGGAGAGATTACTTTCTGCAACCAGAAAACCCTACAAAAATCCAACAATTCCGATTACAAAAATACTGAGATCACATGATCTCGCCACCCACTAAATCAGATCTCAGTGTGAACAAAACCAAGCCGCAGACGCTGAAAAAGCAGGAAAAAGCAAATGAAAAAACAACAGTGGCTACAGACAAACTGTGAGGAGCACAGGCCCCAGGAGGGGACCTGGCTGTCCTCCACAAATGTGCAGAAAACTATGCAAATAGCAAGTGCAAAAAGAAAAGCAGAAAATATCTTACCTGAAAGCAGCAGAAGCAGGCAAGACACCAGCAAACTTCCAAATGAACCAGGAACCACAATTGAGACCAGTTCAATTGATCACCGGCGACCATCATGGGAGGGAACCTCCCTTATATCAGTCCAGTCAGTGATCCCAGATTGCCATTCCTCGCTGGAAGGTTCAGTACTGTCTGTAACCACCAGAGGGAGCCTCTGCTCATTCACAACAAGCACCCAAACGAGAGAGGGGATCCACCCCACAAGGACGGGATAGTACGTCGCATGCGATCGGACGCGTTACCAGGGAGCGTGTCCGATCGCGGCCGGGTGTCAGCTGATTATCACAGCTAACACCGATGTGACCGCGCTGTTCTGAGGGCCTCTTCCCCGCAGGACCCCGGATCCAAGATGGCCGCCGGGTCCTGCAGGGAGGCGGCTTCCTCAGTGCCTAACGAGAGCAGGCGCTGAGGAAGCCTGCAGCACTGCCTGTCACATCGCTGGTGTGACAGTGTGCTGTGCACACTGTCACACCAGCGATCTGACCCTATACTGTGATGTCCCACCCTGGGACAAAGTAAAAAGGTTAAAAAAAAAAAAAAAACAACACACATGTAAAAAAAAATTCCCAAATAAAGAAAAAAAAAAATATTCCCAATAAATTCATTTCTTCATGTAAATAAAAGAAAACAAACAATAAAAGTACACATATTTGGTATTGCCGCGTCCGTAACTACCTGCCCTATAAATTTGTCCCACTAGTCAACCCCTTTAGTGAGCCCCTTAATAATAAAAAAAACAAAGCAAAAAACAATGCTTTATCATCATAACGCCGAACAAAAAGTGGAGTAACACGCGATCAAAAAGACGAATATAAATAAACATGGCACCGCTGAAAACGTCATCTTGTCCCGCAAAAAACAAGCCGCAATACAGCGTCATAAGCAAAAAATAAAAAAGTTATAGCTCGCAGAATAAAGAATAAATATAAAATTGTTTTTATTGTATAAAAGAGCCAAAACATAAAAAAATGATACAAATGAGGTATCGCCGTAATCGTACTAACCTGAAGAATAAAACTGCTTTATCAAATTTACCACACGTGGAACGGTATAAACGCCCCCCCAAAAGAAATTCATGAATTGCTGATTTTTGTTCATTCTAATCTCCCAAAAATTGTAATAAAAAGCGATCAAAAAATGTCACGTGCCCAAAAATGGTACCAATAAAAACGTCAACTCGTCCCGCAAAAAATAAGACCTCACATGACTCTGTGGGCCAAAATATGCAAAAATAATAGCTCTCAAAATGTGGTGATGCAAAAACTATTTTTTGCAATAAAAGCATCTTTTAGGGTGTGACAGCTGCCAATCATAAAAACCAGATATAAATAGTAAATCAAACCCCCCTTTATCACCCTTAGTTAGGAAAAAATAATAAAATTAAAAAGATGTATTTATTTCCATTTTCCCATTAGGGTTAGGGTTGGGGCTAAGTTAGGGTTAGGGTTGGGGCTAAAGTTAGAATTAGGGTTAGGCTAAGTTCACACGTTGCGGAATTGCCGCGGAAATTTCCGCGGCAATCCCGCACTTCTCCCGCAGGAAATACGCACGTTTTTTGTATGCTGATTCCCGCCAGAATAATAGCGTTTTGCAAGCGTAATTAGCTTGCAGAATGCTAGCGTTTTCCTAGCGATCTGTAGCATCGCTTGGAAAACTGATTGACAGGTTGGTCACACGAGTCAAACATAGTGTTTGACACGTGTGACCAACTTTTTACTATTGATGCCGCCTATGTCGCATCAATAGTAAAAAGATCTAATGTAAAAATAATAAAAAAAATAATAAATAATGATATTCTCACCTTCCGGCGGCCCCCGCAGCCTTCCCGCGGCCCCCGCAGCCTTCCCGCCTTCAGCGACGCTCCCGGCAACTCCGGTCCCAAGGATGCTTTGCGACAAATCACACCGATGACGTAGCATCTCGCGAGACCACTATGCCATCTGGGTGATTCTCGCAAAGGACTCTTGGGACCGGAAGTTGCCGGGAGCGTCGCTGAAGGCGGGAAGGCTGCGGGGGCCGCGGGAAGGCTGCGGGGGCCGCCGGAAGGTGAGAATATCATTATTTTTTATTTTAATTATTGTTTTACCAGGGATATGGTACCCAGGGCCTGGAGGAGAGTCTCCTCTCCTCCAGACCTGGGTACCACCGCACATGAACCGCTTACATTCCGCAAAATTAATGAACATGTTGCTATTTTTTCCGCAAAGCGTTTTTTTCGCGGAAAAAAACGCAACATGTGGCCAAAACATGCGGAATCAATTAACATGTATAGGATGCTTAATGCTTGCGTTTTTATCGCGTTTTTACCGCGGAAAACCGCGGAAAAACCGCGAAAAAAACGCAATTATTCCTGATCGTGTGCACTTAGCCTTAGGGTTGGGACTAGGGTTAGGGGTGTGTTAGGGTTAGGTTTGTGGTTAGGGTTATGATTAGGG
>JARQOD010000005.1:427908449-427975076 GCA_033576555.1 Oophaga sylvatica | reverse complement strand
TAGAGATCTCACAAACTTTGAAAAATTGAGCCTATCATTGTCACCCCTACACACTCCATCTCCCTACTGTATAATCTCCTCATTGCCCAGGTAACTGACAATAGGCCAGGATTCTGCAATGCATGGGAAAGGGAACAAGGGAAGTCCTTCTCTGACTCACAATGGGATAAATGTTTCTTCCTAACACATAAAACCTCAATAGGGTCCAAAGCTCAGGAAACCTCCTTCAAAATTATCTCTAGATGGTACTGGGCACCAGCAGTCCTTCATAGATGGTATCCAGTGGTCTCAGATAGATGTTAGAGATGTGGGGAGGGGGAAGGGACAATGTCACACATATGGTGGGCATGCTCTTTAATAAATGCATTTTGGGTAAAGGTGGTTCCCATGATTGAGAAAATAACTGGTTGGACTATCCCTAATACGCCCGAACCCCTCCTTTTATCAATGTTACCAATAAGTAAACGTAGTTATAAAAGCTCATCAATAGGCTACCTAATACAGGTGGATAAGAATGTCATTCCACGACACTGGAAAAGCAGAGACCCACCCATTGTGGAGGAATGGTTTGCGCAGATCTCCCTCCTTAATAGGATGGAGCATATGATTGCCATCTGACAGGCTGATGTTGATAGATACTGTGTGATTTGGAGGAATTGTATTGATTTAAAAAACTCGGATGCCGACCATCAAGGCCCCAACTAAAGTTATCCGTGATGTCGGCACAACAATGATCATAATCGCACTCTATTGATTGGTGGTCTGCCGTGGTCCGCTCCCTCTCTCTCTATCTTTCATATTGAAAAATACATGCTTGAAAATCTCCTCCTCATTCCTTACCAGTTTGCAAAGCTCACTTAATCATTTTATTTGGGGTAGGAAGTAAGCCAGAGTGGCACAAAATGTTCTTTATAATCAAAAAATTTATGGTGGAGGTGGACTACCGAACATTTCGGCTTATTACTCTGCTAATCTGATCAAACAGAGCTGTTTTTGGTGGCCTCATAAAGACCCTCCAGCCTGGTACGATTTTAAACAACTACAAATCTCCCATTTGTTAGTATTAGGTTTTCTCTTAAACAAGCAAATTCCTTATAGTTCCCACCTCATTGTCCAGTCCTCCATTGAGGCCTGGAAAAGGATTGTTAAACCAAAAAAGGGTTGTGATAAAATCCATATCCTCAAGAATATTCCATTATCTCTTATCCATGAATTTAGGGGATTGGTCTTGGACCCTCTCTGGCTCAAATTGGGTATTAAGAAACTGGGAGATATCTACGATGGTTCTAAATTCTATCCTTATTCTTTTATTAACCCCTCTCTGACATTAGACATACTATCCCGTCCATAAAACCCATGACAATCTGACCATGGACGGGATAGTACGTCATAGGCAATCAGCTCCGCTCCCTGAGGGAGCGCAGCTAATCGCCACCGGGTGTCAGCTGATTATCACAGCTGACACCCGTGACTGTGTGTCAGGAGCGGTCACGGACCGCTCCCGGAACATTAACCCCTTGCACACCGCGATCAAACATGATCGCGGTGTACTGGGGGCACAGGGAAGCATCGCGCAGGGTGGGGGCTCCCTGCGCGCCCCCCTGAGACCCTCAGACCAGCGAGATGTGATCGCGCTGTTCTGGGGGCTTCCTCCCTCCCAGGACCCGGATCCAAGATGGCACCGGGGTCCTGGAGGGAGGCGACTTCCTCAGTGCCTGCTGAGAGCAGGCACTGAGAAGCCTGCTGCACTGCCTGAGCGATCGCTGGTGTGACAGAGTGCTGTGCACACTGTCACACCAGCGATCTGATAAAATACAGTGATGTCCCACCCTGGGACAAAGTAAAAAAGTTAAAAAAATAAAAATAAACATGTTTTTAAAAAAAATCCAAAATAAATAAAAAAAAATAAAATATTCCCCAATAAATTCATTTCTTCCTGTAAATAAGAAAAACAAAACAATAAAAGTACACATATTTGGTATCGCCGCGTCCGTAACGACCCCCCTATAAAACTGTCCCACTAGTTAACCCCTTTAGTGAACCCCTTAAAAAAAAAAAAAATGAAGCAAAAAATCAATGCTTTATCATCATACCGACGAACAAAAAGTGGAATAACACGCGATCAAAAGGACCGATATAAAAAACATGGTACCGCTGAAAACGTCATCTTGTCCCGCAAAAAAACGAGCCATCATACAGCATCATCAGTGAAAAAATAAAAAAGTTATGGCTCGCAGAATAAAGCGATGCAAAAATAATTATTTTTTATATAAAATTGTTTTTATTCTATCAAAGCGCCAAAACATAAAAAAATGATATAAATGAGGTATCGCCATAATCGTACTGACCCGAAGAATAAAACTGCTTTATCAATTTTACCACAGCGGAACGGTATAAACGCCTCCCCCAAAAGAAATTCATGAATTGCTGATTTTTGTTCATTCTAACATCCCAAAAATCGAAATAAAAAGCGATCAAAAAATGTCACGTGCTAAAAAATGGTACTAATAAAAACGTCAACTCGTACCGCAAAAAATAAGACCTCACATGACTCTGTGGGCCAAAATATGCAAAAATTATAGCTCTCAAAATGTGGCGATGCAAAAAACTATTTTTGCAATAAAAAGCGTCTTTTAGCGTGACAGCTGCCAATCATGAAAACCCGTATAAATAGTAAATCAAACCCCCCTTTATCACCCCCTTAGTTAGGGAAAAATAATAAAATAAAAAAAGTATTTATTTCCATTTTCCCATTAGGGTTAGGGTTAGGGTTGCGGCTAAAGTTAGGGTTAGGGTTGGTGCTAAAGTTAGGATTAGGGTTAGGGTTGGGATTAGGGGTGTGTTAGGGTTAGGTTTTTTTGGTTAGAGTTGGGACTAGGGTTAGGGGTGTGTTGGGGTTAGGGTTGGAGTTAGAATTGGGAGGTTTCCGCTGTTTAGGCACATCAGGGGCTCTCCAAATGTGACATGGCGTCTGATCTCAATTCCAGCCAATTCTGCGTTGAAAAAGTCAAACGCTGCTCCTTCACTTCTGAGCTTTGCCATGCGTCCAAACAGTAGTTTATCCCCACATATGGGGTATCAGCGTACTCTGGACCCCAAGAGTTATTGTGCAATTTGTCCTATTTTTTCTGTTGCCCTTGGGAAAATAAATAACTGGGGGCGAAAATATCATTTTTGTACAAAAAAAATTATTTTTTTGTTTTTACGGCTGTACATTATAAACTTCTGTGAAGCACTTGGGGCTTCATAGCGCTCACCACACATCTAGATAAGTTCCTTGTGGGGTCTATTTTCCAAAATGGGGTCACTTGTTGGGGATTTCCACTGTTTAGGCGCATCAGGGGCTCTCCAAATGCGACATGACGCCCCCAGACCATTCCATCAAAGTCTGCAATCCAAAACGTCACTACTTCCCTTCCGAGCCCTGACGTGCGCCCATACAGTAGTTTTTTCCCACATATTGGGTATCAGCGTACTCAGGACAAATTGGACAACAACTTTTGGGGTCCAATTTCTCCTGTTACCCTTGTGAAAATAAAATATTGGGGGCGAAAAAATCATTTTTGTAAAAAAAAAAGGATTTTGTATTTTTAGGGCTGTACGTTATAAACTTCTGTGAAGCACTTCGGGGTTCAAAGTGCTCACCACACATCTAGATAAGTTCCTTGTGGGGTCTATTTGCCAAAATGGGGTCACTTGTGGGGGGTTTCCACTGTTTAGGTGCATCAGGGGCTCTCCAAATGTGACATGACGCCCCCAGACCATTCCATCAAAGTCTGCAATCCAAAACGTCACTACTTCCCTACCGAGCCCCGACGTGTGCCCATACAGTAGTTTTCGCCCACATATTGGTATCAGCGTACTAAGGACAAATTGGACAACAACTTTTGGGTTCCAATTTCTTCTGTTACCCTTGTGAAAATAAAATATTGGGGGCGAAAAAATCATTTTTGTAAAAAAAAAAAAAAGATTTTTTATTTTACGGCTGTACGTTATAAACTTTAGTGAAACACCTGGGGGTTCAAAGTTCTCAACACACATCTAGATAAGTTCCTTGAGGGTCTAGTTTCCAAAATGGTGTCATTTATGGGGGTTTCCACTGTTTAGGCAGATCAGGAGCTCTCCAAACACGACATGGCGTCCAGCCAATTCTGCGTTGAAAAAGTCAGACGGCGCTCCTTCCCTTCCAAACTCTGCCATGCACCCAAACAGTGGTTTACCCCCACATATGGGGTATCAGCATACTTAGGACAAATTGCACAATAACTTTTGGAGTCTTGTTACCCTTGGAAAAATAAAAATTGGGGTGAAAAGATCATTTTTGTGGAAAAAATATGATTTTTAAATTTTACGGCTCTACGTTATAAACTTGTGTGAAGCACTTGGGGGTTCAAATTGCTCACCAAAGATCTAGATAAGTTCCTCAGGGGTCTAGTTTCCCAAATGGGGTCATTTGTGGGGGTTTCCACTGTTTAGGCACATCAGGGGCTCTCCAAATGCAACATAGTAGAGAAATCAGCCGCACTCAGTGTTGAATATAAAGCAAATAAAGTTTCATTTATTACATCAATTATCTGGACAAAAACACCAATGTTTGTGTGGTAGGTAAACAAAATAAGGACAGAGCTGGCGGGGTTTAACGTTTCGACCATACGTGGTCTTTCTCAAAAACCTCACTGTGAGGGGGGCGTGGCTACCGCCTACAGAGCAAGACGTGCTAATCTGAGCGCTCTGTTCCCGGCCTCATAGCTGACTATTTTCAGCTTTACTAAGCACGACTAGCCGGTCCCTTGTGACGTAGGGGAGAACAAGGAGTACCCCGATGTCCAAAAGGAAAGGATCGGGCAACCAGCTGAAGCGCCTCACGGACTTCTATCCTGCTGGGCCTAGTGACGGAGGATCTAACATGGCGCCGGGACGCGGGAAACCTGCACCTAAGAAGACACCAACAGCTGCCATTACCCGTGGCCGCATTGCAGCCCTGCGACACAGCTCTCCAACGCTGAGACCACCACACTCACCGCCGGTAACACCCGACCACTCCGGCCAATCTCCACGTTCATCCCAACACCGATCGCGGGTGCAAAAGCTCACAGTTACAACTGGGCAGGAAGAAGAGATGGCGACGCAAGACGCTTCAGACATAACGACTGACTCCTCTCCTTCCTCCAGCCCTCAGAAGCAAAAACCACGTACGGAGACTCCTGTGGGTGAGTCACAATCAGAACTTAATGCTGCATTCTCTGCTCCAGCTTCTAATCAACCTGCCTCAGAAGCGTATATAAAGGAGCTAATCGTAGCCTTGAGCGGTTCAATACAAGGTAAACTGGATAAATTACAAGCCGCAGTGGAAGCATCTGTGGACAATGTGTCATACAGGGTTAATACAGTAGAACACAAAATGGAGGAGGTAATAGGATCGCACAACGCCCTCATAGACTCCCACTATGCATTATATGACGAAGTGCAATATCTAAAATCCAAGATGGCAGATATCGAAGATAGACATCGCAGAAATAATATTAAAATAAGAGGAGTGCCAGAGTCGGTTCTCTCATCAGACCTTCAGGACTATGTGGTAGATTTGTTCCGCATTTTTATCCCAGAAGCCACCGACCGCGATCTTATTATCGATCGAATACATAGACTTCCTAGAGCCAAATTTTTGCCGCCAAATGTGCCGAGGGATGTATTGCTCAGAGTACATTTTTTCCATATTAAAGAACGAATATTACTTGCAGCCAGGAAAATGAAGGAATTCCCTACGCCATACTTGGGATTACAGCTATATACTGATTTATCTCAAGCCACCTTGCAAGCACGAAGAAACCTCCAGCCCCTGACCTCCGCTCTCAGAGCAGCTTCTATACAGTACAAATGGGGTTTTCCACTGAAACTCTTGGTGCGCCATGAAGATACCCTACATATCATTCACTCACTGAAGGAAGGATGCGACTTGGCAAAAAGTTGGGGTGTGAAGATTGACCTGCAACTACAGACTGCGATCCAGAAATCTTCTAAACCGACGCAAGATTGGCAAACCCAGAACTCCCCACGCTGATCCGGTCGAGCTAAAAATCGACGCAGTTCTCTCTACAATGGCTAGCTACTTGGGACCGTTCCGTTAATACGGGCTAGCCTACTAGTTTTTGAGGCCTCATTAGAAGGCCATTTGAACTCTTTCCCCCTGGAGATTTTCGTTCGAGGAGCATATTTGAGTATCGATATGTACCTTCGATTGATCTTTTATGATCCAACTCAGTTACACTGCTTTTGTTATGCCTTTACTCGTTGTGTCCCCCTCCTTATGTTTCTATCCCTAGTATTACCCAAAGATCTACTTCACATCCCAAACCCTTCTTGCGTTGCCGAAATGGAATTACCCAGCATATCTCGCCTTGAGACCGCAATATCCAAATTTCATCTACTCCTAGGTTCGGCCTTGCGGTGCGGTAAGCAAATTATGATATCTCGATATGTCGCTTAATTTGGTATCCCTCAACGTTAGGGGACTGAATTCCCCTTATAAGCGCTCTTATCTATGGAGAGAGGCAGGTAGACTTAAAGCAGATATACTTTTTCTGCAGGAAACTCACTTTTCTCGTACTAAAATGCCCCTCTTTAGCAGCGTTAAATACACGCAGATTTTCCTAGCCTCTCAGGAGAAGAAAAGGGCAGGCGTTGCTATTTTGTTCTCCACTGACGTGTCATTTCAATGCGAATCTTCCTACATTGACCCTGCAGGTCGTTTTATAATACTGGTGGGATTGCTACAGAACAAAATGGTCACTGTGGTTAATATATATGCACCGAATTTACGACAAATTCGTTTCCTAAACAGGGTAATGCGTAAAGTCCGAGTAATGGCGAAGGGAAGTCTGCTTATGGGAGGGACTTCAATATGATAGCTGATGGGTCGTTAGATTCTTCCAATCCTAGATCCCGGCATGTCCCATGTCTCCAACAATGGTTAAGATCACACTCCCTATACGATACATACAGATGCCTTAATTCTAGCTCTAGGGCTTACTCCTTCTACTCAGCTCGACATCGCACCTTTTCACGCATTGACATGTTTGTTGTGGATCGTTGGGCATTGCCAGATGCTAAGTCTGCTACGGTAGGAACGGCCGCGTGGTCGGACCATGCGCCGATAATGTTGGAGTGGTCTCCGCGAGCCAATGCATCAACGACGAGGCAATGGCGAAATAACCTGGCACTGTACACCGATTCTTCATATGCGACTCGCATACGACAGCATATAGCAGACTACTTTAGTGTTAATGCTACTCCTGACGTTACTCCCTCGATATTATGGTTAGCTCACAAGGCTGTCATGCGGGGACACCTCATCCAAATGGGAGCTCAGAGGAAAAAGGCACTAACGAGTCAGCTGGATAGTTTATTGCTGAAAGTCCAATTAGCTGAGAATGAAATCACTTCACAACCAACATTGAATAATCATCGAAGTCTGATGACCCATCGACATAACTTACAACTTCATCTGTTTAGCCAACACGATAAATACATACGCACCATGCGTGCAACCCACTACGGGTCAATTAATAAAACCTCTCGATACATGGCATCCAAACTAAAACAAAGGCGAATCCGTAGTACGGTGTTCTCACTAAAAAATTCCCAATGCCCTCACTCGTCAATCACACACCCTATGGAAATAGCGGAGTCGTTTCGTAAATATTACGAACAGTTATACAATCTCAAAGATTCCCCGGGAGTTATACAACCTACAGACCTAGCCATTAACTCTTTTTTATCTCAAATTGACCTCCCGAAACTATCCCCTTCATCGCTTCTATGCTAAATGCCCCAATCTCGGTGACTGAAACCTTGAAATCCATCAATATGTCTAAACTGGGCAAATCACCTGGCCCTGACGGGTACTCGAATGAATATCTCCGAACCTTCTCTGAATTACTTGCGCCGCATTTGACTAACATGCTAAACTCAGCTCGTGAATGCGCTTCTTTCCCGCCTGAGTTCTTAGAAGCGACAGTAACTGCGATTCCTAAACCTGGGAAATCCCCTAACGAACCTGGAAACTTTAGACCCATATCGCTACTGAATTCAGATACTAAGATATACGCTAAAATACTAGCCATCAGGCTATCTAACATTTTACCACTGCTGATCCATACTGATCAGACAGGATTTGTGGCGGGACGCCAAACATCTGACGCAACACGACGTGTCCTCAACTTGCTTCAATTTGCTTCGAGGGTCGGGCGCCTTCTTTGCTTCTCTCGTTGGATGCGGAGAAGGCGTTCGACCGAATTCATTGGGGATTTATGTTCCACACTTTGCGCAGGTTTGGTTTCGAGAATGACTTTTTACACTACATCGAAGCTTTATATTCCTGCCCATCCGCTAGGGTGCTTATTAATGGCACTTTATCGCAACCATTCTATATAACGAACGGCACCCGTCAGGGTTGTCCCCTGTCTCCCCTCCTCTTTGTTCTCATCATGGAACCATTGGCGGAGAGAGTCAGATTGGATCAGACTATTAGAGGTATCCCAATTTCTGGTAGACAACACAAAATAAGTCTGTATGCAGATGATATTGTCCTCCTATTAACCGATCCGTTAACCTCCCTTCGATCAGCCTGTAACACCCTGGACGAATTTGGGCGGATATCTCACTACAAACTCAACTACACCAAATCACACCTCATGGGAGTACACATTGATCCCCAACTTAAGGCTGCGATACTCGCTGAGTTCCCCTTCAAATGGCAGGATACAACGATAACGTACCTAGGCATTAAGCTTACCTTACCATTTCACAAGACAGTGTTACAAAATATGAATGGCCTAATACAGGATATTCAGGAGACTTTAGACACATTCTCAAAAACAGACATATCATGGATGGGTCGGATCGTATCCTATAAGATGATGATCTTACCTAAAATCCTATATATATATAGAACGCTTAATCTCCCGATACCAAAGAAATATATAACAAGGCTCTCATCACAAATGTTGGGGTTTATTTGGGCTGGGAAGAAACCCAGGGTGGCCTCCTCAGTATTGAGAATGTCTTGTTACCATGGAGGGGCGGGCGTCCCCAATCTACACGCATATTACCACGCTACGATTATACGTCAAACTAGACACTGGTGGACGCAATCTACACACTCCTCTTGGCCGACCATAGAATTAGTCTTAAATCATTCAAGACCATTACACTTGCATTTGTTAGTTAACATTGTAGATAAAACTCTTCCTCCACCGGCTTCACATGTAGTGAAAGTGTCTCTACGTAGTTGGGTCTTATTAACATCCAAGTTGAGATATGATACACAGGTCTCTGCGACAGCATTACCGATCGCACTTCTTCATCAGTGTATTCCAGACTTAGACACCCGGAGCTGGGGGGAACTTGGCCTGCAAACTTGGGGAGATGTAGCCACAATGCAATTTACAAGCCACATGCCACATCTAACCGCATTCCATATTCGAAGGGCTAGATCCTATATCCTCTCTGGTAATAAACTTGATACGCGGGTTCCTCTGACCCTCTGGAACCTTATCTTGGGTACTAACCCCCAACCTCACTTTGCTACAACTAAGCACTTAATGCAATATTTAACGACTCAATTCACTTTACTAAACGAGCCCATATCCTCAGTTGGGAAATTGACCTAGGAAGATTGTATTCTGAGACTCAGTGGGAACTTGCGTTTAAATGGGCTAAAAAAGCGTCGCTCTCCATGACGCTTCAAGAATCGCATATGAAGTGCATGTCACGCTGGTATTACACTCCTGAGAGGCTGGCCAGATTGTTTCCCGGAACCTCTGATTGTTGTTGGAGGAACTGTGGAGAGACGGGCTCCTTATTCCACATATTTTGGAGCTGCCCTAGAGTTTTGTGCTTCTGGGGAGAGGTTTTCAACTTACTAGATTTGGTGACATCTTTGAGAATACAGCGTTCTCCTCACATAGCATTATGCCTGCTGGAGATTGACACGGTACCTCTAGAATTCCGCAGGTTTGTAGCACACACTCTAATGGTAGCTAAAGTAATGTTAGCCCAACGCTGGAAAACTGCTTCCACACCATCGATGCTTGAGCTGACCTCTCGACTTAAAGAACATCACGCACTGGAATTTTTATATGCTATCCGCAATAATTGCGTAACACTATGCAACCGCACTTGGGCCCCATGGTCCAAATATTGTAAAGACTCATTACATCCTGTCTTAACAGGTCACCCTTAAGTGATCTCTAAACGAAACGCAAGAAATAGTTCTCCTTACCGATATTACCTCCCCTCCCTTCCTATTACCAAATTCTTTCCTTATGTTTATTGTTTGTATACCTAGTTAGTCCATGTCTTGTCTTGTTTTTTTTTACTGTTTTTACAAGTATGGTCTCCTGTAGGCCCAGTTATATGCTTTATTGTACATGCAATAACCAAAAAATTTTCAATAAAAAACTATTGAACATAAAAAAACCTCACTGTGAAGTAGAACATAAATAAAATGAACAAGCAAGTGACATTCATTATACAAAAAACATAGTATGTACAAAAGTGCTATCTACATATATACATCTATATACATATATGTACAAAGAATTTTCTATGTACATTCATTCAAAAGTCCTGAAGATAGAGTATTTTAGATATAGTCATACCCAGATGATTACATGAACAACAACTACTATTACATCTAGAGCTTTGGATTAAATAGAGATAAATCTGGGACAGCGGTACACATAACCCAAAAGGTCAGAAAGTGCCCTTCTGAGTGGTAGGCTGCCAACCAATCTCGAGAGAAAATAGCTCTACTTGTAAGGATAAAATATATGTCATAGTATATTGGAATCAATTTTCATACGTCATAGTATCTATGAATCAGTTTTTATACAGAAATCAATTTTTATATACTAGCCGAAATCAGGGGATTGGTATAACAGCATGGCTATCAGTTGATACCTAATAGGAGCTCGTACACATTATTATGAAATTTGTGATTCCAGGGTAACTGATCGAGCAGGTACAGAAAAACACTAACCTTATGGTGCAGAGAGTAAATGGAGGATAAGCAGGAGCCAAGTCCAATGCAGGCTATATGTGAAAATAAGTCAGGGAAAAAGATAAGTAAAAGGACAACTGAAAAGATAAAGTGAACAAAATGAAGTGAAAAAAATGAAAAAAATGAAGTGAAACAAATGAAGCGACCGCCGCTAGGAAAATAGCTGGGGTTATATAGTATAAAACCAACCTGGTTTGTGAAGTAAGGAAAAGGGAGCCGTCCGTCCAGAGAGATAAGATGTGGGCCGTGTTTGTCAAAGCGGCGCTTTAAATAGGGCCACAGGAGTCTAAATCCGGAAGTAATGCGCCTAACATGACGCTCAGAGGAGCTGAAATGAGGCTAGACACGCAGGGACATGTTGTAGTGGACTGCGCATGCGCTCAGTTGCCTGACGTCACAACGTCACGTTATCAAAAGAGAGAGCTGAAAGGAGGTTTGATACGCAGAAGCGTGTCACCCAGACTGCGTCTGCGCAGTAGGGAATATGAGAAACATGGGATGGAACCAGTAGAGGAAATAGAGAACAAAAAACAGAGGGGGTAAAAGTCAAAGGCAGAATATTGAGGCATAATGTATGTAAAGTGAGAAGGGAAAAATGGGAATAAGATAAAGGAAGAGGATGAAAGCGGTAAAGAGGGAAAAATAAGAAACAAGAGCGGTAAAGGGAATAAGGAGCAAAAAACAGAGGGGATGGAAGAAAAAAGCAAGATATTAAGACATGCTATATGCAAAGTGAGAAGAGAAGAATGGGAATAAGATAAGAGGAAGATAAACAGAAAGGATAAAAGAGGAAAAAAGAGGGGAGAAAAAAGGGGACACAATGGAAACCAAGGGGAACAAAATAAGAAAGAGAAAAAATATAAATAGAAAATGTAGGGAAAAAGTAGTTAAAAGTAAAAAATGAGAAAAAATGGGAACATGAAAAATGGAAAATAGAAAAATTAAAAAATAAAGATAAAAATAAAAATAAAATAAATTATTTGTTTGTTTTTATAAAGAAAGTTGGAGATGGTGGATGGAATAAACACGGTCATGAAATGAAGAAGAAAATAAAAAAAAAAATAATAAAAACATTCTTTGAAAAAATAAAAATAAAAATTAGAAAATAAAACATAAAAAATAAAAAATGAAAAATAAAAAATAAAAAATAAGAATAAAATTGAAAAATTAAAATGATGAGAGGAAATTAATGAAGGGTTATGATATTTGTAAAACTTACCAATGAGTGATTGAAGAGAGAAAATAGAGGGAAAGGGACTTTTTATGGACTTATTCTCACATGGTTTCCCTATTGAGGAATCTACAAGAGAGAAATGTTAGTGCACCATACTGGACCAGTGAACCTGGAGACAAAAAAAGGGTCAAACAGTCATAAGTAATACAAAAAACATTTAACAAAAGGTAAAGTCTAATTCCCTATTGAGACCTTTGGGAGCCAGGGTCTGCAGTGTATGAATCCAAAAGGATTCCCTTTGTTTGAGGAGCCTAATGTGATTACCCCCCCGTCTCGGTTTGTTAACCTGTTCTATCACTTGAAAACGGAAAAAATTAGACTTTACCTTTTGTTAAATGTTTTTTGTATTAAGTTTTACAAATATCATAACCCTTCATTAATTTCCTCTCATCATTTTAATTTTTCAATTTTATTCTTATTTTTTATTTTTTATTTTTCATTTTTTATTTTTTATGTTTTATTTTCTAATTTTTATTTTTATTTTTTCAAAGAATGTTTTTATTATTTTTTCTTTTTATTTTCTTCTTCATTTCATGACCATGTTTATTCCATCCACCATCTCCAACTTTCTTTATAAAAACAAACAAATAATTTATTTTATTTTTATTTTTATCTTTATTTTTTAATTTTTCTATTTTCCATTTTTCATGTTCCCATTTTTTCTCATTTTTTACTTTTAACTACTTTTTCCCTACATTTTCTATTTATATTTTTTCTCTTTCTTATTTTGTTCCCCTTGGTTTCCATTGTG
Organism: Oophaga sylvatica; assembly: GCA_033576555.1. Classification (NCBI taxonomy): domain Eukaryota; kingdom Metazoa; phylum Chordata; class Amphibia; order Anura; family Dendrobatidae; genus Oophaga; species Oophaga sylvatica. Next base: position 427,962,029 of record JARQOD010000005.1, on the reverse strand, counting down.
TCCCCTTTTTTCTCCCCTCTTTTTTCCTCTTTTATTCTTTCTGTTTATCTTCCTCTTATCTTATTCCCATTCTTCTCTTCTCACTTTGCATATAGCATGTCTTAATATCTTGCTTTTTTCTTCCATCCCCTCTGTTTTTTGCTCCTTATTCCCTTTACCGCTCTTGTTTCTTATTTTTCCCTCTTTACCGCTTTCATCCTCTTCCTTTATCTTATTCCCATTTTTCCCTTCTCACTTTACATACATTATGCCTCAATATTCTGCCTTTGACTTTTACCCCCTCTGTTTTTTGTTCTCTATTTCCTCTACTGGTTCCATCCCATGTTTCTCATATTCCCTACTGCGCAGACGCAGTCTGGGTGACACGCTTCTGCGTATCAAACCTCCTTTCAGCTCTCTCTTTTGATAACGTGACGTTGTGACGTCAGGCAACTGAGCGCATGCGCAGTCCACTACAACACGTCCCTGCGTGTCTAGCCTCATTTCAGCTCCTCTGAGCGTCATGTTAGGCGCATTACTTCCGGATTTAGACTCCTGTGGCCCTATTTAAAGCGCCGCTTTGACAAACACGGCCCACATCTTATCTCTCTGGACGGACGGCTCCCTTTTCCTTACTTCACAAACCAGGTTGGTTTTATGCTATATAACCCCAGCTATTTTCCTAGCGGCGGTCGCTTCATTTGTTTCACTTCATTTTTTTCATTTTTTTCACTTCATTTTGTTCACTTTATCTTTTCAGTTGTCCTTTTACTTATCTTTTTCCCTGACTTATTTTCACATATAGCCTGCATTGGACTTGGCTCCTGCTTATCCTCCATTTACTCTCTGCACCATAAGGTTAGTGTTTTTCTGTACCTGCTCGATCAGTTACCCTGGAATCACAAATTTCATAATAATGTGTACGAGCTCCTATTAGGTATCAACTGATAGCCATGCTGTTATACCAATCCCCTGATTTCGGCTAGTATATAAAAATTGATTTCTGTATAAAAACTGATTCATAGATACTATGACGTATGAAAATTGATTCCAATATACTATGACATATATTTTATCCTTACAAGTAGAGCTATTTTCTCTCGAGATTGGTTGGCAGCCTACCACTCAGAAGGGCACTTTCTGACCTTTTGGGTTATGTGTACCGCTGTCCCAGATTTATCTCTATTTAATCCAAAGCTCTAGATGTAATAGTAGTTGTTGTTCATGTAATCATCTGGGTATGACTATATCTAAAATACTCTATCTTCAGGACTTTTGAATGAATGTACATAGAAAATTCTTTGTACATATATGTATATAGATGTATATATGTAGATAGCACTTTTGTACATACTATGTTTTTTGTATAATGAATGTCACTTGCTTGTTCATTTTATTTATGTTCTACTTCACAGTGAGGTTTTTGAGAAAGACCACGTATGGTCGAAACGTTAAACCCCGCCAGCTCTGTCCTTATTTTGTTTACCTACCACACAAACATTGGTGTTTTTGTCCAGATAATTGATGTAATAAATGAAACTTTATTTGCTTTATATTCAACACTGAGTGCGGCTGATTTCTCTACTATATTGGACATTTTCGTTCAGCCAGCACCTATCAAGTTGTTACACAGTGTGCACATCATTTCTTTACTTCTCCAAATGCAACATGGCATCCAATCTCAATTCCAGCCAATTTTGGTTGGAAAAAGTCAAATGGTGCTCCTTCCATTCTGAGCTCTGCCGTGCGCCCAAACAGTGGTTCCCCCCCACATATGGGGTATCAGCGTACTCAGGACAAATTGTACAACAACTTATGTGGTCCAATTTCTCCTGTTACCCTTGGGAAAATAAAAAATTAGTGACTAAAAGATAATTTTTGTGGGAAAAAAATAGGATTTTTTATTTTCAAGCCCGGGCATTATAAACTTGTGTGAAGCACTTGGGGGTTCAAAGTGCTCACACAAAGATCTAGATAAGTTCCTTAGGGGGTCTAGTTTCCAAAATGTGGTCACTTGTGGGGGGTTTCCACTGTTTAGGCTCATCTGGGGCACTGCAAACGGAACATGACCCCCATCAACATCTGCATTCCAAAACGTTACTACTTCCTTTCCAAGCCCTGCCGTGCGCCCAAACAGTTTCCCCCCCCCACATATGGGGTATCAGCGTACTCAGGACAAATTGGACAACAACTTTTGGGGTCCAATTTCCTTGGGAAAATTCAAAAATTTGGGACTAAAAAATCATTTTTGTGGAAAATATTTTTTTTTTTTTTTTCACACCAGGCACATCAGAGGTTCTCCAAACGCGACATGGCATCCAATCTAAATTCCAGCCAATTTTAGTTTGAAAAAGTCAAACGGCGCTCCTTCCCTTACGAGCTCTGCCATGTGCCCAAACAGTGGTTTTCCCCCACATATTGGGTATTATCGTACTCAGGAGAAATTACATAACAACCTTATCTGTCCATTTTCTCCTTTTACCCTTGTGAAAATAAAAAAAAAGTTTGTAAAAGATCATTTTTGTGGCTAAAAAGTTAAATATTCATTTTTTCCTTCCACGTTGCTTTAGTTCCTGTGAAGCACCTGAAGGGTTAATAAACTTCTTGAATGTGGTTTTGAGTACCTTGAGGGGTGCAGTTTTTAGTTAAGTGTCACTTTTGGGTATTTTCTGCCATATAGACCCCTCAAAGTGACTTCAAATGAGAGGTGGTCCCTAAAAAAAATGGCTTTGTAAATTTTGTTGTAAAAATGAGAAATCGCTGGTCAACTTTTAACCCTTATAACTTCCTAACAAAATAAAATTTTGGTTCCAAAATTGTGCTGATGTAAAGTAGACATGTGGGAAATGTTATTTCTTAACTATTTTGTGTGATATATTTCTCTGTTTTAAGGGAATAAAAATTCAAAGTTTGAAAATTGCAAAATTTAAAAAATTTTCGCCATATTTGCGTTTTTTTTTCAAAAATAAACGCAAGTTATATCGATGAAATTTTACTTCTAACGTGAAGTACAACATGTCACGAGAAAACAATCTCAGAATCGTGAATATCCTTTGAAGCGTTCCAGAGTTATAACCTCATAAAGAGACAGTGGTCAGAATTGTAAAAATTGGCCCGGTCATTAACGTGCAAACCACACTTGGGGGTGAAGGGGTTAAAGAACATTTCCATTCATCCTCCCTATCATTTTTTCACTACATTATTCTCAAGGAACAAATTTCCTGCAAGTGCGCCCTCATATTTCTGAACCGGTTTTAAATTTACTTTGCAACTTAGATCATAAATTTTTTTGGAGTCTTTACTATGTTTACCAATGGTTTAACCACAACACGCAGTTGGTCAAAACACAAAACATGGTTAAATGGGAGTTGGAACTTCATTTAACGTTTGACCACTCAATGGGAATATGCATGTACGCTTTCCTATGCATCTTCTCTCTCTATGGCCCTTCAAGAATCATACCACAAACTCCTCACAAGGTGGTATTTTACTCCTGCTAGATTATCTAAAATTAACAAAATTCATTCACCTAATTGCTGGAGAAACTGTGGTCGTTATGGTAATCTCCTACATATTTTCTGGCAATGCCCGAAAATCCATCCCCTCTGGAAGAAAGTTTTGGGTCTTATTAATGCCATCTCTTCTAAAAAATATTGTTTCCTCCTTCACTGCCTTTCCTGTTTTTTCCTTTCCCTTTCCTTGTATCTCCCTCTTTCCCTTCCTTATTCCCTATTGCTTTCCTTCCCATCCTTGAAAATTTGAATAAAATTATTGGAAAAGAAAAATACATGCTTGATCTGGATATTGATGGAAAACCCTCCCTGTACCCCCCAATGTACTGTCGTTATGCATACATTTATATTTATACTACCCCTTTTACTATGTATATTGTATTTTCTTGTACTTTTTCACACAAAAAAAAAAAAAGGAAATTGCAAATTTTTTTTTAATTAGATCTACAGCTGATGGCTACTCCACTGACTAGCAGACACTGAAGCTTTGGAGCAGACCTCTGATTCCCAGGCTATAGTATGAGTAAACAGCTTAGTCTTAACACTCAACCATCTGTGTTACCCCAAGCCATAGTGTATGTAGTTTCTTACGGTTAAAAGGGGGGGAGACCCAACCCACCAGTAATTGACGATGCCAACGTCACGTAAAACACAGCAAGGGGACTCCAAAAAGAGTCTCCATTTTTTCAAAAAATTTGGGGCACAGACACCACTTAAGTAGCGTCAATTGCCCCAGAGTTGCTTAAAACGTTTGGTGAGGTGATTTTAACAAATCCTCAAGCTTTTACTCTCCCCAGGATGACACAGGGTGTAATGTATGTGGTACAGTTCATATAGCGTCTTGTGCTTGGGTGCGATGAAAATACTTGAGACACAGGTTGATAAAGAAAGTCTTGTATTGCTTCATACAAATTGGCAAAAATAAACACACAGGTTGCAAACACAGAAGCAGGAGACACAGCAGGCCAGAGTAATCTAAGCTCAGCAATAACTCTCCACAACAGATTCAGATCTTCTTCTCTGTTACCGCAAGTCCATGCAAACGTGAGGCTCTCAAGAGCAGAGTTCAGAGTCCACAAGTGCTTCAGAGTTCCTCAGTAGGAATGGCTGGAGTACAAGGTCCAAGGCTTCAGGAGTCAGAACACAGGTTCACTGCAGGCTAGATTCTGAAGCACTGATTACTCAGCTGTGGCTGTTTAAGAAGCAAACGGAGAGAATCAGGGCGGGAACATGCAAGCTGGAAAACTCCATTTTGACTGAGGGCAAGATAGCTGCAGCAAAACAGAAAGCAAAATGGCAGACGAACAAACTGAGTTTCAGAAACAGATACACAGAACCTTACATTACTCCCCCCTTAGGGACAACCTCCGGATGACCTCAGACCAGGCTTGTGTGGGTACCTCTGATGAAACTGACGGAGCAAGCGAGGAGCATTAACGTTATTGACTGACTCCCATGAGTTGTCCTCCACTGGGTAGCCCTGCCATTTAATCAGATATTGTAACTGATTTCTATACAACCTGGAATCTAAAATCCTTTCCACCACAAATTCTTCCTGACCATCGACTAGCACTGGGTCAGGGCAAGGAGAAGAACGTCCAGGAAACGTATTGGGTGTCGCAGCCTTTAGTAGGGATACATGAAAGACAGGGTGGATTCTCATAGTTCTGGGCAATTGAAGACGACAAGCAACGGCACTTATAATCTTACTGATTTTATAGGGTCCAATGTACTTATGTCCCAACTTAGACGATGGAATCCTTAACTTAAGATTTCTGGTTGACAGCCAGACAGGTCTCCTACCTTAAAAGCTGGTGCAGGTTTACGAAATTTATCTGCTGCCTTCTTGTACCTTTCCTGAGCCGATTCCAGATTCTCCTTTAGAAGATCCATATTCTTCTGTAAAGTCGTGACTCTTTCAGCCACTGCTGGCAAAGGCGTCTCTATGGGAAATCGTGGTAGAATGTTAGGATGATAACCTAGATTAGAGTAAAAAGGAGACTGTTTAGTGGAGGCACTCTGAGAGTTGTTGTAAGAGAACTCAGCCAATGGAAGTAGATCCACCCAATCATCCTGTAGGTGGCAGATAAAGCAGCGGAGATACTGCTCCAGGGTTTGATTGGTTCGTTCGGTTTGTCCATTAGTCTGGGGATGAAAAGCAGAAGAAAGGTTTACTTTAATGTCCAATGCTGCACAGAAATTTTGCCAAAACCTAGAAGTGAATTGCACCCCTCGATCCGAAATAACCTCATCCGGTACTCCATGTAAACGAAACACATCTTTAATCATCAAATCTGATGTCTGTTTTGCAGTGGGTAAGCCGACACAAGGGATAAAATGAGCTGCCTTTGTTAAACGGTCAACCACCACTAGAATAGTGTTCTTCCCTTGAGAGGTTGGTAATTCCACAATGAAGTCCATAGAAATGGATCCCCACGGGCGGGACGGGGTGGGAAGAGGCTGTAACAGACCAGTTGGTGAAGAGCGAGGTGTTTTGCATCTTGCACAAACCTCACACGAAGTGACATAGTCCAAAACATCCTTCCTACAAGTGGGCCACCAAAAGAAACGAGAAAGAAATTCCTGTGTCTTTAGAATTCCTCTATGCCCGGCTATTTTGGAATCGTGAATGAGTTGCAATACTCTCAATCTGACTGTTTCAGGTATATACAGACGTTGTCCCAGAATCCACACACCATTCTTAAAGACAAGACTTACGTCCCTTGGGGTTGAGCCAAAAAAGAATCCGCATGGTATGCTTCCTTGATGTCTTTAATTAGGTCTTGATGATGAATCACTCCTAGGAATCTAGAGTCAGGAAGAATAGTCTTAGGAGGAGTAATTGGACGTGTCTCTGCTGAGTAAATCCTAGAGAGTGCATCAGCCTTTCCATTGCGCGATCCTGGTCTATAAGAAATAATAAAATTAAATTGGTTTAAGAAAAGATTCCAGCGAGCCTGGCGAGGAGTCAGGCACTTAGCCGCCTGATAAACTCAAGATTACGATGGTCTGTCAGATCGACTATTTGCTGTGCAGCTCCTTGAAGAAGGTGTCTCCATTCTTTGAAGGCGGCAATAATGGCCAACAACTCTCTATTGCCCACATCGTAGTTCTTCTCAGCCGAAGACAACTGCTGGGAAAAGAAGGCACAGGGATGCAAGACATTCTTCTCACCTGTTCTCTGAGAGAGTATAGCTCCCACGGCACAGTCTGAAGCATCCACCTCTATTATGAAGGCAAGCTCTGGGTTGGGATGTACTAGGATAGGTGCAGTGGTAAATTTATCTTTTAGACGGGAAAATGCTTCCTGGGCTTGGGGAGTCCAAGAGAACTTAGACTCTTTCCGGGTAAGTTGAGTGATAGGTGACACTACCTCAGAGAAATTTCTAATGAAACGTCTATAGAAGTTTGCAAACCCGATGAAGCGCTGTACCTCCTTCACATTTCTAGGACTTGGCCAATCATTGATGGCTTGGGTTTTACTTCCATCCATACTAATTCCTTGTGTAGACAGTACATACCCCAGAAATTGAATTTCGGTCTTATGGAATTCACACTTTTCAAGCTTGATGTAAAGATGATTTTGTCTTAGACGTTCCAAGACCATTCTCACATGTCCATGATGTTCCTCTGTGGAGTTAGAAAAAATTAAAATATCATCCAAATAAATTACCACGAATGTATCTAGGAGATCCCTGAAGATGTCATTCACCAAGTGTTGGAAAGTGGCTGGGGCGGTACTCAGACCAAAAGGCATAACCAGATATTCAAAGTGTCCATAGCGTGACCTGAATGCAGTCTTCCATTCATCCCCAGGTCTAATACGGACTAAGTTATAGGCCCCACGAAGATCTAGTTTAGAAAAAATTTTGGCATGTCGCACTCTCTCCAATAACTCAGGGATTAAAGGCAATGGATAACGGTTTCTAATAGTAACCTTATTGAGTTCCCTATAGTCTACGCATGGTCTCAGGGATCCATCTTTCTTCTTTACAAAAAATATGGGTGCCCCTGCAGGAGATGAAGAGGGGCGTATGAAGCCCTTGGCTAGATTTTCGTCTATGTACTCTTTTAAAGCCTTCAGCTCGGGCCCCGCCAGGGGTAGATCTTACCAAAAGGTATCTCTGCTCCAGGCAATAATTCAATTGGACAATCATATGGACGGTGAGGAGGAAGCTGGTCAGCGTTCTTCTTGTCACATAAATCCACATAGTCCTGGTATACAGCTGGTAGTTCAGGGACTGACATGGTTCCTTTAGGAACAGAGCAAGCTGAAATTTTTGGACTCATCTGTTTCTCTGGAAAGTGTAATTCCTTGGTCTCCCAGTTAATGGTAGGATTCTGAGCCTGCAGCCATGGTAGCCCTAGAATAATGGGAAAGTGAGGAGAAGAGATAAGCATAAAGGACAGTTTCTCTTGATGATCTTTACCCATAAGAACCTTTAAAGGCTCTGTTTCCTGATCCACTGGTCCAGAGGTCAGCAGGGAGCCATCCACAGTTTCCATCTGTACTGGAGCAGCCTTCTTCACTGAACGTATTCCCTGTTTTAGAGCAAAGGAGACATCCATAAAATTTCCACTTGCACCTGAGTCGATCATAGCAGAGCTAGACACCCAGGCTGAGTCAACCCAGAGTTTGATGGAAAGAAAACAGTGAGAATTGTTTTTCTTACAACTCAGCTGGGACACCGCTGAGGAAACTTGAAAGATGGCAGCATTTACACAGTCAACGTCCTCAGAGGTAACGGAGTTTAAGTCCGAGAAATCAAGATCTGTTGCTGCAGCTCTCTCTGGAGCCTGAGGCTCGGACCTGACAGATCCCCTCTCGCAACACTCACAATGAATGAGTGCTGCAGTAGTCTTGCGAGAACGGCTGGGACAGTTAATAATAAAGTGCCCTGACTTACCACAATAAAAACATAGATTCTCCTTAAAACGATGTTCCTTGCGTGCATCACTAACCCGTCGTAGTAAAGAGTCTACCTGCATGGGTTCAGGTTCAGGTTCCCGTGTAATCCTATTCAAAGGTTCCTTAGCTGGAGAGGAAGGTAGGAAAAGGTTAGTACGATTGCTTTCGAACCATCTCTCTTGCCTGCGTTCAGTTAAACGAGTATCAATACGGATGCAGTAGTTAATAAAGTCACCTAACGCAGTGGGAGGGTCGGCACGAGCAAGTTCATCCTTAATTAGTGGGGATAACCCCTTTCGAAAAATAGATTTTTTGGCGGAATTGTCCCAGGTGGTATCAAGGGCCCATCTCCTGAAATCCAAGGCATATTCAGCTACCGAGTGCTTACCTTGGCGCAAAGTAACATGGCTGCTTCAGCTGTTGCACCTCGATTGGGGTCATCAAACACCTGCCCCATGGCTGAAATAAAATCATCAAGGTGATTCAAACAATCATCCTCAGTCTCAATCAGAGGGTTTGCCCATATCAAAGCCTTGTTGGTAAGCAACATAATTATAGTAAGCACCTTAGATCGTTCAGTAGGAAATTGTGAAGCATGTGCAGAAAAAAAAAGATTGCATTGATTAACAAATCCCCTGAATTTTTCACGTTCACCACCAAAACGAAAAGGGGGCAACTTGGGAATCCCAGAACTCGGGGCCATGGCAGGAGCCTGGACTCGCCCCTCCAGAACCTCAATCCTGGCTCGCAAATCCTGGGTAGTCTGTCCAACCACTTGCAAATTGTGATTATTTAGGTCCTGAAGATTTGTAAAACGGGTCTTTATATTCTGCAAATCTGCAAGGATATTATCAGTCACTCCGCAAAGTTCCTTTATACGGGCCTCCATTTTCCAGATCTTTTAAGACAGGATACTGGAAGAAGAGGAGAGAAAAAAAAAAAACAATAGTGTTCACCTGTGGCAACACTGAAGAAAGAAAAAACTTTAAGGGAACTGCTCACCTGGAATGGTTGTGAGAAGTCACAACCACTATCATCACAGAAAGCTTTCAACCAGACATCTGATATCCAGAGTTTCAGCAGACAAAAAGAGAAGAGAAAAAAAAAAACAAAACAATAGTGTTTACCTGTGATAACACTGCAGAAAAAAAAACTTAAGGGAATTGCTCACCTGGAATGGTTGTGAGAAGTCACAACCACTGTCATCACAGAAAGTACAACCGGACATCCGATATCCACAGTACAGCAGACAAGCCTTTCCAGACCCAGCAGACACTAACGTTTGGCTTCAGAATCTTGTAATGTATGTGGTACAGTTCATATAGCGTCTTGTGCTTGGGTGCGATGAAAATACTTGAGACACAGGTTGATAAAGAAAGTCTTGTATTGCTTCATACAAATTGGCAAAAATAAACACACAGGTTGCAAACACAGAAGCAGGAGACACAGCAGGCCAGAGTAATCTAAGCTCAGCAATAACTCTCCACAACAGATTCAGATCTTCTTCTCTGTTACCGCAAGTCCATGCAAACGTGAGGCTCTCAAGAGCAGAGTTCAGAGTCCACAAGTGCTTCAGAGTTCCTCAGTAGGAATGGCTGGAGTACAAGGTCCAAGGCTTCAGGAGTCAGAACACAGGTTCACTGCAGGCTAGATTCTGAAGCACTGATTACTCAGCTGTGGCTGTTTAAGAAGCAAACGGAGAGAATCAGGGCGGGAACATGCAAGCTGGAAAACTCCATTTTGACTGAGGGCAAGATAGCTGCAGCAAAACAGAAAGCAAAATGGCAGACGAACAAACTGAGTTTCAGAAACAGATACACAGAACCTTACACAGGGGTAGAAAAGTCCTTGCGGATCCATGATTTGTTCATCTTTATGAACGTGAGTCTGTCTACATTGTCAATGGACAGCCGCGTGCGCTTATCTGTCAGCACACCACCAGCAGCGCTGAACACACGTTCAGAGAGAACGCTGGCTGCAGGGCATGACAAGATCTCCAAGGCATGAGTGCGAGCTCCGGCCATTTATCCAGATTGGAAGCCCAAAAAGAGCAAGGGTCCAGTGACACAGTCATGGCTTCCATGTTCAGTTGGAGATACTCCTGTACCATTGTCTCTAGGCGTTGACTATATGTCTGACTTCTTGTCTCCTGTGGCCTTGCAAAGGATGGGCTAAAAACTGGTGAAAGGATTCCGCAAAATTGCTGTTAACACCAGCAGATACTGTGTTTCTGTTACGGTTTAAGTGCTGAAGACTCGACAGTCCCACGGTTGGCAAGTTAGAACTGTGAGATTCACAACGTGGACCACTGGTGTTTTGTGGAAAAGCACATATAAGATTATGCAACAGTCTCTGCTGATACTCCTGCATGCGTGAATCCCTTTCTATGGCAGGAATTATTTCGGCAAATTTACTTTTGTACCGGGGATCTAACAGTGTGGCTACCCAGTAGTCAGGATTATTTAGAATTCTGACAATTCGAGGGTCATGTTGCAGGTAGTGCAGCAAGAAGGCACTCATGTGTCTTGCACATCCAGGAGCACTAAGTCCCTGTTGTGTTGGTGGCGAGGTAAGAATCCTGCTTCCTTCCTCTGCCCTCTCCCCACAACCTCGCACAACTGAAATGTGATCAAGGTCTCTGATGAGTCTTCCATGCCCATCGCCAGTTCGTCCTCCACTTCTTCCTGGGCTTCTGCACCTTCCTCACTAGTTTGGCTGCTACCATGCACCCTGGTTAATCCCTCTCCCCCACACTCCCATGCCAGCCACCTTGGTGCTGCCGACCGTCTGGACCTTGCAGATGTTAGCCCTTCCGCATACAACTCCTCCTCCTCTACTTCCTCTACCTCCTCTTGTTCCACCACCTGTCTCTGAATTCTGTTTAACATGTGCTCCAGCATGTAAATCACCGGAATAGTCATGCTGATAATGGCACTAAACATCTTCGTGGCCATTTCAAAACTATGCAGAAGGGTGCATAGGTCCCTGATCTGAGACCACTCCTCCAGCGTGATTTGCCCCACCTCTGGATCTCGTTGGCCCAGGCTATAAGTCAGAACGTATTGCACCAGGGCTTGTCGGTGCTGCAACATGTGCAGAGTTTAATTCCACCGTGTTGGCACATTGCATTTTAGCCGGTGAAGTGCCAGGCCCAACGACTTCTGTAGAGATGTAAGTCGCTGAGCTGCGGGATGCGAAAGGCGGAAGTGCACACACAGCGACCGTGCCCTCTGCAAAAGGCCATGTAGTCCGGGATAGTGGGCTAAAAATTGCTGGACAACCAGGTTCAACACGTGAGCCATACAAGGCAAGTGTGTGACATTGCCCCGGCAAAGGGCCGCACCCAGGTTTGCTGCATTGTCGCACACGGCCTTCCCTGGTTGCAGGTCCAGTGTAGACAACCATTCATGAAACTGGTTCTCCAGAGCTAACCACAACTCCTCAGCTGTGTGACTCATATTTCCCAGACATTTCAACGTAAAAACCGCCTGATGACGTTGAGCCCTTCTCCAGCATTGCAAGGAGGTGTGCAGGATCCTTTCTGCGCAGTTAGAAAGCCGGTGGCGTGACCTGACAGGCTTTGGGTGCAGGTGGAGGACCGAGAGGAGATTGAGGAGGCAGAAGCAGTGGAGGAACTTAGAGATAAAGAGGATTGATGCACAACTCGTGGGGACGGCAAGACTTGGACAGCAGCCCCTTGTCCTGCTGTCACCATAGTTACCCAGTGCCCAGTCAGCAACATGTAAGGCCCCTGTCCATGCCTACTCGTCCAAGTGTCTGTGGTGAAATGCACCCTGTCACACACTGAGTTTCTCAAAGAAGCGGTGATGTTGTGTGCGACATGCTGGTGGAGCGCAGGCACACCTTTCTTTGAGAAGTAGTGCCGACTGGGCATCTGGTACTGGGGCACTGCGACAGACATAAGGTCTCGAAAATAGTCTGTGTCCACCAGGCGGAAAGGAAGCATTTCTGTAGCTAAGAGCTTGCAGATGGTGAAATTCAACCTTTTTGCTTTCTCATGGCTAGGAGGAAATGGTCTTTTACTTGTCCACATCTGAGGGACCGAGGGCTGACTGTTGTGCGTAGACAGGGTTGAGTAGGGTGTCCCCGGACAACTGACGGTCTGTGAGGAAGATGCAGGCGCAAAAGTTAGGTTGCCTTGATCCAAAGGTGGTGCTCTCGATTTTGGAGAGCGCTCAACACCAGCTGGTGTTTCCACTTCCAAATGAAATGATGACCTGCCAATCAGACTGGCTGTTGCGGGTAAAGACTGAGGTGCCAGGTCTGAGTCTCAAAACAGGTCTGACTGCTGTCCTCCCAGTCACAGAGGATGAAGAGGCCGCGGTCGCGGATGCACAAGATGGGGCAGACGGTGGTTGGCCCGGCCTGCTAGGCCGCATTGTAGCACAGTGAGCTTGCCACAGCAACTTATGCTTCATATCCATGTGACGGTTCATGCATGAAGTACTCAAACTATGGATTTTTTGGCCTCTACTTAGCTTTTGGTCGCAAATGTTACAGATAACACGAGTTGGGTCATCCTTATCGATCTGAAAAAATGCCCAGGCTATGCAAGGCTTGAAACCCATGCGAACTGAAGAGCCACCATGACTTGTGGTCAGAGGCAGAGTTGTGGTTGAGGATGCACTTGGTGACGTGCTTCCAGTACTACGTCTCTGTCCAGGAAGGCGCAACCTGACCTCTTCGTCACTTGAATCCTCCTCCACCTCCTCTGCTGACCTCATCGACTGGCTGACTGTGGGTTGACAGTAAGTGGGATCTGCAACCTCGTCATCTTCACCCTGTGTGTTCTCACACCCATCGTCCTCAGAGCCAACCTCTTCCTGCCCTGACAAAGAACTCAAGTTGTCGCTGAAATCAGGTATTTGAGTCTCATCATCGTCTTCCTCATTGTCTCCACCAACAGGAGTTACAGTTTGGGAACGAGGGTCTACATTATGCTCAGAAACTTCTTCATCTGGTCCTGGATCCGACTCAGAAAGATTCTGGGCATCAGTGCAGATCATTTCCTCGTCTGGATTCACAGAAGCTCTGGAGACGACCTCTGATTCCCAGGCTATAGTATGAGTAAACAGCTCTGCAGACTCAACCATCTGTTCTACCCCATACTCAGACGGGCAGCTGGAGACTTGGGAGCTGTGAGGCAGCAAGTGCGATTGGGGTGACACCTCTGAGGACTGGAGTATTTGTGATGTTGAAGTTGAGGTGGAGGAGAGCCGACTTAAAGGAGCACTTGATATCTGTTGAAGCACCTGCTGTTTTTGTGCCTCATCTGGAATTTGTAGTGATGGGCGTGGCAGTAAGAAAGGGATTGTATCACATTGTCCACTAAAAGAAGTAGACATCTTAGTTTGGCTGGAAGATGGTCTTTCTTCTGCAGATGTTACTGTTGCTTTAACACTTACCTCACGGACACAACCTTTTTTTCCCTTCCCAACACGCCTGTTCCCCTTTCCACCAGCAACAGGCCTTTTGCCACTCATTTCGGTGGTTAACTAACTGGCAACTCTGAAGTTGTTTGCACAAAAAACGATGGATGGAAACCGAGCAGAGCTGAGTGGCCAATTTGTGGTACTAGCCCAAAAGGATTGGATGGGTTAGAAGTAGTAAAACAATTTTATTAAATACCCAGGTGGTGGAGCTTAGTATAGATGGACTAATAGAATGAGTACCACACACTGCTACTATGCCCACAATTATTCTACAGGCAAGATGCAGCTAAAAATTCGTATTCATTTGAACGCTGGTGAAGCTTTGTATAGATGGCCTAATAGAATGAGTACCACACACTGCTGCTATGCCCACAATTATTGTCCAGGCAAGATGCAGCTAAAAATTCGTAGTTATTAGAATGCTGGTGGAGCTTTGTATAGATGGCCTAATAGAATGAGTACCACACACTGCTACTATGCCCACAATTATTCTACAGGCAAGATGCAGCTAAAAATTTGTATTATTTGAATGCTTGTGCAGCTTTGTATATATGGCCTAATAGAATGAGAACCACACACTGCTACTATGCCCAAAATTATTGTCCAGGCAAGCTGCAGCTAAAAATTCGTATTTATTTGAACGCTGGTGGAGCTTTGTATAGATGGCCTAATAGAATGAGTACCACACACTGCTACTATGCCCACAATTATTGTCCAGGCAAGATGCAGCTAAAAATTCATATTTATTTGAACGCTGGTCGAGCTTTGTATAGATGGCCTAATAGAATGAGTACCACACACTGCTATTATGCCCACAATTATTTTACAGGCAAGATGCAGCTCAAAATTCGTAGTTATTTGAACGCTGGTGGAGCTGGCAAAAAGTGATAGGAACTGATGTAACCTAGTCCTCAAAAGGGCTGCAATTACAAATAGTCACTACTCCCAACCTATCTGTCTATTTATTAAGAGCACAGACCTGCCTGCTAAAAGTGCTTGGAACTGCTGTAACCTAGCCCTCAAAAGGGCTGCAATTACAAACTAGTCCCACTCCCTACTCCCTAAACCTTTCTGTCGCTTTAAGTGAAATTTCACATCCAATTTGCTGCTGCACAGGATAGCGCTCACAGCAGCAGCAGTGCCGTCTAACACTGACCTGCAGCAGTGAGAAAATGGTGTCGACGGGGAAAATGGCTGGGTCTTATAGGGCAAGGACATGTGATATACACAGCCAATGACACATGCCCTTGCTTGTGTGAAAAAAAAAAAATTTGCTCCGTGTGTGCGCTGCTGATAGGCTGACAGACTGCATCGCCCACTGGAAATGCGGGAAAGAGAAAAAAAAATGGAGATCTTCATTATTTCTGCAGAGATCCATCCCATGCCCCTTCCCCCGCCCCGCTGAACACTCAAACGGTGTATTAACATTGATTCTCAGCATTACGGAGAAAAAATCCAGTTACGATTTTGGTGCACGAACAGTATCGAACATAACCTCGAACAGCCGGATTTTTTCCAAATCGTTCGGGTTCGTCAAACGGCTCGAACACCACCCAAAACAGGTCGAATTTGAAATTGGCGAACAGTTCGATTCGAACACCGCTCATCTCTACTGCTCAGTTATCACCATCGTCAATGACTCCCTTCTGCAATTCGATAGATAAATGGACACATGGCTGTGCGCAAGCTTGACCACCACTTTTTCAAACTTATTGGTGATCATGTGGATCGGTGTTGGAGAGCGTCTGCTGGGTTTTTATTACCTTACTAGATGGTGGCCCGATTCTAACGCATCAGGTATTTTAGAATATGTATATAGTTTATTTATGAAGATTTAAGAATAATGCAATGAATACACAGGATTTTCTGGGTAAAATATATACATTATCATTAAATGTTATTGCTCATAGAACTTAATACAACTGGAGGTTCTGTGACAGTCCCTGTGACGTTGCTAAGGCCGTGGTCGGGTATCCAAAGGGTGTGCTCGCATCACTCCCTACGCCTGTGGGATTTCTGTTACAGACAGACAGAATTTGACGATTATATAGTAGACTAGACGGTGGCCCGATTCTAGCGCATCGGGTATTCTAAAATAGGTATGTAGTTTATTTATGCATGGCTCCGCTCCCATCCTCCCATCCTTGTATGCATGGCTCCCCCCTCCCATCCTTGTATACATGGCTCCGCTCCACCCTCCTATCCTGTATACATGGCTCCTCTCCACCCTCCCATCTTGTATACATGGCTCCGCTCCCACCCTCCCATCCTGTATACAAATGACTCTGCTCCACCCTCCCATCCTTGTATACATGGCTCCGCTCCACCCTCCCATCCTGTATACATGGCTCCGCTCCCACCCTCCCTGTATACATGGCTCCGCTTCACCCTCCCATCCTTGCATGCATGGCTCCGCTCCCACCCTCCCATCCTGTATACATAGCTCCGCTCCACCATCCCATCCTGTATACATGGCTCCTCTCCACCCTCCCATCTTGTATACATGGCTCCGCTCCCACCCTCCCATCCTGTATACAAATGACTCTGCTCCACCCTCCCATCCTTGTATACATGGCTCCGCTCCACCCTCCCATCCTGTATACATGGCTCCGCTCCCACCCTCCCTGTATACATGGCTCCGCTTCACCCTCCCATCCTTGCATGCATGGCTCCGCTCCCACCCTCCCATCCTGTATACATAGCTCCGCTCCACCATCCCATCCTGTATACATGGCTCCTCTCCACCCTCCCATCTTGTATACATGGCTCCGCTCCCACCCTCCCATCCTGTATACAAATGACTCTGCTCCACCCTCCCATCCTTGTATACATGGCTCCGCTCCACCCTCCCATCCTGTATACATGGCTCCGCTCCACCCTCCTATCCTGTATACATGGCTCCGCTTCACCCTCTCATCCTGTATACATGGCTCCGCTCCACCCTCCCATCCTGTATACATGGCTCCGCTCCCACCCTCCCATCCATGTATACATGGATCCGCTCCACCCTCCCATCGTTGTTTACATGGCTCCACTCCACCCTACCATCCTTGTATACATGGCTCCGCTCCCATCCTTGTAAATATGGCTCAGCTCCCCCCTCCCATCCTTGTATGCATGGCTGGGCTCCGCTGGGCTCCCCCATCCTCACCCATCATACTTGACCTCACACAGTCGCTGCACGTCCCTGCATCTCTATCCCGGCGCGTCAGCTTCTTCCTGTGTGGTGCGGTCATGTGGTACCGCTCATTAAGCTCATGAATATGGACGCCACGCCCATGGGAGTGGAGTCACATCCGTATTCATGACCTTAATGAGCGGTACTACGTGACCGCACCACACAGGAAGAAGCAGACGTTCCGGGACAGGGATGTAGGAACAGAAGATGAGTATGTACGTGGAGATGACCCGCGGCTACCGTTGGGAGATCAGCGGCTAGCGCCGCTGATCTCCCGACGATAGCGGTGGCGTGCGTGGTTCAAATCCTGCGCCAATTCGCGGCCGGACTGTGCCTGTCGCTGATTGGTCGCGTCCCGCCGGGGCGCGACCAATCAGCAACGCAGGATTTCCGTTACAGACAGACAGAATTAGACAATTATATAGTAGATGACGTCTGCATCGTCTAATAGCTGAATTTACTTTCACTGGCTAAATTTAAAAAAATAGAGCAATTTAGGTATTTGCCAATAATGCAATGCCCTAATCGTCTAGTGATTGGTTAATCAAAACTATTGAATGTGAATAATCTTGGTGACCTCTCCAGCACTAGATGAAATTTGTGTCAATATTTGGCCTTCATATGAATACTGATACTTTGAACATTACAAATGGTTGAAAAAATATACTACATATTGCTCAAGAGCAGACGCTCAATCATCTGCAGGATGTAGACAGAAGGGGAGTTTTTGCTCCATGTAAGGCCTCATTCACACGTACGTGAAAAACTGGTTCTGATGTCATCAGTGTATCGTCCGTGTGTCTGGTTTTTACCATCAATGTGTCTTCAGGGTATTTCACAGATGGATAAATAAATTACATAGCTTCTATACATTGCAGTGATACATACGGAAAGTACGTGGATTACACCATGTCCCAAATTATTATGCAAATTGGTTTTAAGTGTCATAGCATTTTTTGTTTTTTTTGTAAATGAAACCCATTGATGGTATTGTGTCTCAGGGTTCTTTGGATCACTGAAATCAATCTCAGATACCTGTGATAATTAGTTTGCCATGTGAGCCCAATAAAAGGAAAACTGGATGTTCCACACTATTAAGCAGGCCAGAGTTTTCAAGTAACATGGGAAAGAATTAGGATCTCTCTGCTGCTGAAAAGCATCAAATAGTGCAATGCCTTGGTCAAGGGATGAAAACATTAGATATTTCCCAAAAACTTAAGCGTGATAATCGTACTGTTAAGAGATTTGTGGCTGATTCTGAGTACAGACGTGTTCGTGCTGATAAAGGCAGAATGAGGAAGGTTTCTGCCAGGCAAGTTCATCGGATAAAGAGAGCACCTGTTAAAAAGCCATTACAAACCAGCAAACAGATATTTGAAGCTGCTGGTGACTCTGGAGTCCCTCGAACCTCAAGGTGTAGGATTTTTTAAAGGCTTGCTGTGGTGCGTAAACCTACTATTCGGCCACCCCTAAACAGTGCTCACAAGCAGAAACGGTTGCAGTGGGCCCAGACATACATGAAGACTAATTTTCAAACAGTCTTGTTTACTGAGAAGTGTTGAGCAACCCTGGATGGTCCAGATAGATGGAGTAGTGGATGGTTGGTTGATGGCCACCATGTCTCAACAAGGCTGCGACGTCAGCAAGGAGGTGGAGGAGTCATGTTTTGGGCCGGAATCATGGGGAAACAGCTGGTAGGCCCTTTAAGGTTCCTGAAGGTGTGAAAATGACTTCTGCAAAGTATATAGAGTTTCTGACTGACAACTTTCTTCCATGGTATAAAAAGCAGAAACGTGCCTTCAGGAGCAAAATCATCTTCATGCATGACAATGCACCATCTCATGCTGCAAAGAATACCTCTGAGTTATTGGCTGCTATGGGCATAAAAGGACATAAACTTGTGGTGTGGCCACCATCTTCCCCTAACCTCAACCCTATAGAGAACCTTTGGAGTATCATCAAGCAAAAGATCTATGAGGGTGGGAGGCAGTTCACATCAAAACAGCAGCTCTGGGAGGCTATTCTGACTTCATGCAAAAAAATACAAGCAGAAACTCTCCAAAAACTCACAAGGTCAATGGATGCAAGAATTGTTAAGGTTATATCAAAGAAGGGTTCCTATGTGAACATGTAACTTGGCCTGTTAGGATGTTTTGGAGTTAAATAGCTTTTTTCTTCAGTGAATGTGACCTCCTAATGCTGCAAATTCCACAAATGAGCATTTTCAGTTCTTTAAAACATATCAAATGTTTAGAAATTCTACTATGCCTAATAATTTGGAACAGTGCATATTGAGTTTTTATTCATTTTGGAGATTATACTGTTATCATTGGGAGGTTTCTTCAATAAAATTCGATGTATACTCTAACGGGTGATGACTTTTATTAGACTGACTGTCATTTGCACCGACAACTTAGGAAAATCAGATAAAAATATCATTTGCATAATAATTTGGAACATGGTGTATATTTGTGTGTTGTATGTGTTTCACTGATTCATATTGGCTCTTTGAGTTTTGCACAGACACATGGCCCTTGAAAAAAACACGAACATGTAAACAGCTCAATAGACTATAATGGGTACAATTTGTACCGTCAAAAACACAGATAGAAAATGTAGGTGCCACAGATACATGTGAATGAGACATAAGACATATACCCCAGCATGCACATGATTACCCTAATTCAATGGTCTCAAAACACGCGGCCCCTGAGGATGCTTCATGCGGCCCACAGGTGCTATAGACCGCTTGACATGTCTGCCCGGTTCAGGGGGCAGCCAACGGCAGTGTTTTATTTTAGCTCAATGTGTGTCCTTAGATGCACTTTCAATTGAAATGATGTACCTGCTATGGCTGTGGATGGCAAGGTGGGCGGAGCGGCAGCGGCGGAGCTGTGGGTCACAGGAGGCAGGGGTCGGCTGCCGTGGCTAACCCATGACCCCACTGGTAAAAAGAAATTAATATTTATGACTCTCCACGTCCACAGGAGTGGAGAGCAGTTAATATTAATTTCACTTTAATAGCGGGCACAATAAACGCAGACCCTGGCTTCTTGCAGCGACCGGGCAATGACGTGTGCCCGCTATTAAAGAGCAATTAATATTCACTGCTCACCACCACATAGTCCCATCGTGGGGAGCAGTGAGTATTCCGGCAGCTGTCCTCTGCTTGTAAGTAGTGCATGAAGTCACTGCCATGCGCTGCTTACAAGCATAAATCAGCAGCTGGCATCAGAACAGGACACTGCGAGGGAGCGCAGGGAAGGTAAGTAGGATGGTTTTTTTTTTAATATTTTTCTTATGGGGGCCATATATGCCAGGATGAGGATGAGTGTGCCATGCATACCAGGATAGGGATGAGTGGGCCATGCATACCAGGATAGGGATGAGGGGGCCATGAATACAACGATGGGGATGATGGGTGCCATGCATACCAGGATAGGGATGGGGATGGGCGGCATGCATGCCAGGATGGGGATGAGGTGGCCATGCATACTAGGATAGGGATGAGGGGGCCATGCATACCAGTATAGAGATGAGGGTACCATGCATACCATGATAGGGATAGTGGGCCATGCAGAACAGGATAGGGATGGGGATGGGTGCCATGCATACCAGTATTAGGGTTGAGGGGGCCATGCATACCAGGATGGGGACGAGGGGGCCATGCATACCAGGATGGGGCTGAGGGGACCATGCATAAAAGGAATTGGTTTAGAAAGTCATGCATACCAGGATAGGGATGAATGGGCCATGTATACCTGGATTGGGGACATATACCAGGATGAGAGATATTAGTACAGAATTTACCACATTTTTTGCTTTACTTTTTTCTATTTTACTACTTTAAAACCTAGGGACATACCTACGATATGAGGACCTGGATGGGGACATGACTACAATATGGTGACCTGGATGGGGACATGACTACAATATGGGGACATAACTGCAATATGAGTGCATATTTGTTATCACATGTATCATATGTATGAGATGTGTGTTTTTGTTTGCTTGGTTTTCTTTTTATGATGGTCATCCAGTCAGACTGGGGACTTTTTTAGATTTTCACACATTGTGCTCTTATCAATGGACAAAATGATTTTTTTGAAATGTGGCTGTCACTAAAACTTTCCAAGTAACATGCCAACTAAGGCAAAGTTTGCTTGAATACCACAGGGTTAACTACTGCTGGAACTAACATCTTGTCTTTTTTTCTTTACAATGGCAGCCACGTCATTTTTCAGTTTGTAGATACAAGATTCCAGTTGTTGCCAAAAGTCTTTAAACATTTGTGATTGCTTCTCTGTAAAAAGCCGCAAGAGATGAATGTTCTCTTCCTCCTAATAAAATAAAATATATACATGCTTTACAAAGTTACACCAACTTGAAGAATTTTTCTTTTTTTAGTATATATTAGTTTTTAGTGGTGGTCAAAAACCATCATGTCTACAAAAGAGTAATTCTTATAACCCTGCACCTTTTGACAAAGTCTCTTTTTTGCATGTCTGGCTATAATTTTATGCTGGACAGCTTCAAGTTTTTTGTATGGTTATTAAAAAAAATCTCAATGGATGAAGCAGCTGAAAAAATAAAACCCTGCCCACAATAAGAGAGAAAAACAAAACAGTGAAAACATAAAAAAAACCTCCAAAACTAAGTGAGCCTTCAAGTTATTTGCTGGAACAGTTTGATGGGTACAGAATAAACTTCCAAGGGGGCACAGCTTAAAATGCATTGCCAAAATATGGCAGACATTTGTGATAAAAGATAACTTAATAGATAATATAACATTAGACTAGACCGTTTTTCTTTAAAGGTGCTCCAGATTGGTCAAACAGCAAGAGCGACTGTGATAAATGTATCCCCATCTAAAATGACACTGTACTGATAAATCTGCCTTATTTTCCTAACAGCACTTGCTTATGTGTATACAGTCATGGCCAAAAGTTTTGAGAATGACACAAATATTATATTTTCACATGATCTGCTGCCCTCTGGTTTTTATGTGTGTTTGACAGATGTTTTTATCACAGACAGAAATATAATAATTGCAAACATATGAGTAACAAAAGCTTATATTGACAGTTAGAATGAGTTAATGCAGCAAGTCAATATTTGCAGTGTTGACCCTTCTTCTTCAGGACCTCTGCAATTCTCCCTGGCATGCTCGCAATCAACTTCTGGACCAAATCCTGACTGATAGCAGTCCATTCTTGCACAATCAATGCTTTCATTTTGTCAGAATTTTTAGGTTTTTGTTTGTCCACCCATCTCTTGATGATTGACCACAAGTTCTCAATGGGATTAAGATCTGGGGAGTTTCCAGGCCATGGACCCAAAATCTCTATGTTTTGTTCCCTGAGCCATTTAGTTATCACCTTTGCTTTATGGCAAGGTGCTCCATCATGCTGGAAAAGGCATTGTTGATCGCCAAACTGCTCTTGGAGGGTTGGGAGAAGTTGCTATTGGAGGACATTCTGGTACCATTCTTTATTCATGGCTGTGTTTTTAGGCAAGACTGTGAGAGAGCCGATTCCCTTGGCTGAGAAGCAACCCCACACATGAATGGTTTCAGGATGCTTAACAGTTGGCATGAGACAAGACTGGTGGTAGCGCTCACCTTGTCTTCTCCGAATGAGGCGTTTTCCTGATGTCCCAAACAATCGAAAAGGGGATTCATCAGAGAAAATAACTTTACCCCAGTCCTCAGCAGTCCACTGCCTGTACCTTTTGCAGAATATCAGTCTGTCCATGATGTTTTTTCTGGAGAGAAGTGGCTTCTTTGCTGCCCTCCTTGAGACCAGGTCTTGCTCCAAGAGTCTCCGCCTCACAGTGCGTACAGATGCACTCACACCTGCCTGCTGCCATTCCTGAGCAAGCTCTGCACTGCTGGTAGCCCAATCCCGCAGCTGAAACACTTTTAAGAGATGGTCCTGGCGCTTGATGGTCTTTCTTGGGTGCCCTGAAGCCTTTTTGGCAACAATGGAACCTCTCTCCTTGAAGTTCTTGATGATGCGATAGATTGTTGACTGAGGTGCAATATTTCTAGCTGCGATACTCTTCACTGTTAGGCCATTTTTGTGCATTGCAATGATGACTGCACGTGTTTCTTTAGAGATAACCATGGTTAACAGAAGAGAAACAATGATGCCAAGCACAAGCCTCCTTTTAAAGTGTCCAGTGGTGTCATTCTTACTTAATCATGACAGATTGATCTCCAGCCATGTCCTTATCAACACCCACACCTGTGTTAATGGAGCAATCACTGAAAAGAGGTTAGCTGGTCCTTTAAGGCAGGGCTGCAATGATGTTGAAATGTGTTTTGGGGGATAAAGTTCATTTTCTAGCCAAATATTGACTTTGCAAGTAATTGCTGTTAAGTTGATCACTCTTTATAACATTCTGGAGTATATGCAAATTGCCATTAGAAAAAGTGATGCAGTAGACTTTGTAAAAATTAATATTTGTGTCATTCTCAAAACTTTTGGTCATGACTGTAGAGTTGACATGGCACAAATGTGATTGTTATGTAGTCTGGCATTTTGATAAAATCACTGTTTTCTCTGCTGCACATCTAGCAGCTCTCTGAATGTTGAGCTCTGTACAGTGGGTTTGGAAAGTATTCAGACTCCTTTAAATTTTTCACTCATTTGGTAAATGCAAAAAAAGTTAATTTTTTTCTGAATAATGTACACTCTGCACCCCATCTTGACAGATAAAAACCATAAATGTAGACATTTTTGCAAATTTATTAAAAAAGAAAAACTGAAATATCACTTGGTAATAAGTATTCAAACCTTTTGTTCAGACACTCACATTTACGTCACATGCTGTCCATTTCCTTGTGATCCTCCTTGAGATGGTTCTACTCCTTCATTGGGGTCCAGCTGTGTTTAATTAAACGGAAAGGACTTGATTTGTAAAGGCACACACTTGTCTACATAAGGCCTCATAGCTCACAGTGCATGTCAGACCAAATGAGAATTATGTGGTCAAAGGAACTGGCCAAGGAGCTCAGAGACAGAATTGTGGCAATACACAGATCTGGCCAAGGTTACAAAAGAATTTCTGCAGTACTCAAGGTTCCTAAGAGCACAGTGTCCTCCATAATCCTTAAATGGAAGAAGTTTGGGACAACCAGAAGTATTCCTAGACCTGGCCATCCAGCCAAACTGAGCAATCGTGGGACAAGAGCCTTGGTGAGAGAGGTAAAGAATAACCCCAAGATCACTGTGGCTGAGCTCCCCAGATACGCAATTGGGCCTTGATGGCAGAGTGGCCCGACGAAAGCCTCCCCTCAGTGCAAGACATGTGAAAGCCCACATAGCGTTTGCTAAAAAAAAACACATGAAGGACTCCCAGACTATGAGAAATAAGATTCTCTTGTCTGATGAGACAAAGATAGAATATTTTGGTGATAATTCTAAGTGGTATGTGTGGAGAAAACCAGGCACTGCTCATCACCTGCCCAATACAATCTCAACAGTGAAACATGGTGGTGTCAGCATCATGCTATGGGGGTGTTTTTCAGCTGCAGGGACAGGACAACTGGTTGCAATTGAAGGAAACATGAATGCGGCCAAGTACAGAGATATCTTGGATGAAAACCTCTTCCAGAGTACTCTGGACCTCAGAATTGACTGAAGGTTCACCTTCCAACAAGACAATGACCCTAAGCACACAGCTAAAATAACAACAGCGTGGCTTCAGAACAACTTTGTGACAATTCTTGACTGGCCCAGCCAAAGCCCTGACCTAAACCCAATTGAGCATTTCTGGAGAGACCTGAAAATGGCTGTTCACCAACGTTCACCATCCAACCTGACGGAACTGTAGAGGATCTGCAAGGAAGAATGACAGCAGATCCCTAAATTCAGGTGTGAAAAACTTGTTGCATCATTCCCAAGAAGACTCATGGCTGTAGTAGCTCAAAAGGGTGCTTCTATTCAATACTGAGCAAATTGTCTGAATACTTATGACCATGTGATATTTCAGTTTTTCTTTTTTAATAAATTTGCAAAAATTTCTACATTTCTGTTTTTTTCAGTAAAGATTTGCATTTACCAAAAGGCTGCAATGAAACAAAGAGTGAAAATTTTAAAAGGGTTCTGAATACTTTCCGAACCCACTGTTTAACCTCGCCCACATCATTGATTGGCAGCTTTCTGTCTATGCAGTGTACACCGAAAGCTGCCAGTCAGTGGAAGAGGTGGGGTTATACAGAAATCAAGAATATGGAGGTCTACACGCCAATTCCAACAGCTTTACTAGTCCTCTAGTAATGATCTCTTGATAAAACCATGATACTGTACCTGTGGCAAGGGGGCAGAATGTAGGTGATATAACTAAATGATCACTGGTTCACATCTAGACCTCAAGGAGCACTGACACTTTCCCTGTTGATGAAGTAGTACAGCTGTCAGATGGATTGAGTAGTGTCAAATGTTAGTACTGGATTTCACCATGTTTATTGGCCACGGCCAGGGTTATCGGGCAATGACTTATTTTCTCGCCATTGAAAAACTTACAAATTCATCCATCCAACATGTTTATGGTAGAGTCCGGGAGATAAATATCTTTTGCAGACAGCTCTTGCAGTTGCTTTTTGCAAGCAAAAGGTTTTTTTTTTTTTTAAAAAAAAAAGCTATAATTAACAAATAATTTTTTCAATTGCTGTAGAATCTAGATTAAAGCACTGGGATTTACTAGTTTGTTAATCATAATTAAGTGCATCCAATGTTTTTCTTACCGGAGGTTTATAGTGTTTCAGCCTTAAAAAATGTCCCCTGATCGTGTTCATACTTTGGTAAAAAACTTTAAGGGCTTTTGCGAAGTCAGCATCATAACTTGTCCTATGCCCAGACAATCTCATATCTTCTTTTGTAAAATTTGCAGAAAATGAGTTTTTCCCGGAGTGTTCCTGCCATGAACTAATTCCAGATTTTTCGTAGCCTAGAATTAAAACACCAGAATCATACATTTATATATATTGTGGCATGGTGACTGGTCATGTGATTGATGGGCGGTATGTATGGCAGAGGTGGGTGGCCCTGAGATGGAAGACTGGGCATGTTTTGCTCAGCAGATCTACTGCTGAGGGTTTTAGCTATACATTGGGAGGCTTCCAGGTGACTTGGATAGATGGGTGGGTCCAGTCACCTACAAACCCACCCAATGGGTGTGTCTCTGCATACCCAAGATGAAGCCTGTATGTGGTTGTGTATGTTTAAGGACCTGTGGTGATGTCATGATCACCTGACCAGTGCATGTGATGTTACCTCACCTAATGGAGGTGTGTTTGGCACATGAGAGAGAGTGTTTGGGAGTCTGCCAGTGTGGACAGACTTCCATGTGCACAGGCTGGACACTACAGAGAGGTCTGCGTTTCAAGAGAGGAAGAAGCCTTTCTGTGTTATTGGCTCCAGATAGAGCCCTGATATGGACATTGAGGTTTTGTCTGCATGATATAAAGACTGTTTACCTTTTGTGTTGCTGAAGTGACAGTTTACGAAGCAATAAACCCACATGGACGTTGAAGAGAATGTGCCTCCTGTCTCCTCCTACACAGCTAAGTGAATACAATCCTTACAATATTTACACACATATTAGACTATACATATTGATAAATTGCTGACCTTGACGTTTCCAAGTGTTAAAATGCTTTAGTGATTCTTTAAGGAAAATATTTTCTTCTCTCAATGATCTATTTATGTCCCGCAAAAGTTCAGTTTCTTGTTCCAGCTTTAACAACTTCACGTAGAGCTCTGGTACATGGCTATTTGGGTCCTGAAGCAATGTACAAAAAAAGTTGAAAGCAACTTTCTACTCATTTTTTTTCCTAATGTACCTAAAATGAAGTAATTTTGCTTTTTTTCCCCTATAAATTCAAAGGGCAGGGCAACCTGCACCTGTAAACTCAGTTTATTTTCTTGGAGATGCATATTACATTTTTTTATATTAAACAATTGCCACATGTAAAGATGTTGTACACTACGTGTATGATTAGGAGACATAGTCAGACAAGTATTAAATCTGTGAATAGTACCCAGTAGTGAAAACTAATTACCAGAACCAGACTGGGACTGGAATTCAGCCCTGAATTTTGACCTCACACAGTATGAGGTAACATCAGAGGAGTAACTAGCGTCTTAAGGACCCCAAGGCAACATTTGGTCTTAAGTCCCACCACCAACATAATGCAGCCTGTGTGCGTGTGCGTCATGGGTGTCTAAAAAGACGTCGTTCCTCCTCACATAAAATAATGTTACGAGTTACAAGTACTATCAGCATACTGTTATTTATTAAAATCCAGTGTTCCAAGACCAATAATAACACTCAAGGGCAAAAAATGTCTCACTATGACTACATACAATAGTACCAATATACTGATTATTGATCAAAACCATTAACAGGATCAATATTACCAACACACAGTGACCATTTAGTGATACCAATGCTCTGAAGATTATATACTGTAAATATATAAAATACAGATCTATCCAATAATGTTCACTCTGATCGTAGTCGTTCACTCCCATCCCAACCTCACTGCCCTGTTCAGCCCAGACCACCATGAACACTTTAGCTGTTGCTGCTGTGAGGCCGTGCCAGTGGGATGGTGTAGCCTGGAGCCATGGAGGCTTTACCCTGCAGCACTCCCCCTGTTGATGCGCTGTTGCTAAAGTGGTGGTCGGTGCATGGCGCGGCACCTTTTAGGTCAGGGAGAGGTTAACCGTGACGTGGCAGTAAGCATCATGCAGTCTGATCAGAATGTTAAACTAAGAAACTCATGTTAATTTTTGTTTAACTGCAATAGATTGATCTACAATTTTTAGATGTGCAGTCCATCTCTTTTTTTTCTACCGTTATAGCTTGTAGTTATACATCATGGCCAATTCTATCCATGATACTTGTAGAGACACAGCATTGTATCTTAATTAACCAGACATCTATTTTTAGCAAGCCAGGAAGAAAAAGACTGTTATTTATATGTTGACCTTTGAAATTGTGTTTCTGGTTGATCAAGAAAACAGGCTTTTGCTTGTGTAAGCCTATAATATTGACTTGCAAGTTGAAAATTTGTTGTAACTTATTGTGCTCTTATCCTGGATGACTAGTGATAAAGGATCATTGAACAATGATGTTTGCTGATATGATGATTACATGTTGTCCAAGCTAGATTTGAAAAATAGAGGAGGAAAAACTATGCAAATAGATTAAATAATTAAACAATGCAAGTTTATCACGTCGCCAATCTTTCAATTTACCTCTGGGTATTGGTTTGATGGACAACAGTATGAACTATAAAAAGGGGGATACATACCTCCATACGGTCTAT
This sequence comes from Oophaga sylvatica, assembly GCA_033576555.1. NCBI lineage: Eukaryota > Metazoa > Chordata > Amphibia > Anura > Dendrobatidae > Oophaga > Oophaga sylvatica. The sequence continues at coordinate 427,933,660 of JARQOD010000005.1, read as the reverse complement.
CATGCTAAAGCATGTCAATGCGGAATATGTGAATATGACCAACGTCAAGGTGGTCTCAGTCTGATGGGTCCCTGACCTGTGTGAATACCTCTTTAAGGCTGATGTCTGAATTGTTGGGTGAATGTCGTTGGTTGGTGGGCAGATAATATTTGGCCAAATTTTATGCTAAGCGTCTCAAATTTTTCCTAACACTCCAAAGCCGTATTGCTATTCAAATTTCACATATTCCGCATTGACATGCTTTAGCATGATAGAGTGCAACCTTTTTTTGTATATTGTATATGGGGGTAGATCCTCCTGGTATTCACTTATTCACACTGGTCTGGATGTGCCAGTCAGTTTTTTTTGTCTTTTACATACCTACATACAGAGAGGGAGCCAGAGACTTAACCAAGACATCCAAACATCCAGAGACTCTACAGGACAGCAGCCAAGACATCATGGCTCTATCATGAGGGACACAGATTTGTCATTCTACAGGAAGCCAACTTAGGGGACCATAGCCCCGGCTGGAAGAATACCGATCTGCTCCACTGTCCATCACAAATCCATGGATACGTTTGGGAAATCCAGGAATGGGACCCACCGGTCACCTGGCTCCATGGAGATGTTCAAAGAAGCCAGGTTGTGACCCTCCGGTCAACTTGTCTTGTACCTGAATTGACTCATCCTCCTCAATTTGTTGTTACCTTCTCTGTGTGTGCAACAGGTGAGGTAGTCAGCCTTGGAACCGAAGTAACAGCGGCTCTTATCCTGGCGAGTCAGCGGAAGGGTGAGACTCTGTAGTGTGCACCATCTTGGGTAATGTGCTGGGACTGTTCTACATGTTATTTGCTTGTTTTGTGGTTCAATAAAGCATTGCCACACTATTTTACCCTCACCCTGTGTTGTCTGAGTAGCGTTACGCCCATGGTAAAAGGAGAGCGGGCATTCAGTGGATCCATGAGGTTTCAGCAAGGAGCAGGTCTTCAACCATTTTACAAATAAATGTGTAAACTGTGAGAATATTTTTGTCGTAACTCATCACAGAAAAGCAAAGAATGTTAGAAATCTTCACGTCACCCAATCTGTATAACATTTTTAATTGCAACATGTTCATTAAAATTGATAGTTTTATACTTGCCACCAAGTTAGGATTAGGAAGTGAATGCTTCATACTGTCAATTAAAATACATCCTTCGTTTGTGTATTCCATGTCTTGCAGAGACCAGTCAAGTTCAGGACAACCCTCTGCAAAATTAATCACAATAAAAATAAGAATATTTATCCAGTTAGAATATATACAGTATATGTATTGGTTATGTTCTGTACAATTCATATATCATTATTGTTTCTACCTATTTATCTAGAGGCAGTTAAGATAACGTTTTCAGTATAAAGTAGGGAACACTTTCAGTAAGGCCTTACTCTGAAATTTTTTGCTGACTTTTTCTTATCAATATGCTTGATCTGATTTTGATCCATCACAGTGGTATCTGTTTTCGTTCTACACAAAAAAAAGCAAGCTTCTCCTATCCATTAAAGGGGATCCATCAGTAGGAACAAGCCTTCTAAACCATCTATATGGGCATGTAGGCTATACGAAACTGAATAACACGATACCCAGACAACTAGTCCGACGCAAGCAATTCAGTCTAAAAACAAAAATGTAATAAGTAACTTGCCCCTGCAGTTAAATTGTCCACTGCTAACATCAGATAATTCACTAATAACTAGCTGGTATTAGACAAGTTTGGGATAAATGGAGAGAGATTCTTCCAGAATTATACAAAACTGGTGAAAATGTCACGGTGGACGTGCAACTCGTGTCATTCCGTGGTAGATGCCTGTTCAAACAATACAGTATATACCGAGTAAGCCAGTGAAGTATGGCATCAAGATACAGACACTTTGTAACAGTAGTAGTTCATAGACTCTAAACACTTAGGTACATACATGAAAAAAGCCTGGAGAAAAGCCTGAAAAGAATCAGGGAATTTGAGTAATTTCAGATTCAATTGCAACCAGTTGTCCTATCCCTGCAGCTGAAAAACACCCCCATAGCATGATGCTGCCACCACCATGCGTCACTGTTGGGATTGTATTGGGCAGTTGATGAGCAGTGCCTGGTTTTATCCACATATACCGGGTAGAATTATCACCAAAAAGTTCTATCTTCATCTCATCAGACCAGAGAATCTTATTTCTCATAGTCTGGGAGTCCTTCGTGTGTTTTTTAGCAAACTCTATGCGGGTTTTCATATGTCTGGCACTGAGGAGAGGCTTCCTTCGGGCCACTGCCATAAAGGCCCGACTGGTGAAGGGCAATGATAATTGACTTTGTGGAACTTTCTCCCGTCTCCTTACTGCATCTGTGGAGCTCAGCCACAGTGATCTTGGGGTTCTTCTTTACTGCTCTCATCAAGGGTCTTCTCCCACGATTGCTCTGTTTGGCTGGATGGCCAGGTCTAGGAAGACTTCTGGTGGTCCCAAACTTCTTCCATTTAAGGATTATGGAGGCCACTGTGCTCTTAGAAACCTTGAGTACTGCAGAAATTCTTTTGTGACCTTAGCCAGATGTGTGCCTTGTCTCAATTCTGTCTCTGAGGTCCTTGGCCAGTTCCTTTGACCTCATGATTCTCATTTGGTCTGACATGCACTGTGAGTTGTGAGGCTTTATATAGACAGGTGTGTGCCTTTACAAATCAAGTCCTTTCAGTTTAATTAACCCCTTCACCCCCAAGGGTGGTTTGCACGTTAATGACCGGGCTGTTGTGAATGGGTTTGAGATGAGTTCTGAGCAGAGGCTCCCTCTGGTGGTTACAAGCGGTACTAGTGAGGATTGTGAGGACTGGGAATCAGGTGTTACTGACTGGTCTTATATAAGGGAGTCATTTTCCCATCAGGGTTGCCGGTGATCAATTGTTCTGGTCTGAATCCTTCTTTCCAGTTTCCCTTGTAGCCTGCTGTGTCGTGTCTGCATCTCCTGCTATCAGATAAGACAATTTCTTCTTTTGTGTTGTTGCTATATTTTTGCTTTTTGTCCTGCACTTCTGTGGGGGCCTTCAGGGTCCCCTCTGGGGGCTTTTGCCCTCTCAGTTTAGTTCAGCCACTGTGTTTTGTACTTTTGCTTTTTCCAGTTTTTTCAGTGGCTGCTGTTTTGTTTTTGTTACACCAGAGCACTAATTTAGGTGGTAGAGGTCGTGTGATCTCAGGTGATTTTGAAATTAGTAGAGTTGGTGTTTTTCAGGGTTTTCTGAGATTGCAGTAAGTACCCTTCCTGTCCTTTTCTATTTAGATAGTTTGGGCCCCAGCGTTTGCTCATACTATTTTCTTTCTGTGTCAGTATTTCCTCTTGTCTAACCGCCATTACATGTTTGGGGGCTTTCTATTATCTTTGGGGTTCTGCTCCGGGGCAGATAGCTTTCCTATTTCTATCTTTAGGTGTAGTTAGTTTCTCAGGCTGTGACGAGGCGTCTAGGACCAACGTAGGAACGCTCCACGGCTGCCTCTAGTTGCGGTGGTTAGTCAGGGTACTGCAATCTCATAGATTCCAACTGCTCTGGTGTATTTCCTTTTTTACCTGCACTCCTCAGCTACCGTAACATAACACCGGGCCAATTTTTACAATTCTGACCACTGTCTCTTTATGAGGTTATAACTCTGGAACGCTTCAACGGATCTGCGCGATTCTGAGATTGTTTTCTCGTGACATATTGTACTTCACGTTATTGTTAAAATTTCTTCTATATAACTTGCGTTTATTTTTGAAAAAAATGCAAATATGGCGAAAATTTTGAAAATTTTGCAATTTTCAAACTTTGAATTTTTATTCCCTTAAAACAGAGAACTATGTCACACAAAATAGTTAAGAAATAACATTTCCCACATGTCTACTTTACATCAGCACAATTTTGGAATCAAATTTTTTTTTTCTTAGGAAATTATAAGGGTTAAAAGTTGACCAGCGATTTCTCATTTTTACAACAAAATTTACAAAGCCATTTTATTTAGGGACCACCTCATATTTGAAGTCACTTTGAGGGGTCTATATAGCAGAAAATACCCAAAAGTGACACTATTCTAAAAACTGCACCCCTCAAGGTACTCAAAACCACATTCAAGAAGTTTATTAACCCTTCAGGTGCTTCACAGGAGCTGAAGCAACGTGGAAGGAAAAAATGAATATTTAACTTTTTAGCCACAAAATGATCTTTTACAAACTTTTTTTTTATTTTCACAAAGGTAAAAGGAGAAAATGGACAGATAAAGTTGTTGTGAAATTTCTCCTGAGTACGCCAATACCCCATAAGTGGGGGAAAACCACTGTCTGTGCGCACAGCAGAGCTTGTAAGGGAAGTAGCGCCGTTTGACTTTTTCAAACTAAAATTGGCTGGAATTGAGATTGGATGCCATGTCGCGTTTGGAGAGCCCCTGATGCGCCTAAACAGTGGAAACCCCCCACAAGTGACACCATTTTGGAAACTAGACCCCCTAAGGAACTTATCTAGATCTGTTGTGAGCACTTTGAACCCCCAAGTGTTTCACAAAAGTTTATAATGCCTGGGTGTGAAAAAAAAAAAGAAACAATTTTCCACAAAAATGATTTTTTAGTCCCAAATTTTTGATTTTTCCCAAGGAAATTGGACCCCAAAAGTTGTTGGCCAATTTGTCCTGAGTACGCTGATACCCAATATGTGGGGGGGGAAACTGTTTGGGCGCACGGCAGGGCTTGGAAAGGAAGTAGTAACGTTTTGGAATGCAGACGTTGATGGGGGTCATGTTCCGTTTGCAGTGCCCAGATGAGCCTAAACAGTAGAAACCCCCCACAAGTGACCACATTTTGGAAACTAGACCCACTAAGGAACTTATCTAGAGCTTTGGTGAGCACTTTGAACCCCCAAGTGCTTCACACAAGTTTATAATGCCCGGGCATGAAAATAAAAAATCCTATTTTTTTCCCACAAAAATTATTTTTAGTCACTAATTTTTTTATTTTCCCAAGGGTAACAGGAGAAATTGGACCACAAAAGTTGTTGTCCAATTTGTCCTGAGTACGCTGATACCCGATATGTGGGGGGAACCACTGTTTGGGCGCACGGCAGAGCTCGGAATGGAAGGAGCACTGTTGTGAATGGGTTTGAGATGAGTTCTGAGCAGAGGCTCCCTCTGGTGGTTACAAGCGGTACTAGTGAGGATTGTGAGGACTGGGAATCAGGTGTTGCTGATTGGTCTTTTATAAGGGAGTAATTTTCCCATCAGGGTTGCCGGTGATCAATTGTTCTGGTCTGAATCCTTCTTTCCAGTTTCCCTTGTAGCCTGCTGTGTCATGTCTGCATCTCCTGCTATCAGATAAGACAATTTCTTATTTTGTGTTTTTGCTATATTTTTGCATTTTGTCCTGCACTTCTGTGGGGGCCTTCAGGGTCCCCTCCGGGGGCTTCTGTCCTCTCAGTTTAGTCCAGCCACTGTGTTTTGTACTTTTGCTTTTTCCAGTTTTTTCAGTGGCTGCTGTTTTGTTTTTGTTACACCAGAGAACTAATTTAGGTGGTAGAGGTCGTGTGATCTCAGGTGATTTTGAAATTAGTAGAGTTGGTGTTTTTTCAGGGTTTTCTGAGATTGCAGTAAGTACCCTTCCTATCCTTTTCTATTTAGATAGTTTGGGCCCCAGCGTTTGCTCATACTATTTTCTTTCTGTGTCAGTATTTCCTCTTGTCTAACCGCCATTACATGTTTGGGGGCTTTCTATTATCTTTGGGGTTCTGCTCCGGGGCAGATAGCTTTCCTATTTCTATCTTTAGGTGTAGTTAGTTTCTCAGGCTGTGACGAGGCGTCTAGGACCAACGTAGGAACGCTCCACGGCTGCCTCTAGTTGCGGTGGTTAGTCAGGGTACTGCAATCTCATAGATTCCAACTGCTCTGGTGTATTTTCTTTTTTACCTGCACTCCTCAGCTACCGTAACATAACAGAGCACCATTTGACTTTTTCCAACCAAAATTGGCTGGAATTGAGATTGGATGCCATGTTGCATTTGGAGAGCCCCTGATGTGCCTAAACAGTGGAAACCCCCCACATGTGACCCCATTTGGGAAACTAGACCCCCTCAGGAACTTATCTAGATCTTTGGTAAGCAATTTGAACCCCCAAGTGCTTCACACAAGTTTATAACGTAGAGCCGTAAAATTAAAAAATCATATTTTTTCCACAAAAATGATCTTTTCACCCCAATTTTTATTTTCCCAAGGGTAACAAGACTCCAAAAGTTATTGTGCAATTTGTCCTGAGTACGCTGATACCCCATATGTGGGGGTAAACCACTGTTTGGGTGCATGGCAGAGTTTGGAAGGGAAGGAGTGCTGTTTGACTTTTTCAACGCAGAATTGGCTGGATGCCATGTTGTGTTTGGAGAGCTCCTGATCTACCTAAACAGTGGAAACCCCCCACAAATGACACCATTTTGGAAACTAGACCCCTCAAGGAACTTATGTAGATGTGTGGTAAACACCTTGAACCCCCAAGTGCTTCACAGAAGTTTATAACGAACAGCCGTAAAATAAATTTTTTTTTTTTTTTTACAAAATAGATTTTTTCGTCCCCAATATTTTATTTTCACAAGGGTAACAGGAGAAATTGGACCCCAAAAGTTGTTGTCCAATTTGTCGTGAGTACGCTGATACCCAATATGTGGGAGAAAACTACTGTGTGGGTACATGTTGGGGCTCGGAAGGGAAGTAGTGACGTTTTGGATTGCAGACTTTGATGGAATGCTCTGGGGGCGTCATGTCGCATTTGGAGAGCCCCTGATGCACCTAAACAGTGGAAACCCCCCACAAGTGACCCCATTTTGGAAAATAGACCCCACAAGGAACTTATCTAGATGTGTGGTGAGCACTTTGAACCCCGAAGTGCTTCACAGAAGTTTATAATGTATAGCCGTAAAAATAAAAAATATTTTTTTTTTACAAAAATTATTTTTTTCACCCCCAATATTTTATTTTCACAAGGGTAACAGGAGAAATTGGACCCCAAAAGTTGTTGTCCAATTTGTCCTGAGTACGCGGATACCCAATATGTGGAGAAAACTACTGTATGGGTACACGTTGGGGCTCGGAAGGGAAGTAGTGACGTTTTGGATTGCAGACTTTGATGGAATGGTCTGGGGGCGTCATGTCGCATTTGGAGAGCCCCTGATGCGCCTAAACAGTGGAAACCCCCCACAAGTGACCCCATTTTGGAAAATAGACCCCATAAGGAACTTATCTAGATGTGTGGTGAGCGCTATGAAGCCCCAAGTGCTTCACAGAAGTTTATAACGTACAGCCGTAAAAACAAAAAAAATATATTTTTAAAAAAAAAATGATACTTTTGCCCCCAGTTTTTTATTTTCCCAAGGGTAACAGAAGAAATAGGACAAATTGCACAATAACTCTTAGAGTCCAGAGTACGCTGATACCCCATGTGGGAGTAAACTACTGTTTGGGCGCATGGCAGAGGTCAGAAGGGAAGGAGCACCGTTTGACTTTTTCAACGCAGAATTGGCTGGAATTGAGATCAGACGCCATGTCACGTTTGGAGAGCCCCTGATGTGCCTAAACAGCGGAAACCCCCCAATTCTAACTCCAACCCTAACCCCAACACACCCCTAACCCTAGTCCCAACCCTAACCACAAACCTAACCCTAACACACCCCTATCCCTAATCCCAACCATAACCCTAATACTAACTTTAGCGCCAACCCTAACCCTAACTTTAGTCGCAACCCTAACCTTCACCATAACCCTAATGGGAAAATGGAAATAAATACATTTTTTTAATTGTATTATTTTTCCCTAACTAAGGGGGTGATAAAGGGGGGTTTGATTTACTATTTATAGCGGGTTTTTATGATTGGTAGCTGTCACGCTAAAAGACGCTTTTTATTGCAAAAAATAGTTTTTTGCATCGCCACATTTTGAGAGCTATAATTTTTGCATATTTTGGCCCACAGAGTCATGTGAGGTCTTATTTTTTGCGGGACGAGGTGACGTTTTTATTGGTACCATTTTTGAGCACGTGACATTTTTTGATCGCTTTTTATTTCGATTTTTGGGAGGTTAGAATGAACAAAAATCAGCAATTCATGAATTTCTTTTGGGGGAGGCGTTTATACCATTCCGCGTGTGGTAAAATTGATAAAGCAGTTTTATTCTTCGGGTCAGTACCATTACAGCAATACCTCATTTATATAATTTTTTTTATGTTTTGGCGCTTTTATAGAATAAAAACAATTTTATATAAAAAATAATTATTTTTGCATCGCTTTATTCTGCGAGCTATAACTTTTTTATTTTTTCACTGATGATGCTGTATGACGGCTCGTTTTTTGCGGGACAAGATGCCGTTTTCAGTGGTACCATGTTTATTTATATCGGTCTTTTTGATCGCGTGTTATTCCACTTTTTGTTCAGCGGTATGATGATAAAGCACTGATTGTTTGCTTTGTTTTTATTTTTTATTTTTTAAGGGTTCACAAAAGGGGTTAACTAGTGGGACAGTTTTATAGGGGGGGTCGTTACGGACGTGGCGATACCAAATATGTGTACTTTTATTGTTTTATTTTTTTTATTTACAGGAAGAAATGAATTTATTGGGGAATATTTTTTTTTTTTTTAATTTATTTTGGTATTTTTTTTTTACACGATTATTTTTATTTTTTTTACTTTTTTACATTGTCCCAGGGTGGGACATCACTGTAAAATGTCAGATCGCTGGTCTCACAGTGTGCACAGCACTCTCACAGGCAGCGCTGCAGGCTTCTCAGTGCCTGCTCTCGGCAGGCACTGAGGAAGCCGCCTCCCTCCAGGACCCCGGCGCCATCTTGGATCCGGGTCCTGGGAGGGAGGAAGCCCTCAGAACAGCGCGATCACATCGCGCTGTTCTGAGGGTCTCAGGGGGGCGCGCTTGGAGCCCCCTCCCTGCGCGATGCTCCCCTGTGCCCCCAGTACACCGCGATCATGTTTGATCGCGGTGTGCAAGGGGTTAATGTGCCGGGAGCGGTTCGTGACTGCTCCTGGCACACAGTCCCGGGTGTCAGCTGTGATAATCAGCTGACACCCAGCGGCGATTAGCTGCGCTCCCGCTGGGAGCGCAGCTAATCGCTATGACGTACTATCCCGTCCATGGTCAGATTGTCACGGGTTTTATGGACGGGATAGTACGTCAGATGTCAGAGAGGGTTAAACACAGCTGGACTCCAATGAAGGAGTAGAACCATCTCAAGGAGGATCACAAGGAAATAGCATGTGACTTAAATATGAGTGTCTGAGCAAAGGGTCTGAATACTTATGACCATGTGATATTTCAATTTTTCTTTTTTGATAAATTTGCAAAAATTTCTACATTTCTGGGGTTTTTTTCAGTCAAGATGGGTTGCAGAGTGTACTTTAATGATAAAAAAATGAACTTTTTTTGAATTTACCAAATGGCTGCAATGAAACAAAGAGTGAAAAATTTAAAGGGATCTGAATACTTTCTGTACCCACTGTATGTATACAATGTTTGTGACCTTGTTATTCTTAGGGCTGTGACAATCAACGTGACAAGATGAGTCCTGACTGGAAGAGGTCGACATGAAGGTCTGACGAGATGGAGAAGAAACAGCAGAAAATGATTCTATTCAGATGAGACATCAGCGGTAAGTGCCTGGATGTAAATATTTTTCTGTATCTGCACTATGTGACTTGGAGTGATAATGTTATCTGTAAAATCCCATAGGTCACATTCTCACATTTGTGTGAAATGCCGTTTGGTTCCATATTTTTTTATCAGATGGCACACGGACTTGTAGAGTTTTATAGGTCCATTCACCCATCCGTGATAATCACGGATCCAAGAATGAGATCCTTAAGGGTCAGAGAATGTTCTGTTTTGATCCGATTTTAAGGACCAGAATATGACATGCACAATGCGTCTGTAAAAGCTTGCAGCACACCGAGACTGCCCATAAATACAGGAATGTAGCCTTATTATGTATAGCACAGTCCCTTAGTATATAGTGTAATCACTTACTATGTATAGCACAGTCAATTAGTATATAGTGTAGTCACTTATTTTGTATAGTGCTGTCCTTAGTTACATAGTTTCCTCTTTTATGATATATAACACCGTCCCTTATTACGTACCATCCTCTCTAGTTATATATGGTGCCATCCCTTATTATATAGTTTCCTCTGCTGTTATGTACAGTGTTGTCTCTAACATAGCGTATTCTTGTTCCTTTCTTAACAAGGGCACTGTGTAATAAGGGACGGCAATATACATAATAAAGGAGAATATGTAAGACATATATATGTGTGGCTATTTATATATATCTGTAGCTTTGTCGGCAATAAAAGGAGGGGGGTCCAGACATATTTCTTGCACAGGGACCTCAAGCCGTCAGTGTCTGCCCCTGGATTACAGTACAGTTACTGATGGTGACTTACAGGTGGTGTTCTTTCTGACATTCACTTTTCACTTCTTTTCTATCTTGTCCAGGCCAATATCACAAATTCTCCCGCACAGACTCGTCTGCAGCAATTACAACAGACACACATTTGATTTCTCATATTTACAGCACTGTCCCCATCTATCCCCAACCTGCACAAACTCCTTGTCCCGCTGCTACCCCAATGCTGAGCTACTGCTGCCATATGTGTTTCTATTACTGATTGTCACGTCGCCGTTGGACTCAGTGGCTGGTGTTTCTGCTCGGCCGCTGGGAGGCGCTGGACTCCTTCGGCTGGTGGTGCCGGTGATAGGAGATCGGTACCCTCATATGGTTCCGCTCCTTTGACGCTGGCCTCTGTAGTTGGGCATCGCCATGTTTCTCCTGTGGGTGATGTTGGTGACAGAGAAGGGGTCCCTGCGCAGGCGTCTGGTGGGCGCAGGCTTCGCTCTTCTGTCAGAGGTGAAGTGGTTGGTGTCAGTCATGCATCACCATTGGCCTGGTTGGGGGCGGTCCAGATGAGGTATCAGGCTGTGAGCCTGTGAGAGGTAGCCATGCCCTTTCAAATGCCTTGGAGCCTGTCTTGCAGGTCGCCAGATATAGTCTTGGTTTCCCCTGTGGCTAGTGTTTATTGCTATTTGACTCTGATTTTTGCCTGGATTGGACTCTTCTACAGCCTGACGATTTTGTACCTTGCTGCCCTCCCAGTTTTGACTCTGACTTTTGCCTGGATTTTGACCTTCTTTAGCCTGCTGATTTTGTACCTTTGCTGCCCTCCCGGTTTTGACCTTTGGACTTCGACTATGCATTGGTCTCGCTTTTTATTCCCTTCCTAGCGTCCTTCCTGCCCGGTCCACTGCTCCTATAGCAGCTACCCCTGGGCTTCGCTGTAATTCCGATCCTGTATAGGGGTTAAAGGGTTCGGGGTTTCTCGGGTGCTGTCTTACTGCGGTTCAGACCGCAGCGGCAGACGCTACACTGATCCTTTATTATTCCACATATTAATGCCACCACTGTACCTCTTACAAAGTAAAATATGTAAAATACCCAAAGTAGTCATCCAGACTTGTATGGATGGCCCCAGTAGTCCCACTACACTGTATGGATGGCCCCCAGTAGTACACCCACACTGTATGATGGCCCCAGTAGTCTCCATATACTCTATGATGACCAATAATAATTCCCCAACACTGTATGGATGGCCGCCAGTAGTCCCCTACACTGTATGGATGGCCCTCTTAGTTCCTCTCACTGTATGGATGGCCCCAAGTAGCCCTACTCACTGCATGAATGTACCCCAGTATTCCCCCCACACTGTATAATGACCCATAGTAGTCCCCCAGACTGTATGGATGGCCCCCCTAGTCCCTCACACTTTATAGATGGCCCATAGTAGTCCCGACACTGTATGGATGGCATCCAGTTGTCCTCCCACTGGGTATGGATGGGCCAGTAGTCCACCCAAGAGCATTATTAAAATAATAAAAAAATCATCTTATAATAATAACCTAATTATGGATCCTGAGGAGTCCGCCATCAGAAAGGACCAAGATGTGAGCAGACCAACTTGGTGATATCATTGCAGCGGTCCCTGCCTCCTCTTTGCATCGCCCTGTTTTTTTTTTTTTAAATCGACCTGTGGTCTAGAGAACGTGGAACGGTAGTGCAGGGAGACTTGCTCCACCAAAGAGTTTACTTGTATCAGCGTGCTACACAAGACCAATACAGTTTAGAGTGTCAGTAGCTCTGGATGGGCCCCTCTGAGTGAGGGGACTGGGATGACTGCACCCTCTGCTCCTTGGTAGCTACACTACTCATTGAAAGATGTCAAGAATAACTTTATTCAGCCTCATATGACTTATATGTCCATGTAGACATCTTAGGAGTGTTGATCCTATTGACGGATTCCCTTTAAACAGTAAAAAAAAAGGATAGCATTTGAGTCCTGTCTGTTTATGTGATGGGCCCGTTCACTTGAATAGGCTATTTGATACCAAATTGAATAAAAAACAGATGTCTCCATTTTCTTTTCCGTGAACTAGAGTACATTTCTGGAGAAAGTTGAAGTACCATAATTTTTCACAACTTTAATGGGCACCACCCATATTGTTGTAGTTTATAGAGACTGGAGTGAAAACACCAAAAGTTGCAATATTTTTGTGCAACTTCCTTGTTTCCAAAAAATTGCAGTTTATTAAGATATTTAATGCCAGAATTGTGGCTTAAACACCATAATGGATCAGCCTCAATGTGTTTCAATTTGAAACACAAAGATACGTGCAAACAAGGAGGAATGCTATGGGCATGAATGTTTCACAAATCCATAAATGGGCAATTTTGAACAACATCATATTTATACAACCCAAAAATGGTCTAATCAGGTTATATTTTTCTTACAGCACATTGATGACCTGGTGTCTGTGGTATTCATCTAGTGGGTGACATGGCTAGCCTAGACAGAGTTATCCAACTTCTTAACGCTAACAGCCAGAACCCTGTGTAACAAAAGTACATGTGTACTTTGCAGTTCAATAGATCATCATAATGCACAATTCCACCTGTTTTAGATTGCACCAATGATATGTCCGCCTCTTAGCTGGGGACGGAATTACACCAGCAGTACATAGCCTGAAACCATTGAATATCTATTGACCTATGAATCTCTGCCATTGAAGGCAAAGTTGAGACCAAAATGTTAGTTTATTTTTTTAAAGTGAAGTTTATTAACCTGTTGAACTACAAGAAGTGGGAAAACAATGTCCCTAAAAAACAATTTAAAGAGGATCTTTCACCAAATTTTTCATGCAGAACTGGACACAGGATGTAATAGTGACTGCTGAGTGGAATAAAAACATGTTTTTTTTTTTTTTTATTTCGATTCTCTGTTGCAGAGAGATTAGCAATCAAAGTACACTGCTCAAAAATATAAAGGGAACACTTAAACAATAGAATATAATGCCAAGTAAATCAAACTTCTGTCAAATCAAACTGTCCACTTAGGAAGCAACACTGATTGACAACCAATTTCACATGCTGTTGTGCAAATGGAATAGACAACAGATGGAAATTATTGGCAATTATCAAGACACATTCAATAAAGGAGTGGTTCTGCAGGTGGGGACCACAGACCACATCTCAGTACCAATGCTTTCTGGCTGATATTTTGGTCACTTTTGAATGTTGGTTGTGCTTTTACACTCATGGTAGCTTGAGACGGACTCTAAAACCCACACAAGTGGCTCAGTTAGTGCAGCTCATCCAGGATGGCACATCAATGTGAGCTGTGGCAAGAAGGTTTGCTGTGTCTGTCAGCGTAGTGTCCAGAGGCTGGAGGCACTACCAGGAGACAGGCCAGTACACCAGTAGATGTGGAGGAGGCCATAGGAGGGCAACAACTCAGCAGCAGGACCACTACCTCTGCCTTTGTGCAAGGAGGAACAGGAGGAGCACTGTCAGAGCCCTGCAAAATGACCTCCAGCAGGCCACAAATGTGCACGTGTCTGCGCAAACAGTTAGAAACCGATTCCATGAGTATGGTCTGCGTGCCCGACACAGATGGGAGTTGTGCTCACAGCCCAACACCGTGCAGGACGCTTGGCATTTGCCACAGAACACCAGGATTGGCAAATTCGACACTGGCGCCCTGTGCTCTTCACAGATGAAAGCAGGCTCACACTGTGCACATGTGACAGACGTGACAGAGTCTGGAGACGCCGTGGATAGCAATCTGCTGCCTGCAACTTCCTTCAGCATGACCGGTTTGGCAGTGGGTTAGTAATGGTGTGGGTGGCATTTCTTTGGAGGGCCGCACAGCCGTCCATGTGCTAGCCAGAGGTAACCTGACTGCCGTTAGGTACCGAGATGAGATCCTCAGACCCTTTTGAAACTGTATGCTGGTGCGGTTGGCCCTGGGTTCCTCCTAATGCAGGACAATGTCAGACCTCATGTGGCTGAAGTGTTTCAGAAGTTCCTGCAAGATAAAGGCATTGAAGCTATGGACTGGCCCGCCCATTCCCCTGACCTGAATCTGATTGAGCACATCTGGAACATCATGTCTCGCTCCATCCACCAACGTCACGTTGCACCACAAACTGTCCAGGAGTTGGCGGATGCTTTAGTCCAGGTCTGGGAAGAGATCCCTCAGGAGACCATCTGCTGCCTCATCAGGACCATGCCCAGGCATAGTAGGGAGGTCATACAGGCACGTGGAGGCCACACACACTACTGAGCAACATTTTGACTTGTTTTAAGGACATTACATTCCACTTTAATTTTGTGTGTCTCCAAATCCAGGCCTCCATTTGTTAATAAATTTGATTTCCATTGATGATTTTTGTGTGATTTTGTTGTCAGCACATTCAACTTTGTACAGAAAAAGTATTCAGTGGGAATATTTAATTCATTCAGATCTAGGATGTGTTATTTGAGTGTTCCCTTTATTTTTTGAGCAGTGTATTTGGCACTTAATGAGTTAAATATTGTTATGTCTAAGTGGGTGTTATCAGGCAGCAACTCTACAGGATAAACTACACACCCTAGGGTAAAACCCTCTTGGAATTAACTAAAGTTAACACATTAGATGCCAAATACTTTGATTTCTAATATCTCCACAATGGAGAGGCGATATAAAAAATGTATTCTGCTCTACAACCACTACATCATGTGTCCAGTTCAAAATGAAAAATTTGGTGAAAGGTCCTCAAAGAACTTAGGACGTAACTGTTGAAGAGGCACCAAATTTATAGTCAGATCATGACTATACATTCATATAGGGGACTTTGCCAATCTAAAAAAATCATAAAAACTTTTTAATATATTTTTAAATGATAGGCCTCTGTATAACGTTTGTGTGGAAAAAAGCTCAGTGCACTGCTCCACCTTCTCAATGGGCATCCTCCACGCCTCCCCTTAACTTGATTTACAGCACTACCTTTCAGGTGAATGCTGCCTGAGTCTCTGCATCATAGAGTGTTGGAGTTGGAAGAGGCCTCTAGGGTTATTGTGGATTCGCTAAACCATCTCAGACAATGTCTGTCCAGCCTCTGAAGACTTCCATTGAAGGCAAACTCACCAAATCTCGTGGCATCCTGTTCCACTCATTGATCACCGTCACTGTGAAAAAGTTTTTTTAATATCTAATCTGTATCTTCTCTCTTTCTGTTTCATTCCATTGCTTCTCGTGTTTCCGTTAGAAAATGACAATAAGAATGATCGGTCTACAGTGTGACATCCCTTCAGATATGTATAGACAGCTATTAGGTCTCCTCTTAGCGATCTTTCTTGCAAGCTAAACATTCCCAGATCATTTATTAGTTCCTTGTAGGACATTACTTTGCAGTCAGCTCACCATCCTGGTAGCTCTTTTTTGAACTTGCTTCAGTCAATTTTTCTTACCCAAATGTAGAATTCTTCATTTCTCTCTGTTAAATACCATACTATTAGTCGCTGCCCATTGTTCAAGCTTATCTAGATCCTTGTGAATGCTTTCTCTGTTTTCTCTAGTGTTAAGCCCCGTCACACTAAGCGAGATCGCTAGCGAGATCGCTGCTGAGTCACAAGTTTTGTGATGCAACAGCGATCTCACTAGGGATCTCGCTAAGTTTGACACGTACCAGCAATCAGGCCCCTGCTGTGAGATCGCTGGTCGTGTCGGAAATGCTTGGACCTTTCTTTGGTCGATGAGATCCCGCTGGGTAGCATGCATCGGTGTGTTTGACACCTTTTACCAACGATCTTGCTTGCGACTCAGCACTGAGACACATAGGGAGACACATCGTTACACAGGTCTCTACGGGTCGCCAATCATTTGATCCCTGCTAGGTCGTATCGTTGTCGGGATCGCTGCTGCATCGCTGAGTGTGACGATACCCTTAGCCATCCATCCTAGCTTTGCATTGTCTGCAAATTTGATTACTTAACCTTCAGTTTCCTTATCAAGATCATTTATAAAAATGTTGTACAACACTGGGGCCTTGTGGTACCCAACTTGAAACACTCTTTCAATTGGATGTGCAACCATTTATCAGTACTCTTTGAGTATGATCACTTAGCAGTTATGAATCCACCTAAAGCCCCCGTCTCACACTTGCTGCTGAGTCACTACAAGTAGCTTTGTGACGCAACAGCGATCTCCCCAGCGATATCGCTGTGTGTGACATTCAGCGACGATCAGCCCCCTGCTGGGTATCGGTGATCGTCGCTGAATGTCCTGGACTTTTATTAGATCGCTGGTCTCCCGCTGGCCAGCACGCATCGCTGCATGTGGCAGGCAGGAGACCAGCGATCAGCTGGTAACCAAGGTACACATAGGGTTTCCAGGCGCGGGGCTGTGCCTGGAAACCCGATGTGTACGTTGGATACCAGCCCGCTGCTGCGCGGTGCCTGGAAACCCGATGTGTACCTTGGTTACCAGCTTCCTGCATCAGCGGGCTGGTATCCAACGTACACTGCGGGTAACTAAGTGACGTTACCCGCAGTGTCGCTGTCCTGATCGCTGCCTGTTTGGCAGCTCAGCAGCGATCATATAGCGACACACCAGTGATCCTGACAAGTTCATATCGTTGTCGGGATCGCTGGTGCGTCGCTATGTGAGACGAGGCCCTAACCGTAGTCTTTTCAATCCCATTATCACTTCAGCAAAGCATTTGATAAGGTAATAATGGGATGAAGTCGAGATATACTATATCTTCAGCATTTCCCTGACTGCCCAGTCTGTGATTTTATCATAGAAAGAAATTAGATTACAGTAGTCTGGCATGACTTGTTTGCTACAAACTCTTGATGGCTCTGGTTAATTACTGTATTCTTATCCAAGTATTTACATACATGCTGTTCAATAATTTGTTCAAAGATCTTTTCTGGTATAGAAGTAAGGTTCATGGGCCTATAATTTCCTGGCTCCATATTCTTTCCCTTTTTGAAGATAGGGACAACATTTGACTTTCTCCAATCTTCTGGGACCTCTCCTGTTTTCCAGGATTTTTCAAAGATTTTGGCTAGTGGTTCTGAAGTTTCCTCTGCTAACTCTTTCAGTACCCTAGGATGTATTTCAGCTGGATCAGGAGATATAAATTAATTTAAATTAGTTAAGTGTTTCCTCACCATCTCTCTGTTTATGGATAGTGTGGATTCTTTTATTCCTTCGATAACACCATGAAGATCAATTGATGTTACAGTTGTTTTTTTAGGGAACACAGATGCAAAATAGCAATTTAAAAGTTCAAGCTTCTCAACATCATTTTTGACCACTTCACCCTTTTCATCCTGTAAAAATCCTATGGCATCTTTAACTTTTCTTTTGCCTTGAACATACCCCCAAAACTCTTTTTTATTGCTTTTGGTGTCCCTTGCAAGCCTCACTTTATTACTGGCTTTAGCTCTTTTAATGCTTGCGCTGCATTCCCTGCAGAGAGAATTATATTCTTATTTAGATATGCCCCCCTCTTTCCATTTAATATGCATTTCTTTTTCTCCTTTTTATCATGTGATTACGTTCTGTGTTCATCCATCCTGGCCTCATTAAATGCTTCCAATTCTTCCGTCTTTTGTTACTGTGCAGTGAGAATTTCATTTAGCAAAATCTCCCATCTTTCTTGGACATTTCTGTCCTTTAGAACATCCAGCCATTGGACCTTTCTTACCCTCTTTCTTAGTCCATTAAAATCTGCCTTTATGAAGTCCACCCTTAAAGTCCTTGCTGGTCTTCCTCCTCTTGTAATCCAAAATCTGAGCATAGCATGAATGCTGCCTCCTAAATTCCCTGCCACCTTTACTTCCTCAACCATGTCCTCCTTGACCCTACATGTCTGCAATGACACTGCCAGAGGTGTACACACACACACACACACACAGACACACACACACACACACCACACACACACACACACACACACACACATTATCAGTGTGGGAGCAGTTTCATTCCTCTCTCTTGTCTGCAACAGCCACTTGCAGTACACAGGAACAAACAGTAGCAGGTGCCAAATGCAGATAGAAGAGGCACTGAGAAGGCACTGACACTGCAGGAGCTGCATGCACACACTGTCCCAATGTTAGTGTGCTCTCAGTGCCCTCTCCTGTCTGCATTTGCCACCAGCTACTGGGGAGTGTTTTTTGTACTGTGAGCAGCCGCTGCAGACAGAAGAGATGGTTGAGATCACTACTCCGCTAACATTGCAGGAGCTGAGTGCACACACAGTGTCAATGTGAGTGTGTTCTCAGTACCCTCTCCTTTCAACACTGGTTACCTGTGTTGCACAGCTTCTGAATCCACACCTTTGCAGAGGAAACTTCACAGAGCAAGTTGCATGGGATAACAAGCAGTTTACTTCTCTGAACACAAGGTAAAAGAATAATGCACAGTCATTACAGCATTGCATCAGCAAACATGAACAAAACGAAAGTGAAACTAAACAAGAGAAGACTAATTCTTATACAATACATTAAAGAAGGAAACGTTACACAACATTGCCATCTACTGTCAGGTCAGCATAAAGTCCTCCTTTTACTTACAATATAGAAGTCCTGATCTGTTGCATATGACAACACCCTTTCTCAACAGTAAGGACTTATTCAATCAAACCCAACTTTTTTATTAGTCTCTGATGTTTATCAGCATTCAACGCCTTTGTGAAAATGTCCGCTGTCATTTCTTCAGTAGGACAATACTCCAACTTCAATACTCCTTGGTCCTGATGATCTCTCAAGAAATGATATTTCACATCAATATGCTTGGTTCTTGGATTGACTCTTTCCATCTGAGCAAGAACAAGACATCCTTGATTGTCCTCTTTTATTTTTGTTGGTTCCAACTGTGGGTGTCCTAATTCTGTCAACAATTGTCTTAACCACAGTACTTCTTGATTCGCATGTGCTGCTGCAACATATTCTGCTTCTGTTGAAGACAGTGTCACAATTGACTGTTTCTTACTTGTCCAACTTATTGGTCCACCTGAGAGAAAAAAAATATGTCCACTGGTAGATCTTCTGTCAGTTGGATCTCCAGCCAATCTGCATCAACATATCCTGTTAAAATGCAATTATCACCTGTGGGTAATTTCAGCTTAACATTGCTAGTTCCTTTCAAATAACGTATTACTCTCTTCACGGCATTCCAATCAGCTTTATTTGGTTTTGATACCTTTCTACTCAGGATTTCTACTGCTGCTGCGATGTCTGGTCTTGTAATGGTCGCTAGATACAGTAGTTTTCCTATTGGTGTTCTGTATTCTTCATTGTTTGGTAGCATATTTTCTTCACTGTTCATCTCTTTGAGATAATTAGTTTCCATTGGAGACTTTACTGTTTTTGCATCCTTTAGTCCAAATTTTTCTGTTATGTCTTGAATCATGTGATTTTGATTCAGTAGGAAACTTCCATCTTCTTCTCTTTCTATCTGTATACCTAGGTACTGTTTTGCATTTCCCAAGTCTTTGATTTCAAAATTTTGTTTCAGGATTTTTAGAATGTTTTCTTTATCCCTTTCTTGTTTAAAACAAATCAAAATGTCGTCTACATATATGAGTACATAAATCCATCTATTACTCAGCCTCTTTGTGTACAAGCATGGATCAGCTTTGCTTCTTTGAAATTTTTCATTTGTTAGTACTTCCGTGATTTTGTCATTCCACGCTTTAGCTGCTTGTTTTAAACCATATATGCTTTTCTGTAGTTTGCAAACTTTGTTTGGATTTCTTTCATCTTTGAGAATATATGCTTCTGCATGTCACTGTCTGCATTTAGTCTCATATTGTAAAGCTTTCTTAGTAGAAATAACTTGTGATTTAAGCTGTGTCTCTCATATAGCTTTCTTAATTCTTCCCACATTCCTTTCGCTGTTTCTTCATTTCTTATATGTATTAATTGAGCATCATCCACTAATAAGCTGATGGTAGCTCTTGCTTGTCTATTTTTTCTATCCCATGTTTGATTATTTTCATCAGGTCTATCTGTAGTGATTACTTCCCATAAATCATCTTTAGACAATAACATCTCTACTTTGAACTTCCATAGCTGATAGTTCTCATCATTCAGTTTAGCTACTGTGAGTTTTAGCTCTGTGCTATTCATCATTTTTAACTTATCTTACTTGTTTGGAGAGACTTTCACTGAAGAATTCTTCTGCATTCACCAGGGTCTTGCTGAGCTTTCCAGTGTCCTGGGTATCTGGTATTCTTAGAGTCCTGGGATCTGTGGTGTCTGGATTCTGGGTGTCTGGGTACGCTGTATCTGGGTGTCTGTGTCTGGGTGTCTGGGCCCATAACCTGTTGCACAGCTTCTGAATCCACACCTTTGCAGAGGAAACTTCACAGAGCAAGTTGCATGGGATAACAAGCAGTTTACTTCTCTGAACAGGAGGTAAAATAATAATGCACAGTCATTACAGCATTGCATCAGCAAACATGAACAAAACGAAAGTGAAACTAAACAAGAGAAGACTAATTCTTATGCAATACATTAAAGAAGGAAACGTTACACAACATCGCCATCTACTGTCAGGTCAGCATAAAGTCCTCCTTTTACTTATAATATAGAAGTCCTGATCTGTTGCATATGACAACAACCTGTTAGCGTGTATTTTTGCGCATTGAGTGACCACTGCAAACAGGAGAGAGGAATGAGAGAACTGTCCCACTGACACCTCAGGAGCTGAGCGCACACACAGTTTCAATGTGGGTGTGCTCTCAGTCCAGTCTCCTGTCTGAACTGGCCATCAGAAACTGTGTGTTTTTGTTCTGTGCAGCCCCTGCAGACAGGAGAGCAGAATGACAATTCCACTCCACTGTCACTATGTGTTTGCACTTGGCAGTGTGAGTACAGTGCCAGCGATTCCATTTCATGCATGAATTGCTGTGGGCAAACGAGCCCTGTCAATCAAGTTCAGTAAAAGATAATAACTGAGGTGATAGAACAGTGCACTGATCCTTTGACATTGCCAAGAACCTCTCATTTGCATATGTAATGAAACTCTTTTTATATAAAGGAAAGCAATGAAATTTATGCTACAAGTATGATTTTTAAGTTGGTTCCTTATATGAATGTGTCAATGGTTTAATTTACAATTTTGGAGAGACAGACTCTCTTTAAGCCCGGATTGCAAATTTTCAGGGTTTTCTGTATATCAGATGTACTAAATATCACGTTAATATGATTTTGTTTTTTACATCACAATATCCATTAATTCTAGGAGGGTTTATCTGGTTTTATGTGTTTATAAAGAATAAAATACATTTCATTCTCTTTTGGTTACCCGTACCAACATCATATATTTAGACATGATATAATCATGAGTCAAAATTCAAGACATCAAGTGCCATTTTCATCTCATAGGAACGGGCATCCATCCCTTTATGCACTATTGCATAATTCACTATTTTCTTTTCTCCTATATAGACAGCAATGTGCCACTCTGTTCTATTAGCATGTGCCTAGATGGTTTTCCAGTTCTTTTTGTGCTTTTATTACTATACAGAACTGTGCAAAAGTTAGGCAGGTGCAGAAAAATGTTGCATAGTAAGAATGTTTTAAATCTATTCTATTATTTCTAAACACTGTTTTTCGCTGATTACTTTGTATCTCAGTTCATACTGCACCCACACACACAAATGATACACAATTTGAAAGGTAAACTTGCCCCTTCACCAAGAAAATAGCCAAACAAACCACACATCCACGATTTGATCACAAAATACAGTTTAAACATTAATTTTCATAAACCTGCAGTAAGGAAAAATGACCTGCAGGTGGCACCACAGTACCCCAAAGCACACTGCCACAAAGATGCTTACAGACATCACAAACAAATCCAAATATTTGCATTGAGGGCTTTCCAACTTGCTGAACTGCTTGCCCAGACTATTTTAGCCAAATTGGAGGATTGCACACTTCACTGCAGGTGAGGCACATATGCAAACACATTTGTAAACATGCACTGCCTATTGAATTTCACACTTGCTCCGTTCATACTCCACCCACACAAACAAATGATACACCATTTGAAAGGTCAAATTACCTGCAGGTGGCAGCACACTACCCCAAAGCAAACTACCACAAAGCTGCTTACAGACATCACAAACAAATCCAAACATTTGCCTTTCCAGCTTGCTCAAGTGCTTGTCCAGCCTATTTCAGGCACATTGGAGGATTGCACACTTCACTGTTGGTGAGTCACATATGCAAACACATTTGTATACATGCACTGCTTTTTCAGTGATTACTTCGACCCACACACACACAAATGGTGAGTCACATATGCAAACACATTTGTAAACATGCACTGCTTTTTCGCTGATTACTTCGCCCCACACACACAAATGATACAACATTTGAAAGGTAAACTTGCTCCCTTCAGCAAGAAAAGAGCCAAACAAACCACACATTCATGATTTTATCACTAAATACAGTTTAAACATTTATTTTTATAAACCTACAGAAAGACACAATGACCTGCAGGTGGCTCCTCAACCGGAAGACATTTTTTGACCTCTACTTATCAAACCAATTTATTGTATTACCAAGCTACATATATAAATACCTGTCTGTGTTCATCATCTCATGAAATACATTTACATTTGACAAGCTTGCTTTTTCTGAAATTGCCTGCACCCCTGACGACCAATGTGCGAAAATTGTGCACCGGCCAAGCCAGTATAGAAATATTAGTTTACTTTTATAATTTAACAAAATGCAAGTGAATGAACAAAAGAGAATTCTAAAACAAATCAATGCTTGGACAGCCCATTGCCTTCAAAACAGCATCAGTACGAAGAAAATCAGACGGAAGGTTATTCTTGGACTTCTTGGAGAACTAACCACAGATCAGTGGAAGTAGGTATGCACAACTCCTTCTGTCTCTCCATGCAATCAAAGACAGATGATCTAGAGATCAGGGAGCCCTGTTTATGTCTACACTGAATAATAAATTTGGAGCCAATCAAAATGTCTCACTGATATGCCTCCTTCTGCCTTCTTCGCTAGAGATGTTGCTGCAGATGTTGTTACTCATTTATATAGTGCCATTAATTCCACAGCACTTTACAGACATTATTGGCACTGTCACTGATGGGGCTCACAATCTAAATTCCCTATGAGTATGTCTTTGCAATGTGGGAGGAAACCCACGCAAACACGGGGAGAACATACAAACTCCTTGCAGATGTTGTCCTTGTTGGGATTTGAACCCAGGACCCCACCGCTGCAGTACTAACCACTGAGCCACCGTGCCGCTATGTGTAGCAGATATTTGTGTGTGTGCATGTTTCAAAGCCGTGTTTTGTTTTTTGGATAGCTGTGTCTGTGTAAGTAGAAGAGCTGTATGTGAATGTGGGAAACTGTATATGTGTACGGGTGAGAGCTGAGTGTTATATAGGAAAGGTGTGTGTTTGTGTGTAAACATAGGAGAGCTGTGTGTTTCTATGTATTTGAGCTGTGTGTATGGTGGAGAGGTGTGTGTATGTAGAACAGCTGTGTGTAACTGAAATGTGTGTATGTATGTTGCAGAGCTGTGTATGCATAGCAGAGCTTAGTATGCATGCAGCAGTGATGTGATTACGTATGTGCTCCAGAGAATGTTTATAAACTGCCTGCTGCAAATGTACATGTGTATAATATACATGCTGCAGAGAAATACTAACATTAGATCTCTATCCACTCTATTCTACACTACAGCAGTAAAGTTAGTGTTCTCAAATCCCCTACAAATTTCCACTAATTTTAATTAGTAAAAATATAAGAAAAATACTTTTGCAACTAAGTAAACCTGGGGGTGTGTTTAAAAGTAAGGTGTGTCTAATAGTTAGAAAACTTTGAAACTTTACAGAAATTAATAGCAAAATGTTTACATTACATCTATCAAAAATATGAAATGAGAAAATATTTCAATGTTCGGTTCGGATTCTGATTGCCGAAATTGTAATATTCACCGATTTATTCGTCGAATATTCGCCAAACATAACCGAACGCTATTACAGTCAATGGTAAGCAAAAACAAACGCATCCAAACACCTCCAAATGGCTCCAAAAGTTGTCAAAACACATCAAATTAGGGGAGACACTGGGAAAGTGACCTCAATTCATCCACAGTACAAATTGTAGCATAGCACACCAGCAATCACCCATGCATGAGGTATGGAGGTCTGGAACAGCATTTACAGCTTTCAATTGAACGTTAAAGTAAGACGAGGTGGGTGACGGATCGGTGTAGTGCTGCTGTGCTGGGAGCCCTGATACCACAAGCAACTGCTCAACCTGCTTTCATGCTCAGTCACACTCAGGTGGCACAAATATCAGATTCATAGAGTACTATTGCCAGAAAAATCTAAGGATAGTAGTAACATGGGTAGTTGACTCAAAGGAAGTGGAGGCCTGACTGTCTCAGAGGCCTACTGCCACAGGCAACATGCATGAAGGAGACCCAACCAGGAATTTACAGATTTACCAAAATTATTGGCAGAAACCACCAAAGTGGCCTCAATTTCACCACAGTACAAATAGTATAATAGGGACTGACAGGCCTTCCAATACACCCAACCCAGCAGATGGACACCCAACCAGGAGTGTTCACATTTCCAAAAATTATTGACAGACACCACCAAAATGGCATCAATTTCACCCGAGTAGAAATAGTATAATAGCGACCGACAGGTCTTCCACTACATCCAACCCAGCAGATGGACACCCAACCAGGAGTGTTCACATTTAAAAAAAATTATTGGCAGACACCACCGTAGTGGCATCATTTTCACCACAGTAGAAATAGTATAATAGGGA
>JARQOD010000005.1:427847708-427908349 GCA_033576555.1 Oophaga sylvatica | reverse complement strand
CTAATTAGAAAAACAAATATCCTTAATAAGCTAAGCAATTAATACACATAAATAAATGCAAAGAAATCACAGCCCATATAGAGACCAAAAAAATAACATGATCGCTAAAAAAACATGACCAATGTTACCAAACCAAAGAAGAGGGAGAAAATAAGGAGAGGTGGGGGGGCCAGAGCCCAACGCGTGTCGCCACCAGAGTGGCTTCGTCAGGGGCAAGTATCAATTTGTCGGGTGATTGGTTGTTTCTATTTTAAGTGTTTTTAATTTTTGGTTGTTCATGCAGTTTTTCAATAAATATACAATTATTTGTGTGATTCAGGTGTTCCCTGGTGTATAGTATGTGCCTTTTTCTTCTGTTTTGTAATCCCAGTCAAACAAGGCGCGGATGGTGAGAATTTTGATTAAGGCTATTACAGATTACTGTGACCGGCGAACCGGCCAGGGCGACCGGTTTTCAGAGTAATAGACCTGGAGCATTTGTGTGCTCAGCGCAATTGGTAAGCTATCGGTTACCAGAGCAGCTTGTACGTGTCACAGATTAAAAGAGGGCTTCGGATTCTCCCGGGCGTCTGTTTTCATTTGTATTAGTTCCTGTTTACTGTTGCTTTAAATTTACAGTCAGAGCAGAGTGCGTTCTGACACTACCTCACTCACTGCTGGCAGCAGGCTAAAGCCCCCTTAAACACCCCCTTCTCTGCTAATCACGTTGTCACATCTGTTTTTGTGCTCTGTTTCCTGGTTTTGGTCTTTTGAGCTGGTTTTAGCTACAAGCGGTAGCATAGAAATTCTCAGGAGCTCAGACTGAGCTGTATCCATTTTTCTACTGTGGGATACCTCTTTTTAGATACGTGATTTCAGTGTCTGTATATACACGAGCGAGCAGGAGGGTTAGGGGAAGCGCCAGCAGAAAGAAAAAAAAGGAAGTTGTTTATGTCTGAATTAATTTTTTTTTCTGAATGCTTTTTTGGATACAGACAGAAGTTTTAAAAGTTTTTTCCTTTTTCTTTATTCTTCTTTTTGTTTTAAGTCAATTATTTTATCATTTTTGTCCACCTCTTTTCTGTTTTTAATTAGCTGTTTTTAGTAACAAGGGTTTTTTCTTCTTGTCAACCTTGTTGTTCTTAAAGTTTTATTATTACTACGTTTTTCTTCCCCTCCCTTTTTTGATTAGCCTTTTTGCTTTTGGAGTTTTTACTTTGGTCAATCTTTTTTCCCCAGCGTTTTTGCTAAACTGTGTAGGGCTTTCTTTTTAAATCTAACTTTTTCTTTTTAAAGTTTTTCTTTTAAGTAAATTTTTAAATAATTTTGGAGAGGTTTTTCTAATCAACTTTTTTAGAGTTTTCTTTTTTTCTTTTCTCCAACCATTTTGTGAATTTTTAATCACTTTTGTTGAATGGGATTTTGGAATGGACACAGTACGTAGGCAGGAAGGGCTAAGCATGTGAATAGAAGGGCAGACTTTACACTGCAGAATGGATTAAATGTTTTGAAAGGCAGAGGAAAGTTTGTTTTTAGATTGCTGTCTGCTAAAATAGAGCAGTGGTGGTCTTGCATCGTGTAGAAGGTACAGCAAGTTATTTGAACGGACCAGGAAGTGATTTTTTCTGTGAATAAGTTTGAAAAGGTGTTAAAAAAGAATTGAAATCATCTGTGAGGAGATGATCACAGACATTTCACAAGAGCAGAATTTAGTGTCTCACACATCAGATATCCATCCTGTGGAGACACAGGACATGTGCAGTCTGCTCTCATTGAATAAGGAGCCTTGCGCAGAGAATGCCGCTCCCCGCCTCTCCCTACAGGGAGAAGGCATTTTTGTTCCAACGGTCCCCTCTCAAGCTGCACAGGGGGGAAACTCTCAGCAAGGAGGGGGGACATCCCCATGCAGCAAGACAACTTTTAAGCTCAGACTTCAGCCAGTGTATGCACCAAGCACACCATGTCACTTCTCATCTGATGAAGATGAAGATGCAACGTCATACATGTTGCCCAATACAAGGGAAGAAAACTCACAAGCACCAATAGGGCAGGGACAGGTAGAGGCACCATCCTATGAGCCCTTCATCCCAAGCCAGGTGATCAGTATGCTGTCAGACCCAGGGATACACCCCATGCCATTTTGCCAAAAAATGCAGCAGATCCAGCGAACGTATGCAGCAGCCTGGATTGATCTCTGGGCCATAATGGAAATAAAAGCAGGTGATGCATTCTGGCCAATTATGAGGGAACACTTCAAGCTTCCAGCAGAATTAGATGCGTATGCCTGGGAGTCAGGACCAAAGCTAATTGAACAGCTCAGAGAATGGGCTAAAAGCAGACTGACAGGACAAGCTCTCAGCCTACATGTCACGAGCCAAGACCAGACAGAGTCTGTGGAGAAGTTCCATGACAGAGTGATGCAAATGTTTCAAGATTTGGGCCTCATTACCCATGATCAGACACACAGACGAATGCTGGCACAGGCCTTTGTGCATGGACTGAGAGAACCAATCAGGAAACCACTGGTAGTAGCCAGGCCTGGGTACATGTCAATAGCAATGGATACCCTGCTCGCAGTAGCAAAAAGGATTGAGTCCCGCCGGGACAGAGGGGATGTCCAGTGTTACAACTGTGGCGAGTTTGGCCATTTCCGGAACCAGTGCAGAACACCGACTTCGCCCAGAAGAACAGGTCAAAGAAGAAACACAGAAAGCAGTGAAGAACCCCGTCCATAGGACAGGAGCACGCCAGGTCCACAGGGAACCCCACCAGTGGGACCAATACCCTGAGAGTGGATGGCGTAGTCAGATCTTTTCTTGTTGAACTCCTCAACCTCACCTGTCTATCAGAATCTTCTGTGTCCTGCATGGGGATTGATGGTCAAAGTCAGATATTCCCAGGTTATGAAGCCACTGAGCGTGTTGACTCAGCCAGAACACTCCATCCTGTCCCAGTTTGTTGTGTCAAAGACCTGCACCCTCAACCTGTTGGGAGTGGACCTACTGCAGAAGCTGAAAGCGACCAGAGTGTTCCAGGAAGATGGGATCGTGACACTTTCTTCACCCCTGACCCAAGAAGAAACAGGAACTTCAAACAACCACTGCAGGCCTATCACAGGAGGTGTTGGACATAGTACCAGAAAGTCACTCCATCACCCACAGTCAAGATGTCTCTGACCAACTGAAGGTCTAAGTGAACCCGCCTAAGAAGACGGCCTAGGAACTTTGGCATTGGCCAGGATATTCAACTCTAAAAGGACCCTACCCGCTTCATGGAATGGCAACACCACATCCGGCTCCAACGCCAGAGGTTCATCTTGTGCAAGCACCAGGAGGTGCCCCCTGCAATCAACCAGTTCACCCAGCCCTGGACCGGCAAAAGGCCACTCAGCTCTTCGAACTGGTGCACAAATACTGACCTGAGACCGAGCTGGAGAAAAAAGAAACAACTGATGGCCTGTGCTGAGAAAAAAGCAGCCGGTGAAGGAGACGTCCCAACAAGAAGACCCCTGTGATCAGAGCAGGTGTTAACACAGTGACTGCCTTGGTGGAGAACAAGAAAGCCAGCTGGTCGTCATCTCTCATGATGTGGATCCTAGTAGGCTGCTTGTTTTCCCGCTAACTCTGTCCCGGGAGATGGGAGTCCCCTGCAGCATTGTGAAGGACAAGGCCAGACTGGGCTGCCTCGCCCATTGGAATCAATCCCAGCTTGCATCAACGCAACCCCGCTCCTTCTGTCGGACACAGCCTTCAACTCATTCAGGAAATTGGAAGACTCCACAGTCCCAGCCCCAATACCAGGCCTACCTGACTACGAGAAGCCTTTCCGTCTCTACCTGATGTGTTATGATTTGGTAGCTGAGGAGAGCAAGCAAAAAAGGAAATACACCAGAGAGGTTGGAATCTATGGGATTGCAGTACCCTGACTAACCACCACAACTAAAGGCAGCCGTGGAGCGTACCTAAGTTGGTCCTAGACACCTCGTCACAGCCTGAGAAGCTAACTACACCTAAAGACAGAAAGAGGAAAACTATCTGCCCCGGAGCAGATCCCCAAAGAACATAGAAAGCCCCCAAACATGTAATGGCGGTTAGACAAGAGAAAATACAGACACAGACAGAAAATAGTATGAGCAAACGTTGGGGCCCAAACTTCCTAAATAGAAAAGGATAGGAAGGACACTTACTGCAATCCCAAAAAACCCTGAAAAGTACCAATTCTACTAATTACAAAAAACACCTGAGATCACACGACCTCAACCACCTAAATTAGTTCTCTGGTGTAACAAAAACTAAACAGCAGCCACTGAAAAAACTGGAAAAGGCAAAAGAACAAACAACAGTGGCTGAACTAAACTGAGAGGAGCACAAGCCCCGGAGGGGACCCGGCAGACCCCCACAGAAGTGCAGGACAAAATGCAAAAAGCAAGCACAAAAAACTAAAAGAAGAAAATGTCTTATCTGATAGCAGAAGATGCAGGCACGAAACAGCAAGCTACAAAGTGAACAGGAATCAAAGATGAGACCAGAACAATTGATCACCGGCAACCCTGATGGGAGGGAACCTCCCTTATATAAGACCAGTCAGTAACACCTGATCGCCAATCTTCACAATCTTCATTGGATAGTTCAGTACTGTCTGTAACCACCAGAGGGAGCTTCTGCTCAGAATTCATTTCTAGCACATTCACAACAGTACCCCCCCCCTTGAGGAGGGGTCACCGAACCCTCATTTGAGCAACCAGGTCGGTCAGGATGAGCTCTGTGATACGCACGGATGAGTCTCCTAGCATGGATGTCCGAAGCAAACACCCAAGAATTGTCCTCCTGACCATAACCTCTCCACTTAGCCAAATACTGGAGTTTCCGTCTAGAAAAACGAGAATTCAATATTTTCTCAACCACATACTCCAGATTGCCCTCAACCAAAACAGGGTCAGGAGGCACAGCCATAGGAACCACTGGCTCGACAAACCTCTTCAATAAGGACTTGTGGAACACGTTATGGATCTTAAATGTCCCTGGAAGAAGTAAACGAAAGGAAACAGGATTAAGAATCTCCAGATCTTATAAGGTCCAATGAACCTAGGCTTAAACTTAGGAGATGCAACTCTCATAGGGATATTTCTTGAGGACAACCAGACCAAGTCCCCCACTTCAAACCGAGGACCATCAGTCCTATGCCGGTTGGCAAACCGCTGGGCCCTCTCCTGAGAGAGGGACAACCTCTCCACTACCTGGTCCCAAATCTGCTGCATACGCTCCACAACAGAGTCAACACCTGGACAGACAGAAGCCTCCGTCTGTCCTGAAGAAAATCGAGGGTGAAACCCAAAACTGCAGAAAAATGGAGACATCAAAGTGGCAGAGCAATCCCTATTATTAAGAGCAAACTCAGCCAAAGGCAAAAAAGAGACCCAGTCATCCTGATCAGCAGACACAAAGCATCTCAGATTGTCTCCAATGTCTGGTTTGTTCTCTCAGTTTGTCCATTGGTCTGAGGATGAAAAGCCGAGGAGAAAGACAATTGAACACCAAGTTTAGAACAAAAAGTCCTCCAATATCTGGAAACAAACTGGACTCCTTTGTCAGATACAATGTTCTCAGGAATGCCGTGTAACCGAACCACATGCTGAAGGAACAAAGGCACCAATTCAGAGGAGGAAGGCAACTTAGGTAATGGCACAAGATGTATCATTTTGGAAAACCTATCACAAATCACCCAGATAACGGTCATTCTCTGAGAAACAGGGAGGTCGGAAATGAAATCCATAGAGATATGGGTCCATGGTCTCTTGGGCACAGGCAATGGCATCAACAAACCACTAGAGCGAGAGCAGGGTTTGGAGCGAGAGCAAGTCCCGCAGGACTGCACAAATTCCCTGACGTCACGAGACAAAGTGGGCCACCAAAAGGACCGACTAACCAAGTCTCTGGTACCAAAAATTCCGGGATGACCGGCCAACGCGGAACAATGAATCTCAGACATCACACTCTTTTTCCATCGGTCTGGGACAAACAATTTCCCAATAGGGCAGCGCTCGGGTTTATCCTCCTGACACCCTTCCAGAGCCAGTCTCAAATTGGGCGAGATGGCGGAAAGAACTACACCCTCTTTCAAAATAACAGCATGATCAGATAACTCAGGAGAGTCCGCAAGGAAACTCCTCGAGAGGGCATCCGCCTTAACATTCTTAGTGCCAGGAAGAAAGGAAACCACAAAATTAAAACGTGTGAAAAAACAAGGCCCACCTGGCCTGTCTAGGATTAAGTCGCTTGGCAGATTCCAGATAAACCAGATTCTTATGGTCCGTAAGGACCACCACCTGATGTTTGGCTCCCTCCAGCCAATGTCTCCACTCTTCAAAAGCCCACTTCATGGCCAATAACTCCCGATTACCCACGTCATAATTACGTTCAGTAGGAGAAAATTTTCGAGAGAAAAAGGCACAAGGGTTACTTTTAGAGGTCTCTGGATCTCTTTGGGACAAAACGGCACCTGCCCCAATTTCAGAGGCATCAACCTCCACCTGAAATGGCAGAGAAACATCAGGCTGCAGTAGAACAGGAGCAGAAGTGAATCTCTGCTTAAATTCCTGAAACGCAGAGACTGCCTCAGGAGGCCAATTCACCACATCAGAACCCTTTTGGTCAAATCAGTCAATGGTTTAAGAATAACAGAGAAATTACCAATAAATTTACGATAAAAATTGGCAAAACCCAAGAATCTTTGAAGAGCCTTTAATGAAGTAGGTTGGACCCAATCACAGATGGCCTGAACCTTGACCGGGTCCATTTCAATAACAGATGGGGACAAAATGAATCCCAGAAATGAGATCCTCTGTACGCCAAAAAGCACTTTGATCCCTTCACATACAGAGCATTCTCTCTCAAAATCTGGAACACAGTCCGAACATGTTTCACATGGGAGTCCCAGTCATTGGAAAAAATCAAGATATCATCCAAATAAACAATCAGAAATTTATCCACAAAATCCCTGAAAATGTCATTCATGAAGGACTGGAAGACAGAAGGAGCATTAGTGAGCCAAAGGGCATCACTAGGTACTCAAAATGCCCCTCTGGGGTATTAAATGCCGTCTTCCATTCATCCCCGTGCTTAATGCGAATAAGGTTATATGCTCCCCTGAGGTCAAGCTTGGTAAACCAAGTAGCATTTTTCA
Source organism: Oophaga sylvatica (assembly GCA_033576555.1). Taxonomy (NCBI): domain Eukaryota; kingdom Metazoa; phylum Chordata; class Amphibia; order Anura; family Dendrobatidae; genus Oophaga; species Oophaga sylvatica. The sequence continues at coordinate 427,901,188 of JARQOD010000005.1, read as the reverse complement.
CCCTGGAAAACAGGTCAGAAATCAAGGGTAAGGATATTGATATTTCACAGTGATATTGTTCAAGAGACGATAATCAATACACGGCCTTAATGAACCATCCTTTTTGGCCACAAAGAAAAACCAGCACCCAAGGGTGAAGAGGATGGTCTGATATGACCTTTCTCCAATGACTCCTTGATATAAGACCGCATAGCGTCATGTTCAGGTACAGACAAGTTAAAAAGGCGACCTTTAGGGAATTTACTACCAGGCACTAATTCAATAGCGCAGTCATAGCTCCTATGGGGGGGCAAGGATGCAGATTTACTTTCGCTAAACACATCAGAAAAATCAGTCAAAAAGTCAGGAACATCCTGAGCCTGGGGGGAGGCAGAAAAAACAGGAGTGTTGGTATTAACACATTGGCAGCCCCAACTGGTTACAGACACAGATTTCCAATCCAAAACAGGATTATGAGACTGTAACCAAGGGAAACCCAGTACGATAATGTCATGCAGATTATACAGCACCAAAAATTTGCAACTCTCCTGATGATCAGGTTCAACCCTCATTATCACCTGAGTAGAGAACTGAGGTTTATTCTCCGCCAAAGGGGTAGAATCGATCCCCAGTAGGGGAATAGACTTCCGTAGGGGTATCAAGGGAAACCCACAACGTTTAGCAAAATCAAAATCCATCAGGTTAATAGCTGCTCCTGAATCAACGAAAGCCTGAGCAGAAAATGTGGACAGGGAGCAAATCAGGGTAACAGTCAACAAAAATTTAGTCTGAACACTACCCAAGACAACTGAGCGTGCAAAACGTCTTCCCCGCTTAGGGCAGACTGAAATAGCATGAGAGGCATCACCACAGTAGAAACATAACCCATTGCGTTTTCGAAACTCATGACGCTGTGCCCCAGAAGCCACTCTATCACACTGCATGGGTTCAGAAGCTGGTTCACAAGGCAACACTATTCCACGCATACCTCTACGCTCACGCAAACGTCTGTCAATTTGAATCGCTAATGACATAGAATCATTGAGACCAGAGGGGACAGGGAATCCCACCATAACATCCTTTACATTCTCTGACAGACCCTTCCGAAAAAGGGCTGCCAAAGCATCGTCATTCCATTTGGTCAGGACTGCCCACCTTCGGAATCTCTGACAGTATAACTCAGCGTCCTCAAGCCCCTGATTTAATGCCAACAAGGCTTTTTCAGCTTGATCAGTGACATTAGGCTCATCGTACAATAGCCCCAGAGCCTGAAAAAATGCATCAACATTACTCAAAACAGGATCCCCAGGTGTCAGGGAAAAAGCCCAATCCTGAGGATTGCCGCGCAGGAGAGAGATGACAATTTGAACCTGCTGTGCTGCGTTCCCTGAGGACTTAGATTTCAAGGCAAAAAACAACTTACAGTTATTTTTGAAATTCAGAAATTTAGCTCGATCCCCTAAAAACAAATCTGGCATGGGAATCCTAGGTTCCACAACATGCAACCTCGCAAGATAGGTAGCAATACTCCGAACTTCAGTGGCAAGCTGATCCACACGGCCAGACAACTGTGCAAACTCCATTGAGAGAAAAAAAAATCCTCCTCAGTACCCAGAGATACAGAGGGAAAAAAAAATAAATAAAAATAAAATCTCTGACAATCTTCTTTCTTTAACACTATTTTTCCCTTCTGTGAGTACCATACAAATATCAGTTTTTATGGCCGGTGATACTGTTATGATTTGGTAGCTGAGGAGAGCAAGCAAAAAAGGAAATACACCAGAGAGGTTGGAATCTATGGGATTGCAGTACCCTGACTAACCACCACAACTAAAGGCAGCCGTGGAGCGTACCTAAGTTGGTCCTAGACGCCTCGTCACAGCCTGAGAAGCTAACTACACCTAAAGACAAAAAGAGGAAAACTATCTGCCCCGGAGCAGATCCCAAAGAACATAGAAAGCCCCCAAACATGTAATGGCGGTTAGACAAGAGAAAATACAGACACAGACAGAAAATAGTATGAGCAAACGTTGGGGCCCAAACTTCCTAAATAGAAAAGGATAGGAAGGACACTTACTGCAATCCCAAAAAACCCTGAAAAGTACCAACTCTACTAATTACAAAAACACCTGAGATCACACGACCTCAACCACCTAAATTAGTTCTCTGGTGTAACAAAAACTAAACAGCAGCCACTGAAAAAACTGGAAAAGGCAAAAGAACAAACAACAGTGGCTGAACTAAACTGAGAGGAGCACAAGCCCCCGGAGGGGACCCGGCAGACCCCCACAGAAGTGCAGGACAAAATGCAAAAAGCAAGCACAAAAAACTAAAAGAAGAAAATGTCTTATCTGATAGCAGAAGATGCAGGCATGAAACAGCAAGCTACAAAGTGAACAGTAATCAAAGATGAGACCAGAACAATTGATCACCGGCAACCCTGATGGGAGGTAACCTCCCTTATATAAGACCAGTCAGTAACACCTGATCGCCAATCTTCACAATCTTCATTGGATAGTTCAGTACTGTCTGTAACCACCAGAGGGAGCTTCTGCTCAGAATTCATTTCTAGCACATTCACAACACTGATGGAAGAAAGAAGGTCATGCTACTGGAGTCCTGACACAGATTCACGGGGAAAAACAGAGACTCTTAGGCTGCTTTTCAGCCCGCTTGGATCCAGTTGCAAGAGGAGCACCCTCCTGCCTGATGGCAGTATTTGCAGCACATACCTTCCTGGACAAGACTGCTGACATCACTCTTGGACAGCCACTGGAAACTCTCACTCCGCACGACATATTGGCAATCCTCAATCAAGCTCAACCAAATAATCTCTCCACGACCAGGCATCTTCGCCTTTGACTTTTCAGAACAATATGGACTTTTCAGAACAAAATTTGCAGAATTTATCCTCTACTTGGATGGCTCCAGATTTGCAGATGATGAAGAAGATTCCACACTGGAAGTGCAGTGACCAGCAATCAAGAAATCCTGTGGTTCAGAAGTCTGTCACCTAGCCTGTCAGCCCAGGAAGCAGAACTGATAGCGCTAACGAAGGCCTGCCAGATGGCAGAAGGCAAGATTGCAAACATCTACACCGACTACAGGTGCTCGCATGGCATAGCACACGACTTTGGGCCCATCTGGGCTGCAAGTAACTTCATCACAGCAAGCGGGACAACCGTGAAGCATCATGGAGCCATCAGGGACCTGCTGGGTGTACTCCCAACTTCCAAAATGGTGGCAATTTGAAAAATCAAAGCGCATGGAAAACTGAGAACAGAAGAGGCATAAGGCAATAACATGGCAGACATGGCAGCCGAAGAAGCGGCCAAAGGAAGACAACATGAAGAAGTGGGAGAGGTCGTAGAGCCGGACGGCTACTACATGACGACCGACGACAAGAAACCTGACAAAAAGATGTCCTGGGATCTGCTCAAGAAGTTGCAAGACCAAGCTCCAAAGGAGAAGAAGGAGAGCTGAATGCGGAAGAAGCAACACGTGGAGAAGGAAGGACATCTACAATGGACCCCAAACCTTGCCTACCACAAAGTATGCACCCTATGGTGGTCCAATAGGCACAAGGACCCACCCACGGATCAAAGACACAGATGAATGATCTGATTGGTGCTTACTGGTTTGCTTCAGGGATCTCCACCCTAACAGCCAAATTCACCAGCAGCTGTCTGACCTGCGGCAAATGCAAGCCTGGAAGTGTGGAAAAAAGTCCCCCTGTTATGTTTCGGTAACTGAGGAGTGCAGGTAAAAAAGGCAATACACCAGAGCAGTTGGAATCTATGAGATTGCAATACCCTGACTAACCACCACAACTAGAGGCAGCCGTGGAGCGTTCCTACGTTGGTCCTAGATGCCTCGTCACAGCCTGAGAAACTAACTACACCTAAAGATAGAAATAGGAAAGCTATCTGCCCCGGAGCAGATCCCCAAAGAACATAGAAAGCCCCCAAACATGTAATGGCTGTTAGACAAGAAGAAATACTGACACAGACAGAAAATAGTATGAGCAAACGTTGTGGCCCAAACTAACTAAATAGAAAAGGATAGGAAGGGTACTTACTGCAATCCCAAAAAACCCTGCAAAGCACCAACTCTACTAATTTCAAAAACACCTGAGATCACACAACCTCTACCACCTAAATTAGTTCTCTGGTGTAACAAAATCAAAACAGCAGCCACTGAAGAAACTGGAAAAAGCAAAAGTACAAACATCAGTGGCTGAACCAAACTGAGAGGGCAAAAGCCCCGGAGGGGACCCTGAAGGCCCCCACAGAAGTGCAGGACAAAATGCAAAAATAAAGCACAAAAACAAAAAGAAGAAAATGTCACTTTGATCCCTTCACATACAGAGCATTCTCTCTCAAAATCTGGAATACAGTTCGAACATGTTTCACATGAGAGTCCCAGTCATTGGAAAAAATCAAGATATCATCCAAATAAACAATCAGAAATGTATCCACAAAATCCCTGAAAATGTCATTCATGAAGGACTGGAAGACAGAAGGAGCATTAGTGAGCCCAAAGGGCATCACAAGGTACTCAAAATGCCCCTCAGGGGTATTAAATGCCGTCTTCCATTTATCCCCGTGCTTAATGCGAATAAGGTTATATGCTCCCCTGAGGTCAAGCTTGGTAAACCAAGTAGCATTTTTCACCCTGGAAAACAGGTCAGAAATCAAGGGTAACGGATCTTGATATTTCACAGTAATATTGTTCAAAAGACGATAATCAATACACGGCCTTAATGAACCATCCTTTTTGGCCACAAAGAAAAAACCAGCACCTAAGGGTGAAGAGGATGGTCTGATATGACCCTTCTCCAATGACTCCTTGATATAAGACCGCATAGCGTCATGTTCAGGTACAGACAAGTTAAAAAGGCGACCTTTAGGGAATTTACTACCAGGCACTAATTCAATAGCGCAGTCATAGCTCCTATGGGGAGGCAAGGATGCAGATTTACTTTCGCTAAACACATCAGAAAAATCAATCAAAAAGTCAGGAACATCCTGAGCCTGGGGGAGGCAGAAAAAACAGGAGTGTTGGTATTAACACATTGGCAGCCCCAACTGGTTACAGACACAGATTTCCAATCCAAAACAGGATTATGAGACTGCAACCAAGGGAAACCTAGTACGATAATATCATGCAGATTATACAGAACCAAAAATTTGCAGCACTCCTGATGATCAGGTTCAACCCTCATTATCACCTGAGTAGAGAACTGAGGTTTATTCTCAGCCAAAGGGGTAGAATCGATCCCAGTAGGGGAATAGACTTCTGTAGGGGTATCAAGGGAAACCCACAACGTTTAGCAAAATCATAATCCATCAGGTTAATAGCTGCTCCAGAATCAACGAAAGCCTGAGCAGAAAATGAGGACAGAGAGCATATCAGAGTGACAGTTAATAAAAACTTAGTCTGAACACTACCCAAGACAACTGAGCGTGCAAAACGTCTTCCCCGCTTAGGGCAGACTGAAATAGCATGAGAGGCATTACCACAGTAGAAACATAACCCATTGCGCTTTTGAAACTCATGACTCTGTGCCCCAGACACCACTCTATCACACTGCATGGATTCAGAAGCAGGTTCACAAGGCAACACTATTCCACGCATACTTCTCCGCTCACGCAAACGTCTGTCAATTTGAATCGCTAATGACATAGAATCATTGAGACCAGAGGGGACAGGGAATCCCACCATAACATCCTTTACATTATCTGACAGACCCTTCCGAAAAAGGGCCGCCAAAGCGTCGTCATTCCACTTGGTCAGGACTGCCCACCTACGGAATCTCTGACAGTATAACTCAGCGTCATCAAGCCCCTGATTTAATGCCAACAAGGCTTGTTCAGCTTGATCAGTGACATTAGGCTCATCGTACAATAACCCCAAAGCCTGAAAAAATGCATCAACATCACTCAAAACAGGATCCCCAGGTGTCAGGGAAAAAGCCCAATCCTGAGGATCGCCGCGCAAGAGAGAGATGACAATTTGAACCTGCTGCGCTGCGTTCCCTGAGGACTTAAATTTTAAGGCAAAAAACAATTTACAATTATTTTTGAAATTCTGAAACTTAGCTCGATCCCCAAAAACAAATCTGGCATGGGAATCCTAGGTTCCACAACAGGCAACCTAGCAAGATATGCAGCAATACTCCGAACCTCAGTGGCAAGCTGATCCACACGGCCAGACAACTGTGCAAACTCCATTGAGAGAAAAAATCCTCCCCAGCACCCAGAGATACAGAGGAAAAAAAAAAAAAAAAATGCAACAAACAGAAAAATATCTCTGACAACTCTGACAACAGTTTTTTCTTTCACAATATTTTTCAATTCTGTGAGTACCATACAACTTTAAATTTTAGGCCGGTGATACTGTTATGTTTCGGTAACTGAGGAGTGCAGGTAAAAAAGGCAATACACCAGAGCAGTTGGAATCTATGAGATTGCAGTACCCTGACTAACCACCACAACTAGAGGCAGCCGTGGAGCATTCCTACGTTGGTCCTAGACCCCTCGTCACAGCCTGAGAAACTAACTACACCTAAAGATAGAAATAGGAAAGCTATCTGCCCCGGAGCAGATCCCCAAAGAACATAGAAAGCCCCCAAACATGTAATGGCTGTTAGACAAGAAGAAATACTGACACAGACAGAAAATAGTATGAGCAAACGTTGGGGCCCAAACTAACTAAATAGAAAAGGATAGGAAGGGTACTTACTGCAATCCCAAAAAACCCTGCAAAGCACCAACTCTACTAATTTCAAAAACACCTGAGATCACACGACCTCTACCACCTAAATTAGTTCTCTGGTGTAACAAAATCAAAACAGCAGCCACTGAAGAAACTGGAAAAAGCAAAAGTACAAACATCAGTGGCTGAACCAAACTGAGAGGGCAAAAGCCCCCGGAGGGGACCCTGAAGGCCCCCACAGAAGTGCAGGACAAAATGCAAAAATAAAGCACAAAAACAAAAAGAAGAAAATGTCTTATCTGTTAGCAGGAGATGCAGACACGACACAGCAGGCTACAAGGGAAACAGGAATCATGGAGTGAGACCAGAACAATTGATCACCGGCAACCCTGATGGGAAGGCGACTCCCTTATATAAGACCAGTCAGTAACACCTGATTCCCACTCCTCACAATCTTCACTGGACAGTCCAGTACCGCTTGTAACCACCAGAGGGAGCCTCTGCTCAGAACTCATTTCAAGTCCATTCACAACATCCCCCTAACCTCATCTGGCAAGACCACTCTACCAGCTCCAGAGGATCCATATGGACCACATCCAGATGTCACCAAGTGGAGGATTCGAATACGCCGTTGTGGTCAAAGAAGTGTTTTCAAGATGGACAGAAGCCTTCCCAGTCAGCAAAGACTACTGCAAAGAAGCTACTTTCAGAAATAGTGTGCAGATACTGGGTTCCAGAAGTGATAGAGAGTGATCAGGGACCCGCATTCACAGCAAATCTGACACAAGAGATCTGGTTAGCAGTAGGGTCAGATTTAGGCCTACACATTCCATACCACCCCCAAAGCAGTAAGTGTACTGTTTCAGTTATTCTGATTTTCAGACATACATGGACATTCATGTAATTGTATATATTTAACATCATCTATTGTATTTGTTATACTTTGCTGCCATCTACTGGCCATTGTTTGTATTGCATTCTAATATCTGTTATGGTGTTTCCCATAATACCTCTCTGCCTAAAGCTCCTCCTTTCTTTGGCTGGCTTTTCCTGTCTTGTACTCTGGCCATCTTGGTTTGACACATGTGCTGCAGAGCTGGAGAAAGGATTCTCTTGTTACCTCCAGCTTGGAGCTCCTACCGTCTCTAATCTGGTGCTGCTATAACCGCTTCTTCTACAGTCTTCACCTTTACCTCATCTCCATTTCTTCAACTTCCTTGACATCTCGTCTCATCAAGCTACTGTAATAAAGCCTGTTGAATTATTACTGCATCATCCTTCTGGACTACCATGCGCCGCTGATAGAGATAGGAGCACATGCTGGCGAGTAACGCTATCCGCCATTGTTTATATAGAGATTAGTGATCACACCCTTCAGATACATCTCGTCCACGTATATCGGTGGCAGAATAGTAAGAAAGTAGAAAAAGCTAAATGAGACACTCCCAATTGCACTATTTAGCATAAGGCACACTCCCAGAGGCCCAGAAAAGCTGTCGCCATATGAAATTTTGTTTGGGTCTAGTCCCAAGTTAGATGTATTCTTCCCTCAGCAGCTGACTATGCAAAATGATATCCTGTCTGCTTATGTAATTGAATTGATCAAAAAACTAATGTCCATTCTCGAGTTTTTCTCTTCACTGCCAAATCCAGACTCAGTGTCCGGTACGCACTCCCTGAAGCCAGGAGACTGGGTGTTGGTAAAAAAGTTGGAAAGGATAACACTCGATCCCAGACTTGATGGTCCTTGCCAAGTGCCCCAGATGACACCAACCTCTGTGAAACTAGAGGGAAAGCCTGCTTTAATCCACGCATCGCATTGCAAGGAAGCTCCCGTACCAGAAGATACACCTAAGCCAGAATGATGTCGTGGATGCCCTGCCTGACCAGACAGATGACCTACCTGATGAAGAATACCTTTTTCTGAGCATGCAGTTGAATAAAGAGACTATGATTGCAAAGTTATGAACCCCTGCTAGGGACAGTCCTCCTGACCGCCCATTTACGAAAAGCCTGCATCGGCGGGGGGGGGGGGCATGTGATAGACATGTGTCAGCCCATCGGCAGCACAAAAGAGTTGCAGCGCTTTGGGCCAGGAGCAGGTTTTAGGGCAAGTGATATCTAAGGGGGGATTCTGATGGAAATATATACTGTATGTATCCTATTTACATCAGATAGATCTCACTTGCTAAAACCCTGTACCCATACATATCTATGCAAAGCTGACGCTAGCTATAATCAGTTACTTAAGACATGACCCCTGGCCTACATAAGTCAGGAGATAGACAGCTCATGGGATTTTCTTAGAACATGAAAAAAGGAACTAAGTAACAGATGGTCCAAATGATAGCTGCTTTTTGCTGAGATCGCAGGAAAGCTGGATAAGGGTCATAGATCGTCGAATCAGCCTTTTGTCAAGATAGAGTTAAAGAAAGCTGCATACACTCATATATTCAGACAGCCAATAATCTAGCAGCTTCTAATTGTATGTTAATTGACTAACCAACCCCTTTTGTAAATGTATAAGACTGTGATAATAATAAAGCCATAAGTATTTGATGGAATGTTATGCTGGCACTTTTGAGTGGACAGTGTTCATTTCCAGAGAGCTCTTAGAAAATACTCATTTAATTTGGGAACAGCAGAAGCAAACATGGGGATAGATTTATCCTAACCAAATTTCCATAACACTAGATGCTACAAACAATTTGAAAGTGAGATGTCCCGTACTGTATGGCATTAGTAAGAGAAGAATTTTGTGGGGGCCTGTGAATGAGCCCTTTATAACATAGACTAGATGCTACAAACAATTTGAAAGTGAGATGTCCCCTACTGAACAACGTTAGTAATTGAACAATTTTTTGTTACTGTTTGTAACGCCTATATAACCTAGAAGATATGGTCCAAACAAATTCAAAATCGTATTTACCCTGCTGTATCTCATTTGTAAAACCCAAAAAATGTTTTTTGTTTTATTTTTAAGTGCAACAGCTCTGCACACACAATTTCACCACCACAAATTTACAATGTGGGATATGGCGGGCTGTATCACGTTTAGCAACAGAAATTTTTTTTTTTTATGTGCGTGAAGTCTGCAGACAGTTTAATTTCAACACAAAAAAATTACAACGGGGGATACAGCGGGCTGTATCACGTTTACCAGCAGAAAATTATTTTTTTTTAACCCCTTCACGACATGCGCCGTACTATTACGGCGCAAGTCGTGTTTCCCCCTTTGATGTGGGCTCCGGCACTGAGACAACATCTTTCTCAGCACATGTCAGCTGTTTTGAACAGCTGACATGTGCCTCTAACAGCTTCAGGTGGAATCGCAATCCACCCGCAGCTGTTAATCTGTTAAATGCCGGTGTCAATTTTTGACAGTGGCATTTATTGCGCGCTTCCAGCAAGCGCGACGGAAATCCCGCCCATCGGTGACTTCGTGATCACAGGTCACCAATGGGTTGGCATGACAACCAGAATTCTCCAGCAGACCTCCATGATTGTCACTGCCAGATTGCTATGAGCATTACCCGGTGGTCGGCGCTCATAGCAAGTTAGCAATTCTGCTACATACAGGCGACTGATCATCACCTGTATGTAGCAGAGCCGATTGGGTTATGGCAGCTTCTCCTCTCCCATGGAGACTATTGCCAAAAGTGTGATTGCATGCCAAAAGTAAAAAAAAAAGTTTTTAACCCCTTTACCCCAGAGAGTTGTTTGCATGTTAATGACCTCGCCAATTTTTACAATTCTGACCACTGTCTCTTTATAAGGTTATAACTCTGGAACGCTACAACGGATCTTCGCGATTCTGAGACTATTTTCTCATGACATATTGTACTTCATGATAGTGGTAAAATTTCTTCGATATAACTTGTGTTTATTTATGAAAAAAATGGAAATATGGCAAAAATTTTGAAAATTTAGCAATTTTCAAACTTTGAATTTTTATTCCCTTAAAGCAGAGAAATATGTCACACAAAATAGTTACTAAATAACATTTCCCACATGTCTACTTTACATCAGCACAATTTTGAAACCAAATTTTTTTTTGTTACGAAGTTATAAGGGTTAAAAGTTGACCAGCGATTTCTCATTTTTACAATAAATTGTATAAAACTTTTTTTTTCTAGGGACCGCCTCACATTGAAGTCACTTTTAAGGGTCTATATGGCAGAAAATACACAAAAATGACACCATTCTAAAAGCTGCACCCCTCAAGGTACTCAAAACCACATTCAAGTAGTTTATTAACCCTTCAGGTGCTTCACGGGAGCGGAAGCAACTTGGAAGGAAAAAATGAACATTTAACTTTTTAGTCACAAAAATTATATTTTACAAACAGTTTTTTTATTTTAACAAGGGTAAAAGGATAAAATGGACAGAAAAAGTTGTTGTGCAATTTCTCCTGAGTACGCCGATACCCCACATGTGGGGGAAAACCACTGTCTGGGCGCACGGCCGGGCTCGGAAGGGAAGGAGCGCCGTTTGGAGAGCCCCTGATGTGCCTAAACAGTGGAAACTCCCACATGTGACACCATTTTGGAAACTAGACCCCATAAGGAATTTATCTAGATCTGTTGTGAGCACTTTGAACCCCCAAGTGTTTCACTAAAGTTTATAATGCCTGGGTGTGAAAAAAAAATTCCACAAAAATTATTTTTTAGTCCCCAATTTTTGATTTTTCCCAAGGAAAATGGACCCCATAAGTTGTTGTCCAATTTGTCCTGAGTATGCTGATACCCCATATGTGGGGGGGAACCACTGTTTGGGCGCACGGCAGAGCTCGGAAGGGAAGGAGAGCCATTTGACTTTTTCAAACCAAAATTAGCTGGAATCGAGATTGGACGCCATGTCGCATTTGGATAGCCCCTGATGTGCCTAATCAGTGGGAATCCCCCACAAGTGACCCCATTTTAGAAACTACACCCCCTAAGGAACTTATCTAGATCTGTGGTGAGCACTTTGAACCCCCAAGTGCTTCACACAAGTTTATAACGTAGAGCCATAAAATTAAAAAATCATATTTTTTACACAAAAATGATCTTTTCACCCCAATTTTTATTTTCCCAAGGGTAACAACACCTCAAAAGTTATTGTGCATTTTGTCCTGAGCACGCTGATACCCAATATGTGGGGATAAACCACTGTTTGGGTGCATGGCAGAGCTCGGAAGGGAAGGAGCGCAGTTTGACTTTTTCAACACAGAATTGGCTGCATGCCATGTCGTGTTTGGAGAGCCCTTGATGTGCCTAAACAGTGGAAACCCCCCACAAATGACACCATTTTGGAAACTAGACCCCTTAAGAAACTTATCTAGATCTGTTGTGAGCCAGTTCAACCCCCAAGTGTTTCATTAAAGTTTATAATGCCTGGGTGTGAAAAAAAAAATTTCCACAAAAAATGATTTTTTACTCCCCAATTTTCCATTTTTGATTTTTCACAAGGAAATTGGACCCCAAAAGTTGTTGTCCAATTTGTCCTCAGTACGCTGATACCCCATATGTGGGGGAGAAATACTGTTTGGGCGCATGGCAGGGCTCGGAAAGGAAATAATGACATTTTGGAATGCAGAATTTGATGGGTGTCATGTTCAGTTTGCGGAGTCCCTGATGTGCCTAAACAGTGGAAATCCCCCACAAGTAACCCCATTTTGGAAACTAGACCCCCTAAGGAACTTATCTAGATCTGTGGTGAGAACTTTGAACCCCCAAGTACTTCACACAAGTTTATAATGCCCGGGCATGAAAATAAAAAATCCAATTTTTTTTCCCACAAAAATGATATTTAAGTCACCAATTTTTTATTTTCCCAAGGGTAAGGGGAGAAATTGGAGCCCAAAAATTGTTGTCCAATTTGTCCTGAGTACGCTGATACCCTATATGTGGAAGAAAACTACTGTATGGGCACACTTCGTGCTCGGAAGTGAAGTAGTGACTTTTTGCAGTGCAGACTTTGATGGAATGGTCTGTTTAGAAACTAGACCCCCAAAGGAACTTATCTAGATGTGTGGTGTGGTTTAGGCACATCAGGGGCTCTCCAAACGCGACATGACACCCGCAGACCATTCCATCAAAGTCTGCATTACTAAACGTCACTACTTCTATTCTGAGCCCCGATGTGTGCCCACAGAAGTTTATAACGCCCGGGCATGAAAATAAAAAAATCATATTTTTTCCACAAACATAATCTTTTAGTCCCCAGTTTTTTATGTTCCCAAGGGTAACAGGAGAAATTGGCCCCAAAAAGTTGTTGTCCAATTTGTCCTAAGTACGCTGATACCCTATATGTGGGAGAAAACTACTGTATGAGCACACGTCGGGCTCGGAAGTGAAGTAGTGACGTTTTGCAGTGCAGACTTTGATGGAATGGTCTGCGGGTGTCATGTCGCATTTGGAGAGCCCTTGATGTGCCTAAACAGTGGAAACTCCCCACGAGTGACCCCATTTTGGAAACTAGACACCCAAAGGAACTTATCTAGATGTGTGGTGAGAACTTTGAACCCCAAGTGCTTCACAGAAGTTTATAACGTAGAGCCATAAAATAAAAAAAATATTTTTTTCCACAAAAATGATATTTTTGCCCCCAATTTTTTATTTTACCAAGGGTATCAGAAGAAATTGGACCCCAAGAGTTATTGTGCAATTTGTCCCGAGTATGCTGATACCCCATATGTGGGGGTAAACTACTATTTGGGCGCATGGCAGAGCTCAAAAGGGAAGGAGCACCGTTTGACTTTTTCAACGCCGAATTGGCTGGAATTGAGATCAATTGTTTGGAGAGCCCCTGATGTGCCTAAACAGTGGAAACCCCCAATTCTAACTCAAACCCTAACCCCAACACACCCTAACCCTAATCCCAACACTAATCATAATCCTAACCACAAACCTAACCCTAACACACCCGTAACCCTAGTCCCAACCCTAACCCTAACCCTAACTTTAGCCCCAATCCTAACCCTAACTTTAGCCCCAACCCTAACCCTAATGGGAAAATGGAAATAAATACATTTTTTTAATTTTATTATTTTTCCCTAACTAAGGGGGTGATAAAGGGGGCTTTGATTTACTATTTATAGCAGGTTTATATGTTTGGAAGCTGTCACACGCTAAAAGATGCTTTTTATTGCAAAACATAGTTTTTGCATCATCACATTTTGAGAGCTATAATTTTTTCTTATTTTGGCCCACAGAGTCATGTGAGGTCTTATTTTTTGCGGGACGAGTTGACGTTTTATTGGTACCATTTTTGGGTGCATGACATTTTTTGATCGCTTTTTATTATGATTTTTGGGAGGCAGAATGAACAAAAACCAGCAATTCATGAATTTCTTTTTTGGGGGGGGGGCGTTTATACCGTTCCGCATGTTGTAAAATTGATAATGCAATTTTATTCTTTGGTTCAGTATGATCACAGCGATACCTCATTTGTATCATTTTTTTATGTTTTGGCGCTTTTGTACAATAAAAACGATTATATATAAAAAATAATTATTTTTGCATCGCTTTATTCTGCGAGCTATAACTTTTTTACTTTTTCGTTGATGATGCTGTATGATGGCTCAATTTTTGCGGGACAAGATGACATTTTCAGTGGTATTATGCTTATTTATATGCGTCTTTTTGATCGCGTGTTATTCCACTTTTTGTTTGGCGGTATGATGATAAATCATTATTTTTAGCCTTGTTTTTTATTTTTTTTTAAGGGGTCCACTAAAGGGGTTAACTAATGGGACAGTTTTATAGGGCAGGTCGTTACAGACGCGGCAATACTAAATATGTGTACGTTTATTGTTTTGTTTTTTTTACATGAAGAAAGGAATTTATTGGGGAATATATATTTTTTTCTTTATGAATTTTTTTTTTTTACACATGTTATTTTTATTTTTTTGACTTTTTTCCTTTGTCCCAGGGTGGGACATCACTGTATAACGTCAGATCGCTGGTCTGACAGTGTGCACAGCACTCTGTCAGACCAGCGATGTGACAGGCAGTGCTGCAGGTTTTCTCAGCGCCTGCTCTCAGCAGGCACTGAGGAAGCCGCCTCCCTGCAGGACCCGGAAGGACCTCGCGGCCATCTTGGATCCAGAGTCCTGCAGGGAGGAAGGTCCTCGGAACAGCGCGACACATCGCTCTGTTCTGAGGGTCCCAGGGAAGCACGCAGGGAGCCCCCCTCCCTGCGCGATACTTTCCTATACCGCCGGAACATTGCTATCATCTTTGATCGCAGTGTGCCAGTGGTTAATGTGCCGGGAGCGGTCCGCGACCGCTCCTGCAACATAGTGCTGGGTGTCAGCTGTGATAATCAGCTGACACCCGGCCGCGATCAGCTGCGTTCCTCCCGGGATCGCGGCTGGTCGCATGTGACGTACTATTCCGTGTGAATGTACAATTTTCATAGTCATGAAATTACAGAAAAATCTTTGAATGAGAAGGTGTGTCCAATATATACAGTACAGACCAAAAGTTTGGACACAACTTCTCATTCAAAGATTTTTCTATATTTTCATGACTATGAAAATTGTAAATTCACACTGAAGGCATCAAAACTATGAATTAACACATGTGGAATTATATACTTAACAAAAAAGTGTGTAACAACTGAAATTATGTCTTATATTCTAGGTTTTTCAAAGTAGCCACCTTTTGCTTTGATGACTGCTTTGCACACTCTTGGCATTCCAGATGTTACAGCATAGTGGATGGGATTTCAAAGAATCCCATGTCCACTATGCGTGCACCTGACGCCCGCGATCACCCACGGAGACGGACATGCGGCACGTCTTTCCAGACCGCAGCATGTCTATTTATCTTATGGAGACGTGAGTCTCCGCAAGATAAATTTCACCCATACAATGTATTGGAGGTGACAGGTACCCTCGTTGCTCCCTTCCCCTTTTGTCGTTTGGTCCCGTGCGCTTCATGTAAACATGTTATATTACAGTTGAATGACACTGCCTTATATTTGATTCTATTTGTCATGTATACTGTCCGTTAATGTAAACTATGTGATGCATTTATCCTATGTTTGCAATGCATGAACGCGCAATGTATCGCCATATGTCTGTATTGTTTACATTTTGTGCATTAACCCCTTAATGTCCATAGACGTGCACAGTCCGTCATGGCAAGGTGTCAGTTTTGGCACCAGGACGGACTGTGCACGTCCAGCCTTTGAACTACCACTGCGTATAAACACGCAGTGGTAGTTCAGTGCTGACAGGTGTCTATGACAGCTGACAGGCACTGCAAGCGGTACGGGGACCTTTGCAGTCGGTCCCCGCACCTACAGCACTGTGATTGGTCAGTCAATGTGACTGACCAAACACAGCAGCGATCGGGCAGGAGCTCGGTGCTGCAGTGGCAGAGCTTTCTGCACTGACAGCCGGGAGCGGCGCCCCCGCCGCCCCTGGCTGTTAACCCCCTGACTGCTGCGATCGAGCACGATCGCAGCTCTCAGGGGGAGAGGCAGAGGGTCGGGAGCTCCTTCTGCCTCAGATCGGCGCCCCGCAATGTATTTGCAGGGCCAGATCGCTGCCTTGATTACCCGGGGGTTGTCATGACAACCTACGGGTAGAGTTGAGCGATACTTCCCGATATCAAGAAGTATCGGATCGGAATGGGTATCGCCGATACCAAAAAGTGTCGGCAATACCCGATTCCGATACCGGAAATCCAATGCAAGTCTATGGGACAGAAATATCGGAACTAAAAAAACCCTTTCTTTCCTTGTAAACACTAAATATGCACACACAGAATACATATATATATATATACATGTCATTGTGACATATTATATATATATATATATATATATATATATACATATATTTATAGTTCATACACTTCTACATAGTAAAATAGCCTCTGATTCAATTGCCGGGTAATGCCGGCCGATACCCGATATTTGCAGTATCGGAATGCTCAACACTACCTACGGGTCATCTAGCTATGGAAAGCCGCTGTGACCATGATCACAGCAGCTTTCACCACAGGTACAATGCATTGCAATGCTGGTGCATTGCAATGCATTGTAACTGCAATCAAAAGTAAAAAAGTGAAAGTCCCATAAAGGGATAAGGTAAAAAAAGCATTTTTTAAAAAAAAATTAGTAAAAAAAAATTCCCTAAAAAATACACATTTATATGTAATAAAAAAAAACAAAAAACAAAAAAATGCACGTTTGGTATCGCCGCGTCCGTAAAAATCCCATCTATAAAACGTAACCCTAGTTAACCCCTTCAGTGAAAGCCGTAAAAAAAAAACACAAAAAAGTAGTAAATTATACTTTTTCCATGCAGTATCATCATACCGCTTGGATAAAGTGCAATAACACGCGAACAAAAAGATGAATATAAATAAACATGGTACCGCTGAAAGCGTCATCTTGTCCCACAAAAGACAAGCCACTATACAGAATTCTCAGTGAAAAAATTAAAAAGTTATAGCTCGCGGAATAAACTGATGCAAAAATAATTATTTTTTCTATAAAAAATTTTTATTGTGTAAAAAACGCCAAAACATAAAAAAATATATAAATGAGGTATTGCTGTAATCGTAGTGACCCGAAGAATAAAGCTGCTTTATCAATTTTACCACATGCAGAATGGGGAAAAAAAAAGAAAAAACAATTCCTGAATTGCTGGTTTTTGTTCATTCTGCTTCCACAAAAATCAGAATAGGAAGCGATCAAATAACGTTATGTGCCCGAATATGGTACCAATAAAAACGTCAGCTCGTCCAGCAAAAATAAGTCCGCAGATAACTCTGTCGGCCGAAATATGGAAAAATTATAGCTCTCAAAATAGGTCGATGCAAAAATTTCTTACAAAAAATTCTTCCAAAAAAAGCGTCTTTTAGTGTGTGACAGAAGCTAAACATGAAAAAAGGATGTAAATCTGGTATCGCTGCAATCGCACCGATCCAAAAAATAAAGTCGCCTAATCACTAATGCCGCACGAGGAACGACGTAAAAAATACAACCAATTCTTCACCTTTTGTGGATTTGTTCATTCTGCCTCCCAAAGATCGCAGTAAGTTGATCACAGTGGTTCCCCCACACATGGGGGGTATCAGCGTACTCAGGACAAATTGGGGCCCTATTTCTCCTGTTACCCTTACAAAAATAAAAATTTGGGGGCAAAAAGATCATATTTGTGGAAAAAAATATGATTTTTTTCATTTTCACGGCTCTACGTTACAACCTTCTGTGAAGCCTTTGAGGGTTCAAAGTGCTCACCACACATTGAGATAAGTTCCTTGGGGGGTCTAGTTTCCAAAATGGGGTCACTTATGGGGGGTTTCCACTGTTTAGGTACATCAGGGGCTCTCCAAACGTGACATGGTGTCCGCTCTCGATTCCAGCCAATTTGACATTCAAAATCTCAAATGATGCTCCTTCCCTTCTGAGCACTGCCGTGCGTCTAAAGATTGGTTTTCCCCACACATGGGGTATCAGTGTACTCAGGAGAAATTGTACAACAAATATTGTGGTTCATTTTCTCCTGATACCCTTGAAAAAATTTAAAAAATTGTGTCGAAAGAAAAATTTTGTGGAAAAAAAGTTGAATTTTAATTTTTTCCTTCCACATTGCTTCAATTCTTGTGAAGTACCTAAAGGGTTAATAAACTTCTTGAATGTGGCTTTCAACACCTTGAGGGGTGCAGTTTTTAGAATGGTGTCACTTTTTGGTATTTTCTGTCATATTGACTCCTCAAATTCACTTCAAATGTGAGGTGGTCCCTAAAAAAAATGGTTTTGCAAATTTTGTTGGGAAAATGAGAAATTGCTGGTCAACTTTTAACACTTATAACTTCCTAATAAAAAAAAATGTTGGTTCCAAAATTGTGCTGATGTAAAGTAGACATGTAGGAAATGTTATTTATTAACTATTTTTTGTGACATATCTCTCTGATTTAAGGGTATCAAAATTAAAAGTTTGAAAATTTTCAAAATTTTTGCCATATTTCCGTTTTTTTCATAAATAAACTCAAGTTATATCGAAGAAATTTTACCACTATCATGAAGTATATAATATGTCTTGAGAAAACATTCTCAGAATCGCCAAGATCCGTTGAAGCGTTCCAGAGTTATAAGCACATTAATTGACAGTGGTCAGAAATGTAAAAATTGGCCTGGTCATTAACCTACAAAATGGCTTGGTTATTAAGGGGTTAAATTAATGTAATGTATGCATTGTATAATATCATGACTAGAGTTGAGCGAAACAGGTCGGTCAGATTTAAAAATCGCCGACTTTCGCCAAAGTCGGGTTTCGCTCGGCGATGTTAAGTCGGCCATGCGGTCGTCGACCCGAGCGCCAAAGTCGGTTTTTCCAGAATGCTTGCAGGCGCCTTTTCTCAGCCAATGAGCAAGGACGCACACTGTGGGCAACGAGATGACATGGGCAGCGGCCACCACCATCTTAGAGAAGGGCATTGCAGTGATTGGCTTGCTTTGTGTGACGTCACATTGTCCATAAAAGCCCAGACCGCCGACCGCCATTTTATTTCTGCCGATCTTAGCGTAGGGAGAGGTTGCTGCCGCTGTTTCTCAGTAGGGAGAGAGTTAGGCAGGAAAGAAAAGTGATTCTGTGCTTGTGCTGATAGCAATTGTGCTGTAAAGTTAGTGTGCAGTGACAGGGGAGGATTTTTTTGTGTGCAGCAGCGCTGGTTATTAGGCTGCCTGCCAGTGACAGGGAAGGATTTTCTTTTGTGCAGCAGCAGAGCTAGTTAATAGGCTGCCTGCTAGCTGTATTGCTGTGTGTACACTGCTGTGCAGACTGCTTTTTACACAGCACTAATACTTTTATTCTTTTTTTCTGCACAGTTACCAAGCGTTAATTTTTTCCCACACCGTATAGAGCTGTACGATCCTCACACACTACCGTGTACCAGCTGGTATCAAGGACAAATACATGCTGACTATCTGTGTGTGACTCCGGAAATATATACGGAGATTTACAATTACCCCTACACTGTATACAGCTGTGAGCTTGTGATACATTACCCTTTTTCTGCTTTTTGTATTCTGGTCAAATCCATACTGAGTGAGCGTCTGTGTGTTACTCCGGAAATATATTCGGAGATTTACAATTACCCCTACACTGTATACAGCTGTACACTTGTGATACAGTACCCTTTTTCAGCTTTTTATATTCTTGTGTAATCCATACTGAGCCTGAGAGCGTCTGTGTGTGACTCCTGAAATATATACGGAGATTTACAATTTTTTCACTATACTATATACATCTGGAATCTGGTGATACAGTACCCTTTTTCTGCTTTTTATATTCTGGTCTAATCCATACTGAGCCTGTGAGTGTCTGTGTGTTACTCCCGAAATATACATGGAGATTTACAATTACCCCTA
The DNA here is from genome assembly GCA_033576555.1 of Oophaga sylvatica. Taxonomy (NCBI): domain Eukaryota; kingdom Metazoa; phylum Chordata; class Amphibia; order Anura; family Dendrobatidae; genus Oophaga; species Oophaga sylvatica. Next base: position 427,881,118 of record JARQOD010000005.1, on the reverse strand, counting down.
GACTGTATACAGCTGTACACTTGTGATACAGTACCCTTTTTCAGCTTTTTATATTCTTGTCTAATCCATACTGAGCCTGAGAGCGTCTGTGTGTTACTCCTGAAATATATACGGAGAATTACAATTTTTTCACTATACTATATACACCTGGTATCTGGTAATACAGTACACTTTTTCTGCTTTTTATATTCTTGTCTAATCCATACTGAGCCTGTGAGCGTCTGTGTGTTACTCCCGAAATATATACGGAGATTTACAATTACCCCTAGACTGTATACAGCTGTATGCTTGTGATACAGTACCCGTTTTCAGCTTTTTATATTCTTGTCTAATCCATACTGAGCCTGAAAGCATCTGTGTGTGACTCCTGAAATATATACGGAGATTTAAAATTACCCCAACACTATATACACCTGGTATCTTCTGATACAGGACCCTTTTTCAGCTTTTTATATTCTTGTGTAATCAATACTGAGCCTGAGAGTGTCTGTGTGCGACTCCTGAAATATATACGGAGATTTAAAATTACCCCAGCACTATATACACCTGGTATCTTCTGATACAGTACCCTTTTTCAGCTTTTTATATTCTTGTCTAATCCATACTGAGCCTGAGAGCGTCTGTGTGTGACTCCTGAAATATATGCGTAGATTTACAATTTTCCCCTTCACTGTATACAGCTGTACGCTACTGATACAGTACCATATATCTGCTGGTATTTTTGGTACATTTTCCCAAACATGAGGAAGTATGGTGGAAGAGGCCGCGGACGTGGGCGGGGGGTCCAGCTGGTACTGATGGTGGTGGTGGTGCATCTGCTGGTAGCGCCAAAAGCACAATAGCACCTAAGGCAGGAGGTGTTAAGCCTGCATCATCGTCTGGCTCAAGAAGGCCTGGAAGGCTCCCTTTTCTGGGAGTAGGTAAACCGCTTTTAAAGCCGGAGCATCAGGAACAGGTTTTGGCTTCCATTGCCGAAACAGCCTCCAGCTCTATCGCCTCCTCTTCTGAAGTTTCAAAAAATGCAAGCACTGAGTCATCAGTGCAGGCTTCTGGTCAGGAACAACACCTTTTCTTGTGTCCTTCACCCCCACCAAAAGTGAAGGATGTGGCAGGCCACACTTCAGAGTACTCCATGGAGCTCTTTTCACATACCATGCCTGGGTTATCAAGTCAAATCCTGAATTCCCCAGTCCAAGATGAATCTGACATGGAGTGCACTGATGCACAGCCACTGCTAGATGATTCTGCTGGTACATTGACCCAGAGCACTACATTGCCCTCGCAGTCTACTGAGCCAGAATCTGACCACTGATGAAACTCAGGTGCCCCTTCCCGCATACCATACCACCTTACATGGTGACACAGAGAAAGGTGCAGATGAAATTGAAGAGGAGGTGATGGATGACCCAGTTGTTGACCCGGATTGGCATCCACTGGTGGAAGAGAGGTGCCGCTGGCAATAGCTCAGAAGAGGAGAAGGATCCGCAGCAGGCATCAACATCGCAGCAGCGGTTATCTGGCAGGCCAGTAGCTGTCCAAAAACATGTTGAAAAAACAAAAAGAGTTGCAGGACAGCTTGGCCAGACGGTCAAATTAGCACAGAGTGCAATTTATATCATAGTAGGAAGAGTGCAGTGTGGCACTTTTTTGACCAAAATCCTATTGATGAGGCAAAGGTTATCTGTAAGAAGTGCGGAAGGACCTTTAGCCGAGGGAAAAATCTCTGAAATTTGAATACCAGTTGCATGCTTAGACATTTAATCACCATGCACTTGCAAGCGTGGACGGACTACAAATCCTCAGGTAGCACATGTGCACCTGCTCCGACTGAAGGTAGCCAGCAACGCTCCATCGCTTTCAACACTGTAAGCCCACCGGTAAGCACACCACCAGCAAGAAATGTTGAGGTGTCATCGCAAAGCCAAATCAGTCAGGGAATCACAATGTTTTTGAAAAGAAAGACTGAATCTAGGCCATCACCACCACCATCACATCACCAACTCCCTCTCAGTCCGTTATGCCCACCGCTAGTTCCCCCATATGCAGCTCTCAAGTCCAGCTCACTCTAGCAGACACTCTGAGTAGGAAAAGAAAGTACTCATCCTCTCATGCGCGTACACTGGTTTTAAACGCCTACATTGCCAAACTGATCTCATTAGAGATGATGCCCTTCCGTTTGGTTGAAAGCGCAGCATTCCGAGATCTCATGGCCTACGCTGTCCCACGCTATGACCTACCCAGTCGGCACTTCTTTTCTAGAAAAGCCATCCCTGCCCTCCACCTGCATGTGAAAGACCGCATACTCCATGCACTCAAACAATCAGTGAGTGGAAAGGTGCACCTCACAACAGATGTATGGGCCAGTGTTGTGAGCATGTTGGAAATGACTTCTGAGTTGGGGCTCCCTCTGAGGGTTGCTGAGGGTATTGAACCAGTGTTGAATAGTAGAAGTCCATCACCTGCGAGTGATGACTGGCAATCAGGAGAGACTGACTAGGCTGATATAAGTGAGCTGCCTTCCCATGATCCTCGCCGGTGATCAATGGTTGTTTCCTGGTCCATTTGGAAGTCAGCTGGTGTCTTGCCTTCGTCTGCTACTTTCAGATAAGTTATTTGCAGCTTGTTTCTATTGTTTTTGCCATTTCCATTTTTTGTCTGCACTTTTGTGGGAGGTTAGCCGGGTTCCCCCTCCAGGGGCCTGTGCTACTCTCTGTTTTTCAGTAGCCACTGTTTATTTGTTCAATTGCTCTATCCCTGCTATTTGAGTGGCTGCGGGTTAGCCTCTTGTTCACACCAAGAGATCTGATTTAGCGGGTGGCAAAATCGTGTGATCTCAGCATTTTTAAAATCAGAAGTGTTGGAAACTTTTCTAGGGTTTTGCTGGGTTGCAGATAGTATTCTGTCCTGTCCTGTCCTATCTAGGCAGTGTTTGGCCCCAGCGTTTGCTCACTCTATTTTTTGCCTGCATTTGTATTTCATCTTGTCTAACCGCCATTATATGTGTGGGGGCTGCCCATTCCTTTGGGGCTCTACTCCATGGCAGTTAGCTTTCCTGTTTCTATCTTTAGGTGCAGCTAGCTCTCCGGCTGTGCCGAGGCGTCTAGGTCACCGTAGATATGTCCCACGGCTGCTTCTAGTTGTGCGGTTAGTTTAGTCATCTGCAACCCATTAGTTCCCAACCTCTCTGGGTGTTCGGCTGCCTTGGCTATTTTTTGCTCTTGTCCTCCTCAGCTACCAAATAATAACAGGCCAGTAGGCATGGCCAGGGCCGTTATGTGTCCATCACTGCGCACTGGGTTAATGTGGTGGATGCAGGCTCACAGGGGACAGCGGCAGTGGGACAGTGCTGCCCAGCCCACGGTATAGGAAACAGTTGGCTGTAGGCATTCGACCCTCCTCCTCCTCCTCTAGAAGCGAAAGCTAGTCGACAGAGCACAGTCGCACGAGCACTTCATCTGCAGCTGCCAGTGTTGCACACGAGGTGTCCCACTATCGAATAGCTAGTGGTAAGCGTCAGCAGGCTGTTTTAAAGATGATGTCTTTGGGCGACAACAGACACACCGCGGAGGTACTGGCCGATTACTTGCAGCGAGAAACTGAGTCATGGCTGGGCAGGCTACATCTTGAGCCAGGCAAGGTAGTCAGTGATAACGGCCGTAATTTTGTGGCGGTCATAGCCCTGGCAAAACCCAGACACATACCTTGCCTGGCTCACACCTTGAATCTGGTGGTGCAGTGCTTCCTAAATAATTATCCGGAGTTAACAGCCCTGCTCTATAAGGTGCGAAGACTGTGCTCGTACATCCGTAGTGCACCCGTAGACTCCAGTCTTATGCAGAGGCTGCAGCAATCACTCCACCTCCCCAAGCACCGCCTAATCATTGACGTTGCAAGAAGGTGGAACTCCACCATGCACATGGTTGAGAGGCTGTGCGAACAGAGAGGCAGGCTGTAATGCATTTGTGGGAGGATACACGGGCAGGCAGTTTGAGGGTAGACATGGGGTTGTCGGGTGTGCAGTGGTCAAAGCTGAAAGACCTCTGTAAAGTCCTTCAGTGTTTTGAGGAATTCACACAGCTGGTAAGCGCAGACGACGCTATCATAAGCATGAACATCCCACTTATGTGTCTGCTCATGCAAACTTTGATGCACATTAAGGATCAGGCGTCTGCAGCGGAGAAGGAGGAGGAGGAGGGAAGCCTTGATGACGGTCAGCCATTGTCTGCTCCGGGAACTGTCCTGGACGAGTTGGAGGAAGAAGAGGAAGAGGAGGAGGATGAGGGGGATGATTATTTTGGGGAGGAGGATGCTTCTCAGGGGGCAAGAGAAAATGTTTGCTTGCCAAGATCAGGTACAGGGTTTGTGCGTGACTGGAGGGATGTGTATATGGCAGAAAGTGCTCCTCCACCCACCACTGTCAGTGCATCATTGACACCTGGAACATTAGCCCACATGTGTGATTATGTATTGCGGATCCTAAAAAGGGACCCCCGCATTGCCAAAATTATGAAGGATGACGACTACTGGTTGGCCAGCATCCGTGATCCACGCTATAAAGGCAAATTACAGAACATCAAGCCACAGGAGAACCTAGAGCTAATATTGGCGAACAAACAAGCAACTCTAGTAAACCGTTTGTTAGAGGCATTCCCAGCACACTGCAGCGGTGCAGGTTCTACCATGAGCCATACTGGGCCAAATCGAAGAGGTGTTCGTGGAGCACACTGCCAAACTGGCGTTGGAGACAGGGGTTTCATGACCATGTTGTGGACTGATTTCTCGAGTACCGCTCACACGACTGTTAATACTGAATCGATTGCAACAGACAAGAGACAGCAGTTGTCAACTATGGTTCAAAATTACCTCTCCTCCTATATTGATGTTCTCCCTCACAGTTCATTCCCGTTTGACTACTGGGCCTGTAAACTGGACACCTGGCCTGAATTGGCACAATATGCCTTACAGGAGCTCGCTTGCCCTGCTGGTAGTGTGCTATCAGAAAGAGTCTTCAGTGCTGCTGGATCAATCCTGACAGAAAGAAGGACCCGGCTGTCGACCCAAAATGTAGGCGATCTCACCTTCATTAAAATGAACCATGCATGGGTTTCAAAGGATTTTGTCCCACCTTTCCCTGATGACACATAGGTTGCTAGCAAAATGGCTCGCTTTGTCCTCCTCTTCCTCCGACTTCTCCAATTCCTCCATTTGCAGCTGCTGAACGTCCAGTCTACACCTCAACATATGCCAGTTTTTCCACCTCCCTAACTGGGCTGTACCCCCCCAGGGCCAGCATCAGCACCTGGCGTACCCAGGCCCTGAGCAGGTGGGAGGGCCCACTCATCGGCGACGGCACTGGCACACAGGGCCCCTCATAGTATGCCAGTATCTCTGACGGTGGGGGGCCCACTCGCCGTCAGAGACACCGTCGTACTATGAGGGGCCCTGTGCCAGTGCCGTCGCCCATGTGTGGGCCCCCATGCTTGCTCAGGGCACCAGCACTTGCAGTACTTACCTCTCCCTGCTCCACCGCTGTGACCTCTTCCGCATTTCCTGACATTCAGGTCAGAGAGCGCGATGACGTCACGTCTGTACGCCCTCTGCCTGAACAGTCTAAGTGCAGAGAGCTGGAAGATGGCGATGCTGAGGAATCTAGAGTAGAGCAGTGCCCAGCGAGGAGAGGTATTTCATTTTTTTTAATGTTTGGAGCAATATATGTGGAGCATTATACACTGGAGAATTATATATGGGGTCCATCATACACTTGAGCATCATAGATAGGGCCCATTATACACTGGAGCATCATATGGGGCCCATTATATATGGAGCATTATATGGGCCCATCATACACTGAAGCATTATAAATGGGGCCCATCATACACTGGAGCATCATCCATGGGGCCCATCATACACCTGCGCATTATAAATGGGGCCCATCATACACTGGAGCATTATGAATGTGGCTCATCATACACTGGAGCATCTTATACGGGGCCCATTATACACTGGAGCATTAAAAATAGGGCCCATTATACGTATATGGAGCATTATACACTGTTTGCATAATTAATATTAGGCAAGTTGTATTTGAGAGGATTTTTTTTATTATTGAACAACAACTATGTTCTCAATCAACCCAAAAGACTCATAAATATCAAAGCTTAATATTTTTGGAAGTTGGAGTGGTTTTTTTTTAGATTTGGCTATCTTAGGAGGATATCTGTTTGTGCAGGTAACTATTACTGTGCAGAATTATTACGCAACTTAATAAAAACCAAATATATACCCATCTCACTTATTTTCACCAGGTAAACCAGTATAACAACACAAAATTTAGAAATAAACATTTCTGACATTCAAAAATAAACAAAAAAGGGACCAACATAGCCACCTTTCTTTACAATGACACTCAAAAGCCTTCCATCCAAAGATTCTGTCAGTTGCTCGATCTGTGTACGATCAACATTGCGTGCAGCAGCCACCACAGCCTCCCAGACACTCCGAAAGGTGTAATGTTTTCAATCCCTGTAGATCTCACATTTTATGAAGGACCACAGGTTCTCTATGGGGTTGAGATCAGGTGAACAAGGGGTCCATGTCATTATTTTTTCTTCTTTTAGACCTTTACTGGGCAGCCACGCTGTGGAGTATTTGGATGCATGCGATGGAGCATTGTCCTGCATGAAAATCATGTTTTTCTTGAACAATACCCACTTCTTCCTGTACCACTGCTTGAAGAAGGTGTCTTCCAGAAACTGGCAGTAGGTCTGGGAGTTGAGCTTCACTCCATCCTCAACCCGAAAAGGTCCCACAAGTTCATCTTTGATGATACCAGCCCATACCAGTACCCCACCTCCACCTTGCTGGCGTCTGAGTCAGAGTGGAGCTCTCTTGCCTTTACTGATCCAGCCTCGGGCCCATCCATCTGGCCCATCAAGAGTCACTCTCATTTCATCAGTCCATAAAACCTTAGAAAAATCTGTCTTAACATATTTCTTGGCCCAGTCTTGACATTTTATCTTATGTTTCTTGTTCAAAGGTGGTCGTTTTCCAGCCTTCCTTACCTTGTCCATGTCCCTGAGTATGGCACACCTTGTGCTTTTTGATACTCCAGGAACATTGCAGCTCTGAAATATGGCAAAACTGGTGGCAAATGGCATCTTGGCAGCTTCACGCTTGATTTTCTTCAGTTCATGAGCAGTTATTTTGAGCCTTTTTTTATCAACACACTTCTTGCGACCCTGTTGGCTATTTGCCATGAAAAGCTTGATTGTTCAGTGATCACGCTTCAAAAGTTTTGCAATTTCAAGACTGCTGCATCCCTCTGCAAGACATCTCACAATTTTTGACTTTTTAGAGTCCCTCAAATTTCTTTTCTGACCCATTTTGCCAAAGGAAAGGAAGTTACCTAATAATTAAGCACACCTTATATAGGGTGTTGATGTCATTAAACCACACCCCTCCTCATTACAGAGATGCAAATCTCCTGATTTACATAATTGGCAGCTGGCTTTCAAGCCTATACAGCTTGGAGTAGGACAACATGTATAAAAAGGATGATGTGATCAAAATACTCATTTGCCTTATAATTCTGCACACAGTGTATAGGCCCATCATACACTGGAGCATCATCCATGAGGCCCATCATATACTGGAGCATCATATGGGGTTCATTATTTATGGGGCATCATATAGGGTATGGAGCATTATATTGAGCACATATGGGGCCTATTCTGTATGGAGCATTATATGGAGCCCATTCTGTATGGAGCAATATATGGGGCCCATCATATACTGTATGGAGCTTTATATGCGACTCATTATACTGTATGGAGCAATATGTGGGGCTCATTCTACTTTAAGGGGACCATCCTATAATGTATGGCACATTATGTGGGGACAATCATATACTGTAGCATTATGTGGAGCTCATCATATACTGTATAGAACATTATATGGGACCATTTATTCTGTATGGAGCAATATATGGTGCTCATTATTCTGTATGGTGCACTATAATACTGTATGGAGCAATATACAGTCATGGCCAAAAGTTTTGAGAATGACACAAATATTAATTTTTACAAAGTCTACTGCTTCACTTTTTCTAATGGCAATTTGCATATACTCCAGAATGTTATAAAGAGTGATCAGCTTAACAGCAATTGCTTGCAAAGTCAATATTTGGCTAGAAAATGAACTTTATCCCCCAAAACACATTTCAACATCATTGCAGCCCTGCCTTAAAAGGACCAGCTAACCTCTTTTCAGTGATTGCTCCATTAACACTGGTGTGGGTGTTGATGAGGACATGGCTGGAGATCAATCTGTCATGATTAAGTAAGAATGACACCACTGGACACTTTAAAAGGAGGCTGGTGCTTGGCATCATTGTTTCTCGTCTGTTAACCATGGTTATCTCTAAAGAAACACGTGCAGTCATCATTGCAATGCACAAAAATGGCCTAACAGGGAAGAGTATCGCAGCTAGAAAGATTGCACCTCAGTCAACAATCTATCGCATCATCAAGAACTTCAAGGAGAGAGGTTCCATTGTTGCCAAAAAGGCTTCAGGGCGCCCAAGAAAGACCAGCAAGCGCCAGGACCATCTCTTAAAAGTGTTTCAGCTGCGGGATCGGGCTACCAGCAGTGCAGAGCTTGCTCAGGAATGGCAGCAGGCAGGTGTGAGTGCATCTGCACGCACTGTGAGGCGGAGACTCTTGGAGCAAGGCCTGGTCTCAAGGAGGGCAGCAAAGAAGCCACTTCTCTCCAGAAAAAACATCATGGACAGACTGATATTCTGCAAAAGGTACAGGCAGTGGACTGCTGAGGACTGGGGTAAAGTTATTTTCTCTGATGAATCCCCTTTTCGATTGTTTGGGACATCAGGAAAACGCCTCATTCGGAGAAGACAAGGTGAGCGCTACCACCAGTCTTGTCTCATGCCAACTGTTAAGCATCCTGAAACCATTCATGTGTGGGGTTGCTTCTAAGCCAAGGGAATCGGCTCTCTCACAGTCTTGCCTAAAAACACAGCCATGAATAAAGAATGGTACCAGAATGTCCTCCAAGAGCAACTTCTCCCAACCCTCCAAGAGCAGTTTGGCGATCAACAATGCCTTTTCCAGCATGATGGAGCACCTTGCCATAAAGCAAAGGTGATAACTAAATGGCTCAGGGAACAAAACATAGAGATTTTGGGTCCATGGCCTGGAAACTCCCCAGATCTTAATCCCATTGAGAACTTGTGGTCAATCATCAAGAGATGGGTGGACAAACAAAAACCTAAAAATTCTGACAAAATGAAAGCATTGATTGTGCAAGAATGGACTGCTATCAGTCAGGATTTGGTCCAGAAGTTGATTGAGAGCATGCCAGGGAGAATTGCAGAGGTCCTGAAGAAGAAGGGTCAACACTGCAAATATTGACTTGCATTAACTCATTCTAACTGTCAATATAAGCTTTTGTTACTCATATGTTTGCAATTATTATATTTCTGTCTGTGATAAAAACATCTGTCAAACACACATAAAAACCAGAGGGCAGCAGATTATGTGAAAATATAATATTTGTGTCATTCTCAAAACTTTTGGCCATGACTGTACTGTCTGTTTTTTGAGCTATTGTAGAATTTAAAATAGATATCAGTCATGTAATGTAAGAAGTGAAGTATTTGTCATTGTACTATACCTATATGTCTCTGCCATATCGGAGCATCATGAATTGTGGTATGTGTTAAAGGGGCCCACTGACACTCGTTCGCCCGGGGCACACGAAAACCTGGAGCCAGCCCTACCCCCCACAACTTTAGCCAAATAACCCCAGTTTTCAATGCGTAACTATTATTATAAAGTAAATTAAGGTTGACAAGCTTAAGTAATAAGAAATGATGTCGTTGGCATTGAAATGGGCACTGTAGGTGTGTTTACTGTCCTCCACTCCCTGACGACTTTGCTTCCCCATTGACTTGCATTGGGTTTCGTGTTTCAGTCGGAATTACGACTTATCCCGATAGTCGGCCGATTTCGTTCGACTCGACTTTTGAGAAAGTCGGGTTTCATGAAACCCGACTCGACCCTAAAAAAGGCAAAGTCGCTCATCTCTAATCATGAGTACTGTTTCTGTATTATCCTATGTGCTAGAGTTAGGAAAAGGAACTAGTTAATGTTGTGGGTGGGACTTGCAGCCTCTGGAGAGAGGGAAGCTCCTGCTTCCTAGTCAGTAGCCCAGACACATAGGCCCAGGACAGACGTATATCAAAGATGGGGCAATGCCAGACTCCCGGAGGGGAGAGATCTGTTGCCCTGGACTCAAAGACTTAAGGACTAAAGGACCGCAACACGGGCCCCAGGATTTCAGAAGGGCCCCCACTGAAGGGACTATAAGCGTCTATATCCCAGTGTGTGGATGACTGCTTGAACTCGGCTACTGTGGCCGTTATGGGTTGGGCCATTGACAGTGTCAAGGAGAGAGCAGGAAGCCAGTGTTGTATTTTCTCTACTTCATCATCGTTTTATTAAAAGTTATTCCCTGTTGGACTGCAGCTGTGTTCTGGAGCTTTAATTGCCTGGACTACTGTGGACAGAGGAAGAGAAGGTAACCTGTGGGGAAAGAGCTGTGTCAGTCCTGTGTTTTGTGTGCAAGGTGCCTGGGTGACTGCGGACTGTGTTTTGTGGGTGAACTCAGTCGGGACTACCACCCTGGTCGCCCTTGTTACACTTGGCGTAGTTGACAGGGTGGACCTGAACAGCTTTGCAACCCTGGAACTGCTTGAGATGGCGGCTGACCGTGACTGTGAGCTTGGAATTTGTGATTTGCTACCCGTACTAGAATATGTGAAGCTGTCAGCCGACAGCAGTCCTGAGACTTGTGACTCTGAATTTGGGACTTGTATTTTGTTGCCTGCCGTGACAGAATTACAGATGATGGATGTTGTGGACTCAGAAATGGCGCTGACCGCTGCTGAAAAGATGGTGGCCGTTGGCGCAAAAACTAAGGATGAGGCTGTTTGTCATGGGCTTCGAAGAAGCGTTTGGGCACCAAAAAGAGGAAAGCCATGTCCTGTTGCAAAAGAGGCCCACCCTAAATGGGTGCGGCGGGCGAAGAAGGAGCTGCCGCCCTTGTAGCCTGATCAGGAGAAACGGGTGGAGCAGCAATTAATGACCCCATCCACAAATGGGTGGAACCCAGAAAAGATAGACTATCTGTCAATGGATGAAACACCATTATCTGCTGACATGGAGAGGTGCAGCATGTCATACTGCAGCGGCATCGGTCACCATGATTGGAGGCGCTCTAAGAACCGGGCGGAGGCAGGCCAGCTGTTCAAAGCCTGGTGGTCAGAGGAGCTGGAGGAGCGACCCCTGTTTCAGCGGACGAGTCAATAACCGGTAGAGGACTATGAGGATGACGGGGATTATGAGGGCCTGGTGATGCCTCAACGGGAACGTGCGGGAATCTGGTAGACCCTGGAGGCGGCTCTGTGGGGAATCATGATGGCCGCAATCACCAATATCGGCGGCCGCGCTAGAGGATGTCCACTGGGCGCTATGATGAGTAAGGGACCCCTGCTCGGCCATCCCGGTGCCCTGCCCTCTGCCCTTTGCCCCCTTTCCACTAGTGGCTCCGCCGTCATCTCCATAGATGTCCCGGCCGTCCATCCCGTCATCCTCATCGGAGGCGTCCCGGCTGTCGACTCAGTTGTCGCCTCCAGCAGCGACATCACCTGCACTTCTACAGGTCGTGCCTGCTCCGGCTGACATCCGCGGCTTGAATGTGGAGGAGCCGCAGGCGCCCATAGCTACGGAAGCCGAGTGGATCTACGAGGTGATTCGAGAGCAAAGGCCGCGGGAGTGCCAGATCCTCGCGGAACTGCAGCGGCATGCCGGATGACCCGCAGAGTGGTCCGGTACCTTAATCGGAATCGGGGATATGGATTCCAGCAGTAGCTGGGGACCGGAGCCAAGGTTTACATTAACGCAGGGTCCCTTATGTTCCGTGGTCCCCTTCATGAGGGGGATTATGTGGACTTTATTAAGAAGCAAGGACCCCAGGGGCCCTATGCAGAGGCCCCTACTAGGAGACCAGCACACCGCAGGAGACCACATGTGTGCAACGGCCGGCTGCTGTGACCGCAGATGCCTCGGCCGCACAGGAGAGAGCGGTGCCTCAGGGCAGTGAGGCGGCCGCCAATGTGTTAATGGAGCCAGAGGCTCCTGGAGGTGCAGGACCACCACTGGAGGGAGTGCGGAGCCGGAGGAATAGTGGAGACTCCTCCTCCACCAGTGGGTCCTCATCCCGTGTGTATGTAGTGGTAAAGGGTCCGAATGCGGCCCACTATGCAACTCAGCGGCCGTGTACAGACTGAGCTGCCCCTTTAAGACAAGATATCGGTGCCAGTTGCACCCAGAGCAGGGGACTGTTCCATTTCCCTGAGGGGGCAATAAGCCCTGCATATCGCCCAAGAACATTTGCGTCTGACATGGCCACCAGTTAACGGCCATGCTTGTTTGGTTCCCCCAGTTTTGTTTGCACCCGTTGGTGCCTCCCTTGCTGAATCATGAGACCAAAACCCCACGGTGGTTATGGACAGTGGACTCTGGGTGTGGCTGCTGGACTGTGTTCCCATCTTGACCCTTGCACTATCCCCATGTTAAAAAATGCAGCTCACCACCGTTAAAGGGCCAGTGGTCCGCTGAATGGAGAGAGGGGGAAGCTGCCGGGTCTGAGTAGGGCCCACCAGTACTACGGGGCCAATCGGCTCTTTCAGAACTATGTGAACTATGAACTACTCTTCTACGTTTTATGGACCATATACAGAGAGAGACTGGGACTGTGATGTCAAGTGCAGGTATTACAAAGGTTGCCATGGCCAGGGATGGCCATGTTTAAGGAGGGGGGAGTGTAAGGAGGTGGCATGTACCCTCAGTTGCTCCATTGCCCTTTTGACGTTTGGTCCCCATGCACTTCATGCAAATTTGTTATATTACAGTTGAATGACACTGCCTTATATTTGTTTCTGTTTGTCATATATACTGTCCGTTAATGTAATATATGTGATGCATTTTATGCTATGTTTGCAATGCGTGAACCCGCAATGTATCACAATATGTCTGTATTGTTTATACAGGGTGAATTATGCTGTATATGCTGTGGGGTGTATTATACTATACAAAAGACCATGAAGGGATGCATAATAATATACAGAGGACTATAGGGGTGCATTATACTATACAGAGGAGTATGCGGGGGAAGACTATGGTGTGCATTATACTGTATGGACTATTATGGACTATTGGGTGCATTACAGTGGGGAAAAAAAATTTTAGTCAGCCACCAATTGTGCAAGTTCTCCCACTTAAAAAGATGAGAGAGGCCTGTAATAGACATCATAATCAGACGACAACTATGAGAGTCAAATGAGAAAACAAATCCAGAAAAATCACCTTGTCTGATTGGGCAAGATTTATTTTGCAAATTATGGTGGAAAATAAGTATTTGGTCACCTAAAAACATGCAAGATTTCTGGTTCTCACAGACCTGTAACTTCTTCTTTAAGAGGCTCCTCTGTCCTCCACTCATTACCTGCAGTAATGGCACCTTTTTGAACTTGTTATCAGTATAAAAGACACCTGTCCACAACCTCAAACAGTCACACTCCAAACTCCACTATGATGAAGACCAAAGAGCTGTAGAAGGACACCAGAAACAAAATTGTAGCCCTGCACCAGGCTGGGAAGACTGAATCTGCAATAGGCAAGCAGATTGGTGTGATGAAATCAACTGTGGGAGCAATAATAAGAAAATGGAAGACATACAAGACCACTGATAATCTGCCTCGATCTGGGGCTCCACGCAAGATTTCACCCCATGGGGTCAAAATCATCACAAGAACGGTGAACAAAAATCCCAGAACTACATGGGGGGACCTAGTGAATCATCTGCATAGAGCTGGGACCATCGTAACAAAGGCAACCATCAGTAACACACTAAGCCACCAGGGACTCAGATCCTTTAGTGCCAAACGTGTCCCCCTGCTTAAGCCAGTACATGTCTGGTCCCAGTTTAAGTTTGTTAGAGAGCATTTGGATTATCCAGAAGAGTATTGTAAGAATGTCATATGGTCTGATGAAACCAAAGTAGAACTGTTTGGTAGAAACAAAATTTGTCATGTTCGGAGGAGACAGAATGCTGAGTTGCATCCAAAGAACACCATACCTACTGTGAAGCATGGGGGTGGCAACATGATGCTTTGGGGCTGTTTCTCTGCAAAGGGGCCAGGATGACTGATCCGTGTACATGAAAGAATGAATGGGGCCATGTATTGTGAGATTTTGAGTGCAAACCTCCTTCCATCAGCAAAGGCATTGAAGATGAAACGTGGATGGGTCTTTCAGCATGATAATGATCCCAAGCACCCCACCAGGGCAACGAAGAAGTGGCTTCGTAAGAAGCATATGAAGGTGCTGGAGTGGCCTAGCCAGTCTCCAGATCTCAAACCCATAGAAAACCTTTGGAGGGATTTGAAAGTCTGTGTTGCCCAGCGACAGGTCCAAAACATCACTGCTCTAGAGGAGATATGCATGTGAAAGCAGGTGTTGGGATGCAGTATGCATAGATTGCAGGGCAGTACGGTATAACAAAATTATTTAACAATAAAGATAAGAGTAATCTCCTCGCAGGGAGTTGATGTACAAGAGTCAAAGAAATAGTGAGGGTTAATTCAAAAGTCTGAGGTTCAAACAGCACTTATCGTAGCTCCCGTTGGTGCTCCTTAGTCCACAATCTGATGGGAGTTGTGGTGCCGGCAGCGGCCGGTGTAGAGTCCTCCGCTGGGGTCTGGTATTAATGGTTCATCTTCTGGCGGCAGAAGGCAGTCTACGGTTTTACCCGCTGAGCCTCTAGTCCATAAGCCTGCACAGCCGAGGTCAAAGAAGCTGAAGGAGTCTCTATAGCAAACATGGGCTGATGCGCGCTGGTCAGCAGAGGGAAGCGCTCCCCAGAGTTCTGCAGCTGGCTCACACTTTTCCATACAAGCGCTGCCCGACGCTTATCCAGCTGCACAGCGCTCTCCTCTGTCACAGTCCCGCCAGAGAGTGCAGGTAAATGTGGACGCGGCCCATCCTGGGTCTGCTGCGCTGGATGCGGAGCAGATGCTGTTCACCCTGCTGCACTCTCCATGATGGCGGGAAACCCTCTGTCGCTTCGTGCGCTCTATGCTCTGTTTCCGACTTAACCACGCCCCCTCTTCCCAGGTCATGGGACCTATCCGGTACCCTATTCTTTCCCCCAGGCAACATGGTACACAGCCTCGGCAGTTCCGGACCCGGCTCAGCACAGGCACCTGCAGACAGGTCTTCCTCCTTACACAAGGAGGAATGGGCCAACATACCACGAACAGTGTATGGCAACCTTGTGAAGATTTACAGAAAACGTTTGACCTCTGTCATTGCCAATAAAGGATATATAACAAAATATTGAGAAGAACTTTTCTTAATGACCAAATACTTATTTTCCACCATAATTTGCAAAATTAATCTTGCCAAATCAGACAAGGTGATTTTCAGGATTTGTATTTTGACTCTCATAGTTATGGTCTACCTATGATGTCAATTACAGGCCTCTATCATCTTTTTAAGTAGGAGAACTTGCACAATTGGTGGCTGACTAAATACTTTTTTCCCCGCTGTATATTATATGGAGGACTTTGGGTGGATTATGCTGTATTGACTATGGGGTGCATTATACTGTATGGACCATGGGATGCATTATGCTGTATGGATTATGGGGTGAATTATGCTGTATGAACTATGGGGATAGCATTACACTGTATGGACTATGGGGAGTGCATTATACTGAATGGCGGACTATGACATGCATTATACTATAATGATAGCTATGGGGTGCATTATACTATACACATGACTATGGGGTGCATTATGCTGTTGGACTACAGGGTGCATTATACTGTATGGAGGACTACAGGGTGCATTATAGGGTACAGAGGTCAATGGGGTGCATTATACTGTATGGACTATGGGGTGTATTATACTATACAGAGGACCATGGGGTCCATTATACTTGATAGGGGGCTGTGTTGGGTCACAATTGGGGGATAAAACGGTGTTGGAGTCACCATACTTTTCCGGAGGAGTTGAGGGGTGGTGTACACAGCAAGGTCATCATACTGTGCATGTAGAACTTACTGTGGAGGAATTCACTGTTGGGGTATCTTACAGTGTTTTGTGACATCACACATTTGCTGACATCATACTTTGAGTGCAATGAAAGGGAGATTGAGGGCGCACAGTACTCTGCCATAAGTGCAGTAATAGAGACACATACGACAGTAGCGGCTCAGGACTGGGGTATCAGCAGGATAAAGGAGTTTGTGCAGGTTTGGGATAGATGGGGACAGTGTATGAAATATGAGAAGTCATGTGAGTTTTTGTTGTAATCGTGAAATGTCCATTGTCTGGCACTTCCCTCCCCCAGCATTCCTCTATGTCCTGCTTGTCCATAAACCTGTCAATGGAATTTATGTGAAATAAAAGACGCACAATTTTTCAGTTCAACTGGTGAGTGCTGCATTTCTTCTTCTACTATACATTGCTTGTTGTAATCTCTGCAGCAGAGTCCTGGCTGGAAGAAGTTGCCATGTCGATCTGGGCCAGATAGAAAAGATGAAAAAAGTGAATGACTCCACCAGAAAAATGTCAGCTGTAAGTCACCATCAATAACTGTACTGTAATCTCTTTGTTCTGTAGGACTGGTATCTACCACTATATGATCACCATATGGCGATAATTACAGTGTTGATCTTTGTATAGAATTTTTTTATTAGTATAGCAGGGTCATCTGCTGTGGTTCTCCTACATCCACTAGGATGGGTTATCTGGTTAGGGGCCCACTCAAAAGTTTTGCCCCCACCCGAACCAAACCCTTAGCTACACCTCTGTGTAAGTGGGGGAATCATGATATTGCGTGGAGGCCTGTGGAGACCATCATACTGTGTGAGGGTCTGTGGTTGGACCATCACCCTCTGTGGAGGAACCGTTATACTTTGTGGAGGGCTGTGGAGACCATTATGCTGTGGGGGGACCATCATATTGTGTGTGGAGCACTGGTGACTATCAATGTATTGAGGCTGTGGGGCGATCATACTATATGGAGGGCTGCAGGTGGTCCATCATTCTGAGAGGTGGGGGGCAGCGATTATGGTAACCACTATATTGTGTGGGGGAGTGTGTGAGAACCATCATACTGTATGGGGGGCTGATGATAGCATCATGCTGTGGAGGGACCGTCATACTGTATGGCAAGCTATGGTGAATAGTACACTGTGGGGGTCAGTGGTGGCAATCATAATGTGTGTGGGGCTGTGTCGACCATCATAATGTGTGGGGGGCTGGAGTGACCATCTTATTGTGTAAGATTTGTGGGGGCATCATGCTGTGCAGGTAGAAGAATGTGGGAACATCATTCTGTATGGAGGATTTTTAGGGGACATAATACTCTATGGGGGTCATAGAAGTGGTATCATAGTGGGCGAGAACACTAGGGGGCTTCAGTAGGGGCAAAATAACTGTGTAGTGCAGTTTGTGTGCAGCCGGGCAGAGGAAGTCTCCAGCAACGTAGAGGACACCCTGACGGTGCCGAAGGTAAAGCCACAGATATGCAGAGTAATGGACATTAATTTCATGTGATGGGGAGCCAGGGCATGCCAGAGCAACTAGCCTCAGCCACGACTACGGCCCTCGCTCTGCCCATCACACTTGGCATAGTGCTGCAGGATCCCTCAACCGTGCAGCATGGGAATGCCGTGGAAAATGTCATTGATGTGATAAGAAAGAGTAAAGTTGAAGATACTGTGGATGTAACTGTAATACTGGATGTGACTGATGTAGTGGACTTGACTAAAACCGTAATTATGACTGACACTGTGATGGCAAAGATGGCGGAGATTGGGGCCAAAAAGGAGAACGACGACTTGAACCCCACCCTTCGTGGGCATTCTAATACCGGGATGGTGCCAAAATCTACCTGTCGACATCCTCCGGTCCGCCCATGGTGGGTGTACCTGAGAGGAAGGAGACCTTGCTCTTCATCATCGAATGCTGAGAAATGGGTGGAGCTGCCAGAAGCGACCCCATCTTGGAACTGGTGGGGCCCAGAAGAAAACCACGTGTACAACTGCGGTGGCATAGGCTGCATTGAATGGAGATGGCGACAGATGGAGGAGGAAAAGACCCGACCCGGAAGAATGAAGGGGGTCGCCGATGAATTTTGGACGGACCGCTTCCCCGTACCTGCAGAGGAGAGCTGCCGGTGCCTGCCGGAGCTGGAACGTCATCCTCGGGAACTGGAACGCCAACCCCAGGAGCCGGAACCTCTTCGCTCTTAGCCATTGCTTCAGAATCATCAGGGACCGGAAACAGTGACAACTGTTATGATTTGGTAGCTGAGGAGAGCAGGCAAAAACGGCAATACACCAGAGAGGTTGGAATCTACTGGATTGCAGTACCCTGACTAACCACCACAACTAAAGGCAGCCGTGGAGCATACCTACGTTGGTCCTAGATGCCTCGTCACAGCCTGAGAGGCTAACTACACCTAAAGATAGAAAGAGGAAAGCTATATGCCCCGGAGCAGATCCCCAAAGAACATAGGAAGCCCCCAAACATGTAATGGCGGTTAGACAAGAGGAAATACAGACACAGACAGAAAATAGTATGAGCAAACGTTGGGGCCCAATCTTCCTAGAAAGAAAAGGATAGGAAGGACACTTACTGCAATCCAAAAAAAAACTAAAAAAATACCAACTCTACTAATTGCAAAAACACCTGAGATCACACGACCTCTACCACCTAAATTAGTTCTCTGGTGTAACAAAACTAAGCCGCAGCCACTGAAAAAACTGGAAAAGGCAAATGAACAAATAACAGTGGCTCAGATAAACTGAGAGGAGCACAACCCCCCGGAGGGGACCTAGCTGACCTCCACAGAAGTGCAGGAAAAAATGCAAAAAGCAAGCACAAAAATAAAAGCAGAAAATATCTTATCTGTTAGCAGAAGATGCAGGCAAGACTCAGCAAGCTTCCAAGTGAACCAGGAACCAAAGTTGAGACAAGAACAATTGATCACCGGCAACCCTGATGGGAGGGAACCTCCCTTATATAAGACCAGTCTGTAACTCCTGATTGCCAATCTTCACAATCTTCATTGAATGGTTCAGTACTGTTTGTAACCACCAGAGGGAGCTTCTGCTCAGAATTAATTTCTAACACATTCACAACAGTACCACCCCCTTGAGGAGGGGTCACCGAACCCTCATTTTGGCAACCAGGTTGGTCAGGATGAGCTCTGTGATACGCACGGATCAGTCTCCTAGCATGGATGTCCGAAGCAAACACCCAAGAATTGTCCTCCTTACCATAACCTCTCCACTTAACCAAATACTGGAGTTTCCGTCTAGAAAAACGAGAATCCAATATTTTCTCAACCACATACTCCAGATTGCCCTCAACCAAAACAGGGTCAGGAGGCGCAGCCATAGGAACCACTGGCTCGACAAATAAGGACTTGTGGAACACGTTATGGATCTTAAATGTCCCTGGAAGAAGTAAACGAAAGGAAACAGGATTAAGAATCTCCATGATCTTATAAGGTCCAATGAACCTAGGCTTAAACTTAGGAGATGCAACTCTCATAGGGATATTTCTTGAGGACAACCAGACCAAGTCCCCCACTTCAAACCGAGGACCATCAGTCCTATGCCGGTTGGCAAACCGCTGGGCCCTCTCCTGAGAGAGGGACAACCTCTCCACTACCTGGTCCCAAATCTGCTGCATACGCTCCACAACAGAGTCAGCACCTGGACAGACAGAAGCCTCCGTCTGTCCCGAAGAAAATCGAGGGTGAAACCCAAAATTGCAGAAAAATGGAGACATCAAAGTGGCAGAGCTAGCCCTATTATTAAGAGCAAACTCAGCCAAAGGCAAAAAAGAGACCCAGTCATCTTGATCAGCAGACACAAAGGATCTCAGATAAGTCTCCAATGTCTGGTTTGTTCTCTCAGTTTGTCCATTGGTCTGAGGATGAAAAGCCGAGGAGAAAGACAATTGAACACCAAGTTTAGAACAAAAAGTCCTCCAAAATCTGGAAACAAACTGGACTCCTCTGTCAGACACAATGTTCTCAGGAATGCCGTGTAACCGAACCACGTGCTGAAGGAACAAAGGCACCAATTCGGAGGAGGAAGGCAACTTAGGTAATGGCACAAGATGTATCATTTTGGAAAACCTATCACAAATCACCCAATAACGGTCATTCTCTGAGAAACAGGGAGGTCGGAAATGAAATCCATAGAGATATGGGTCCATGGTCTCTTGGGCACAGTCAATGGCATCAACAAACCACTAAAGCGAGAGCAAGGCTTGGAGCGAGAGCAAGTCCCGCAGGACTGCACAAATTCCCTGACGTCACGAGACAAAGTAGGCCACCAAAAGGACCGACTAACCAAGTCTCTGGTACCAAAAATTCCGGGATGACCGGCCAACGCGGAACAATGAATCTCAGACATCACACTCTTTTTCCACCGGTCTGGGACAAACAATTTCCCAATAGGGCAGCGCTCGCGTTTATCCTCCTGACACCATTCCAGAGCCAGTCTCAAATTGGGCGAGATGGCGGAAAGAACTACACCCTCTTTCAAAATAACAGCAGGATCAGATAACTCAGGAGAGTCCGCAAGGAAACTCCTTGAGAGGGCATCCGCCTTAATATTCTTAGTGCCAAGAAGAAAGGAAACCACAAAATTAAAACGTGTGAAAAACAAGGCCCACCTGGCCTGTCTAGGATTAAGTCGCTTGGCTGATTCCAGATAAACCAGATTCTTATGGTCCGTGAGGACCACCACCTGATGTTTGGCTCCCTCCAGCCAATGTCTCCACTCTTCAAAAGCCCACTTCATGGCCAATAACTCCCGATTACCCACGTCATAATTACGTTCAGTTGGAGAAAATTTTCGAGAGAAAAAGGCACAAGGGTTACTTTTAGAGGTCTCTGGATCTCTTTGGGACAAAACGGCACCTGCCCCAATTTCAGAGGCATCAACCTCCACCTGAAATGGCAGAGAAACATCAGGCTGCCGTAGAACAGGAGCAGAAGTGAATCTCTGCTTAAGTTCCTGAAACGCAGAGACTGCCTCAGGAGGCCAATTCACCACATCAGAACCCTTTTTGGTCAAATCAGTCAATGGTTTAACAATAACAGAGAAATTACCAATAAATTTACGATAAAAATTGGCAAAACCCAAGAATCTCTGAAGAGCCTTTAATGAAGTAGGTTGGACCCAATCACAGATGGCCTGAACCTTGACCGGGTCCATTTCAATAACAGATGGGGACAAAATGAATCCCAGAAATGAGATCCTCTGTACGCAAAAAAGACACTTTGATCCCTTCACATACAGAGCATTCTCCCTCAAAATCTGGAACACAGTCCGAACATGTTTCACATGAGAGTCCCAGTCATTGGAAAAAATCAAGATATCATCCAAATAAACAATCAGAAATTTATCCACAAAATCCCTGAAAATGTCATTCATGAAGGACTGGAAGACGGAAGGAGCATTAGTGAGCCCAAAGGGCATCACTAGGTACTCAAAATGCCCCTCTGGGTATTAAATGCCGTCTTCCATTCATCCCCGTGCTTAATGCGAATAAGGTTATACGCCCCCCTGAGGTCAAGCTTGGTAAACCAAGTAGCACTTTTCACCCTGGAAAACAGGTCAGAAATCAAGGGTAACGGATATTGATATTTCACAGTGATATTGTTCAAGAGATGATAATCAATACACGGCCTTAATGAACCATCCTTTTTGGCCACAAAGAAAAAACCGGCACCCAAGGGTGAAGAGGATGGTCTGATATGACCTTTCTCCAATGACTCCTTGATATAAGACCGCATAGCGTCATGTTCAGGTACAGACAAGTTAAAAAGGCGACCTTTAGGGAATTTACTACCAGGCACTAATTCAATAGCGCAGTCATAGCTCCTATGGGGGGGCAAGGATGCAGATTTACTTTCGCTAAACACATCAGAAAAATCAGTCAAAAAGTCAGGAACATCCTGAGCCTGGGGAGAGGCAGAAAAAACAGGAGTGTTGGCATTAACACATTAGAATTCACCGCACACACTATTGATTTTAGCTTTGCAAAATTATAATTTATTGTGCTCCACAAAGATGAATAAAGTGCCGTGCAAATGTAACAAAGATACCCCTACATTCAAATATACCCAACGTTTCGACTCTCCCGAGTCTTAGTCATGGGGTACTAAAGGAAAATGAGAGAAAATAATGGGGTAAGTATTTACAACAAAATACAGAATATATACATATTCAAAATATATAAACAGAGAAATATATACAATCTATCCAGGGATATGCACAACAGATAAATATAGAATATAGGCATAGAAAAAATTCCAGAAATTTTTAATTGACAAATAATGTGCAACTGTAGTAATCACATGTCGATGTTATATATTGATATGACCCTACTATAATAATGTATGTACATATCTCATACTCAACAAGAGCAAGATAAACGGAAAGGAGGGAGATACCTGAATAGTGGGTAGTACAGAGTGTGGGCACTCGTCACGGTTAGATGACCAAAAATTGTAGCAGTGGTTATGAGACACTGGAATAAGAAATATGACATGTAATATAGAATATAATAACTAAAGAGGGGCTGTTCCCATTGGGACTGGTCTGTAAGTAAATGCCATCTATCAAAGAGAAGTAAATGCAGGGTTACCTGTATCAACAACCTATGTATGTTGCATAGCAGGAAGCTGGCAGGTGGGAAGAAATAGACACCTATTAGTCCCCCCGGAAAAGAAGTTCCCACAGACAAGTCATAGATCTGATGGTAATAGGGCTCACGGTCGTTTACCTGTATATAGATATATGCTGAAATGGCGGAGTGTCTCATAACCACTGCTACAATTTTTGGTCATCTAACCGTGACGAGTGCCCACACTCTGTACTACCCACTATTCAGGTATCTCCCTCCTTTCCGTTTATCTTGCTCTTGTTGAGTATGAGATATGTACATACATTATTATAGTAGGGTCATATCAATATATAACATCGACATGTGATTACTACAGTTGCACATTATTTGTCAATTAAAAATTTCTGGAATTTTTTCTATGCCTATATTCTATATTTATCTGTTGTGCATATCCCTGGATAGATTGTATATATTTCTCTGTTTATATATTTTGAATATGTATATATTCTGTATTTTGTTGTAAATACTTACCCCATTATTTTCTCTCATTTTCCTTTAGTACCCCATGACTAAGACTCGGGAGAGTCGAAACGTTGGGTATATTTGAATGTAGGGGTATCTTTGTTACATTTGCACGCCACTTTATTCATCTTTGTGGAGCACAATAAATTATAATTTTGCAAAGCTAAAATCAATAGTGTGTGCGGTGAATTCCATGTTTTTTCTGTATTTGGTCCTATAAGGCTCAAATTCACCAGCACCTTATACCTTGAGACCTGAGTGCACACCCATCTTTCTAGGCATTAACACATTGGCAGCCCCAACTGGTTACAGACACAGATTTCCAATCCAAAACAGGATTATGAGACTGTAACCAAGGGAAACCTAGTACAATAATGTCATGCAGATTATACAGCACCAAAAATTTGCAACTCTCCTGATGATCAGGTTCAACCCTCATTATCACCTGAGTAGAGAACTGGGGTTTATTCTCAGCCAAAGGGGTAGAATCAATCCCCAGTAAGGGAATAGACTTCCGTAGGGGTATCAAGGGAAACCCACAACGTTTAGCAAAATCAAAATCCATCAGGTTAATAGCTGCTCCCGAATCAACAAAAGCCTGAGCAGAAAATGTGGACAGGGAGCAAATCAGGGTAACAGTCAACAGAAATTTAGTCTGAACACTACCCAAGACAACTGAGCGTGCAAAACGTCTTCCTCGCTTAGGGCAGACTGAAATAGCATGAGAGGCGTCACCACAGTAGAAACATAACCCATTGCGTTTTCGAAACTCATGACGCTGTGTCCCAGAAGCCACTCTATCACACTGCATGGGTTCAGAAGCAGGTTCACAAGGCAACACTATTCCACGCATACCTCTACGCTCACGCAAACGTCTGTCAATTTGAATCGCTAATGACATAGAATCATTGAGACCAGAGGGAGCAGGGAAACCCACCATAACATCTTTTACATTCTCTGACAGACCCTTCCGAAAAAGGGCTGCCAAAGCATCATCATTCCATTTGGTCAGGACTGCCCACTTTCGGAATTTCTGACAGTATAACTCAGCGTCCTCAAGCCCCTGATTTAATGCCAACAAGGTTTTTTCAGCTTGATCAGTGACATTAGGTTCATCGTACAATAACCCCAGAGCCAGAAAAAATGCATCAACATTACTCAAAACAGGATCCCCAGGTGTCAGGGAAAAAGCCCAATCCTGAGGATCGCCACGCAGGAGAGAGATGACAATTTGAACCTGCTGTGCTGCGTTCCCTGAGGACTTAGGTTTTAATGCAAAAAACAACTTACAGTTATTTTTGAAATTCAGAAATTTAGCTCGATCCCCTAAAAACAAATCTGGCATGGGGATCCTAGGTTCCACAACCGGCAACCCTGCAAGATAGGTAGCAATACTCCGAACCTCAGTGGCAAGCTGATCCACACGGCCAGACAACTGTGTAAACTCCATTGAGAGAAAAAAAAATCCTCAGCACACAGAGAAAAAGAGGGAAAAAAAATGCAACAAACAGAAAAAAAAAAAAAAATCTCTGACAACTCTTTTTTTTTTTTTTTTTTACACTATTTTTCCCTTCTGTGAGTACCATATAATTTTCAGTTTGGCCGGTGATACTGTTATGATTTGGTAGCTGAGGAGAGCAGGCAAAAACGGCAATACACCAGAGAGGTTGGAATCTACTGGATTGCAGTACCCTGACTAACCACCACAACTAAAGGCAGCCGTGGAGCGTTCCTACGTTGGTCCTAGACACCTCGTCACAGCCTGAGAGGCTAACTACACCTAAAGATAGAAAGAGGAAAGCTATCTGCCCCGGAGCAGATCCCCAAAGAACATAGGAAGCCCCCAAACATGTAATGGCGGTTAGACAAGAGGAAATACAGACACAGACAGAAAATAGTATGAGCAAACGTTGGGGCCCAATCTTCCTAGAAAGAAAAGGATAGGAAGGACACTTACTGCAATCCAAAAAAACCCTAAAAAAATACCAACTCTACTAATTGCAAAAACACCTGAGATCACACGACCTCTACCACCTAAATTAGTTCTCTGGTGTAACAAAACTAAGCCGCAGCCACTGAAGAAACGGGAAAAGGCAAATGAACAAATAACAGTGGCTCAGACAAACTGAGAGGAGCACAAGCCCCCGGAGGGGACCTGGCTGACCTCCACAGAAGTGCAGGAAAAAATGCAAAAAGCAAGCACAAAAATAAAAGCAGAAAATATCTTATCTGTTAGCAGAAGATGCAGGCAAGACTCAGCAAGCTTCCAAGTGAACCAGGAACCAAAGTTGAGACAAGAACAATTGATCACCGGCAACCCTGATGGGAGGGAACCTCCCTTATATAAGACCAGTCTGTAACTCCTGATTGCCAGTCTTCACAATCTTCATTGAATGGTTCAGTACTGTTTGTAACCACCAGAGGGAGCTTCTGCTCAGAATTCATTTCTAACACATTCACAACAGACAACCCAGAGGAGCATGCACCGGAAATGAAGGACGAGCCGGGAAGACAGCAACAGGAGCTGGAGTGCTCAGCTGTGTCAGCGGAGGGATCCAGCGGTTGCAGGATGGGCGCGGCTAGGATGCTGTACCAGGAGAAAGTGAGTGCACCTCGGCCCTTAATCCCGGACTGCTTGTCCATGCCCTGATCTCTCACTCCAGAAGTCCGGTCTGTCACTCGGCCTCCCATCCCGGGAAGTCAGCCCCTGTACAGTGGCCTCGCGCCTCACGGCTTGTCCCCGGCGCATCAGATCCAGGAGGCCAGACCCACGTCCAGCGGCAGCGTGTCACTTAGCGATCGTGGCTCCAACATGCGGCGGAGGGTCCCTTCCCTACCTCCAGGCAGGCCACCTCCATGAAGTTTGGGAGACCCCTGAGCGAAGGGATTTGATTCTCCTTTTTAAAGAGGACTATTTTGCGGTGGCAGAAACATTGTGTACGAAGGATGACGGCCCAGAACTGTACGCGGTCCCGGAACAAGGACAATTGGTTTCCTATCCCTCAGCCACTGCCCAGTCAAACCCTGAACCCGGGCAAGGAGTTTGGAAGAAGACAAAGCGGTACGAGATACGTGCAGTTCAACTGTGAAATGTGCTGATAACAATAAGGAAAGTTGTGCTCATTGCACTGTTTGCCTTAAACAGTACACGGGACTGTTCGGCGTCCCAGCGGGCAAAGGAGCCCTGAACCGCTCCCAGAGTCGGGAGTAATGCGGCCGGATGGCCAAAAGTGAACGTTGAGTTTGTCAATTATGTTTTGTTACGCCCATTGTGCCTTTTCTGCTGGGTAGCAGAATCTTACCTTGTGAAATAACGGGTCCTTGACTAACAGACTGGGTGCGGCTGCAGAAACAGACTGTGTTCTAGGACCTGGCAGCACGCACGTGGTGCACAGGACCGTGCCATACACAAAAGGAGGGGGACGCTTCCCTTAAAGAACCGTTGACCTTACGGAAACATCATACCCCTGTAAATATGTTCAGGTCCTGTACACGGGACCGAAGTTTGTTATACAGTGAATTTCACCTGGAGGACTGTGAACCAGGCACTTATTTTTAAGAGTACAGACTCCCATGCGACAACATAAAAACTCGGCTCACATGAAGCCAATATGATATATTTACCTTGTTGAATTAAGTTGCCTCCCTGCACGGAGTATGATTTGTACACATTAAAAGTTTAAAGCGTTATATGGTCGGGGATGACCATAGTTAAAGTAAGGGGGGTGTAAGGGGCTGCAAAGTTCGTCTTGTGCCCTCACAGACGTCCCAGAATATTAATGGTTAATATAATACTTTGTATGTAATGTTTTACATGTGATTGCTGCTACTGTGAATATTTCATGTAAGATCTGTTATGTATAAAGTATATATACATATGGACAATGTTTCATAGGTAGAGCGTAGTACCCTAGTTGAGACACTACAGTCATGGCCAAAAGTTTTCAGAATGACACAAATATTAATTTTTACAAAGTCTACTGCTTCACTTTTTCTAATGGCAATTTGCATATACTCCAGAATGTTATAAAGAGTGATCAGCTTAACAGCAATTACTTGCAAAGTCAATATTTGGCTAGAAAATGAACTTTATCCCCCAAAACACATTTCAACATCATTGCAGCCCTGCCTTAAAAGGACCAGCTAACCTCTTTTCAGTGATTGCTCCATTAACACAGGTGTGGGTGTTGATGAGGACATGGCTGGAGATCAATCTGTCATGATTAAGTAAGAATGACACCACTGGACACTTTAAAAGGAGGCTGGTGCTTGGCATCATTGTTTCTCTTCTGTTAACCATGGTTATCTCTAAAGAAACACGTGCAGTCATCATTGCAATGCACAAAAATGGCCTAACAGGGAAGAGTATCGCAGCTAGAAAGATTGCACCTCAGTCAACAATCTATCGCATCATCAAGAACTTCAAGGAGAGAGGTTCCATTGTTGCCAAAAAGGCTCCAGGGCGCCCAAGAAAGACCAGCAAGCGCCAGGACCGTCTCTTAAAAGTGTTTCAGCTGTGGGATCGGGCTACCAGCAGTGCAGAGCTTGCTCAGGAATGGCAGCAGGCAGGTGTGAGTGCATCTGCACGCACTGTGAGGCGGAGACTCTTGGAGCAAGGCCTGGTCTCAAGGAGGGCAGCAAAGTAGCCACTTCTCTCCAGAAAAAACATCATGGACAGACTGATATTCTGCAAAAGTTACAGGCAGTGGACTGCTGAGGACTGGGGTAAAGTTATTTTCTCTGATGAATCCCCTTTTCGATTGTTTGGGACATCAGGAAAACGCCTCATTCGGAGAAGACAAGGTGAGTGCTACCACCAGTCTTGTCTCATGCCAACTGTTAAGCATCCTGAAACCATTCATGTGTGGGGTTGCTTCTCAGCCAAGGGAATCGGCTCTCTCACAGTCTTGCCAAAAAACACAGCCATGAATAAAGAATGGTACCAGAATGTCCTCCAAGAGCAACTTCTCCCAACCCTCCAAGAGCAGTTTGGCGATCAACAATGCCTTTTCCAGCATGATGGAGCACCTTGCCATAAAGCAAAGGTGATAACTAAATGGCTCAGGGAACAAAACATAGAGATTTTGGGTCAATGGCCTGGAAACTCCCCAGATCTTAATCCCATTGAGAACTTGTGGTCAATCATCAAGAGACGGGTGGACAAACAAAAACCTAAAAATTCTGACAAAATGAAAGCATTGATTGTGCAAGAATGGACTGCTATCAGTCAGGATTTGGTCCAGAAGTTGATTGAGAGCATGCCAGGGTGAATTGCAGAGGTCCTGAAGAAGAAGGGTCAACACTGCAAATATTGACTTGCTGCATTAACTCATTCTAACTGTCAATATAAGCTTTTGTTACTCATATGTTTGCAATTATAATATTTCTGTCTGTGATAAAAACATCTGTCAAACACACATAAAAACCAGAGGGCAGCAGATCATGTGAAAATATAATATTTGTGTCATTCTCAAAACTTTTGGCCATGACTGTAGATGGGGACATAGAATCACATTAGGGTACATAGGGCACATTAGGGTAAGCTAGGGGAATTTCCTATTTCTAGGGAGTGGAGCCTGGTCAGGCGAGACAGGCTAGTCGGGCCTGTGAGCCCAGAAGGGCCAGAGGGCCCATGTAGGGCGGCTGGACTCCATAACATTACCAAAGGAGAAGCCCAGCCATCCAGGGTCAGTAAGCAGAACAGCAGCAGAGACAGCAGTAACAGCAGTAGTAGGAACCGGAGCTGCAGGAGAAGTCACAGCAGTACAGAAGGGCAGGTCGCTCACCATGTGGCAGATCATCGCATGGACTGATGCCCTCATATCCTGGGCGAAACGGTTGAGGGAACCCCCAAGCGCAGTGAGTCTGGACAGGGAGGACGCTGAGGAACCGTATGATATGGTTAGACCTGGGCACGTGCTGTGTGACACGGAGAGGAGTACAGGGAAAGAGGAAGAAATGTGCACTGTGGAATCTGTTGTTGATACTGTAACGAATATCGATGTTCTGCGAAAACAAGAGAGTAAAGTTGTACGCTTAAAAGTTGAAATGGACTGTGTCTCAGTTTGTGTGCAGCCGGACAGAGGAAGTCTCCAGCAATGTAGAGGAGACCCGGATGGCGCAGAAGGAAAAGCCACAGGTATGCTGAGTAATGGACATTACTTCCATGTGATGGGGAGCCAGGGCACGCCAGAGTGACTAGCCTCAGAAACGTTTACAGCCCTGGCTCTGCCCCTCACAAGGACACCAGCACGCTGTGGAGCCCGTGAGTCAGGGGAGCCCAGTGCCAGCGCTGGTGTAAGAAGAAGGACCGGACCGGGGGAACCTCTCTTGCGCCGGGGTCCAGAATTGTCCAGGCTGTCACCTTTGTTGTCCGGGGAAAGCTTAGAAACATGGACCGACCTTTGCACTTTGTAGGTGGCATGACTAAGCTAAAAAGGGTAGAGCAATCGAATAAGCGGAGAGACTTGGCGGGAACACGCGGCGCGCAGCAGAGGAAATTGGGTGATCCGTCCTCTGAACACCATGACAGCACAGGCCCGCTCTGTAGAATCCCCGCTGCCACGAACAGAGACTGTGACAGGAGACTTGCCGTTGGCTCCCGCAACCGAAGGTGCCAAACGCTCCGGGCCAGTAACAACAGTGCGCGTGCTGCCTAAGAAAGACCAGGTGACTCACCAAGAACTGTGCCCTTTTTCACCTGCATATGTCTGCCAAGCTACATTAGACTCCGACGGTGTTGGGGACTGCGCTTCACTTTTCACCACGAAACCTGATCCCTGGACCCCGCACAGGACGCCGATGACTTACCGTCACCGCCGGGAACCGGCTCATCTAACCCTTCCGGACGACACCGGACTCATCACGCGCTAAATGTGTTGGTGCCATCGTTTTGAACCTAGCACTCTCTCCAGTCAGGAAGCCGTCGGATTGATAAGTTAACCTTTAATGAACAGTTGCTATACTTATTACAATTGTTACCTCTCTCTGCACATCTACTGTGCTCATGTCATCTGCCTTACCCCTGTCTCTCCCTTCTCCTCCCTGTGTGGAGTATTCCCCTGTTCAAGTAAAATTAACGTTAACCCTTGCTCTGCCTCCTGTCCGTTACAGCATCTCACAACCTGCCCACACTGGCACCGGGCCCACCCCCTTTCAAATACACACCTCTCCTCGTTCCACGCTGCTTTTGTCTCCTCAGCATATTCTAAATGTCTGACAGGGCAGAGGGCACGATGACTTCACTGCAGCATGCCCTCTGCCGAGCAGTGCGGAGAGTCAGAAGAGGCTGATGCAACCACAGCAGCAGGGAATGAGGAGAGGTGAGTATTTGATTATTTATTTTTTAAGTATGTAGCAATATATGGGGCCATTATACTGTATGAAGCAAAATATCGGCCCATTATACTATATGCAGTATTATATGGGACCCATTATACTGTATGGATCACTATTTGGGCTATTATATACTTTATGGAGCAATACATGGGGCTCATTATACTGTATGGAAAAATATATGAGGCCAATATTCTGTATGGAGCATTATATGGGGCCAATATACTGTATGGAGAATTACATGGGGTCCATTATACAGTATTGAGCAATATATGGGACCCATAATAGTCTATGAAGCAATATATGGTGCCCATAATACTGCATGGAGGACTATGTGGAGCCCATAATACTAGATGGAGAACTATGTGGTGCCCATAATACTGTATGGATGACTATGTGGTGCCCATAATTCTGTCTGGAGGTCTATACTGTTCGGTCTCAAATGAAAAGTCTGCAGTCACTCTGTGTGACTGCAGGCTTTTTAATACCCCCAGGACACAGACTGTGTGCTGTAAGGAATAGTCGGTTTCTGAGCTATTGTCAAATTTATAATGGATATCACTTATATAATGTAAGAAGTAAGTTAAATCTTTGGCATTTTACTATAGCTATATTTCTTAACTGTGCCTCATGAGTCGTTATGTTTGTTAAAGGAGCCCACTGAGACTTGTTTGCCAGGGCCCATGAAAACCTGGACTCGGCCCTGACAGTAGGGGGGTATTTTTATAAGAAGTCACAATAAAGATTCATCATCAGGAGAGCATAGGAGGCATTAATATTATAATGCACTGGGGAGTTTGCATCATTATAAAGAAGTTTGTGATCATCGTTATAAGGGGTCAAAAGGGATTATTATAAGACACAAGAGAACATTAGTACTATGAGGAAGTACAGTTGGAACATTATTATTGTATTATTGTGTAGGGGCACGGAGGGGGCACTGTTATTGTGTGGGGCACAAAAGTGGTGTACTAGTACAGAGGGGAATTATTACTGCCTAGGTTACTGTTTATGGTTCTATATGTGTTATGATTTGGTAGCTGAGGAGGACAGGAGCAAAAAACAGCAAAGGGAGCCAAACACCCAGAGCGGTTGGGAACTAATGGGTTGCAGATCCCTAAGCTAACCGCACAACTAGAAGCAGCCGTGGGACGTACCTACGGTGACCAAGACGCCTCGGCACAGCCGGAGAGATTAGCTACACCTGAAAAAAGAAACAGGAACGCTAGCTGCCCCAAAGTAGTAGTAGTAGAGTAGAGCCCCAAAGGAATAGGTAGTCCCCAAACATATAATGGCGGTTAGACAAGAAGAAACACAAGCGCAGGCAGAAAATAGAGTGAGCAAACGCTGGGGCCAAATACTGCCTAGATAGGACAGGACAGGACAGAATACTATCTGCAACCCAGCAAAACCCTAGAAAATTCCAACACTTCTGATTTCAAAAAATGCTGAGACCACACGATCTCGCCACCCGCTAAATCAGATCTCTGGTGTGACCAAGCGGCTAACCCGCAGCCACTCAAATAGCAGGGACAGAGCAATGGAACAAATAAACAGTGGCTACTGAAAAACAGTGAGTAGCACAGGCCCCTGGAGGGGAACCGGGCTAACCCCCCACAAAAGTGCAGACAAAAAATGGAAATTGCAAACACGACAGAAACAAGCAGAAAATATCTTATCTGAAAGTAGCAGACGAAGGAAAGACACCCGCTGACTTCCAAATGAACCAGGAAACAACAATTGATCACCGGTGAGGATCATGGGAAGGCAGCTCACTTATATCAGCCCAGTCAGTCTCTCCTGATTCCAAGTCATCGCTCACAGGTGATGGACTTCTACTATTCAACACTGGCTCAGTACCCTCAGCAACCACCAGAGGGAGCCCCAACTCAGAAGTTATTTCCAACATGCTCACAACATATATGGTTTGTGTAGATGTGGTAGAATGTGAGGAGGGGGATGAAAAGCAGTAAGTCACAGATCTCTCTATGTTACATTTTGCAGGTTTAAGGAAATGGGCATACTGCCCACATTTCTCTGTTGAAGAAACAAGTTTAATATTATCTAGTGTAATGTGAAATTTGATGCACAATGTGAATTATGATGTGCGTTAAAGTGTTAGTAATATTGGTAATGTGTGTAATTTGACAGTGGGGATAGTGAAAGTTATTGTTTGGGACTATTAAAGAGTGGGGGGGGGGGCGAGGCGATGTAAGTGAGCCAAGAGGACGTGCTGATAAGGAGCTCCTCACATCCTGTTAATTATCCTGCCAGTCTAGCAATTTCACGGGTGACTACCTGCACACATCTTATTCCCCTGGACTCCAGGAGTCATCCGGTGCCCGGGGACATGTGATTTATAGCTCCGGTGAGCAGATCTCTGGGGGAACGCCGGCGGGGACACGAGGCCTGAGGAGGACGGCGGCCATCTTAGCTGTGTGCTCCATCAGGAAGGAGACACAGCACTGCAGATCCTAGACTCGGGGAGCCGCTGTGTGTCGACCGCCACCACAATGTGGGTTACCAGGGCAATGGGGTACTCAGAGCCGAGCCCGTAGAAGTCTATGGGGATTTTGTGTCACAGGTAGCTGTGGCTCGGTCTGTGGCCCGGGCGGTCTGGCGTATGTTGTTGGGGGATATTTACAGGGGATAACTATATACAGTTCGTGACGCCACCTGTAGTATTCTGGTAATGGGTACCAGCGCTGCTGTAGATCTCTGAGGGGATGGTGAGGCAGCTAGATGTCAGGTCCC
>JARQOD010000005.1:427788428-427847608 GCA_033576555.1 Oophaga sylvatica | reverse complement strand
GTTCCCCAAAGCTGGTCCTGTTATTGCATTGGCTCTTGTACCTTCTGTCCCGCCCGGGTTCCAGTACGTCAAGGGTTTCTCCGGCCCTTTGGCCTAGGTGCTTCCATCCGGTATCCGATTTCCAGAAACGTCTGGGGCCCTTTGGTAGTGCTTTGGAGCAAGGCCCTCCTGCTTTAACCGTGTCCCAGAAGTCAGCTGGTCCTCGGTTGTCCCATTGGCTCTTTTCCTTTGCTGCCCCCCCAGGTTCCAAACAGTAGTGGTCCTCGTTATTGATTGGCTCTTGTACCTTCTCTAATTTACAAATTGAAGATTTTTAAAAATTTTTTTTTTGGGTAATCACTCTGGATCCCCAAAAATGAGACGACGACCCTGAGCCCACCCGAAGAAGAGCGACCCAAGGACGACGAGATAAGCCAACAGCCTAAACCCCATCACAAAAAAAGAAATAAAAGTTCCCCAACAGGATAAAAAGGTTTAAAGACAAACTAAAGATACAGAACAAGAGATGAGAAAAAAAGCAGAAGAACAAAAAGCGAAGAACATGAAGTAAAAGCCCAAAAATAAAAGAGAAAAAATATTGCTCTAAATTATAAGCAGAGAAGGACAAGCAGTGTTGGGGGGGGCCCCCGTTCCCCTCGTGGTGCCCCGGGGGAAAAATCCCTGCTGCTGCAGGCTAAACTAAACCGGACAAATACTTTTGAATTTTAAAATCTTTGTGACAGCAAAAGGGAAAGGGGAATGAAAAATTCAACTTTGACAGATTACAAGAAAAGGAAATCTCTGCCAAAATAAAAATTGATAAAGAAGATGAAGATGAAGTAGAATTGAAAAAGAATAAATATTTTAATAAGAAAAATAGAGTAATGTAAAAAAAAGTGAATAGAAAGAATTTTTAAGAAAAAGTAAAGAAGGTAAAGTGAAGAATTTTTGGAAAAAGATGATGCTGCTGAAGATTTTTGAAGGGAAAGTGTGTCAAAGTTTTAAAAAGGGGAAGAGCATGGAAGTTGTGAAATTTAAATTTGCCAAAATAAAAAAAGGGGTTTAAAAACATTGTAATTTCTTCGTCAATCCGAAAATCTTTAAAAAAAAAAAAAATTTTATGCTATTCCATTTGATTGGGTTAAAATCTATGCCTTTAATGTCTCCTCAAACCTCCCCCAAAACATTCTACATTACTCTTTGTTGTTTTTCCTTATGTACAATTAACCAACAAGGCAAGAATGGGTTTTTTTAATTCCGATATTTTGTTCCCATAGACTTACATTGGATTTCCGGTATCGGTATCGCCGATATTTTTTGGGCATCGGCGATACCATTCCGATTCCGATACTTTTGGATATCGGAAAGTATCGCTCAACTCTGATCAAGATATTCTGGCACCGCTTCTAAAAGTATTTCAAGGGATTTGGAAGGGAGACTGCTTACCTGACTCCTTTTATGAAGCAAACATTATCGTACTTAAAAAGGAAGCGAAGGAACCCCTTGATTGTGGATCTTATCGCCCCATATCAATGGTAAATGTAGATTATAAAATTTTCACTAAGATTCTGGCCATTAGACTAAACTCAGTAATATTGGATCTTATACACCCGGACCAGACCGGCTTTATGCCCGGCAAGAGTACCTCTATCAATATCAGGAGGGTCCAGTCAGTGGTTCAATATAGTTCCCTGGTACCGGATAATACCTGGGCCTTGGCGTCACTAGACGCAGCTAAAGCCTTTGATTCCCTAGAATGGCCATTCTTGTTTGCATGCTTATAGAGATATTGCTTTGGTGCTAAATTCCAAAAATGGATTGGAGTAATATACGCAAAGCCTAGAGCTCGTATAGTCATAAATAACTCCATGTCGGAACCCTTTTCTCTTTCTAGGGGAACTGTTATGATTCGGTAACCGAGGAGGCTAATAGGAAAATGGGCTAGGCAACCAGACACCCAGAGAGGTTGGTAACTTAGCGGATTGCAGACCCCTAAACTGACAACACAACTAGAATTAGCCGTGGGACGTACCTATGATGCCCTAGACGCCTCGACACAGCCAAAGAGTTAACTAAGCCTAAAGAGAGAAAGGGGAAAGCTAACTGACCCGGAGTAGAGCCCCAAAGGAATAGATAGCCCCCAAACATATATTACCTGTGAGACAGATGAGGCACAAACACAGGCAGAAAACAGATTAAGCAAATGCTGGGGCCCAGACTGTCTGGATAAAACAGGACAGGAAAGAATACTGTCTGCAATTCAGCAAAAACCCTAAGAAAAATTCCAACACGTCTGATATGCAAAAATACTGAGGCCACACGACCTCTCCCCCACTAAATCAGAACTCTGGTGTGAACTGGACACAAAACAACAGATACTGAAAAACAGGGGACTAGAAATACTGAAACGACTGACATAAGCTGTGGTAAATGAAAACAGAGTCCAGCACAGGTCCCCACAGGGAACCTAGCTGAACTCACACCAACAAGGCAGAAAACAGAGAAAAACAAAGGGAAAAATGTTACAGATTAAACAGACAAAAACTTATCTGAAAGATGCAGGACAAAGCAGGTAGCAAGCTGACTACCAAAAGGCTCATGATAAAATATCCAAGAATGGAGAGAGGACACCAAGTGACAAGACAGTGACACAAAAATCAATAGTGACACAATGTAAATAATCAAATATAATTTTATTAAATTGAATAAAATAAAAATAACAAAATAGTGTATACAAGATTATATCAAAATAAATAATAAATGGTATACAACAAACGATAACCCGGATAATAGAATACCTAATAAGGAATGAGCACGTCACCATATAAGATTATGTGCTTAATGGTGTACACCTTAAACTAATTAGTATATAAATGTGTGCACATATAAAAGACAGGTGTGCTCAAACAGCACCCAGGTAATGGCTAGATGTATAAGCATAGTATAGGTAGCATGTGATATATATATACATGAAGTAATAAACGCAGTGAACCTCAGATAAAAAATACATCTATAAAATCACATAAAATGTGTGTGAATATCTGCAATATTCAGTGCATAAAAAACAATATGTATAAAAAATATTAGTGAAAAAACAAATATGGGCAATCCTAGTGAAAAAACAATGTACATATATTGTCCAAGCAATTGTAAATGAAATCACCATGTGCCACATAAATGGTGAACAGTCACCATAAAAATATAATAGCCTGCACCGTGCACAATATGAAAAGGCTGAGAAGTGAAAAAATGCCGCTAAGATTCAAAGCAATTACCTGGGAGCGGATTCACGGGCTAAAGCTGAAACAGAACGCGCCCCGACGCGCGTTTCGGAAACTGTTTTCCTTCGTCAGGGGGATACAATAAAACTCCAGCAAATAATGGCTTTATATAGTAATGGAGCAGATTAGGTGTTGTACGCGGCGCATGCGCGAGTCGCATATCCGGAACTGAACATTGCGGCCCGCGTCATGTGAGGCATCACTTCCGGGTGGTCCCGGAACGTGATGCGCCCTGGAGACGCCGTCGCCATGCCAATCACGGTATGGAGACATCGCGCATGCGCACCTCCCAATCGTCCGCAGATGAGACAATATAGATGTAAATGAATATTGTAGCCCATTAAATGTAAATTATATGTATAAAGGGGCAAATAATGTGACAAAATACCCATGAATACCAAACTATACATTGAAAATAAACATGCTCTATGTACATATATGAAATCATCGCATATATACATGCATCATTCATGGAGTGCAAACATGGTATGCATAGATATTCATAGGAGACAAACGTAAGTATCATCAATGAAGAAGAAGAAGGATCCAGATGTGAAATATTCAGTATGTAGTACAACGTCTCATGTGTATTATGATTCAAAAATTGCTGGAAATGAATAAAAAATAAAATTAGTAAAACCATAATGCTAAAATATATACAAGAATTATTATATACACGTATATTAAAATTATGAAAATTATAAAAATGGGACAAAAGAAAGATTCTCATTCAAACCAAGGGGGGAAACAGTTTGTAATGTCCATATCCACTTAGTTTCTAGCTGGGCAAGACGTTTACTAATCTTGCCGCCACGAACTCCACCATCCAAAACATCAATGCCTGAAATTTTCAATAAGTTGGGATCACAATTGTGATGCAGTTTGAAATGCCTGGGCAAGGTTTTAAGAGAAGTGACATCAGTCACTTCTTTGGCTGCTTTTATACCCAAGACATGTTCCCTTACCCTGATCTTCAATTGTCTAGTTGTTAAACCGACATAAATAAGTTGGCAGGGACAAGTGGCATAGTAGATAACAGCAGATGTCGTGCAAGTGATATGATGTTTTATATCAAAAGACCGAGATTTGTCAGAATTAAGAAAGTTGTGTGCTTTCTTGACATTTGGACATGCTATACAAGATCCACATGGTTTACAACCATGTGAATGTCCAACAGATGACAAAAAATGGTCTTGGGTACCAGACGCAGATATGCCAGTATATAAACTCTTGACCAGCTGATCACCTAAGTTCCTAGATCTTCTAAATGCAATGGAAGGTTTATCACCCACATATTTAGAAACAATGGGATCTGATCTCAAAATAGGCCAATGTTTCGTGAGAAGATTCCTTAGCAAATCACTGTTGCCATTGAATTGAGTGATAAAACGGATAACATTATTCTTTTGAGGTTTGGCATTATTTCCATAGAGAGCATCATGTCTCGTAATATGTTTAACCCTATTATACGCTCGCTTAACAGATCTACGGCTGTAGCCGCGTTCCAAAAATCTTGCACTCATCAATTTGGATTGTTTTTCAAAATTGTTCTCAGTGGAACAAACGCGTTTCAGACGCAAAAATTGTCCGAATGGAATAGAATTAATGAGTGCTCTTGGATGCGAAGATGTGGCATGGACTAGGGCATTGACGGCCGTTTCTTTTCTAAATAGATCGGTTTGGAGGCAATTATCCAGATCCCTGTTTACACGAACGTCTAAAAAATCAATGGTACTCATATGATGACAAAAAGTAAGACGTACATTGATGGAATTGTTATTAAGAAAACAAATAAAATCAGATAGGGATTCAACAGATTCTTGCCATATAAAAAAGACATCATCTATGTAGCGTGTCCAGAAAAGGACACGCTCCATAGGATATGTATTGTCAGAAGTAAAGAGGTCCCTCTCCCAAAATCCAAGGAACAGGTTGGCATATGATGGAGCAAAAGCAGCTCCCATCGCTGTTCCTTGGATTTGAAGGAAGAAGGACCCCTTAAAAATAAAAAAATTATGAGATAAAGTAAATTCCAAAAGATTAATGAAAAAAACAATGAACGCCCGGGAGAAAGAAGAATGCTGCAAAAAATATGAAACCGCTGCTAATCCATCATCATGACGTATACTAGTATAAAGTGACTCAACGTCACAAGTTACCAATAACGAATTGGATTCAATGTACATGCCATCAATTTTTTTGAGAAAATCGTTCGTGTCTTTAGTATATGAAGGGAGTGATGTAACAAAAGGCTGGAGAATGGAGTCTTTATACTTGTTTACATTCTCCAGATAATTGCCTCTGCCTGATACAATGGGTCTTCCGGGAGGAACCGCTGAATTTTTGTGTATCTTGGGTAAAAGATATAGGGTGGGAACAGTGGGTTCATCGACCTGAAGTGACATGTACAATTCATTAGTGATGATGCCTTCGTCTCTTGCTTCTAATAGAAATGTCTTGAGTAATGATTGAAATTTGTATGATGGGTTAAACGTTAACCTTTTATAGCATCTTACATCATCCAGTTGTCTAAAAGCCTCGGTTTCGTACATGTCTTTAGGCCAAACCACAATGTTCCCACCCTTATCGGCAGGTTTGTATACTACATCATCAATATCTGATAGTTTTTTTAAACCCAACTTTTCCTCGTGACTCAAATTGGTGGTGTGGGGTAAACAGGAATGTTATTCAGCTCTTTGCTAACCGTCTGAACAAACACGTCAATAGCAGAGCAAGACGATAAGGGAGGAAATTTCTTAGAAGGTCTTTTTATAACATCAGGAACCTCACCTTCTTGATGGTTATGCTCCCTAGCTAATAGCTCCAGATTGTTTAACGCCTCTTGTTCCGTCTCTGTGGGAAAAGACAAAAATGTGTTTTCATTGTAAAACATACGTTTAAACAATGCCTTCCTGGCAAATAAATTGAGATTCTTCACCACAGAAAAATGATCAAAATGCGCAGTGGGGCAAAACATGAAACCTTTGAGTAAGAGATCAATTTCAATATCAGAAAAACAATGTTTACTCAAATTAATTACCTTCATTTGACTCATGTGAGTCTCAGGAGAATATTCTCTCTTGTTTGGGAGGAAACGTAAATTTCTCTTTCTTTTTGGTGTGATGGTGGAGGACACAGAGACGGAAGACGATGCGACAGATACATCACTCACTGATGGATGTGATGTATGTGAGGATGAACGTACTCTATGATCAGTGGATTGTTTTTTCCATCTATAGATTCTGCCCAACAATAGATCATTTTGGTCCCTGGATAATTTGTTCGTGTGAGTCTTTTGGATACCTTTAACCAATATATCCACTTCTTTATCCAGGGATTCATTCAAGGTGTTTATTTGTTCAGCAGTTAAATTATTCTTAGCTGTGGTATAATGTTCCTCCAACAATCTGTCTACTTCAGCAATGGATTTGGTGTTAAGTCCTATTAACAAGCCCATTAGTTTCCAAGATGTGTCATTGCAAGTTTTCTCCCATTCGGCAATAAATTCATTATCCTCTACAATGAATGCTGGAGTGACTCTCACTCTTAAACCTCTCGGTATAAGTTGCTTCTGTATGTAGTTCTCTAAGAAAGCCCGTGTCCACCAAATGCGTGTGCGTTTGAATAATAAACCCTTGATTGACTTGAGAATAGAGTCAAAATTAGTCCCATCAACAATAGGATTAGTGATGTTAGTGTTACCAAAGACATCGTTAACCTGACCCTGCCAGGAGGCCTCTCTGGTCTTAAAGTCCATATCCTGGTAAAGAGATACTGTGCAATACACAGAAAAAACACAAAAGAAATTGATGTAATTGTCACCACGAAAATTGCAGAGTTATAATAATCCAAGAAAAATAATTGATAAACAACGTGAATATTAATAGTGACAATCCACACCAAAAGTGTGGATGGCAGACCACCCGGAAATATATGATAAAATATCCAAGAATGGAGAGAGGACACCAAGTGACAAGACAGTGACACAAAAATCAATAGTGACACAATGTAAATAATCAAATATAATTTTATTAAATTGAATAAAATAAAAATAACAAAATAGTGTATACAAGATTATATCAAAATAAATAATAAATGGTATACAAAAAACGATAACCCGGATAATAGAATACCTAATAAGGAATGAGCACGTCACCATATAAGATTATGTGCTTAATGGTGTACACCTTAAACTAATTAGTATATAAATGTGTGCACATATAAAAGACAGGTGTGCTCAAACAGCACCCAGGTAATGGCTAGATGTATAAGCATAGGATAGGTAGCATGTGATATATATATACATGAAGTAATAAACGCAGTGAACCTCAGATAAAAAATACATCTATAAAATCACATAAAATGTGTGTGAATATCTGCAATATTCAGTGCATAAAAAACAATATGTATAAAAAATATTAGTGAAAAAACAAATATGGGCAATCCTAGTGAAAAAACAATGTACATATATTGTCCAAGCAATTGTAAATGAAATCACCATGTGCCACATAAATGGTGAACAGTCACCATAAAAATATAATAGCCTGCACCGTGCACAATATGAAAAGGCTGAGAAGTGAAAAAATGCCGCTAAGATTCAAAGCAATTACCTGGGAGCGGATTCACGGGCTAAAGCTGAAACAGAACGCGCCCCGACGCGCGTTTCGGAAACTGTTTTCCTTCGTCAGGGGGATACAATAAAACTCCAGCAAATAATGGCTTTATATCAAATGAAGGTAATTAATTTGAGTAAACATTGTTTTTCTGATATTGAAATTGATCTCTTACTCAAAGGTTTCATGTTTTGCCCCACTGCGCATTTTGATCATTTTTCTGTGGTGAAGGATCTCAATTTATTTGCCAGGAAGGCATTGTTTAAACGTATGTTTTACAATGAGAACACATTTTTGTCTTTTCCCACAGAGACGGAACAAGAGGCGTTAAACAATCTGGAGCTATTAGCTAGGGAGCATAACCATCAAGAAGGTGAGGTTCCTGATGTTATAAAAAGACCTTCTAAGAAATTTCCTCCCTTATCGTCTTGCTCTGCTATTGACGTGTTTGTTCAGACGGTTAGCAAAGAGCTGAATAACATTCCTGTTTACCCCCACACCACCAATTTGAGTCACGAGGAAAAGTTGGGTTTAAAAAAACTATCAGATATTGATGATGTAGTATACAAACCTGCCGATAAGGGTGGGAACATTGTGGTTTGGCCTAAAGACATGTACGAAACCGAGGCTTTTAGACAACTGGATGATGTAAGATGCTATAAAAGGTTAACGTTTAACCCATCATACAAATTTCAATCATTACTCAAGACATTTCTATTAGAAGCAAGAGACGAAGGCATCATCACTAATGAATTGTACATGTCACTTCAGGTCGATGAACCCACTGTTCCCACCCTATATCTTTTACCCAAGATACACAAAAATTCAGCGGTTCCTCCCGGAAGACCCATTGTATCAGGCAGAGGCAATTATCTGGAGAATGTAAACAA
Source organism: Oophaga sylvatica (assembly GCA_033576555.1). Taxonomy (NCBI): domain Eukaryota; kingdom Metazoa; phylum Chordata; class Amphibia; order Anura; family Dendrobatidae; genus Oophaga; species Oophaga sylvatica. Next base: position 427,838,845 of record JARQOD010000005.1, on the reverse strand, counting down.
GTATATAGACTCCATTCTCCAGCCTTTTGTTACATCACTCCCTTCATATACTAAAGACACGAACGATTTTCTCAAAAAAATTGATGGCATGTACATTGAATCCAATTCGTTATTGGTAACTTGTGACGTTGAGTCACTTTATACTAGTATACGTCATGATGATGGATTAGCAGCGGTTTCATATTTTTTGCAGCATTCTTCTTTCTCCCGGGCGTTCATTGTTTTTTTCATTAATCTTTTGGAATTTACTTTATCTCATAATTTTTTTATTTTTAAGGGGTCCTTCTTCCTTCAAATCCAAGGAACAGCGATGGGAGCTGCTTTTGCTCCATCATATGCCAACCTGTTCCTTGGATTTTGGGAGAGGGACCTCTTTACTTCTGACAATACATATCCTATGGAGCGTGTCCTTTTCTGGACACGCTACATAGATGATGTCTTTTTTATATGGCAAGAATCTGTTGAATCCCTATCTGATTTCATTTGTTTCTTAATAACAATTCCATCAATGTACGTCTTACTTTTTGTCATCATATGAGTACCATTGATTTTTTAGACGTTCGTGTAAACAGGGATCTGGATAATTGCCTCCAAACCGATCTATTTAGAAAAGAAACGGCCGTCAATGCCCTAGTCCATGCCACATCTTCGCATCCAAGAGCACTCATTAATTCTATTCCATTCGGACAATTTTTGCGTCTGAAACGCGTTTGTTCCACTGAGAACAATTTTGAAAAACAATCCAAATTGATGAGTGCAAGATTTTTGGAACGCGGCTACAGCCGTAGATCTGTTAAGCGAGCGTATAATAGGGTTAAACATATTACGAGACATGATGCTCTCTATGGAAATAATGCCAAACCTCAAAAGAATAATGTTATCCGTTTTATCACTCAATTCAATGGCAACAGTGATTTGCTAAGGAATCTTCTCACGAAACATTGGCCTATTTTGAGATCAGATCCCATTGTTTCTAAATATGTGGGTGATAAACCTTCCATTGCATTTAGAAGATCTAGGAACTTAGGTGATCAGCTGGTCAAGAGTTTATATACTGGCATATCTGCGTCTGGTACCCAAGACCATTTTTTGTCATCTGTTGGACATTCACATGGTTGTAAACCATGTGGATCTTGTATAGCATGTCCAAATGTCAAGAAAGCACACAACTTTCTTAATTCTGACAAATCTCGGTCTTTTGATATAAAACATCATATCACTTGCACGACATCTGCTGTTATCTACTATGCCACTTGTCCCTGCCAACTTATTTATGTCGGTTTAACAACTAGACAATTGAAGATCAGGGTAAGGGAACATGTCTTGGGTATAAAAGCAGCCAAAGAAGTGACTGATGTCACTTCTCTTAAAACCTTGCCCAGGCATTTCAAACTGCATCACAATTGTGATCCCAACTTATTGAAAATTTCAGGCATTGATGTTTTGGATGGTGGAGTTCGTGGCGGCAAGATTAGTAAACGTCTTGCCCAGCTAGAAACTAAGTGGATATGGACATTACAAACTGTTTCCCCCCTTGGTTTGAATGAGAATCTTTCTTTTGTCCCATTTTTATAATTTTCATAATTTTAATATACGTGTATATAATAATTCTTGTATATATTTTAGCATTATGGTTTTACTAATTTTATTTTTTATTCATTTCCAGCAATTTTTGAATCATAATACACATGAGACGTTGTACTACATACTGAATATTTCACATCTGGATCCTTCTTCTTCTTCATTGATGATACTTACGTTTGTCTCCTATGAATATCTATGCATACCATGTTTGCACTCCATGAATGATGCATGTATATATGCGATGATTTCATATATGTACATAGAGCATGTTTATTTTCAATGTATAGTTTGGTATTCATGGGTATTTTGTCACATTATTTGCCCCTTTATACATATAATTTACATTTAATGGGCTACAATATTCATTTACATCTATATTGTCTCATCTGCGGACGATTGGGAGGTGCGCATGCGCGATGTCTCCATACCGTGATTGGCATGGCGACGGCATCTCCAGGGCGCATCACGTTCCGGGACCACCCGGAAGTGATGCCTCACATGACGCGGGCCGCAATGTTCAGTTCCGGATATGCGACTCGCGCATGCGCCGCGTACAACACCTAATCTGCTCCATTACTATATAAAGCCATTATTTGCTGGAGTTTTATTGTATCCCCCTGACGAAGGAAAACAGTTTCCGAAACGCGCGTCGGGGCGCGTTCTGTTTCAGCTTTAGCCCGTGAATCCGCTCCCAGGTAATTGCTTTGAATCTTAGCGGCATTTTTTCACTTCTCAGCCTTTTCATATTGTGCACGGTGCAGGCTATTATATTTTTATGGTGACTGTTCACCATTTATGTGGCACATGGTGATTTCATTTACAATTGCTTGGACAATATATGTACATTGTTTTTTCACTAGGATTGCCCATATTTGTTTTTTCACTAATATTTTTTATACATATTGTTTTTTATGCACTGAATATTGCAGATATTCACACACATTTTATGTGATTTTATAGATGTATTTTTTATCTGAGGTTCACTGCGTTTATTACTTCATGTATATATATATCACATGCTACCTATCCTATGCTTATACATCTAGCCATTACCTGGGTGCTGTTTGAGCACACCTGTCTTTTATATGTGCACACATTTATATACTAATTAGTTTAAGGTGTACACCATTAAGCACATAATCTTATATGGTGACGTGCTCATTCCTTATTAGGTATTCTATTATCCGGGTTATCGTTTGTTGTATACCATTTATTATTTATTTTGATATAATCTTGTATACACTATTTTGTTATTTTATTTTATTCAATTTAATAAAATTATATTTGATTATTTACATTGTGTCACTATTGATTTTTGTGTCACTGTCTTGTCACTTGGTGTCCTCTCTCCATTCTTGGATATTTTATCATATATTTCCGGGTGGTCTGCCATCCACACTTTTGGTGTGGATTGTCACTATTAATATTCACGTTGTTTATCAATTATTTTTCTTGGATTATTATAACTCTGCAATTTTCGTGGTGACAATTACATCAATTTCTTTTGTTTTTTTTCCAAAAGGCTCAGTAAGAAAACCAAAATCACCAGCAACAGCTAATGGAAGGCTGCTCATTTAAATCTCCCCAGTCTGTAACACCTGATCTATAATCATCCTCTTCAAGTTATAGACTTCTGTCAGCCAGCCCAGCTCCATTACCAGCAGCAACCACCAGAGGGAGCCCAAACTCAGAAGCCAGATTAAAAGTGTTCACAACAGGGAACGTGTCAGGGTGCCCTCTCTCCCTGCCCTTTTAGCCCTCGCTATAGAAGCGTTAGCAATACGTATGGTGTCCTCTACGAGTATTAGAGGTATTAAAATAGCAGATCGTCTAGATACTATTGGTCTATATGCTGACGATATGGTGGTATTTATGGATAAAACAGATAAGACGTTGCCACATGTGATTACTACCATAGATAAATTTAGTGAATTCTCCGGCTTATATATTAACTGGAAAAAGTCTGCTCTCTTGCCCCTCTCTCATGGCCCTGCGACCCATCTTAGCTCTCTGTCCCCATTACCCATGGTGTCTCATTTTAAATACCTAGGAATTAATATATCTAAAAGCAGTGAACTTGACCTACAACTTAATATTTTCCCATTACTGGAAGTAGTCAAACTTAAATTTGCCTCATGAAGCAAACTTCCTCTGTCTGTTGCCTGCCGTATTAATCTAATTAAAATGATTTTACTTCCCAAACTTAGCTACTCTCTCCAACACAGTGCAGTGCAAGTTCCTAAATTCATCTTCACCAATCTGAACTCCTTGACCACGTCCTTCATATGGGGGAAATCTAGACCTAAACTTAAATTATCCACTCTACAGAGATCTAGACGGATGGGGGGAGCGGCATTGCCGGATTTTTATCTATACTATTTGGCAGAACAAATTAAAGCTTTGAGTAAGTGGATGCTGGATAATAATCTACCTAACTCGGAACATCATCTCATTAACCCCTTCACCCCCAAGGGTGGTTTGCACGTTAATGACCGGGCCAATTTTTACAATTCTGACCACTGTCTCTTTATGAGGTTATAACTCTGGAACGCTTCAACGGATCTTCGCGATTCTGAGACTGTTTTCTCGTGACATATTGTACTTCACGTTAGAAGTAAAATTTCTTCGATATAACTTGCGTTTATTTTTGAAAAAAACGCAAATATGGCGAAAATTTTTAAAATTTTGCAATTTTTAAATTTTGAATTTTTATTCCCTTAAAACAGAGAAATATATCACACAAAATAGTTAAGAAATAACATTTCCCACATGTCTACTTTACATCAGCACAATTTTGGAACCAAAATTTTTTTTTGTTAGGAAGTTATAAGGGTTAAAAATTGACCAGCGATTTCTCATTTTTACAACAAAATTTACAAAGCCATTTTTTTTAGGGACCACCTCTCATTTGAAGTCACTTTGAGGGGTCTATATGGCAGAAAATACCCAAAAGTGACACCATTCTAAAAACTGCACCCCTCAAGGTACTCAAAACCACATTCAAGAAGATTATTAACCCTTCAGGTGCTTCACAGGAACTAAAGCAACGTGGAAGGAAAAAATGAATATTTAACTTTTTAGCCGCAAAAATGATCTTTTACAAACTTTTTTTTTATTTTCACAAGGGTAAAAGGAGAAAATGGACAGATAAGGTTGTTATGCAATTTCTCCTGAGTACGCCAATACCCAATATGTGGGGGAAAACCACTGTTTGGGCACACGGCAGAGCTCGTAAGGGAAGGAGCGCCGTTTGACTTTTTCAAACTAAAATTGGCAGGAATTGAGATTGGACGCCATGTCGTGTTTGGAGAGCCCCTGATGCGCCTAAACGGTGGAAACCCCCACAAGTGACACCATTTTGGAAACTAGACCCCCTAAGGTACTTATCTAGATCTGTTGTGAGCACTTTGAACCCCCAAGTGTTTCACAAAAGCTTATAATGCCTGGGTGTGAAAAAAAAAAAAAACAATTTTCCACAAAAATGATTTTTTAGTCCCAAATTTTTGAATTTTCCCAAGGAAATTGGACCCCAAAAGTTGTTGTCCAATTTGTCCTGAGTACGCTGATACCCCATATGTGGGGGGGGGAACTGTTTGGGTGCACGGCAGGGCTTGGAAAGGAAGTAGTAACGTTTTGGAATGCAGACGTTGATGGGGGTCATGTTCCGTTTGCAGTGCCCCAGATGAGCATAAACAGTGGAAACCCCCCACAAGTGACCCCATTTTGGAAACTAGACCCCCTAAGGAACTTATCTAGATCTTTGGTGAGCACTTTGAACCCCCAAGTGCTTCACACAAGTTTATAATGCCCGGGCATGAAAATAAAAAATCCTATTTTTTTCCCACAAAAATTATCTTTTAGTCACTAATTTTTTATTTTCCCAAGGGTAACAGGAGAAATTGGACCACATAAGTTGTTGTCCAATTTGTCCTGAGTACGCTGATACCCCATATGTGGGGGGGAACCACTGTTTGGGCGCACGGCAGAGCTCGGAATCGAAGGAGCACCGTTTGACTTTTTCCAACCAAAATTGGCTGGAATTGAGATTGGATGCCATGTTGCATTTGGAGAGCCCCTGATGTGCCTAAACAGTGGAAACCCCCCACAAATGACCCCATTTGGGAAACTAGACCCCCTAAGGAACTTTTCTAGATCTTTGGTGAGCAATTTGAACCCCCAAGTGCTTCACACAAGTTTATAACGTAGAGCCGTAAAATTTAAAAATCATATTTTTTCCACAAAAATGATCTTTTCACCCCAATTTTTATTTTTCCAAGGGTAACAAGACTCCAAAAGTTATTGTGCAATTTGTCCTGAGTGCGCTGATACCCCATATGTGGGGTAAACCACTGTTTAGGTGCATGGCAGAGTTTGGAAGGGAAGGAGCGCCGTCTGACTTTTTCAACGCAGAATTGGCTGGATCCCATGTCGTGTTTGGAGAGCTCCTGATCTGCCTAAACAGTGGAAACCCCCATAAATGACACCATTTTGGAAACTAGACCCCTCAAGGAACTTATCTAGATATGTGGTGAGAACTTTTAACCCCCAGGTGTTTCACTAAAGTTTATAACGTACAGCCGTAAAATAAAAAATCTTTTTTTTTTTTTACAAAAATGATTTTTTCGCCCCCAATATTTTATTTTCACAAGGGTAACAGAAGAAATTGGAACCCAAAAGTTGTTGTCCAATTTGTCCTGAGTACGCTGATACCCAATATGTGGGAGAAAACTACTGTATGGGCGCACGTCAGGGCTCGGAAGGGAAGTAGTGACGTTTTGGATTGCAGACTTTGATGGAATGGTCTGGGGGCGTCATGTCACATTTGGAGAGCCCCTGATGCACCTATACAGTGGAAACCCCCCACAAGTGACCCCATTTTGGCAAATAGACCCCACAAGGAACTTATCTAGATGTGTGGTGAGCACTTTGAACCCCGAAGTGCTTCACAGAAGTTTATAACGTACAGCCGTAAAAATAAAAAATCTTTTTTTTTTACAAAAATGATTTTTTCGCCCCCAATATTTTATTTTCACAAGGGTAACAGGAGAAATTGGACCCCAAAAGTTGTTGTCCAATTTGTCCTGAGTACGCTGATACCCAATATGTGGGAGAAAACTACTGTATGGGCGCACTTCAGGGCTCGGAAGGGAAGTAGTGACGTTTTGGATTGCAGACTTTGATGGAATGGTCTGGGGGCGTCATGTCGCATTTGGAGAGCCCCTGATGCGCCTAAACAGTGGAAACCCCCCACAAGTGACCCCATTTTGGAAAATAGACCCCATAAGGAACTTGTCTAGATGTGTGGTGAGCACTTTGAACCCCGAAGTGCTTCACAGAAGTTTATAACGCACAGCCGTAAAAAATAAAAAATCCTTTTTTTTTTTGCAAAAATGATTTTTTTGCCCCAATATTTTATTTTTACAAGGGTAACAGGAGAAATTGGACCCCAAAAGTTGTTGTCCAATTTGTCCTGAGTACGCTGATATCCAATATGTGGGAGAAAACTACTGTATGGGTACACGTTGGGGCTCGGAAGGGAAGTAGTGACGTTTTGGATTGCAGACTTTGATGGAATGGTCTGGGGGCATCATGTCGCATTTGGAGAGCCCCTGATGCGCCTAAACAGTGGAAATCCCCAACAAGTGACCCCATTTTGGAAAATAGACCCCACAAGGAACTTATCTAGATGTGTGGTGAGCGCTATGAAGCCCCAAGTGCTTCACAGAAGTTTATAATGTACAGCCGTAAAAACAAAAAAAAAATTTTTTTTGTACAAAAATGATATTTTCGCCCCCAGTTTTTTATTTTCCCAAGGGTAACAGAAGAAATAGGACAAATTGCACAATAACTCTTGGGGTCCAGAGTACGCTGATACCCCATATATGGGGATAAACTACTGTTTGGACGCATGGCAGAGCTGAGAAGTGAAGGAGCACCGTTTGACTTTTTCAACGCAGAATTGGCTGGAATTGAGATCAGACGCCATGTCACATTTGGAGAGCCCCTGATGTGCCTAAACAGCGGAAACCCCCCAATTCTAACTCCAACCCTAACCCCAACACACCCCTAACCCTAGTCCCAACCCTAACCACAAACCTAACCCTAACACACCCCTAATCCCAACCCTAACCCTAATCCTAACTTTAGCGCCAACCCTAACCCTAACTTTAGCCGCAACCCTAACCCTAACCCTAATGGGAAAATGGAAATAAATACTTTTTTTTTATTTTATTATTTTTCCCTTACTAAGTGGGTGATAAAGGGGGGTTTGATTTACTATTTATAGCGGGTTTTTATGATTGGCAGCTGTCACGCTAAAAGACGCTTTTTATTGCAAAAATAGTTTTTGCATCATCACATTTTGAGAGCTATAATTTTTGCATATTTTGGCCCACAGAGTCATTTTATTTTTTGCGGGACGAGTTGACGTTTTTATTGGTACCATTTTTGAGCACGTGACGTTTTTTGATCGCTTATTATTTCGATTTTTGGGAGGTTAGAATGAACAAAAATCAGCAATTCATGAATTTCTTTTGGGGGAGGCGTTTATACCGTTCCGCGTGTGGTAAAATTGATAAAGCAGTTTTATTCTTCGGGTCAGTACGATTATGGCGATACATCATTTATATCATTTTTTCATGTTTTGGCGCTTTGATAGAATAAAAACAATTTTATATAAAAAATAATTATTTTTGCATCGCTTTATTCTGCGAGCTATAACTTTTTTATTTTTTCGCTGATGATGCTGTATGACGGCTCATTTTTTGCGGGACAAGATGACGTTTTCAGCAGTACCATGTTTTTTTATATCGGTCTTTTTGATCGCGTGTTATTCCACTTTTTGTTCGGCGGTATGATGATAAAGCATTGATTTTTTGCTTCGTTTTTTTTTTTAAGGGTTCACTAAAGGGGTTAACTAGTGGGACAATTTTATAGGGGGGGTCGTTACGGACGCGGCGATACCAAATATGTGTACTTTTATTGCTTTGTTTTTTTTATTTACAGGAAGAAGTGAATTTATTGGGGAATATATATATATTTTTTTTATTTATTTTGGATTTTTTTTTAAAACATGTTTATTTTTATTTTTTTAACTTTTTTACTTTGTCCCAGGGTGGGGCATCACTGTATTTTATCAGATCGCTGGTGTGACAGTGTGCACAGCACTCTGTCACACCAGCGATCGCTCAGGCAGTGCAGCAGGCTTCTCAGTGCCTGCTCTCGGCAGGCACTGAGGTAGCCGCCTCCCTCCAGGACCCCGGCGCCATCTTGGATCCGGGTCCTGGGAGGGAGGAAGCCCTCAGAACAGCGCGATCACATCGCGCTGCTCTGAGGGTCTCAGGGGGGCGCGCAGGGAGCCCCCACCCTGCGCGATCCTCCCCGGTGCCCCCAGTACACCGCGATCATGTTTGATCGCGGTGTGCAAGGGGTTAATGTGCCGGGAGCGGTCCGTGACCGCTCCTGACACACAGTCATGGGTGTCAGCTGTGATAATCAGCTGACACCCGGCCGCGATCGGCTGCGCTCCCCCCGGGAGCGCGTCCGATCGCACGAGACGTACTATCCCGTCCCCGGTCATACGGGCCCAGGTACCATGGACGGGATAGTACGTCCGATGGCAGTAAGGGGTTAATGCTGGGGAAACACTAACTGTCTATTAGGTTTTTTAGAAACAGATAAACTTACTGCCCCTCGATTGTTGCCTTTACTTCGTTTAGCGAGGTCGGTCTGAAGACAGATCAAAAAAGTGATCCGCTTTGAGTGCACAATAGCTGAAATGCCACTATGTATTTATGGCATCACATAATTTTTCATATTAGGCAATGTACTAGGCAGCGTGTTAGGTTGTAGTTTAATTAGATTGATAGTGCTTTTACGATATGTACTTTCAAAGATATAGAGCTTGACAATGCTTTTGTTCATTTGTTTAATAACTCGCTATCCAAGCAATAGCTCATAGACCTTTGAAACCGAATTGTATAAACAAATTAAAGTCTGAACTACTACTTGTCCACAATTATTTTGACAAAATGCACGTGTATTATTTTGGTGTATGCATATATGTACATGTTGTTCTCTTTTTTTTTTGGTTAATAAACGGATTTAAAAAAAAAAAAAAGAGTGGGAGGGGTGAGTTGAAGTGAAAGTGACAATTTCCTGTAAGGACGTCAGATATGGTCTGCATTGCATAGGTTAAAGGACCTGAGGTCCAAAGAGAGTAAGTGCCAAATTCTGGGGTGTCCCTAAGTGAGAGGAGACTGAAAGGAAGAGATAGTGAGATCCGGAGCAGAAATGACTGGAAGACAGAGTGCTCCTGAGAGTCCTGGGAGAGGACGCTCAACAAAAAGATCCAGAATTTATAACTTTTAAAGGTAATGGGACTAGACAGAACTGAGTACGTAAGACGAGCAGAAAGTCCTGGGCCGGAGTTCCAGAGTGTCAGGGAGCTTGAAGCTAAGTCAGGCTATATAGGCATCCTGAGGAGAATGAAGACGAGTGACGAGTAAAGGACTGTTGCTAAGCAGTACTGTAAGGTCGAGCTGGGTTGTGGTGAAGTGATGAGAAACAGTGGAGACAGAGTACAAGTAGCAAAAGTAAGAGGAACAGTAAAGATAGAGGACAAGAGAGTAAAGAGAAGGAATCTGTGTATCTAAAATGATTCGAGTTGTAAAGGAAAACGTTCAAAAGACTGTGCACCCGCTATCTCTTGTATATATTCCCTACCAAGCTTCCATTCAGTAAAAAGTTTATTTTCAAATGGTGGTCTCCCTCATGGAACTGTTCAACATCTGGTCCTGGCAAACCCAGCAACATCTGTTACATGCGGCCTGTACTGGTGTAGCGCCTTCGCAGCACAAGTCCAAAAACCCAGTCAGAACCTCCACTTTCATGTATCGTTCCAAGGTGTAAGAGACGAATACCTCGTCGACGGCTACCATCCCACGTCACGTTACACAGGAACTAGTTGAGGATGAAAGAAGAGGTCACGGAAGTTTGGGCCCAATTAAAAAGAAACCGGAAAATGAATGACAATAATCAGCAAGAACATTAACTTTTGAGAACCTGTACAGTACACACATATATGGTCTGCGAAGCACTGCTGTAGACTTAATATTACTAATATATGGTCACTGTATGCTGGTAATATCAGTCCTAACACAAATGTTTCATCTATATATATATTTTTTACATATATGTATGGTGTGTAGTGTAAGTATATTAATATACTCACCTACCGCCACTTTCTCTGGGATCCAACTCTGTTCTGTTCCGCTTCTCCATGACTTTACAGCAATTTCGACTAGTCGGTTAACTCTATGCGGGACCCAGAAGTGGCTTTTACAATGTATGCCAATGGAGCCTTGTTCTGATGCTCGTTATACTTACATTGTAAAAGCCACTTCCAGGTTACGCATAGACTTTATCGGCTACATGGAATTATGGTAACTTCAATGGGAAACAGAGCAGAACAACTCTGGATTCCGAAGAAGGTAGTGTAATCCCGAAGAAGGCAGTGATAGGTGCATATATTAATACACATACTACATTACATGCATATATACACAAACATTTAATACAAAGCATAGATGGGAGTGTCTTTTTAATAGCCAGAAGGGTGGTATTATCACTACTGTAAATTCTGGTGTTATTTGTTGTATCAGAATATTATTAATTTTATTATTAAATCTTATATAGCATTGTTATTGGAAATATTTGCTGCAGGCAGGGTCATTTAAAGCGAACCTGCCAGAAGTACTGTGTTGAGTAAACTACAGACACTGTCAAGTTGGCGCCGTTATACTGATTTAAATGATAAATGGGGTGATGAAATCTGTCTTGTGGTGGTTGTTTAATCTTTAGTTGTAGTTTTCAGTTAATAAGATTCTCATGCTCCAGGGTGGGCCTGTGAGGGGGTCTTTATGTGGTGCTCTGCTTACATATTCATCTGTATGACTTATGATATTGAGTCGCCCGCAGGGCTGTGGGGGGTGCTCGGACCCAAGCCCGTTGATTCCTATGGGGGATGTCACGGCGACCACGGCTCTGCCCGTGGCCCTGGGCGCTCACCTTCCAAAAAGGGGAATATTTACAGGGGAAAATGTCAATAGATCGTGACACCACCTGTGGTGTCTGGGGAGGATCACCAGCACTGCAGCAGTCCACTGAGGCCGGTGTTATGGCAGCTAGGGTGGTATCGCTCCCCACAGGTGGAGCGGGCCGTCAGGGCAGCGTAAGTGTAGGGATGCAGGACGGAGGGAATCCAGCAGGGTAGGAATAAGAAGGTGGACACACACACAAGTCACTTTGGTACCTTCACTGGAAGTGGTGCAGGCACATCCCGGAGCACTGTAGGGTGAAGGGTGCACATCCAGATCCTCCCACTGAGTAGGTATATGGCCTCCTGTTCCTTGCCTTTCTGTAATGAGTTTCTGGCCTGCCTGAAGCTGGGCCTAATTTAGTCTCTGTACTGCACCGGCTGACCTTGTGGTAGAACCTTCTCCTGGAGTACACCTTCCTTGCTTATCGCATCTCTGTGCCTCCTGGCCCTGTTATGTATCAGCTCTTTGGGACACCTGGAACCTGTAGTCCTCAGAATTCCGGTTGTCTCCTACTGGGTCGTGGAGATCCCTGTAGGCTCGGACCCGGCGTCCGGTTTGTATTTGCTGGGGTGAGCTGGTAAGGCTTCTCTGCCCCTTTTTGCTACTCTCTCTTGCTTTCGGCCTACTCTGGCCCTCACTAGGCTATACACACTGGCAGTTAGCTGGCTGCCTCTTCTGCCGCTCTCCAGAGCATCGACATGCTCCTAGCTTCCTAGCCTGATTTGCTAGGCTCCTCAGCTAGACTGAACAGAACTGCTCCGCAGACTTCTGACTTAGACTGGCTCTGCTCTGAACTGCACTGCACTCTGCCCTGCAGACAGACTGACTGACTTCCTGCCTTCACCCCCTTTTATATCTCAATCAGGGCTCCCTCTGGTGGGCTGAGGTAGGGTGAAGGTGTGTGGATTTAGTGAGACCTCTAGTGGACGAATCCTTCATGCACCCTTCTAGGATATGTGAAACTGAGCGCAGCTGGGCTCCACAATATATTTTACATACTGAATATAATATGGTTTGAAAAAAAACCAAAACACATTCATCATGCAGCCACCGGCGGTGGCGCCTGCACTATAGCATGATAAGGTGGATAATGTGCATATTTCTTTTTATTTAGACATATAGTTTTGTTTTAAAAAAAATAATAATAATAATGATAAAAATGGCTCTGGCGCCAGAGAAAAAAATTAGGCTACACAGTAGCATCATTCCCAAATAAAAATTAAACAGCAACCACAAGACAAATTTCATCAACCCAGGTATTATTTTAATCGGCATAACGGTGCCAACCTGACAGTGTCAGTAGTTTACTGAGCACAATCTTGTTGACAGGTTCCCTTTAAGTAATAGAGACCCTAATCTGAGGAAGAGGATGGAGCCGGCATGGGCCTGTGTGTTTTCAAATGCTAGGGCTGAATTTTAGTCCCATTCCGTCACTGCCTATATACTATTTTATGATCTGCAAAATATTAAAAAGGTTTGATCAATAGTATATTAAATAAATCTTACCTTGAAGTCCCCAGAGATCTACAATCAATGCATTTTTTTGTAGGTAGTTCAAGAGTCCATTCGAAACATTTAATGCAAGAAAATGCAGCTTATGATCAATCACAGGATTTATGTTTTTCCAGACTGGTTTTGTATGTACTGATTGAGGAACATCATAAAAGCAATACCTGTAAAAGTAAAAGAACAACTGGATTTTTGTTATAACTGTAAAAATCCCTTCTTGTTTAATACATTAGGTGACAGAAGACCATGGTATAGGTTGTACCAGAAGGCTGAGGGTATGTGCACACGTTGCAGAATCTGCTGTGGAATTTGACCTGCGTTTTACCTGCGGATTTGCTGCGGATTTTCCGGGGTTTTTGTGCGGATTTCCTCTGCGTTTTGAGACCTGCGGATTCCTATAAAGAGCCGGTCTCAAAACGCTGCGGACATGCACAAAAGAAGTGACATGCTGCGGATTTAAATCTAAATCTGCGCGGAAAAATCCGCAGCATGTGCACTGCGTTTTTTTTATTTCCATTTAATATAATGGTACTGTACATCACTTGCAGTTCTGCTGCGGATCTGCAGCGGCAAATCTGCTGCGGATCCGCAGCAGATTCCGCAACGTGTGCACATACATTGACACTAAAGTGCTGGCTCTACCTTGTAGGCTATACCACCTCCTCAGACTCTCAGTTTCGTATCAAAGGAGTAAAAAAACAAATCTGTATCCACCATGGGTGAACATGATCAGAACTGAGCAAAGAGAATAACACCCAAAAGCCATAAGGACATAAATTTTTCCCTCAATATGTAAAGCACTGGCCGTGGGGTAGCCCCATCAGCCGCTCCAGTACTCACTGTGCTGGAGGCTACTTCATTTCTGATACGTTTCACAATCCTCCTGGGGTTCAAAGGACTGTAATCAGAGGCCGGAATAACTTCAAACAGTTCAACTTTATTTTCCTCCGGACACAGCACATCCAAGACACCATTAGCACATTTGACACGGTACTAGCAATACATTTTCCTCAACTCTGCTTCACTTCTTCAACTACACCAGAATGGACCACAAAGTAAAATCGGGACGAGGAGCCCGGTGAAAACGGCACTTCGATCTCTTTCCCTGGAGACACTTCAATCCAGTCACGGAAATACACATCTATTAGGTCGTCCACTCCCTTTTGGTTATCCTGCCCGCGTACTCGCTGGTGGCCCACTCGCTTCTGCTACAGCACGCACACTTCTGCTGAGCGTTCCCACAGTGGCTCTTCCACTGGCACTACTGACTCGTCAGCCCACAGACTCTGGCTAACGTTCCCACGGTGACTTCTTCACCAGATTCACTACGGTTGCTGGTACCTTTTCTCACTTCACTCTTCTCTGCTCTGCACAGTTCCCTCACATCTACTCTGGATGGACAGGGATTCTACTTCACACGGTTGTGTGTCAGCTAGGCTTCTCAGGAACAATGCCTTCTGACTCGTACAAAGGGCTACCCCCAACTGAACTGAACAGGAAATCTATCTCAGCTTATTCCTGGCTAAACACTCCCACAATTAACCTCTGGAGTGTCTTAGAACTGTGTCCTAAATAGTGATGAGCCACCCCCATAGTGTTCGAGTTCGGTTCGGTTCACCGAACAGCCGTGTGTTCGACGAACTGTTCGTCGAACTGTTCATCGAACACCATCGAACACCGTTAAAACCAATGGCAGGCAAACCAAAACACATAGAAACACCTAGAAAACACATAGAAAACACTTCAAAGGTGTCCAAAAGCTGACAAATTGCTCAGAAGACACAACTAACACATGGAAAAGTGACAAGTACATGTAGTCATGCGAAATAAAAGAGGTGGAGGAGTAAAAGGAGGAGGAGACACAGATATAGGTGTAACGGGTCTGGGAGGCGGAACCTCTGAGCTACTATACAAAGGGGCGGACCTTGTAAGAGAGCGGGTGGCGACCAGCGTGGATGGGCAGGTAGTCACAGCAGATAACCTAGGTAGTCTCTGGATGAACGGGCAGGGAGTCGCGGCAAGTGACCGAGGCAATCTCTGGATGAGTGGGCAGGAGGTCATGGCAAGTGACCGGGGCAGTCTCTGGAAGAGTGGGCAGGAGGTCACGGCAAGTGACCGGGGCAGTCTCTGGAAGAGTGGGCAGGAGGTCACGGCAAGTGACCGGGGCAGTCTCTGGAAGAGTGGGCAGGAGGTCACGGCAAGTGACCGGGGCAGTCTCTGGAAGAGTGGGTAGGAGGTCACGGCAAGTGACCGGGGCAGTCTCTGGATGAGTGGGTAGGAGGTCACGGCAAGTGACCGGGGCAGTCTCTGGAGGAGTGTAGATACGACCTGTGATGGCTGAGCCTCCAGGTAGGCTAGCAGGCAGGTAACAGATGGGCGCTCCCAGGTGAGCAGGCAGGCAGGTAACAGATGAGCGCTCCCAGGTGAGCGGGCAGGCAGGTAACAGATGAGCGCTCCCAGGTGAGCGGGCAGGCAGGTAACAGATGAACGCTCCCAGGTGAGCGGGCAGGCAGGTAACAGATGAGCGCTCCCAGGTGAGCGGGCAGGCAGGTAACGGATGAGCGCTCCCAGGTGAGCGGGCAGGCAGGTAACAGATGAGCGCTCCCAGGTGAGCGGGCAGGCAGGTAACAGATAGCGACAGACAGGTATCTGGCAAAGACCCTGAGGACTGAAGCAGAGTAGTGAACTGTGCAACAACATTGCTCGGGCACCTCCATTTTGGAGGAGGGGCCTTATATAAGGTGAAGTCCTCCTGCCATTGGCCGGGGACTCCTTAGGACGACGCGCGCAGCCCCTTTAAGAGGGAGGGCAGCGCCCGCACGCGCGCCCTAAGCACAGAGGCAGGAAAGGAGCGTGCGCCACCAGCAGAGCGGCAGGAGGACGCCGGACCTGGAGCAGAGGGGTGAGGGGACAGCGTCCCTGCCTGGCAGAGGGCAGGGACGCCGAGGACGCTGGACCTGGAGCAGAGGGGTGAGGGGAACAGCGTCCCTGCCTAGCAGAGGGCAGGGATGCCGACGCCGGCGCTACAGCACCCCCCCCTTTAGGCCCCCCCTTTTTTAGGCTAGAAAGAAATTTAGCTAGGATGAGAGGGGCATGGATGTTCTCCCGAGGCTCCCACGTCCTCTCCTCAGGACCAAACCCCTTCCAATCCACCAAAAAATAGGTCTTCCTTCTTACCCTTTTGGTGGCCAAAATGTTCTCTACCTCAAATTCGTTTTCAGCTGAAACCGGAGCAGGAGGCGTACCTGTAGACTTGGAAAAAGAGTTAAGTACCACCAGTTTGAGTAGAGATACATGGAAGGAGTTAGGGATCCACAAGTTGACCGGCAGTTTCAATTTATAGGCCACTGGGTTGATTTGACTGATGACCTCCAAAGGACCGATGAATCGAGGCCCTAACTTATAGGAAGGAATCTTGAGCCGGACATACTTGGACGAGAGCCAGACCTTATCCCCAGGACGGAATTGAGGAGGATCCAGACGTTTTTTGTCAGCATGTCTTTTCATACGCTCGGATGACAGAAGGAGTGCGGACCGGGTACTCTCCCATATGGAGGAAAATTTGTTAACAAGAGATTCCGCAGCCGGATTGTCCACTGAGATGGAGACGGGAAATGGGATCCGAGGATGCTGACCGAAGACTACAAAAAACGGGGATTTGGAGGAAGATTCGCTCTCGTGATTGTTGTAAGAAAATTCGGCCCATGGCAGGAGATCCACCCAGTCAGAATGGTGGACATTAACGAAGTGCCGGAGGTAACTGGTCAGGATCTGATTGACCCGCTCAACTTGACCATTGGACTGTGGGTGGTAGGCGGAGGAGAAGTCCAAGGTGACGTCTAGCAATTTACAAGTGGCTCTCCAGAAACGTGAGGTGAACTGTACCCCTCGATCCGACACAATATGGCGGGGCAGGCCATGAAGACGGAAGATGTGGCGGATAAAGTCTTTAGCCAGCTTGGGTGCAGACGGGAGGCCTGGCAGGGGAATAAAGTGAGCCATCTTGGAAAAGCGGTCAACGACCACCCAAATGACCGTACAACCGGCAGAAACGGGGAGGTCCGTTATGAAGTCCATGGCTATATGCTGCCAGGGAGCAGCGGGTACAGGAAGCGGAAGGAGACGACCGGCAGGCAGATGTCTCGGAACCTTGTTGCGGCCACATGAGGCACAGGCAGAAACAAAGTCTATTACGTCCTTGTGCAGGGTAGGCCACCAGTAATGCCGAGTAATAAGCTGGAGGGTCTTTTTTTGACCGGCGTGGCCAGCTAATTTAGACGAATGGCCCCAGTGTAGGATTCTCTCCCGATCGGGTACCGATACGAACGTCTTACCGGGAGGGAGACGATTTAGACTCACGGGAGCCACCTGCATTACTCTGGCGGGATCGATGATATGTTTCGGTTCCTCCTCGAGATCCGACACCAGGAAGGATCGGGACAAGGCGTCCGCCTTGATGTTCTTGTCTGCTGGGCGAAAATGTAGAACAAAATCGAAACCAGCAAAAAACAATGACCACCGGGCCTGACGCGGGTTAAGTCTCTGGGCATGCTGGAGGTATGCCAAGTTTTTGTGGTCCGTGTAAATAATTACCGGATGAAGAGCCCCCTCGAGTAGGTAACGCCACTCCTCCAATGCCAGCTTGATGGCCAATAACTCTCGGTCTCCTATGGAATAATTGCGCTCAGAAGAGGAGAAGAGTTTGGAGAAGAAGCCACAAGTGACCATCCTCCCGGAAGATGATTTTTGAGTAAGTACCGCTCCGGCTCCAGAGGAGGAAGCGTCAACCTCCATGAAGAACTGCTTGTTGCCGTCCGGGCGATGCAGCACCGGGGCGGAAGAGAAGGCCTGCTTTAAGGAAAGAAAGGCCTCCTCTGCTTCGGGCGTCCACTCTTTGGGGTTAGTACCCTTACGGGTAAGTGCGGAAATTGGGCCAGTCCGGGAAGAGAAGTGCGGTATGAAGAGGCGGTAGTAGTTGGTGAAGCCCAGGAACCGCTGAATGGCCTTCAATCCCTCCGGTCGGGGCCATTTCTCGATGGCCGACAGTTTCTCTGGATCCATTCGTAGGCCGGTCTGAGAAATAACGTAGCCCAAAAACGGCAGCGAGGTCTGCTCAAAGAGGCATTTCTCAAATTTAGCGAAGAGGTGATTCTGCCTGAGCCTGAGCAGAATCTGACGAGCGTCCCTCCGGTGAGTCTGGAGATCCGGAGAGAAGACCAAGATGTCGTCCAGGTACACCACTACGCAGGAGTAGAGAAGGTCCCGGAAGATGTCATTGACCAACTCTTGAAAGACGGCAGGAGCATTACAGAGACCAAAGGGCATCACTAGATATTCATAGTGGCCGTCCCGGGTGTTAAATGCAGTCTTCCATTCATCCCCTTGACGGATACGGACTAGGTTGTACGCCCCACGGAGATCCAGTTTGGTGAAGATTCTAGCCCCCCTCAAATGATCAAATAATTCTGGAATGAGCAGAAGGGGGTATTTATTCTTCACCGTGATCTGGTTAAGACCTCTATAGTCTATACAGGGGCGAAGAGAGCCGTCCTTCTTTTTTACGAAAAAGAAGCCTGTTCCTGCCGGGGAGGTAGATTTCCGGATGAATCCCCTGGCCAAATTCTCCTCGATATATTCGGACATCGACCGGTCTCAGCAGCGGATAATGGGTAAATACGCCCACGGGGAGGCGTAGTACCAGGTAACAGGTCGATAGGACAATCGTATGGTCTGTGAGGAGGTAATGTCTCTGCCTCTTTTTTATTAAAGACATCAGCAAATGACCAATAGGGGATTGGAAGTCCAGGTAGATTAGTTGGGGTAGGAGAAGGACAGACAGGATGAACAGGAACCAAACACGTCTTATGACAATCCTGTCCCCAGCGAAGAACCTCTCCGGTCTGCCAGTCGAGCACGGGTCCATGTCTCTGGAGCCAAGGAAGCCCTAGTAAGAGGGCGTGAGAGAGTCCAGGCAGAACATGAAAAGAGATGCTCTCAGAATGCAGCATTCCCACTTGCAGAGTTATGGGTTCGGTGATGAGTTGGATGGGGTGTGGTAAAAGACCCCCGTCCACAGCAGCGACTGATAATGGTACAACCAGAGGTTTGGTGGGAATGCGGTATTTTTCTACCAGGGACTGTGACATAAGATTCCCGGCTGCTCCAGAGTCAAGTTGGGCTAGTTCAAAATAACGATTTTCCCCACAGAGAATGGAGACTGACAGCAGCAGAGATGGAGAGGCTTTCTCTTTGTCTAGGTCGACCTCTCTGAGCGAACCTAGACACAGGCGTTTCCCGACCTCTCTGGACAGGTACGAATCCGATGCTCCTTACTGCCACAGTAGAAGCAACTCCCCTCAGCACGGCGTAAGTCCTGACGGGTTTTGACCATCTTGGTCTGGTCGACCTGCATAGCCTCAGGAGAGTGTAATTGGGGAGAAACGGAGGGAGTGACGGGTTTCTGAAACGTAGGAGCTAGACGTGGAAACCTCCTCTCACGGGTGACCTCTTTGGCCCGCTCCTGGAACCGTAGGTCAATCCGGGTGGCGAGAGTTATAAGGTCATCGAGAGTGGTAGGAATGTCCCGACCGGCGAGTTCATCTTTAATACGGCCGGACAAACCCTCCCAGAAAACGGATACCAGAGCGTCGTTGTCCCAGGCCAGCTCCGATGCAAGGGTACGAAACCGTATGGCATATTGGCCCACGGTGAGATTTCCCTGACGGAGGCGTAGCAGAGATGATGCGGTTGAGATCTTTCGTCCGGGTTCGTCAAAGACTTTCCGAAAAGCCGCGAGAAAGGCAGACAGGTCGGACACCAGAGGATCTCCTCTCTCCCAAAGAGGATTCAGCCAGGCCAGGGCCTCCCCAGTGAGATGGGACATGATGAAGGCAATTTTGGCCCGGTCGGAGTTAAACTGGTGGGAGAGAAGTTCAAAGTGCAGAGTGCACTGATTAATGAAGCCCCGAGCCTGAGCAGGGTCGCCTCCGAAGCGAGGAGGTGCGGAGAGCCGGGGTCCGTGACAGGAGCCCATGGTATTGGGGAGCAGAGGGACTGCCGGATTGCGAGTCATGGCACTAGCGGTGGTTGCTGGTGGAGCTGTCAGAGTGTCCAGGCGAGAATTGACATTCCGCAGGTGACCCAGGATGGACTCCTGTTGAGACTTCTGACGGGACAGTTCATGACACAGGTCCGAGATGGAGGGAACTTGGGCGCCACCGGGTTCCATGGCCCGAGCAAACTGTAACAGGTCTGGGAGGCGGAACCTCTGAGCTACTATACAAAGGGGCGGACCTTGTAAGAGAGCGGGTGGCGACCAGGGTGGATGGGCAGGTAGTCACAGCAGATAACCGAGGTAGTCTCTGGATGAACGGGCAGGGAGTCGCGGCAAGTGACCGAGGCAGTCTCTGGATGAGTGGGCAGGAGGTCACGGCAAGTGACCGGGGCAGTCTCTGAAGAGTGGGCAGGAGGTCACGGCAAGTGACCGGGGCAGTCTCTGGAAGAGTGGGTAGGAGGTCACGGCAAGTGACCGGGGCAGTCTCTGGAGGAGTGTAGATACGACCTGTGATGGCTGAGCCTCCAGGTAGGCTAGCAGGCAGGTAACAGATGGGCGCTCCCAGGTGAGCAGGCAGGCAGGTAACAGATGAGCGCTCCCAGGTGAGCGGGCAGGCAGGTAACAGATGAGCGCTCCCAGGTGAGCGGGCAGGCAGGTAACAGATAGCGACAGACAGGTATCTGGCAAAGACCCTGAGGACTGAAGCAGAGTAGTGAACTGTGCAACAACATTGCTCGGGCACCTCCATTTTGGAGGAGGGGCCTTATATAAGGTGAAGTCCTCCGGCCATTGGCCGGGGACTCCTTAGAACGATGCGCGCAGCCCCTTTAAGAGGGAGGGCAGCGCCCGCGCGCGCGCCCTAAGCACAGAGGCAGGAAAGGAGCGTGCGCCGCCAGCAGAGCGGCAGGAGGACGCCGGACCTGGAGCAGAGGGGTGAGGGGAGCAGCGTCCCTGCCTGGCAGAGGGCAGGGACGCCGAGGACGCGGGACCTGGAGCAGAGGGGTGAGGGGAACAGCGTCCCTGCCTGGCAGAGGGCAGGGACGCCGACGCCGGCGCTACAATAGGTATGTCATGCCCTTCTAAAACCAAAAAAGTGCGAAGCCGACACGGCCAGTCCGTTCCTGCCCGTGCGACCTGCGTGTCGCCAGGTTTGTGCCAGAGCTGCGGTGGACCCTGACGGCCAGCCCCCCTCTTCCAATACTGGTGCCTGTCCGCTGGTGGGTCGAGCGAGCCCCCTGCGGTGGAGGCAGGTCTAATCTTTTTCATTTAAATTGTCTCTCTAATTTGAATGAGTACACTTTAAATCCTTTTACAAGGATCTATTGGAGGGCAAGTCTCATGCCAGCAGCCGCTGTAATGCCAGCTCCAGTAGCATCCAGTAAAGCTGCTGTAGTTAAAAAGCTTTTATAAGGATCGAGCTTGGCGGTCCACCGCAAGGCGTCCTACTGCCACTCACAGCCCCTGTGCCTTGGGGTGCCTCCCCGCTGCTCTTCACTGATTGTCCCGGGGGCCCGAAGCATTTCCTTTGAAACAATTAAGTGTCCAAAGTACAGGTGGTGTAGCTTCCTTAACAGCTGGGTTAATCCGCTAACTAGCAGACACTGCTACTAGGCCCAAAATTATTGTCTGGGCTAGATGCAGTTAAAAATGTGTAATTAGATCTACAGCCGGTGGCTACTCCGCTGACTAGCAGACATTGCTACTAGGCCCAAAATTATTGTCTGGGTTAGATGCAGTTAAAAATTTGTAATTAGATCTACAGCCGGTGGCTACTCCGCTGACTAGCAGACACTCAAGCTTTGGATCAGACCTCTAATTCCCAGGCTATAGTATGAGTAAACAGCTCTAGTCTTCACACTCAACCATCAGTGTTACCCCAAGCCATAGTGTATGTAGTTTCTTACGGTTAAAAGGGGGGTGGGGAAAGACCATACCCACCTGTAATTGACGATGCCAACGTCACGTAAAGCAAAAAAAGAGTCTCCATTTTTTCAAAAAATTTGGGGCACAGACACCACTTAAGTAACATCAATTGCCCCAGAGTGGCTTAAAACGGTTGCTGAGGTGATTTTACCAAATCCTCAAGCTTTTACTCTCCCCAGGATGACACAGAGGTAGAAAAGTCCTTGCGGATCCATGATTTGTTCATCTTTATGAACGTGAGTCTGTTTACATTCTCAGTGGACAGCCGCGTGCGCTTATCTGTCAGCACACCACCAGCAGTGCTGAACACACGTTCAGAGAGAACGCTGGCTGCGGGGCTTGACAAGATCTCCAAGGCGTGAGTGGCGAGCTCCGGCCATTTATCCAGATTGGAAGCCCAAAAAGAGCAAGGGTCCAGTGACACAGTCATGGCTTCCATGTTCAGTTGGAGATACTCCTGTACCATCATCTCTAGGCGTTGACTATGTGTCTGACTTCTTGTCTCCTGTGGTCTTGCAAAGGATGGGCTAAAAAACTGGTGAAAGGATTCCGCAAAATTGCTGTTAACACCAGCAGATACTGTGTTTCTGTTCCGGTTTGAGTGCTGGAGACTCGACAGTCCCACGGTTGGCAAGTTAGAACTGTGAGATTCACTACGTGCACCACTGGTGTTTTGTGGAAAAACACATGTAAGATTCTGCAACAGTCTCTGCTGATACTCCTGCATGCGTGAATCCCTTTCTATGGCAGGAATTATTTTGGCAAATTTACTTTTGTACCGGGGATCTAACAGTGTGGCTACCCAGTAGTCAGGATTATTTCGAATTCTGACAATTCGAGGGTCATGTTGCAGGTAGTGCAGCAAGAAGGCACTCATGTGTCTTGCACATCCAGGAGCACCAAGTACCTGTTGTGTTGGTGGCGAGGTACGAATCATGCTTCCTTCCTCTGCCCTCTCCCCCCAACCTCGCACAACAGAAATGTGATCAAGATCTCCCTCATGTGATGAGTCTTCCATGCCCAATGCCAGTTCGTCCTCCACTTCTTCCTGGGCTCCTGCACCTTCCTCACTAGTTTGGCTGCTACCATGCACCCTGGTTAATCCCTCTCCCCCACCCTCCCATGCCAGCCGCCTTGGTGCTGCCGACCGTCTGGACCTTGCAGATGTTAGCCCTTCCGCATACAACTCTGTTATGTTTCGGTAGCTGAGGAGAGCAGGCAAAAACGGCAATACACCAGAGAGGTTGGAATCTATTGGATTGTAGTACCCTGACTAACTACCACAACTAAAGGCAGCCGTGGAGCGTTCCTACGTTGGTCCTAGACGCCTCGTCACAACCTGAAAGATTAACTACACCTAAAGATAGAAAGAGGAAAGCTATCTGCCCCGGAGCAGATCCCCAAAGAACATAGGAAGCCCCCAAACATGTAATGGCGGTTAGACAAGAGGAAATACAGACACAGACAGAAAATAGTATGAGCAAACGCTGGGGCCCAATCTGCCTAGACAGAAAAGGATAGAAAGGATACTCACTGCAATCCAAAAAAAACCTAAAAAATGCCAACGCTACTGATTGCAAAAACACCTGAGATCACACGACCTCTACCACCTAAATCAGTTCTCTGGTGTAACAAAACTAAGCCGCAGCCACTGAAAAAACTGGAAAAGGCAAATGAACAAATAACAATGGCTCCAGAGAAACTGAGAGGAGCCCAAGCAACCTGGCTAACCTCACAGAAATGCAGAGAAATATGCAAATGGTAAGCACAAAAACAAAAACAGAAATTATCTTATCTGAAAGCAGAAGAAGAGGCAAGACACAGCAAGCTTCCAAGTGAACCAGGAACCTGTTGTGAATGTGTTAGAAATGAATTCTGAGCGGGAGCTCCCTCTGGTGGTTACAAACAGTACTGAACCATTCAATGAAGATTGTGAAGATTGGCGATCAGGAGTTACAGACTGGTCTTATATAAGGGAGGTTCCCTCCCATCAGGGTTGCCGGTGATCAATTGTTCTTGTCTCAACTTTGGTTCCTGGTTCTCTTGGAAGCTTGCTGTGTTTTGCCTGCATCTTCTGCTAACAGATAAGATTTTTCCTGCTTGTATTTTTGTGCTTGCTTTTTGCATTGTTTCCTGCACTCTTGTGGAGGTCAGCTAGGTCCCCTCCGGGGGGCTTGTGCTCCTCTCAGTTTATCTGAGCCTCTGTTATTTGTTCATTTGCCTTTTCCAGTTTTTTCAGTGGCTGCGGCTTAGTTTTGTTACACCAGAGAACTAATTTAGGTGGTAGAGGTCGTGTGATCTCAGGTGTTTATGTAATTAGTAGGGTTGGTACTTTTTAGAGTTTTTTGGGATTGCAGTAAGTGCCCTTCCTATCCTTTTCTTTCTAGGAAGATTGGGCCCCAACATTTGCTCATACTATTTTCTGTCTGTGTCTGTATTTCCTCTTGTCTAACCGCCATTACATGTTTGGGGGCTTTCAATTTTCTTTGGGATCTGCTCCGGGGCAGATAGTTTTCCTCTTTCTATCTTTAGGTGTAGTTAGCTTCTCAGGCTGTGACGAGGCGTCTAGGACCAACGTAGGTATGCTCCACGGCTGCCTTTAGTTGTGGTGGTTAGTCAGGGTACTGCAATCCAGTAGATTCCAACCTCTCTGGTGTATTGCCGTTTTTGCCTGCTCTCCTCAGCTACCAAAACATAACAGGAACCACAGTTGAGACAAGAACAATTGATCACCGGCAACCATGATGGGAGGGAACCTCCCTTATATCAAGCCAGTCTGTGAATCCTGATTGCCAATCCTCATTGAATGGTTCGGTACTGTTTGTAACCACCAGAGGGAGCTTCTGCTCAGAATTCATTTCCAAAACATTCACAACACAACTCCTCCTCCTCTACTTCCTCCACCTCCTCTTGTTCCACCACCTGACTCCGAATTCTGTTTAACATCTGCTCCAGCATGTAAATCACCGGAATAGTCATGCTGATAATGGCATCGTCATCACTAAACATCTTCATGGCCATTTCAAAACTGTGCAGAAGGGTGCATAGGTCCATGATCTGAGACCACTCCTCCAGCGTGATTTGCCCCACCTCTGGATCTCGTTGGCCCAGGCTATAATTCAGAACGTATTGCACCAGGGCTTGTCTGTGCTGCCACAGTCGCTGCAACATGTGCAGAGTAGAA
Source organism: Oophaga sylvatica (assembly GCA_033576555.1). Classification (NCBI taxonomy): domain Eukaryota; kingdom Metazoa; phylum Chordata; class Amphibia; order Anura; family Dendrobatidae; genus Oophaga; species Oophaga sylvatica. The sequence goes on along the minus strand of JARQOD010000005.1, from coordinate 427,813,491 downwards.
TTCCACCATGTTGGCACATCACATTTTAGCCGGTGAAGTGGCAGGCCCAACGACTTCTGTAGAGATGTAAGTTGCTGAGCTGCGGGATGCGAACGGCGGAAGTGAGCACACAGCGACCGTGCCCTCTGCAGAAGGCCATGTAGTCTGGGATAGTGGGCTAAAAATTGCTGGACAACCAGGTTCAACACGTGAGCCATACAAGGCAAGTGTGTGACATTGCCCCGGCGAAGGGCCGCACCCAGGTTTGCGGCATTGTCGCACACGGCCTTCCCTGGTTGCAGGTCCAGTGGAGACAACCATTCATGAAACTGGTTCTCCAGAGCTGACCACAACTCCTCAGCTGTGTGACTCACATTTCCCAGACATTTCAACGTAAAAACCGCCTGATTACGTTGAGCCCTTCTGCCAGCATAGCAAGGAGGTGTGCAGGATCCCTTCTGCGCAGTTAGAAAGCCCGTGGCATGACCAGACAGGTTTTGGGTGCAGGTGGAGGACCGAGAGGAGGTTGAGGAGGCAGAAGCAGTGGAGGAACTTCGAGATAAAGAGGATTGATGCACAACTCGTGGGGACAGCAAGACTTGGACAGCAGCCCCTTGTCTTGCTGTCACCATAGTTACCCAGTGCCCAGTCAGCGACATGTAACGCCCCTGTCCATGCCTACTCGTCCAAGTGTCTGTGGTAAAATGCACCCTGTCACACACTGAGTTTCTCAAAGAAGAGGTGATGTTGTGTGCGACATGCTGGTGGAGCACAGGCACACCTTTCTTTGAGAAGTAGTGCCGACTGGGCATCTGGTACTGGGGCACTGCGACGGACCTAAGGTCTCGAAAATCCTCTGTGTCCACAAGGCGGAAAGGCAGCATTTCTGTAGCCAAGAGCTTGCAGATGGTGAAATTCAACCTCTTAGCTTTCTCTGTTATGTTTCGGTAGCTGAGGAGAAATTGCAAAAATAGCAAAGTAGTAATACACCAGAGAGGCTGGAAACTGTTGGATTGCAGTACCCTAAACTAACCGCCACACTAGAAGTAGCCGTGGAGCGTACCTACGGTGATCCTAGACGCCTCGTCACAGCTGGAGAGATAACTACACCTAAAGGCAGAAAGATGAAAGCTATCTGCCCCGGAGCAGAACCCCCAAAGAAATAGGAAGCCCCCAAACATGTAATGGCGGTTAGACAAGAAGAAAATACGGACACAGACAGAAAATAGAATGAGCAAACGCTGGGGCCCAATCTGTCTAGATAGAAAAGTATAGGATAGAATTCAGACTGCAGCCCAAAAAAACCCTGACAAAAATACCAACACTTCTGATTAACAAAAAACCTGAGATCACACGATCTCTACCACCTAAATCAGATCTCTGGTGTAACACACAGAAACTCAGCAAACAAAAAGTGACAAAGGAACAGAGCAAAAGTGCAAACACAAACTGAGCACAATTGCAGCGCCAGACCCAAAAGGGGACCAGGCTGAAGTCCACTGCAAGCAGCAAACCAGCAAGGAAAATCCAACCAGAGGAAAAAAAACAGTAAATCACTTATCTGAATGAGAGCAGGAATGCAAGCTGAGCTCCAAGCAAGACCTAGAAGAACAATTGATTACCGGAAAGGCTGAAGGGAACTCAGGTCACTTATATCAGACCATTCAGAGCCAGCTGAAGGCCATTCAGTAATTAGTTCATTACCCTCAGCAACCCCGGAGGGACCCCCAGCTCAGCAGTTGCCTCCAGAGTATTCACAACATTTCTCATGGCTAGGAGGAAATGGTCTTTTACTTGTCCACATCTGAGGGACCGAGAGCTGGCTGTTGTGCATAGAAGGGGTTGAGTAGGGTGTCCCCGGACAACTGATGGTCTGTGAGGAAGATGCAGGCGCAAAAGTTAGGTTGCCATGATCCAAAGGTGGTGCTCTCGATGTCGGAGAGCGCTCAACACCAGCTGGTGTTTCCACTTCCAAATGAACTGATGATCTGCCAATCTGGCTGTTGCTGGTAAAGAGGTGCCAGGTCTGCGTCTCAAAACAGGTCTGACTGCTGTCCCCCCTGTCACAGAGGATGAAGAGGCTGCGGTCGCGGATGCACAAGATGGGGCAGACGGTGGTTGGGCCGGCCTGCTAGGCCGCATTGTAGCACAGTGAGCTTGCCACTGCAACTTATGCTTCATATCCATGTGACGGTTCATGCATGAAGTACTCAAACTATGGATTTTTTGGCCTCTACTTAGCTTTTGGTCACAAATGTTACAGATAACCCGAGTTGGGTCATACTTATCCATGTTAAAAAAATGCCCAGGCTATGCAAGGCTTAGAACCCATGCGACCTGAAGAGCCACCTTGACTTGTGGTCAGAGGCAGAGTTGTGGTTGAGGATGCAGTTGGTAACGTGCTTCCAGTACTACGTCTCTGTCCAGGAAGGCGCACCCTGACCTCGTTGTCACTCGAATCCTCCTCCACCTCCTCTGCTGACCTCATCGACTGTCTGACTGTGGGTTGACAGTAAGTGGGATCTGCAACCTCGTCATCATCACCCTGTGTGTTCTCACACACGTCGTCCTCAGAGCCAACCTCTTCCTGCCCTGACACAAAACTCAAGTTGTCGCTCAAATCAGGTATTTGAGTCTCATCATCGTCTTCCTCATTGTCTCCACCAACAGGAGTTACAGTTTGGGAACGAGGGTCCACATTATGCTCAGAACCTTCTTCATCTGGTCCTGGATCCGACTCATAAACATTCTGGGCATCAGTGCAGATCATTTCCTCGTCTGGATTCACAGAAGCTGTGAAAATGACCTCTGATTCCCAGGCTATAGTATGAGTAAACAGCTCTGCAGACTCAACCATCTGTTCCACCCCATACTCAGACGGGCAGTTGGAGACTTGGGAGCTGTGAGGAAGCAAATGCAATTGGGGTGACACCTCTGTGGACTGGAGTATTTGTGATGTTGAAGTTGAGGTGGAGAGCCGACTTAAAGGAGCACTTGATATCTGTTGAAGCATCTTTTTTTTTTGTGCCTCATCTGGAATTAGTAGCAATGGGCGTGCCCGTAAGAAAGGGATCGTACCACATTGTCCACTAAAAGAAGTAGACATCTTAGTTTGGCTGGAAGATGGTCTTTCTTCTGCAGATGTTACTGTTGCTTTAACACCTACCCCACGGACACAACATTTTTTGCCCTTCACAACATGCCTATTCCCCTTTCCACCAGCAGCAGGCCTTTAGCAAAAAATTATGAGTATTTCAATGCTGGTGGAGCTTTGTATAGATTGCCTAATACAATGAGTACCACAGACTGCTACTCAGCCCACAATTTTTCTACAGGCAAGATGCAGATAGAAATTCTTTTTTTGTTAACGCTGGTGGAGCTTTGTATAGATGGCCTAACACAATGAGTACCACAGACTGCTACTATGCCCACAATTATATTACAGGCAAGATGCAGCCAAAAATTTAGTATTTCAATGCTGGTGGAGCTTTGTATAGATGGCCTAATAGAATGAGTTACCACGCATTGCTACTATGCCCAAAATTATTGTCCAGGGAAGATGCAGATAGAAATTCTTTTTTTTCTAAGGCTGGTGGAGCTTTGTATAGATGGCCTAATAAATGAGTACCACACACTGCTACTATGCCCAAAATTATTGTCCAGGCAAGATGCAGATAAAAATTATTTTTTTAAAAAACTCTGGTGGAGCTTTGTATAGATGCCTACTGCTTGGCATATGTATAGATTGGCCTAATACAATGATTACACAGCTGCTATCAGGCCAAATTAGTAACCATGCAAATGAAGAGAATTCTTTTTTCTACGGTGAGTTTGTTAGATGCAATGAACTGTGTACCAACTACTCTGCTACTATGCCACCAATATTTACAGGCAATTTGCAGCTCCAAATCTGTGTATTTCATGACTGGTGGAGTTTGTATAGAATGGCCTAATGCAATGGTCCACGCATGTCTCACTGCACATTCCCCAAAAATCAATTTCCCAATCTATGCGCAATAGGATGCAGTTTGAAACATTGGTATTTATGCTGGTGGACTTGTTATTGGCCTAAGAATGAGACCACAACTTCTTGCCCACAATATTTCTGTCATGGCAAGATGCGTAGAAAATACTTGTTTTCAACTATGTGAGCTTTGTAATAGTGCAATAAATGTAGTCCACAACTGCTACTCAACCCAAATTTGCTCAGGGAGCTGCAGAAAAATCTATTGTTTTTTAACTGTGGTGGAGCTTTGATAGATGCCTAATGAAGGGAGACACAGACTGCTATAGCCCACAATTATATCTGCAAGATGCAGCAAATTATGGTATTTTATGTGTGGAGTTTGTATAGATGGCCTAATAAATGAGTACCACATTGCCACTAAGCCCAAATTATTTCATGGAAGATGCTTTGCAAATTACTGTTTTTAACGCTGCTGGACATTTTTGTGGCCCTAAACATGATTACCAACAGCCTGTACTATGCCCAAATTAATTGATCAGCAAGATGCGCAAAAAATTTTTATATTTAAGCTGGTGGAGCTTTGTATAGATGGCCTAATAGAATGATACCACAATGCTACTATGCCCACAATTATTTTACAGGCAAGATGCAGATAGAAATTCTTTTTTTTTTAACTCTGGTGGAGCTTTGTATAGATGGCCTAATAGAATGAGTACCACACAATGCTACTATGCCCACAATTATTCTACAGGCAAGATGCAGCCAAAAAATTATGAGTATTTCAACTGGTGGAGCTTTGTATAGATGCCTAATACAATGAGTACCACAGACTCTACTAGCCCACAATTATTCTACAGGCAAGATGCAGAAGAAATTTTTGTATTTTTAACGCTGGTGGAGCTTTGTATAGATGGCCTAAACAATGAGTACCACAGACTGCTACTAGCCCACAATTATTTCTACAGGCAAGATGCAGCATAAAATTATGCGTATTTCTAACTGGTGGAGCTTTGTATAGATGGCCTAAACAATGAGTACCACAGACTACTACTATGCCCACAATTATTTACAGGCAAGATGCAGCAAAAAATTATGAGTATTTCAATGCTGGTGGAGCTTTGTATAGATGGCCTAATAAATGAGTACCACAGCTGCTACTATGCCCAAATTATTCTCAGGCAAGATGCAGAAAAATTTGTATTTCAATGCTGGTGGAGCTTTGTATAGATTGGCCTAATACAATGAGTACCACACACTCTACTATGCCCACAATTATTCTACAGGCAAGATGCAGATAAAATTATTTTTTTTAACTCTGGTGGAGCTTTGTATAGATGGCCTAATAGAATGAGTACCACACATGCTACTAGCCCACAATTATTCTACAGGCAAGATGCAGCAAAAATTATGATATTTCAATGCTGGTGGAGCTTTGTATAGATGGCCTAATACAATGAGTACCACAGACTGCTACTATGCCCACAATTATTTACAGCAAGATGCAGCAAAAAATTATGAGTATTTCAATGCTGGTGGAGCTTTGTATAATTGCCTATACAATGAGTACCACAGACTGCTACTCAGCCCACAATTTTTCACAGGCAAGATGCAGATAGAAATTCTTTTTTTTAACGCTGGTGGAGCTTGTATAGATGGCCTAACACAATGAGTACCACAGACTGCTACTATGCCCACAATTATATTACAGGCAAGATGCAGCAAAAAATTATGAGTATTTCAATGCTGGTGGAGCTTTGTATAGATGGCCTAATAGAATGAGTACCACGCTGCTACTATGCCCAAAATTATGTCAGGAAGATGCAGATAGAAATTCTTTTTTTTAAGGCTGGTGGAGCTTGTATAGATGGCCTAATAGAATGAGTACCACACACTGCTACTATGCCCAAAATTATGTCCAGGCAAGATGCAGAAAAAATTATTTTTTTAAAAACTCTGGTGGAGCTTTGTATAGATGGCCTATAGAATGAGTACCACAATGCTACTATGCCCAAAATTATTGTCCAGGCGAGATGCAGATAAAAATTATTTTTTTTAACGCTGGTGGAGCTTTGTATAGATAGCCTAATGCAATGATACCACAGACTGCTACATGCCCACAATTATATTACAGGCAAGATGCAGCAAAAATTATGCGTATTTCTACACTGGTGGAGCTTTGTATAGATGGCCTATACAATGATACACAGACTATACTATGCCCACAATTATCTACAGCAAGATGCAGCAAAAAATTATGAGTATTTTAACGTGCTGGACTTTTTATAGATGGCCTAATAGAAGAGTACCACAGACTGCTACTATGCCCAAATATTGTCCAGCAAGATGCAGATAGAATTTTTTTTTTTTTTTTTAAGCTGTGGAGCTTGTATAGATGTCTAATAGATGAATACACACACTGCTACTAGCCCACAATTATTTACAGCAAGATGCAGATAGAAATTCTTTTTTTTAACTCTGGTGAGCTTTGTATAGATGCCTAATAGAATGAGTACCACACAATGCTACTATGCCCAAATTATTCTACAGGCAAGATGCAGCAAAAATTATGAGTATTTCAATGCTGGTGGAGCTTTGTATAGATGGCCTAATACAATGAGTACCACAGACTGCTACTATGCCACAATTATTCTACAGGCAAGATGCAGCAAAAAATTATGAGTATTTCAATGCTGGTGGAGCTTTGTATAGATTGCCTAATACAATGAGTACCACAGACTGCTACTCAGCCCACAATTTTTCTACAGGCAAGATGCAGATAGAAATTCTTTTTTTTTTAACGCTGGTGGAGCTTTGTATAGATGGCCTAACACAATGAGTACCACAGACTGCTACTATGCCCACAATTATATTACAGGCAAGATGCAGCCAAAAAATTATGAGTATTTCAATGCTGGTGGAGCTTTGTATAGATGGCCTAATAGAATGAGTACCACGCATTGCTACTATGCCCAAAATTATTGTCCAGGAAGATGCAGATAGAAATTCTTTTTTTTTAAGGCTGGTGAGCTTTGTATAGATGGCCTAATAGAATGAGTACCACACACTGCTACTATGCCCAAAATTATTGTCCAGGCAAGATGCAGATAAAAATTATTTTTTTAAAAACTCTGGTGGAGCTTTGTAAGATGCCTAATAGAATGAGTACCATACAATGCTACTATGCCCAAAATTATTGTCCAGGCGAGATGCAGATAAAAATTATTTTTTTAACGCTGGTGGAGCTTTGTATAGATAGCCTAATGCAATGAGTACCACAGACTGCTACTATGCCCACAATTATATTACAGGCAAGATGCAGCAAAAATTATCGTATTTCTACACTGGTGGAGCTTTGTATAGATGGCCTAATACAATGAGTACCACAGACTACTACATGCCCACAATTATTCTACAGGCAAGATGCAGCAAAAAATTATGAGTATTTTAACGCTGCTGGACATTTTTATAGATGGCCTAATAGAATGAGTACCACAACTGCTACTATGCCCAAAATTATTGTCCAGGCAAGATGCAGATAGAATTTTTTTTTTTTTTTTTAAGCTGGTGGAGCTTTGTATAGATGGTCTAATAGAATGAATACCACACACTGCTACATGCCCCATTTTTTACAGGCAAGATGCAGATAGAAATTCTTTTTTTTTTAACTCTGGTGAGCTTTGTATAGATGGCCTAATAGAATGAGTACCACACAATGCTACTATGCCCACAATTATTCTACAGGCAAGATGCAGCAAAAAATTATGAGTATTTCAATGCTGGTGGAGCTTTGTATAGATGGCCTAATACAATGAGTACCACAGACTGCTACTATGCCCACAATTATTCTACAGGCAAGATGCAGCAAAAAATTATGAGTATTTCAATGCTGGTGGAGCTTTGTATAGATTGCCTAATACAATGAGTACCACAGACTGCTACTCAGCCCACAATTTTTCTACAGGCAAGATGCAGATAGAAATTCTTTTTTTTTTAACGCTGGTGGAGCTTTGTATAGATGGCCTAACACAATGAGTACCACAGACTGCTACTATGCCCACAATTATATTACAGGCAAGATGCAGCCAAAAAATTATGAGTATTTCAATGCTGGTGGAGCTTTGTATAGATAGCCTAATAGAATGAGTACCACGCATTGCTACTATGCCCAAAATTATTGTCCAGGGAAGATGCAGATAGAAATTCTTTTTTTTTAAGGCTGGTGGAGCTTTGTATAGATGGCCTAATACAATGAGTACCACACACTGCTACTATGCCCAAAATTATTGTCCAGGCAAGATGCAGATAAAAAATATTTTTTTAAAAAACTCTGGTGGAGCTTTGTATAGATGGCCTAATAGAATGAGTACCATACAATGCTACTATGCCCAAAATTATTGTCCAGGCGAGATGCAGATAAATTTTTTTTTTTTTTAACGCTGGTGGAGCTTTGTATAGATAGCCTAATGCAATGAGTACCACAGACTGCTACTATGCCCACAATTATATTACAGGCAAGATGCAGTCAAAAATTATGTGTATTTCTACACTGGTGGAGCTTTGTATAGATGGCCTAATACAATGAGTACCACAGACTACTACTATGCCCACAATTATCCTACAGGCAAGATGCAGCAAAAAATTCTGAGTATTTCAACGCTGCTGGACATTTTTATAGATGGCCTAATAGAATGAGTACCACAGACTGCTACTATGCCCAAAATTATTGTCCAGGCAAGATGCAGATAGATTTTTTTTTTTTTTTTTAAGGCTGGTGGAGCTTTGTATAGATGGTCTAATAGAATGAATACCACACACTGCTACTATGCCCAAAATTATTGTCCAGGTGTCACGCTGTCTAATGATATGTGTACGATGTCAGTTAACTATTCTTACAGAAACAACACTCTATACAACATATAGTTTAGCAACATCAGCATGTAAATATAGAATAGATTTACCTGACACGATATCCGTTGAACTCAGGGTTAATCTTGAGGACTTGATACGCTGTCACAGGAAAGAGGAGGACCGGGGTCTAACCTGACCCTAAAACTGGGGTCCTAACTAATCCCTCACCTTGGAGGTACTGATAATGGTTCAGAGGTCCAAGTCTCCAGCCTAACCCTGTCTCCTATCAGTCCCTTAACCCTGTAATCAGTCCTAAGAAGGACCCTGATTACCACCAAAGGGATATGGGCTGATCTCTGCTAAATACACAGATTAGACATATAAGACAGACTGGAGAAAACACAGACTCGCATACACACTCAAACACAGAAGGAACATAAATGGTCTGGGATATAAAACTCTAAGCAAGTTGAGCTTAAAACAACTAAGGAGCTCTTTAACTTAAGTCTATCCAGATTCAATCCTATCTGTGGTCTGCATGAAGAATTTCACTGGCAACTCCCCAAGCAGACAACCAGGGATTTAAAGGAAACCAATCAACAAATAATCAATTGCAGCCGGGAGAAACTGCACCCAGTCCCAGAACCGAGCACAGACAGAATTAACTCCCTCACTGCCAAACACAAAGAAACAGCAACTCAGCTGTGAGAAGTCAGAATGTGCAACCGCGACGATCTTCGTGGCGATGCACACATGACACCAGGCAAGATGCAGATAAATATTCTTTTTTATTTAAACTCTGGTGGAGCTTTGTATAGATGGCCTAATAGAATGAGTACCACAGACTGCTACTATGCCCAAAATTATTGTCCAGGCAAGATGCAGATAAAAATTCTTTTTTTTAACGCTGGTGGAGCTTTGTATAGATGGCCTAATACAATGAGTACCACAGACTGCTACTATGCCCACAATTATTCTACAGGCAAGATGCAGCAAAAAATTATGAGTATTTCAACACTGGTGGAGCTTAGTATAGATGGCCTAATACAATGAGTACCACAGACTGCTACTATGCACACAATTATATTACAGGCAAGATGCAGCCAAAAATTATGAGCATTTCAACACTGGTGGAGCTGGCAAAAAGTGATAGCAACTGATGTAACCTAGCCCTCAAAAGGGCTGCAATTACAAACTAGTCCCTCCCTACTCCCTAAACCTTCCTGTCTAACTGCAAATTCGCTTCACAGTCACTGTTAGAAAGATAGCGCTAACAGCAGCAGCAGTGCCGTCTAACACTGTGCTGCAGCAGTGAGAAAATGGTGGCGAGGGGGGAAATGGCTGGGTCTTATACGGCGAGGACATGTGACATACACAGCCAATGACACATGCCCTTGCTTGTGTGAAAAAAAAGCACTTCGCTCCGTGTGTGCGCTGCTGATAGGCTGACAGACTGCACCGCCCACTGGAAATGCGGGAAAGAGAAAAAAAAATGGAGATCTTCATTATTTCTGCAGAGATCCATCCCATGCCCCTACCCCCCGCCGCCTGTACATTCAAACTGTTTATTAACAGTGATTCTCAGCATTACTGTGAAAAAATCCAGTGACGATTTTGGTGCACGAACAGTTATCGAACATAACCTCGAACAGCCGGATTTTTTCAAAATCGTTCGGGTTCGTCAAACAGCTCGAACACCGCCCAAAACAGCTCGAATTTGAGATTGGTGAACAGTTCGCTTTGAACACCGCTCATCTCTAGTCCTAATAGGAATGTGCTCAGTGCCCCCATTTTATGTCTATTTTCACTAACTAATAACTCTCTAACTGGATCCACTAATATGCCCCCATCTAGTGATCCCTTGCAAAGCTATATTTACCCAACTGTAACTACTATACTACAAGTGCACTCCTCTAATGTTCCCAAAGGATGCACTACCTTACCTAACCCTATATACAATACATCACTATATAGTACATGACAGATAGACATATATACATACATATACACATAGCAGCATACAACATTTAAAGGGTTAAAACCTTGACCCTCCTTACAAATGTATTCAATATGAAAATGATTTTACGGTGCATTCAAAAGTCCAGATTTTCTCTTTTAACATCGGAGGACACAGCACTTTACTAGAAAGGATGCCACGGGGCATTTCACCATTTCCTCAAGGAGATGTAGGAAGGAGAGCCTTGCAGCAGAACGCAGAAAGCTCAGACACTCACATAGCAAATGAAGCGCTAATATTCAAAAAGTGGGCCTGGAAACCAAAGGGCTATAATTTAACCTCTATTGTGAGCAAATTATTTTAAGGTTTTCTAAGTTATGTTAATATAACCAAACATTTGCTTAGTGGCAATATAATAACAATTTACAAACAGTACAGAGATTTTTCTTATAATCTATTTAAATCTAGACCTAGAACGATGACAAGGCGTGATTTTCTACATCTAGAGTAAATGGTTAATCATCAGATGGTAACTTTTTACTGCTTCAAGTTTGCAACTTTTTGCTTCAAGATCCTTTGATTATGGGGTTCCCCTGTAAACTTCCCTTGTGTGTCTTTTTATTTTTTTTAACTCTTTATGTACCATTTTATTAATGAGGGTATCTGGCTGACACATACATATATACCCTTAGGGTATGTGCACACGTTGCGGATTTGCTCTTGTAAAAATCTGCGCGGATTCTTCCTCTCTTGGCAGAAAACGATGTGGATTTTCATGCGGATTTCTAAGCTAAATAAAGATATATTATTTAACAAAAAAAAATTGTGATGTCATTTCTTGTCCAACCTCTTCTTTTGAATTCTTCATTGCAGACTATAATATCATTACATACCATGTTCAAATATATTGTTTACACACACAAAACAAATATAAGTGAATATATATATATATATATATATATACACATACATATATGAATATATATATATGTATATATACACTTATTCACTTATATTTGTTTTGTGTGTGTAAACATTTAATTTGAACATGGTGTCTGGCTGACACACACATATATATATTTGTCAGCCAGATACCCTCATTAATAAAATGGTACATAAAGAGTTAAATAAAAGACACACAGAGGAACAGGGGAAGTTTACAAGGGAACTCCAGAAAAAGATTGACATGGGGTTCCCCTATAAAATCGAACCAACAGAAACTAGGCAGACAGCTGCGGGCTGATATTAATAGTTTGGGAAGGGGTCATGGATTTTGGCACCCCCCGGATAAAAAATCAGCTGTCAGCCTCCCCAAAAATGACGCATCTTATAGATGCACCAATTCTGGCACTTAGCCTCACTCTTCCACTTGCCCTGTAGTGATGTCAAGTGGGCTAATATATGTGGAGTTGATGTCACCTTTGTGTTGTGCAGTGACATCAAGCCCACGGATTAGTAATGGAGAAGAGTCTATAAGACACCTATCCATTACTAATCCTATATGGTTATATGGTCAATAAAGACACAGCCAGAATAAAGTCCTTTATTTTAAATAAGACTAAACACAGTTTTCCATTTTTCTTTAAACACCTAATCCCAATGAAGCCCTCAATCTCCTGTAATAAAAATAAAATAATAAATCTACACAAATGCTTCCTGTCCACCATAGTCCTAAATAACGAGTGTCCCACGACGATCTCATGTGTAGAACAGTCACACTGGGGGATGTGACCGCTCTATAGGGCTCCGGTGACACACTGACAGGAGATAATGGCTCCTGCAGTGCATCACTGAGAGGTCACTCGTGTTCATGCTCTCGCTTAACGGCACTCCCGCTGTATGAGAATTTTCTCACGCAGCGGTGCCGCAGTGAGCATGAACTCCGGTGACCTCTGACGGCGGCGGAGTGATCACTGCGGGAGGATCACCTCCTGTCAGTGTGTCACCGGAGTCGTGTAGTGCGGTCACATTCCTCGATGTGACTGTTCTACACATGAGATCGTCGTGGGACACTCGTTATTTAGGACTACGGTGGACCAGGGAGTATTAGTGTTGGTTTATTATTTTATTTTTATTACAGGAGATCGAGGGATTCGGACTAGGTGTTTGGTGAGTATGAATGTGTTTTTTTTCTTGTTTTCACTTGAACACCGTTGCCGGATGATGGGACTACTATGCCGTCATTGGCTCATGCTGTCACTGTTATATATGCAGCAGACTTAGCCGGATGGGACTAGTAGTCCCATCAGATGATGCCTGGCTACACACAGACACCTGCAGACAGACACACACAGAAATACACACAGACACCTGCAGACACACACAGACCCGCAGATAGACCCCCGCACACAGACACGCACATATACTCCGCTCAGACATAGTCTCCGCCCACACACACATTCTCTGCCCCACATACGTTTTCTCCTTCTTTTCTGCAGCATTTTTGTCACGCAAATCCTCAGCTAATCCGCAAACCTTTTTACACCTGCGGTTTAGCTGCGGATTTGACTGATTCAGTGTTAGTCAATGGATGCAGAAAAGCTGCAGATCCACAAAAAGAATTGACATACAGCGGAAAATACAGTAAAATGCTGAGAATCAGTGCGGAATTTTCCGCAGCATGTGCACAACAATTCTGGATTCCCAATGATTAACATTGCTTTTTCGCTCCTTTGTGGATTTGTTGCAATTCCGCATGGAAAAGGCGCTGCGGATCCGCAACAAAATCCGCAACATCTGCACATAGCCTTAGAAGAGAAAATATTATGGGCCAGGATACGGTAATTATGCATTTCAGAGAGACAATGAGGGAACAGAGAGCATAAGAACAGTTTTCAGGTTGTGAGATGTAAATAGACATGATGTAAGGCTGTAGATAAATGTGAGTGGTTGATACATGTACACAAAGCATTAGCAAGAGATAATGTGAATATTTATAAAGTGACCTTACTAGGCTATTCTTCACTTACCCTATTTGAATTCCTCTTTCTGTGGCCTCCTTTAACCATCGAACACCAAGACACTGTTGTATATGAATATGGAAAACAATTTTTCTTCCTAATAACTCCAAAGGATCAACAACAACATCTTCTTCTTCACTGAGGGGAAGGCACAAGAAAAATGATGAGATTAAAAGGGTTTTCCCATAAACAACATTTATCACTTATGCACAGGTTATATGATAAATGTATGATTGCTGTTGCTATGACAGTTGAGACCTCCCCCAATACCTAGTTCTCATGATTAGCCGGAGTTCCAGTGGTGGGTTCCCTGGAAATTATACATTTTTAAAGGGTAACTGCTTTCAAGTAACTATTTAGAATAAAGTGTCCTGTACAGGTGCTTCTCACAAAATTAGAATATCATCAAAAAGTTAATTTATTTCAGTTCTGTGTGTGGTGGCTCTTAAAGCAATGACTCCAGCAGCAGTCCACTCGTTGTGAATTTCCCCCAAATGTTTGAATGGATGCGGTTATCCCAGTTGCTTGCGCACCTTTTTCTACCACACTTTTTCCTTCCACTCAAGCCTTAGGAAGCCTTTGCAGATATTTTTAGTAAATTATTCTAGTTTACTGAGATAATGACTTTTAGGTTTTCATTGGCTGTAAGCCATAATCATCAACATTAACAGAAATAAACACGTTAAATAGATCACTCTGGCTGTAATGACTCTATATAATATATGAGTTTCACTTTTTGTATTGAAGAACTGAAATAAATTAACTTTTTGATGATATTATAATTTTGTGAGAAGCACCTGTATGTCCATATGAGGAATAACACGATTTCTGGCCATTATGTGACTCCTATCCTGCATTCTTACCAGTTTCCGCCTATCCATGCTCTATCTGTAATTTGCAACCCATTGTTTGTTGGGGGAAGGAGATGATTGCAGGGATTTCTCCCATAGACAGCACAGCACAGAGAGAGGAATTTCTGCTTTTCATACACTTTTTAGCTCACAGAAGTAAACAGCAGCGACATGGAGGATGTTATACAGAAGAACTCAGTTGCATAGAACAGAATGAAACTCTGATTTGAGGGAAAACACTTGTTACAGGGCTCTGCACTACGGTTTCATGTCTGCCTTTATCTGTTTCCTTCTCTGCTCTCCACTCTTCCCCTCTGCATAAAGGATAATGGGCTGGGTCACATGACACCTGCTGCCTGTCTCCTATGAGCAAGACAGACTTTGTAAAGGGACGGCCGCGGGGCCGATGCACTGGAAGCTACAACGTATTTTACCTCTGTAGTCTCCATTTGCCTGGGGTGTTCTCCTCCCGTGAGGGAGCGTACAGAGCAATTACAGTCAGAGTCCCAAATCACGTCAAACAGTTCTGCTTTATTTTCCTCTGGACACAGCACATCCAAGACACCATAAGCACGTCTTAATCGATACCAGCAATACATTCTTCACAATTCTGCCTCTTCTTCTCTGCTACACCAGAATGGACCACTAAGTATTGACGGGACGAGGAGCCCGGTGAAAATGACACTTCAATCTCTTCCCCTGGAGACACTTCAATCCAGCAGAAGAAAGACACATCTACTAGGTCGTACACCCCTCTCTGCCCTCTCTGGTAATCCTGCCCTGATACTTCTGATGGCCCACTCATTTCTACTCTCATGCACGACCTCTTCTGCTGAGCGTTCCCACAGTGGTTCTTCCACTGGACTACTGCTACATAAACCCACTCTCTTTGGGCTCACGTTTCCCACGGTGAATCCTTCACCAGCTTCTTCAGGGGTTGCTGGTCCCCTTTTCATCCTACCCTATGCTCAGGGCACAGGAACATGGACGTCCTCACACTAGCAAGGTCCACCCCCGACTGACTCCCGCCAAGAGGAAGCCTTCCTGACAGATTCCCGCTTGGAGGCAATCTTTCCCTACCAAAAAGTCCCTAACTATAGTCCCTAACCGAATGGATGTGCTAAATGCCCCCCCTCTATGTCCAAACCCCATAACTGTCTGACATATTTTCCTAACGTTCTAACTAGATCTCTAAAGTGCCCCCATTAGTGATCCCTCACAAAATACAGTTAACCCATTAATATGTACACTATCCTCCCAGTGCCCTCCTCTAATGACCCCTAGGATGCACTGACCACCTATTACTTAACCCCCACATACATATATATATATATTATATATATATAACATTATGCAAAGCACACCTATATACAAGTAAGCACAATTAAAGGGGATGAAACCTTAAAGGGTTAACACCCTTCACCTCCTTACATTCCCCTTCCCTTTAACCATTGCCATCCCGGCAATGTGGGCACTCTATTATACATATATACATATTATTATACAGTGAGGCACAAATCAAAACAATAAAAACTCTCTTTTAATAAATAAAATAAATAATAAAAAATAATAAAATGTCCAGAACTCCCCTTCCCTTTAAGGGAAGCAGGTACTGATAATAAAAAACAAACAAAACAAAACCGGTGCTCCGGCTGGCTATACCCTGAGGCAGCATCCGTGGGTAGCAGATCCACACAGCGGGAGACGCAGAACAGTCTCACAGTTCCTGCGGTGCAATAGGCACCATAACCCATAACGTATGCCGCCGCAGAGGCACGCAGCAGTTCATTGATAGGCCCCACGAACCAATCAGCACCGTAGGCCTAGCGGCGCATCTATGGCTCCGCTTCTCCTCCACCTCCACCAAATCTCTTGTGACGGGGACAGGACGTCGGGGATCCGAGTCCCCCTAAGTCCCAGGTGCAGCGCAGCGGGCGCACGGGGGCACGGATCTTCCTCCATTGGCCTGGGAGAAACCGGCCGCTCAGCTCCCGCGGTCTGCTGTTGTTATGTTCTGCTACAAGCACTAAGGAAAGATGGGAGATCTGTCCCTACAATAGAACTAAGCTGGATCCCTACGATGTAACGGGGAACCTGATCCTGCCATCAGACCCGCTAAAGTCCTCAGCTAGTCTGAACGAAGACCTATAGATGCGAGGAAGGGATCCCTACAAGAACTAGTGACTGGGAGAAAAGATGGACACCTCCTAACAGAAATTGTAGCAGTAAAAGAAAAACAAAATAGAACACAGAGGTCCGAAGACCAAGCAAAACTGACTGAGTAAGGTAACAAAGCACCTGGCTAGCTTAAGAGTAGAAAGTACAATGAAGTCCAGCCAAGCCAGAAGGGCAGAGCAGGATTAAATAGGCCACAAAGGTCATGTGACCAGCAAGATAAAAAAAAACCTAACAGGAGAGTTCTAACAGCTGTTCCACACCGGCCCTGAACTGTTGGAGGCAGCACCGGACCATCTGGGCCAAGTCCTGCCAGCCTGGGGCTGCAGCCGCTCCGGTTTCCTCCTTTACCCTCGCCGGCGCCTCTGGTTCAGGTCCCACCTGAGCCGGGAGGCACGGGGTTGGCAGGGGAGGGGAGAGAGAGAGACCGTGCTCTGTGGTCACGGGCGCACGGTCACCAGCCTCCGATCCATACAGAGTTTAAAATACGTAGCAGCTTCCAGTGCATCGGCCCAGCGGCCATCCCTTTACAAGTCCTCCATCTTTTCTTTAGTCAAGTCCGGTACTTTAGTCACATCCTATCTATCAGACACCTCCATATCTTGGAATTTTTCAGAGCATTCCTCAATCTTTAGATAAAGGGTAATAGCTTCCAATGTCGCGGCTCCCATGTACTTCATCCTTGTTACGGTGTCACCGCCAGATGGGGCAGTGATATCCTGCCGACTACGCCACTTGTAAAGGGACAGTCGCAGGGCCGATGCACTGGAATCTGCTAAGTATTTTACATCTGTAGTCTCCATTCGCCTGGGGTGTTCTCCTACCATGAGGGAGCATACAGAGCAATCACAGTCAGAGTCCCAAATCACGTCAAATAGCTTTGCTTTATTTTCCTCTGGACAGAGCACATCCAAGACACCATAAGCATGTCTTAATCGATACCAGCAATACATTCCTCACAATTCTGCCTCTTCTTCTCTGCTACACCAGAATGGACCACTAAGTATTGAAGGGACGAGGAGCCCGGTGAAAATAGCACTTCGATCTCTTCCCCTGGAGACACTTCAATCCATCTACTAGGTCGTCCACCACTCTCTGGTTATCCTGCCCGGATACTTCTGATGGCCCACTCACTTCTACGCTCATGCACGACCTCTTCTGCTGAGCGTTGCCACAGTGGTTCTTCCACTGGACTACTGCTACGTTAACCCATTCTCTTTGGGCTCACGTTTCCTACAGTGAATCCTTCACCAGCTTCTTCAGGGGTTGCTGGTCCCCTCTTCTTCCTACCCTATGCTCAGGGCCCAGGAATGTGGATGTCCTCACACTAGCAAGATCCACCTCCGACTGACACCCGCCAAGAGGAAAGATTCCTGCTTGGAGGCAATCTTTCCCTAGCAACAAGTCCCTAACTATAGTCCCTAACCGAATGGATGTGCTAAATGCCCCCCTCTAGTGTCCAAACCCATAACTGTCTGACATATTTTCCTAACGTTCTAACTAGATCTCTAATGTGCGCCCATTAGTGATCCCTCGCAAAATATAGTTAACCCATTAATATGTACACTATCCTCCCAGTGCCCTCCTCTAATGACCCCTAGGATGCACTGACTACCTATCATTTAACTCGCACATACATATATATATATATAACATTATGCAAAGCACACCTATATACAAGTAAGCACAATTAAAGGGATGAAACCTTAAAGGGTTAATACCCTTCACCTCCTTACAACTTGAGATGCTTTTTGGCAGTGGATGAGGAGTTTAGGAGGCAGGGAGTGGGCCCAGGGGGGAGTGGGCAAAGGTGTGTGATAAGTGGGGAAGGAGGCTGATTTCACTGATAATATATACTAGTTTTTTACAATCGCCTGCAATACTGATTTATTCAAAGGTTGTTGAAAGTATAGTTCCCTATCCATATTAACCAATACTTCTTTCTCTTTGTAAATGTCAACAGATTACTGCTAAATACTTTGATAAGCAAATTTATGACTCTAGTTTTTAACCCCTTAAGTCCCCATCACACATAGCGACACACCAGCGATCCCGACAACGATATGAACTTGTCAGGATCGCTGGTGTGTCGCTACATGATAGCTGCTGAGCTGCCAAACAGGCAGCTCTCAGCAGCGATCAGGACAGCGACTATGCGGGTAACAAGCGACGCACGTCGCTTAGTTACTTGCAGTGTACGTTAGATACCAGCGCGCTGGTGCAGGGAGCTGTTAACCAAGTTACACATTGGGTTTCTAGGCACTGTGCGGCGCTTAGAAACCCGCTGTGTACCTTGGTTACCAGCTCCCCTGCACCAGCGCACTGGTATCTAACGTACACATCGAGTTTCTAGGCACCATCCGGCGCCTAGAAACCCGATGTGTACCTTGGTTACCACCTGTCACACGCAGCGATGCGTGCTGGCCAGCGGGAGACCAACGATCCAAAAAATGTCTAGGACATTCAGCGACGATCAGCGATACCCAGCAGGGGGGCTGATCGTTGCTGCGTGTCACACACAGCGATATCGCTGGGGAGATCACTCTTGCGTCACAAAACTTGTGACTCAGCAGCGATCTCGCTAGCGATCTCGCTATGTGAGACGGGGGCTTTAGTGACCGAGCCCAATTTTAAAATCTGACCAGTGTCACTTTAGGCAGTAATAACTCTGTAATGCTTCAACATATTCCATTGATTTTGAGACTGTTTTGTTTCGTGACACATTCTACTTTATGGTAATGGTAAATTTAGATCAATATGTTTTGTGTTTATTTATAAAAATATCAGAAATTTTACAAAAAATGTGAAAAACTACCAATTTTCAAACTTTTAATGATTATCCATTTATTCCAGATCTTCACACCACACAAAAACATTAATAAATAACATTTCCCACATGTCTACTTTATATCAGCACCATTTGTAAAATGTTTTCTTTTGTTAGCATTTTATAAGGTTTAACTCTTTAGTGACCACCAATACTTCTTTTTATTGACCTACATTATGAGAGACTAGCACGCCAGTACTGGTGATAATCCAGCAGCTCTCAGCTGTCCACTATAGCTGACAACTTTCTGCATCAGCCACGATCAGTCTTGGTACCGACTGTTATGTTACGGTAGCTGAGGAGTGCAGGTAAAAAAGGAAATACACCAGAGCAGTTGGAATCTATGAGATTGCAGTACCCTGACTAACCACCGCAACTAGAGGCAGCCGTGGAGCGTTCCTACGTTGGTCCTAGACGCCTCGTCACAGCCTGAGAAACTAACTACACCTAAAGATAGAAATAGGAAAGCTATCTGCCCCGGAGCAGAACCCCAAAGATAATAGAAAGCCCCCAAACATGTAATGGCGGTTAGACAAGAGGAAATACTGACACAGAAAGAAAATAGTATGAGCAAACGCTGGGGCCCAAACTATCTAAATAGAAAAGGACAGGAAGGGCACTTACTGCAATCCCAGAAAACCCTGAAAAAACACCAACTCAACTAAATTCAAAATCACCTGAGATCACACGACCTCTACCACCTAAATTAGTTCTCTGGTGTAACAAAAACAGCAGCCACTGAAAAAACTGGAAAAAGCAAAAGTACAAAACACAGTGGCTGGACTAAACTGAGAGGGCAAAAGCCCCGGAGGGGACCCAGAAGGCCCCCACAGAAGTGCAGGACCAAATGCAAAAATATAGCAAAAACACAAAATAAGAATTGTCTTATCTGATAGCAGGAGATGCAGACACGACACAGCAGGCTACAAGGGAAACTGGAAAGAAGGATTCAGACCAGAACAATTGATCACCGGCAACCCTGATGAGAAAATGACTCCCTTATATAAGACCAATCAGTAACACCTGATTCCCAGTCCTCACAATCCTCACTAGTACCGCTTGTAACCACCAGAGGGAGCCTCTGCTCAGAACTCATCTCAAACCCATTCACAACAGTACCCCCCCCTTGAGGAGGGGTCACCGAACCCTCATTTGAGCAACCAGGTCGGTCAGGATGAGTTCTATGATACGCACGGATAAGTCTCCTAGCATGGATGTCCGAAGCAAACACCCAAGAATTGTCTTCCTGACCATAACCTCTCCATTTAACCAAATACTGGAGTCTTCGTCTAGAAAAACGAGAATCCAATATTTTCTCAACCACATACTCCAGATTGCCCTCAACCAAAACAGGGTCAGGAGGCACAGCAGCAGGAACCACTGGCTCAACAAACCTCTTCAACAAGGACTTGTGGAACACGTTATGGATCTTAAATGTCCCTGGAAGAAGCAAACGAAAAGAAACAGGATTAATAATCTCCATGATCTTATAAGGTCCAATGAACCTAGGCTTAAATTTAGGAGATGCTACTCTCATAGGAATATTCTTTGAGGACAACCAGACCAAGTCCCCCACTTTAAACCGAGGACCATCAGTCCTATGCCGGTTAGCAAACCGCTGGGCCTTCTCCTGAGAGAGGGACAACCTCTCCACTACCTGGTCCCAAATCTGCTGCATACGCTCAACAACAGAGTCAACACCTGGACAGACAGAAGCCTCCGTCTGTCCTGAAGAAAATCGAGGGTGAAACCCAGAATTACAGAAAAACGGAGACATCAAAGTGGCAGAGCTAGCCCTATTATTAAGAGCAAACTCAGCCAAAGGCAAAAAAGAGACCCAGTCATCCTGATCAGCAGACACAAAGCATCTTAGATAAGTCTCCAATGTCTGGTTTGTTCTCTCAGTTTGACCATTGGTCTGAGGATGAAATGCCGAGGAGAAAGACAATTGAACACCCAGTTTAGAACAAAAAGTCCTCCAAAATCTGGAAACAAACTGGACTCCTCTGTCAGACACAATGTTCTCAGGAATGCCGTGTAAAAGACCACGTGTGAAGGAACAACGGCACCAATTCAGAGGAGGAAGGCAACTTAGGTAATGGCACAAGATGTTCATTTTGGAAAACCTATCACAAATTACCCAGATGGTGGTCATTCTCTGAGAAAACAGGAAGATCGGAAATGAAATCCATAGAGATATGGGTCCATGGTCTACTTGGGCACAGGCAATGGCATCAACAAACCACTAGAGCGAGAGCAAGGCTTGGAGCGAGAGCAAGTCCCGAGGACTGCACAAATTCCCTGACATCGCGAGACAAGGTAGGCCACCAAAGGACCGACTAACCAAGTCTCTGGTACCAAAAATTCCGGGATGCCCAGCCAATGCGGAACAATGAATCTCAGACATCACACTCTTTTTCCATTGGTCCGGGACAAACAATTTTCCAACAGGGCAGCGCTCGGGCCTATCCTCCTGACACCCCTCCAGAGCAAGTCTCAAATTGGGCGAGATGGCGGAAAAGAACTACACCCTCCTTCAAAATAACAGAGGGATCAGATAGCTCAGGAGAGTCCGCAAGGAAACTCCTCGAGAGGGCATCCGCCTTAACATTCTTAGTGCCAGGAAGAAAGGAAACCACAAAATTAAACGTGTGAAAAAAAGGCCCACCTGGCCTGTCTAGGATTGAGTCGCTTGGCAGATTCCAGATAGACCAATTCTTATGGTCCGTAAGGACCACCACCTGATGTTTGGCTCCCTCCAGCCATGTCTCCACTCTTCAAAAGCCCACTTCATGGCCAATAAATCCCGATTACCCACGTCATAATTACGTTCAGTAGGAGAAAATTTTCGAGAGAAAAAAGGCACAAGGGTTACTTTTAGAGGTCTCTGGATCTTTTGGGACAAAACGGCACCTGCCCCAATTTCAGAGGCATCAACCTCCACCTGAAATGGCAGAGAAACATCAGGCTGCCGTTTAACAGGAGCAGAAGTGAATCTCTGCTTAAGTTCCTGAAACGCAGAGACTGCCTCAGGAGGCCAATTCACCACATCAGAACCCTTTCTGGTCAAATCAGTTAATGGTTTAACAATAACAGAGAAATTACCAATAAATTTACGATAAAAATTGGCAAAACCCAAAAATCTCTGAAGAGCCTTTAATGAAGTAGGTTGGACCCAATCACAGATGGCCTGAACCTTGACCGGGTCCATTTCAATAACAGAGGGGGACAAAATGAATCCCAGAAATGAGATTTCTGTACGCCAAAAAGACACTTTGATCCCTTCACATACAGAGCATTCTCTCTCAAAATCTGGAATACAGTTCGAAACATGTTTCACATGAGAGTCCCAGTCATTAGAAAAAATCAAGATATCATCCAAATAAACAATCAGAAACTTGTCCACAAAATCCCTGAAAATGTCATTCATGAAGGACTGGAAGACGGAAGGAGATTAGTGAGCCCAAAGGGCATCACAAGGTACTCAAAATGCCCTTCAGGGGTGTTAAATGCCGTCTTCCATTCATCCCCGTGCTTAATGCGAATAAGGTTATAACGCCCCCCTGAGGTCAAGCTTGGTAAACCAAGTAGCGTTTTTCACCCTGGAAAACAGGTCAGAAATCAAGGGTAACGGGTATTGATATTTCACAGTAATATTGTTCAAGAGACGATAATCAATACACGGCCTTAATGAACATCTTTTTTGGCTACAAAGAAAAAACCGGCACCTAAGGGTGAAGAGGATGGTCTGATATGACCCTTCTCCAATGATTCCTTGATATAAGACCGCATAGCGTCATGTTTCAGGTACAGACAAGTTAAAAAGGCGACCTTTAGGGAATTTACTACCTGGCACTAATTTAATAGCGCAGTCATAGCTCTATGGGGAGGTAAGGATGCAGATTTACTTTCGCTAAAAAAATCAGAAAAATCAAAAAAAAGTCAGGAAATCCTCAGCCTGGGGGGAGGCAGAAAAAACAAGAGTGTTGGCACTAACACATTGGCAGCCCCAACTGGTTACAGACACAGATTTCCAATCCAAAAAGGATTATGAGATGTAACCAAGGGAAACCCAGCACTATAATGTCATGCAGATTATAGAACAAAAATTTGCAGCACTCCTGGTGATCAGGTTCAAACCCTCATTATCACCTGAGTAGAAAACTGGGGTTTATTCTCAGCCAAAGGGGTAGAATCGATCCCCAGTAGGGGAATAGACTTCTGTAGGGGTATCAAGGGAAACCCCAACGTTTAGCAAAATCATAATCCACAGGTTAATAGCTGCTCCCGAATCAACGAAAGCCTGAGCAGAAAATGAGGGACAGAGAGCATATCAGAGTGACAGTTAATAAAAACTTAGTCTGAACACTACCCAAGACAACTGAGCGTGCAAAATGTCTTCCCCCTTAGGGCAGACTGAAATGCATGAGAGGCATCACACAGTAGAAACATAACCCTTGCGCTTTCGAAACTCATGGACGCTGTGCCCAGACACCACTCCATCACACTGCATGGGCTCAGCAGCTGGCTCACAAGGCAACACCACTCCACGCATACTTCTCCGCTCACGCAAACGTCTGTCAATTTGAATCGCTAATGACATAGAATCATTGAGACCAGAGGGGACAGGGAATCCCACCATAACATCCTTTACATTATCCGACAGACCCTTCGGAAAAGGGCGCCAAAGCGTCGTCATTCCATTTGGTCAGGACTGCCCACCTACGGAATCTCGACAGTATAACTCAGCGTCATCAAGCCCTGATTTAATGCCAACAAGGCTTTTTCAGCTTGATCAGTGACATTGGCTCATTGTACAACAAACCCCAAAGCCCGAAAAAACGCATCAACATCATCAAAACAGGATCCCAGGTTTCAGGGAAAAAGCCCAATCCTGAGGATCGCCCGCAGGAGAGAGATTTTATAATTTGAACCTGCTGCGCTGCGTTTTCCTGAGGACTTAGATTTTAAGGCAAGAAACAATTTACATTATTTTTGAAATTTGAAACTTACTCGATCCCCCCAAAAAAAAATCTGGCAGGGGTCCTAGGTTCCACAACAGGCAACCAGAAGATATGCGCATACTTGAAACCCCAAGGGCAACGATCCACCGGCCGACAACTGTGCAAACTCCTTGGGAGAAAAGACCCCCCAGCCCCCAAGATAAGAGGGAAAAAAAAAAAAAAAAAGCAACAAAAAAAAAAATATCTTGACAAATCTGACAACCTTTTTTCTTTCCAATAATTTTTTTTCCCTTTTTGAGTACATACAAATTTTAATTTAGGCCGGATACTGTTATGTTACGGGGCTGAGGGTCAGGTAAAAAAAGGAAAAACCCCAGAGCAGTGGAAAATATGAATTGAGTACCCTGACTAACCACCGCAACAAAAGGAGCGTGGAGGTTCCACGTTTTCCTAACGCCCGTCACAGCCTGAGAAACTAAAACACTAAAAAAAGAAATAGGGGGAAACTACTGCCCCAGAGAACCCCAAAGATAAT
>JARQOD010000005.1:427722495-427788328 GCA_033576555.1 Oophaga sylvatica | reverse complement strand
AACAATAAAGGTACACATACTTAGTATTGCAGTGTCCTTAACAACCCGCCCTATAAAACTGTCCCACTAGTTAACCCCTTTAGTGAACCCCTTAAGAAAAAAAAACAAGGCAAAAAAACAATGCTTTATCATCATACCGCCGAACAAAAAGTAGAATAACGCGCGATCAAAATACGGGTATAAGTAAACATGGTAAAGCTGAAAATGTCATATTGTCCCGCAAAAAAAGAGCTGCCATACAGCGTCATCAGCGAAAAAATAAAAAAGTTATAGCTAGCTAGTTAAAGCAATGCAAAAATAATTATTTTTATATAAAATAGTTTATATTGTATAAAAGTGCCAAAACATTAAAAAAAAGATATTAATGAGGTATCGCTGTAATCGTACTGACCCGACGAATAAAACTGCCTTATCAATTTTACCACACACGGAACGGTATAAACGACCCCCCCAAAAGAAATTCATGAATTGCTGGTTTTTGTTCATTCTGCCTCCCAAAAATCGGAATAAAAAGAGATCAAAAAATGTCATGTGCGCGTAAATGGTATCAATAAAATTGTCAACTCTTCCCGTAAAAAACAAGACATCACATGACTCTGCGCCAAAATATGGAAAAATTATAGCTCTCAAAATGTGGTGATGCAAAAACAATTTTTTTTGCATTAGAAAGCGTCTTTTAGTGTGTGACAGCTGCCAAACATAAAAACCCGCTATAAAAACCCACTATAAATAGTAAACCAAACCCCCCTTTATCACCCCCTTAGTTAAGGAAAAATAATAAAATAAAAAAATGTATTTATTTCCATTTTCCTATTAGGGTTAGGAGTAGGTGTTATGTTTCGGTAGCTGAGGAGAAAAAGCAAAAATAGCCGAAGTAGCAATACACCAGAGAGGCTGGAAACTACTGGGTTGCAGAACCCTAAACTAACCGCAACACTAGAAGTAGCCGTGGAGCGTACCTACGGTGATCCTAGACGCCTCGTCACAGCCGGAGAGATAGCTACACCTAAAGACAGAAAGATGAAAGCTAACTGCCCCATAGCAGAACCCCCAAAGAAATAGGAAGCCCCCAAACATGTAATGGCGGTTAGACAAGAAGAAAATACGAACACAGACAGAAAATAGAATGAGCAAACGCTGGGGCCAAATACTGTCTAGATAGAAAAGTATTGGAAAAAAATCTCACTGCCTGCCCAAAAAACCCTGACAAAAATACTAACATTTCTGATTAGCAAAAAACCTGAGATCACACGATCTCTACCACCTAAATCAGATCTCTAGTGTAACACACAGCAATTCAGCAAATAAAAAGTGACACAGGAACAGAGCAAAAGTGTAAACACAAACTGAGCACAAATGCAAAAGGGGACCAGGCAGAAGTCCGCTGCAAGGCAGCAAACCAGCAAGGAAAATCCAACCAGAGGAAAAAAAAAACAACAAGTCACTTATCTGAATGAGAGCAGGAATGCAAGCTGACCTCCAACCAAGATCTGGAAGAACAATTGATTACCGGCAAGGCTGATGGGAGTTCAGGTCACTTATATCAGACCAGTCGGACCCAGCTGAAAGCCATTCAGCAATTGGTTCATTACCCTCAGCAACCACCGGAGGGAGCCCCAGTTGCGAAGTCGCCTCCAACGTGTTCACAACAAGTAGGGTTATTGTTGGGACTAAAGTTAGGGTTAGGGTTGCAGCTAAAGTTAGGGTTAGGGTTGGGGCTAAAGTTAGGGTTCGAGCTAAAGTTAGGGTTAGGGTTGGGGCTAAAGATAGGGTTAGGGCTAAAATTAGGGTTATGGTTGGGGCTAAAGTTAGGGTTAGGGTTGGGGCTAAAGTTAGGGTTACTGTTGGGGCTAAAATTAGGGTTAGGATTGGGGCTAGAGTTGTGGTTAGGGTTTGGATTAGGGTTAGAGTTGGGATTAGGATTAGGGTTGGGATTAGGGCTAGGGGTGTGTTAGGGTTAGGTTTGTGGTTAGGGTTGGGATTAGGGTTTGGGTGTGTTAGGGTTAAGGCTGGAGTTAGAATTCGGGGGTTTCCACTGTTTAGGCACATCAGGGGCTCTCCAAATGCGACATGGCGTCCGATTTCAATTCCAGCCAATTTTGGTATGAAAATATCAATTGGCGCTCCTTCCCTTCCGAGCTCTGCCGTGTGCCCAAACAGTGGTTTCCCCCCACATATGGGGTATCAGAGTACTCGGGACAAATTGGACAACATCTATTGGGGTACAATTTCTCCTCTTACCCTTGTGAAAATAAAAAATTGGGGACAAAACAATCATGTTTGTGGATAAAATATGATTTTTTTTCACGGCTCTACGTTATAAACTTGTGTGAAGCACGTGGGGATTCAAAGTGCTCACCACACATCTAGATAAGTTCCTTAGGGGGTCTAGTTTCCAAAATGGTGTCACTTGTGGGAGATTTCCACTGTTTAGGCACATCAGAGGCTCTCCAAATGCGACATGGTGTCCAATCTCAATTCCAGCCAATTTTGGTTTGAAAAAGTCAAATGGCAGTCCTTCCCTTCCGAGCCCTGCCATGCGCCCAAACAGTGGATTTCCCCCACATATGGGGTATTAGCGTACTCAGGAGAAATTGTACAACAACTTTATCTCTTCTCCTTGTACCCTTGTGAAAATAAAAAATGCATTTGTAAAAGATTATTTTTGTGACTAAAAGGTTAAATGTTCATTTTTTCCTTTCACATTCCAAAACTTCCTGTGAAGCACCTGAAGGGTTAATAAACTTCTTGAATGTGGTTTTGAGTACCTTGAGAGGTGCAGTTTTTAGAATGGTGTCACTTTTGGGTATTTGCTGCCATATAAACCCCTCAAAGTGACTTCAAATGTGAGGTGATCCCTAAAAAAATGGTTTTGTAAATTTTGTTGTAAAAATGAGAAATCGTTGGTCAACTTTTAACCCTTATAACTTCCTAACAAAAAAAATTTTGTTTTCAAAATTTTGCTTATGTAAAGTAGACATGTTGGATTTGTTATTTATTAACTATTTTGTGTGACATATTTCTCTGTTTTAAAGGCATAAAAATTCAAAATTTGAAAATTGCTAAATTTTCAACATTTTTGCCATATTTCTGATTTTTCATAAATAAACGCAAGTTATATCGAAGAAATGTTGCCACTATCATGAAGTACAATATGTCACGATAAAACCTTCTCAGAATTGTCAATATTCGTTGAAACGTTCCAGATTTTTAACCTCACAAAGGAACAATGGTCAGAATTGTAAAAATTGGCCCGTCAATAAAGAGAATGTGTCACCCCATTTTTCGAGTATAAGATGCAGCCACCGCCAACAGGGGCTTATCTACAGCATTCTGTAATGCTGTAGATAAGCCCCGATGTCACCTGAAAGAGAAGAAAAATGAGTTAGGTTATACTCACCCAGGGGCGGTCCGGGGTCCGGTCCGGTCCAATGGGCATCGCAGTCCGGTCCGGCTCCTCCCATCTTGTAGCGAAGACGTCCTCTTATTTGCTTCCCTTCGTGGCTCCTGCGCAGGCGCACTGCTCTGCCCTATTGAGGGCAGAGCAGAGTACTGCAGTGCGCAGGCGCCGGGAAAGGTCAGCGAGGTCCGACGCCTGCGCACTGCAGTACTTTACTCTGCCCTCAACAGGGCAGATCAATGCACATGCGCAGGAGCCGCGACAGGAAGCAAAAAAGAGGATGTCTTCACTAAAAGATGGGAGGTGCCGGACCGGACCGCGGCACCCATCGGACCGGACCCCGGACCGCCCCTGGGTGAGTATTTCTTTCAGGTGACATTGGGGGCTTATCTACAGCATTACAGAATGCTGTAGATAAGCCCCTGATGAAGGGCCGGCGTTAGCACCTGGCGTACATGGGCAAATTCCGGGGCCCTGAGCAGGCTGGGGGGCCCACTCGACATCAGGGACATCGGCACACTATGGGGGCCCAGTGTCTGTGCCAGTGCCGACTCCCATGAGTGGGCCCCCCACTTGCTCAGGGGCCTGTCATTTGTGATACTTTTCTCACCCCATTCCATCACTGCGGCGTCTTCTGACTGTGACGTTCAGGTCAGAGGACGCTATGACGTAACGTCTGAGTGCCCTCTGCCTGAACAGTCACAGTGCAGAGAGCTGGAAGATGGCGACGCTTAGGAGTCCAGAGCAGAGCAGCAAGGAGAGGTGAGTATTTTATATTATTTTTTATGCTTGGAGCATTATATATAGGGACCATCATACACTGGTTTGAGGCCCATTATACACTGAAGCATCGTATATGGCGCCCATTATACACTGGAGCATCATATATGGGGCCAATTATATATGGATCATTATATGGGCCCATCATATACTGGAGCATTATATAGACTCTATCATATACTGTATGGAACATTATATGGGCTCCTTTATGTATTGAGCAATACATGGGGCTCATTATTCTGCATGGAGCAATATATGTGGCTCATTATTCTGCATGGAGCAATATATGTGGCTCATTATTCTGTATGTAGCAACATATAGGGCTAATTATTCTGTATGGAGCAAAATATGGGTTCCATGATTCTGTATGGAGCAATATATGGTGCCCATATATTGCCCAATTTTATATTACAGGAGGATTTATGTAAACTAGAAGCTTGGGCTGATAAATTGCAAATGAGCTTTAATGGGGATAAATGTAAGGTCATGCACTTGAGTAGAACAAGCAAGATGTATAATTATGTGCTTAATTGTAAAACACTGGGCAAAACTGTCACTGAAAAAGACCTGGGTGTATGGGTGGACGACAAAATCATATTTAGTGGCCAATGTCAGGCAGCTGCTGCAAAGGCAAATAAAATAATGGGATGCATTAAAAGAGACACAGATGCTCATAAGGAGAACATAATTTTACCTCTATACAAATCACTGGTGTGCCACACTTAGAATACTGTGTACAGTTCTGGTCTCCGGTGTATAAGAAGGACATAGCTGAACTGGAGCGGGTGCAGAGAAGAGCGACCAAAGTTATTAGAGGACTGGGGGGTCTGCAATACCAAGACAGGTTATTACACTTGGGGTTATTTAGTTTGGAAAAACAAAGGCTTAGGGGTGATTTTATTACAATGTATAAATATATGAGGGGACAGTACAAAGACCTTTCTAATGATCTTTTTACTCTTAGACCTGTGACGGGTACAAGGGGGCATCCTCTACGTCTGGAGGAAAGAAGGTTTAGTCATAATCACAGACGCAGATTCTTTACTGTAAGAGCAGTGAGACTATGGAACTCTCTACCGTATAATGTTGTAATGAGTGATTCCCTACTAAAATTTAAGAAGGGACTGGATGCCTTTATTGAAAAGTATAATATTACAGGCTATATTCACTAGTTTCCTAGATATTGCGTTGATCCAGGGAGATAGTCTGTGTGCCGTATGTGGAGTCGGGAAGGAATTTTTTTCCCCAATGTAAAGCTTACTGTTTGCCACTTGGTTTTTTTTTGCCTTCCTCTGGATCAACATGTTAGGGCAGGTTGGGATAGGATATGGGTTGAACTAGATGTACTTTGTCTTCCTTCAACCTTAATAACTATGTTACTATGTTACTATAATACTGTATGGAGCATTATATGGGCTCATTATTGTTATGTTCTGCTACAAGCACTAAGGAAGAAAGGGATATCTGTCCCTACGATAGAACTAAGCTAGATCCCTACGATGTAACGGGGAACCTGATCCTGCGATCAGACCCGCTAAAGTCCTCAGCTAGTCTGTACGAAGACCTATAGATGCGAGGGAGGGATCCCTACAAGAACTAGGGACTGGGAGAAAAGATGGACACCTCCTAACAGAAGTTGTAGCAGTAAAAGACAAACAAACAACATAGAACATAGAGGTCCGAAGACCAAGCAAAACTAATTGAGTAAGGTAACAAAGCACCTGGCTAGCTTAAGAGTAGAAATTACAATGAAGTCCAGCAAAGCCAGAAGGGTGGAGCAGGATTAAATAGGCAAAAAAGTCATGTGACCAGCAAGATAGAAAAAAACCTAACAGGAGAGTTCTAACAATTATACTGTATGGAACATTATATGTGGTTCATTATACTGTATTGAGCGTTATACGGGGTCCATCATTCTGTATGAAGTAATATATGGGGCTTATTATTCTGTATGGAGCACTATGTGGTGCCCATAATACTGTATGGAGGACTATACTGTCTAATTTCTGATCTGTTGTAGAATTTACAATAGATATCACTCATATAATGTAAGAAGTGAAATCTTTGGCATTGTAATATACCTATGTTTTTTTGCCATATCTGTGCATCATGAATTGTGGTATGTGATAAAGGGGCCCATACAGACTCTTGCCCGGGGCCCACGAAAACCTGGAACCTGCCCTGCCCTGATGGCGGTGGCCGCACCTTATAGTTGAAAAATGGGGTAACAGATTCCCTTTAATGTGCAAATAACCCTCGGGGGCAAAGGGGTTAAGGTCTAACACCTTTGTCAAAGTTATCTGAGCACACCACTCTCTGAGGGTGCCCAAACATTAGCATTGGCCCAGTTTCCTTTTTGCAATTTTTAAAATGTAAAAAAAATGGCTATATATATATATATATATACATATATATATATGTATTTTATATATATATACTGCTAAAATATAAAGGATAGGTGTCATCTTTATATTTAGCCCTTTTAGAGATCATTTCATCTTCAACTTGCTTAACTGTTCCCATCAATAGTAATTTTGACAAGGGGTGCCCAAACATTTACATGCCCCTAAACATCATATAGTGTATACTGAGATACTTCTGTATACATCAAATAGAAAAATCTGAGACTGCTGTATATACATCACATAGGAGACACTCAGACTGCTTTTTCCATCACACAGCAGACTCTGCAATTGCTGAATACATCCCATAGCAGACGCTATGACTGCTGCTTATAGCACATAGGAGACAGCGCCACTGCTGCAACCATAACATAGGAAACACTGTGACTGCTGCATACATACATACATACAAAGAACACTGTGACATTGGCACAAAGAACATTGTGACACTGGCCAGCATCAGACGTATTCCAGTGTTGGGTATATGGCGGCATTTACTAAAGAATGGTGTAAGTGCATGTGTGAGCAGGTTACAAGATGCAGTAACTGGTCGGAGGCAAAGCAAGGGTTAACGGGGGTTTAATTTAACAGATATACTCCTTGCAGGGAGAAAATGGGGGAAACAGTATAACTGAGCAAGAAGTTTGAAACTCAGGGAAAACGGGGGTAGTAAATAAGATAGAAAGTTCAAGAATAGCAAAACTTATCAGTCCGACGATGTCAGGATGCAGTTTTTGGGATGTGAGCGTTGGTGCCAAGGCCGTGGTGCGTAAGGGGTCCAGTGTAGTTCTTGGAGAAGATGGCGTCCTGGATCCTAGCAGTAGCGGTGGCTCTTCGTGGTCCGATCGATGATGCTGGAGTCGAGGAATGACGAGCAGGGAAGGACACAGTCTTTCTTTCTTAACACAGTCCAAAGTCAACAAGCGATTGGAAGCAGGTATAATGGGAAGCCACTCACAGCGGGTGACACGGCTTCCCTGACTTTGCGTGCTCGCTTCTATATCCTGACTGCGGGACTTGAAACACACGGTCAGCGATGTCAGCGGAGACCGGATACGTCTTTGTCCGCGGCTCTCAGACACTTCTGACTTGTGCCTGCTCTGCCTGGATGCTCTACAGTGGGAGCCCTGAAACTGCTCTCCTGCGTGCGGCATGCTCCCACCAAAACTGCCTGATTTCCCGCGCGCTGCAGCTCTTTTAACTTAGCCACGCCCCCTACTCCTGAGTGCAAAGGTCGGTCTGAGGCCTTATGCTTTCCCCCATGCAACATGGGTGACAGCTCCGATGGTTCCGGATCCGTCACGGAGTAGGTACGCCTGATTCGGGTCTTCTCCTTACACATGCACTACAGAAAAATTAAGAGGCAAGAAAAACAGGGCCGTGGCCGAAGCACTGTGGCCCATGGGCGTACCCAGGATCAAAACTAGGGGGGGCAAGCCATGGTCGTTCAGGTTGTAAAATTTTAGAACGAAAAATGTGAATAAAACGAAACGAAAATGAACAAATGACCGCCATACACAACATAATCCCCTATACCAAGACCAATAATATCACATACAAGGAGAAATACCACCATGATCAATCCTATTATGTAAACAATTCATTGATTTTAGGCTTACCTTTGCAGTCTTCTCTTCTGTTCAGCAGGGGGCTTCAAGCTCATGTGTGCTTATCACACACTGACACTGAGCCACTCACACTGCCCTTTCTAAACACAGCAATTGGATTGATCTTTAGGGGAAAAAAATGAATATTAGATAGATAGATAAATAGATAGATAAAAATCCAGACAAATTGGAGGCAGCACATCATTTGTAGTGAAAAAAAAAGCTATTTAATAAGATCAAAAGGCGACATTTTGGTCCAAACAACAGAAACCTTTCTCAAGCGTTGAGAAAGGTTCCTGTTGTTTGGACCAAAACATTGCCTTTTGGCCTTATTAAATAGCTTTTTTTTCACTACAAACGGTGTGCTGCCTCCAATTTGTCTGGATTTCTATAATTGATGTTTGGTATTTGCCTTGGGGGGGCTCTGCACCCGGACTCTTTCTTTGTGCTGCTCTAATTTTCTTCTTTTTAGATAATAGATAGATAGATAGATAGATAGATTTAGATTTAAGCATGGAATGCAAGCAGATTCCACCCTGAAATATGCCCCATCATTGTCCCCTTCTTGTAGTAATATGCCCCATCATTGTCTCCTTCTTTTAATAATGTGCCCCAGACCAGCACCTGTATATACATCAGTCCCAGCCCCTGTATATACATCACCACCAGGCCAGCCCCTGTATATACATCATCACCAGGCCAGTCTCTGTATATGACACTAGCCCCAGCCTAGGACGGTAGGACGGTCGGACCTGTATATACATCACCAGCCCAGCACCTGTATATACATCAGCCCCAGCACCTGTATATACATCACCACCAGGCCAGCCCCTGTATACGTCACCGACACCAGCCCAGGACCTGTATATACATCAGCCACAGCCCAGCCCCTGCACACGTCACCAGGCCCAGACCAGGACGGTCGGACCTGTATACACATCACCGGCCTAGCACCTGTATATACATCACCACCAGGCCAGCCACTGTATATACATCAGCCCCAGCCCAGCCCCTGCATACGTGACCAGGCCCAGCCCCTGTATATACATCAGCACCAGCCCAGCCCCTGTATACATCAACAGGCCCAGCCCAGCCCCTGTATATACATCAGCCCCAGCCCAGCCCCTGTATGTCAGATATATATTACTGAAGATATAGACTGTACGGGCTCCTGTCAGGTATATATTACTGTAGATATAGACTGTATGGGCTCCTTTCAGGTATATATTATTGTAGATACAGACTGTACGAGCTCCTGTCAGGTTTATATTATTGTAGATATAGACTGTATGGGCTCCTTTCAGGTATATATTATTGTAGATATAGACTGTACGGGCTCCTGTCAGGTATATATTATTGTAGATACAGACTGTATGGGCTCCTGTCAGGTATATATTACTGTAGATACAGACTGTATGGGCTCCTTTCAGGTATATATTATTGTAGATACAGACTGTACGAGCTCCTGTCAGGTTATATTATTGTAGATATAGACTGTAGGGCTCCTGTCAGGTATATATTACTGTAGATATAGACTGTAGGGCTCCTTTCAGGTATATATTACTGTAGATATAGACTGTACGGGCTCCTGTCAGGTATATATTATTTAGATACAGACTGTAGGGCTCCTGTCAGGTATACAGTATATTACTGTAGATAGACTGTATGGGTCCTGTCAGGTATATATTACTGTGATAGACTGTATGGCTCCTGTCAGGTATATATTATTGTAGATACAGACTGTACGCTCCTGTCAGGTATATATTATTGTAGATATAGACTGTACAGGCTCCTGTCAGGTATATATTATGTAGATATAGAGTGTATGATCTCCTGTCAGGTATATATTATGTAGATATAGACTGTATGGGCTCCTGTCAGGTATATATTACTGTAGATATAGACTGTAGGGCTCCTGTCAGGTATATATTACTGTAGATATAGACTGTATGGGCTCCTGTCAGGTATATATTACTGTAGATATAGACTGTAGGGCTCCTGTCAGGTTTATATTATTGTAGATATAGACTGTAGGGCTCCTGTCAGTATATATTACTGTAGATATAGACTGTATGGGCTCCTTTCAGGTATATATTACTGTGATAAGACTGTACGGGCTCCTGTCAGGTATATATTATGTAGATACAGACTGTACGGCTCCTGTCAGGTATACATATATTATGTAGATAGACTGTATGGGTCCTGTCAGGTATATATTACTGTTATAGACTGTATGGGCTCCTGTCAGGTATATATTACTGTAGATATAGACTGTATGACTCCTGTCAGGTATATATTATTGTAGATACAGACTGTACGGGCTCCTGTCAGGTATATATTATGTAGATATAGACTGTATGGGCTCCTGTCAGGTATATATTATTGTAGATATAGAGTGTACGATCTCCTGTCAGGTATATATTATTGTAGATATAGACTGTATGGCTCCTGTCAGGTATATATTACTGTAATATAGACTGTATGGGCTCCTGTCAGGTATATATTACTGTAGATATAGACTGTAGGGCTCCTGTCAGGTATATATTACTGTAGATATAGACTGTACGGGCTCCTGTCAGGTTTATATTATTGTAGATATAGACTGTATGGGCTCCTGTCAGGTATATATTACTGTAGATATAGACTGTATGGGCTCCTTTCAGGTATATATTACTGTAGATATAGACTGTACGGGCTCCTGTCAGGTATATATTATTGTAGATACAGACTGTACGGGCTCCTGTCAGGTATACAGTATATTATGTAGATAAGACTGTATGGGTTCCTGTCAG
Source organism: Oophaga sylvatica (assembly GCA_033576555.1). NCBI lineage: Eukaryota > Metazoa > Chordata > Amphibia > Anura > Dendrobatidae > Oophaga > Oophaga sylvatica. The sequence continues at coordinate 427,777,347 of JARQOD010000005.1, read as the reverse complement.
GTATATATTATGTTGATAGACTGTATGGCTCCTGTCAGGTATATATTACTGTAGATATAGACTGTATGGACTCCTGTCAGGTATATATTATTGTAGAATACGACTGTACGGGCTCCTGTCAGGTATATATTATTGTAGATATAGACTACAGGCTCCTGTCAGGTATATATTACTGTAGATATAGACTGTACGGGCTCCTGTCAGGTATATATTACTGTAGATATAGACTGTATGGGCTCCTGTCAGGTATATATTACTGTAGATATAGACTGTATGGGCTCCTGTCAGGTATATATTACTGTAGATATAGACTGTACGGGCTCCTGTCAGGTATAATTTGTAGATATAACTGTACGGGCTCCTGTCAGGTATATATTATGTAGATATAGACTGTAGGGCTCCTGTCAGGTATATATTATGTAGATATAGAGACTAGTTAAATAGAGGCTCCTGTCAGGTATATATTATTGTAGATAAACTGTATGGGCTCCTGTCAGGTATATATTATTGTAGATATAGACTGTACGGGCTCCTGTCAGGTATATATTATTGTAGATATAGACTGTAGGGCTCCTGTCAGGTATATACTGTACACTTGGCTCGTCAGGTATATATTAGAGATATAGATGTAGGCTCCTGTCAGGTAATATTATAAGATAACTGTAGGTCGTCAGGTAACATACTATAGACGAGGCACCAGTAATACACTGTATGGCTCATGCATAACCCCTAGGAGCACACCAGACCCCACAAAAGTGTGCATTAAACCCCCTAGGAGCACACACAGACCCCACAAGTGTGCATTGACCCCCTAGGAGCACAACAGAACCCACAAGCGTGCATTAACCCCCTAGGATCACACACAGACCCCACAAGCGTGCATTAACCCCCTAGGAGCACACACAGACCCCACAAGCGTGCATTAAACCCCCTAGGAGCACACACAGACCCCACAATGTGCATTGACCCCCTAGGAGCACACACAGACCCCACAAGTGTGCATTCAACCCCTAAGAGCACACACAGACCTCACAAATGTGCATTAACCCCCTAGGAGCACACACAGACCCCACAAGTGTGCATTCAACCCCTAGGAGCACACACAGTCCTCACAAGTGTGTATTAACCCCCTAGGAGCACACACAGACCCCACAAGCGTGCATTAACCCCCTAGGAGCACACACAGATCCCACAAGCGTGCATTAACCCCCTAGGAGCACACACAGACCCCACAAGCGTGCATTAAACCCCCTAGGAGCACACACAGACCCCACAAGTGTGCATTCAACCCCTAGGAGCACACACAGACCTCACAAGCGTGTATTAACCCCCTAGGAGCACACACAGACCCCACAAGCATGCATTAACCCCCTAGGAGCACACACAGACCCCACAAGCGTATATTAACCTCCTAGGAGCACACACAGACCCCACAAGCGTGCATTAACCCCCTAGTAGCACACACAGACCCCACAAGCATGCATTAACCCCCTAGGAGCACACACAGACCCCACAAGCGGGCATTAACTCCCTAGGAGCACACACAGACCCCACAAGCGTGCATTAAACCCCCTAGGAGCATACAAGGACCCCACGAGCGTGCATTTAACCCCTAGGAGCACACACAGACCCCACAAGCGTGCATTAAACCCCCTAGGAGCACACACAGACCCCACAAGTGTGCATTCAACCCCTAGGAGCACACACAGACCTCGCAAGCGTGTATTAACCCCCTAGGAGCACACACAGACCCCACAAGCGTGCATTAACCCCCTAGGAGCACACACAGACCCCACAAGCGTGTACTAACCTCCTAGGAGCACACACAGACCCCACAAGCGTGCATTAACCCCCTAGGAGCATACACAGACCCCACAAGCGTGCAATAAACCCCCTAGGAGCACACACAGACCCCACAAGTGTGCATTAACCCCTCGGGGCACAATCAGACTCCACAAGCGTGCATTCACCCCCTCAAACCCCACTACACAGTCCCAAGTATCAGACCCAGTCCACCAAAAATCTAAGGAGATATCAACCCATTAATTAATAAATCCTCCTGTGTGTCAGTGAGGACTCTGACCTCAGATTTCCCTCCTGCAGCAAACAGACGCCGACATCAGACTGCTGAGACCAATGTCTAAAGTCGGCTTCTCTTCCTGGCTTTGGCAGAACACGCGCACTATTGGTATGACACACCCCTGGGAACGACGTCACACCTGGAAAGAGCCCATACGGTCTAGCATTTACCTTCCCGAGACTCGATTCCCAACCGTATGTGCGTAGTAGCCAGCCCAGAAGCACCTTTTAAAGGGCCGGCTGAAGCTGATGGCCTCATCTTGGCACGGCGCGCCCCCCTGCCCCACGGTGGGTACGCCCATGCTGTGGCCTACTGGGAATTTGACTCACTCTTAGTATAGAGGAACACAACAGAAGTTGCTAGAGGCAAATACCTTTAGAAAACAGAATGTTTGGCTGCTCATTTGAACAGAGGAGCCCTCTGTATTAATGAAGCTTTAAACTGCTAAAATTGCCTTAAATTTCAAAATCCTACATGTGTAGAACAGGCAGAAAGAGGGAAGCACGGCCAATTTGAAACAGCACTGGTTATCTTTGAAGATCCAAGAAAGGGCTCATACTCACGAGAAAAACAGACGAGCGCAATCCCATGCTCCAGCTCAGGCTGTGAGGGAGCGCAGCTTCAGTGATGTCACCGCTAGTCACTGAAGTTCCACTCGCATCATCTATTTATTCCACAGTGGGTTTTCAGCTGGGACTGTCGCATCTTGGCACCATCCTGGTTGAAAACTGTATATCCCCCAGATATGGATTACAGCATGGGACAGAACGGCGGACAGGTATAGTACATTGTTGGTTTATTATTTTACTTTTATTACAGAAGATCAAGCGCTTCGGGGAATTAGGTGATATTGTAAGTATGGTTTAATTAAGAATAATACAGGAGTCTGTGTCTTTATTTCAATAAAAGAAATGCTTTCAGGGTCTGTGTGTTTTATTTACAAGTTGACTATGGGATTAGTAATAGGGGCATCTTATTGAAGCCTCCAATTACTAACCGCCACAACTATTACACCACATGCCACCACTACAGGGCAGTGGGAACAGCAAGGCTATGTACCAGAATTGGCGCATCTTACAGATGCACCTTTTCTGGGTTGGCTGAGAGCTGATATTTTTAGCCGGGGGCCAGTATCCATGGCCCCTTCCTTGGCTAATATTATCAGCCCGCAGCTGTCTGCATAGCTCTTTCTGGCTATAAATTATAGAGTGACCCCACGCCATTTTTTTTTCCAATAAATCATCTTTTATTCATGAAATACATGTAAAGTATTTTGCACACACACTCACACAATTGCACACAATTATATTTAGCACCGACATCTACATATATACACCTATCCTATATGTATTTTCTTCTATCCTGTTGGCTCCTGCAGTAATTTTACAGAAGCCAGCAAATGTATTACGGGCTTTTTTTCTATTTATCTCTCTATGCAATATAAATACATATATATATATATATATATATATATATATATATGTATATATATATATACTGCTCAAAAAAATAAAGGGAACACTTAAACAACAGAATATAACTCCAAGTAAATCAAACTTCTGTGAAATCAAACTGTCCACTTAGGAAGCAACACTGATTGACAATCAATTTCACATGCTATTGTGCAAATAGAACAGACAAAAGATGGAAATTATTGGCAATTATCAAGACACACTCAGTAAAGGAGTGGTTCTGCAGGTGGGAACCACAGACCACACCTCAGTACCAATGCTTTCTGGCTGATGTTTTGGTCACTTTTGAATGTTGGTTGTGCTTTCACACTCGTGGTAGCATGAGACAGACTACACAACCCACACAAGTTGCTCAGGTAGTGCAGCTCATCCAGGATGGCACATCAATGCGAGCTGTGGCAAGAAGGTTTGCTGTGTCTGTCAGCGTAGTGTCCAGAGGCTGGAGGCGCTACCAGGAGACAGGCCAGAACACTAGGAGACGTGGAGGGGGCCGTAGGAGGGCAACAACGCAGCAGCAAAACCGCTACCTCCACCTTTGTGCAAGGAGGAACAGGAGGAGCACTGCCAGAGCCCTGCAAAATGACCTCCAGCAGGCCACAAATATGCATGTGTCTGCACAAACGGTTAGAAACCAACTCAGGAGACCATCCGCCGCCTCATCAGGAGCATGCCCAGGCATTGTTGGGAGGTCATACAGGCACAGGGAGGTCATACAGGCACCTGGAGGCCACACACACTACTAAGTATCATTTTGATTTGTTTTAAGGACATTACATTGCACTTTAATTTAGTGTGTGACTCCAAATCCAGGCCTCCATTGGTTAATAAATTTGATTTCCATTGATGATTTTTGTGTGATTTTGTTGTCAGCACATTCAACTTTGTACAGAACAAAGTTTTCAATGAGAATATTTAATTCATTCAGATCTAGGATGTATTATTTGAGTGTTCCCTATATTTTTTTGAGCAGTGTGTATATATATATATATATATTATATATATATGTGTGTGTGTGTCACTGACATATATATATATATATGTATATATATATATATATATATATATACATATATATATATATATAGTTCAAATTCAAATTCAAAGAAGCTTTATTGGCAGGACTAAATACACATTAGTTTTGCCAAAGCAAGTGTACAAAAGGGGAATAGGGATAGGGATGTTGAGTAGGGGCAGATCTAGGGTAGGGGCTATGGAAGTCCATGGCATAGGGAGGGGGATGGGGGTAGATCCGGGGTGGGGGCTATAGAAGTCCATGGCATAGGGAGGGGGGATGGGCGCAGGTCCGAGGTGGGGGCTATAGAAGTCCATGGCATAGGGAGGGGTGATGGGGGCAGATCCGGGGTGGAAGCTATAGAAGTCCATGGCATAGGGAGGGGGGATGGGGGCAGATCCGGGGTGGGGGCTATAGAAGTCCATGGCATATCATAGTTCTCTTTCTCGCAGTCTATGACATTCGCTCACATACCGCGCTGCTATCTCCGCTGCTCTCTCTTCTTCCCCCAGCAAGATATATGTTTTCCCTTCCCCCTTCATAGTGATGAAATCCGGGAAGAGATGTGAGAGTCTCCTGAAGTGAGTGTCCCTCACTGCTGAGTATTTGGAGCAGTGTAGCAGGAAGTGGCTTTCGTCCTCTATGGCCTCCTGGTCACAGTGTTGGCATAGTCTTTCCTCCCTGGGCTTGTAGCTCTGCCTGTGTCGGCCGGATTCGATGGCCAGACTGTGGGCACTGAGTCTATTACCGGCTCAGGATCTTGCGGTCTCTGGGGTCCGGGAGTTTCTCCAGGTATGGGGCCAGTCTGTAGTCTCTCTGTAGACTCCGGTACATGGTCAGTTTCTGGGAGCTGATGATGTCGTTCTTCCAGTCACTGACATACCTCTCCTGGCCTTCGTCTACCATCTTCCTGATTTCGGCTTTTGTCAGGTTGTTGTGATTGGTGTTCTGGTCAGGTTGGGTTTGGGTGAGCTGTTCCGAAGGTCCTAGTTTTTCTGTTTCACCTACGTGTGTCAGGGCTATATGGTGATGGGAGCTTGGATTGCTCCTATGTAGGTGAGCCCGGAATGACAGTGCCCTCTTTAGAACGGTTAGGTGTAGAGGGAATCTGCCCAGCTCGGCCCGGCAGGCACTGTTGGTGGTGCTCCGATGGACTTGGAGAAGGTGCTTGCAAAATTCCAGGTGGAATATTTCTGTTGGGCTGGAATCCCACCTTGACCAGTCTGGGTAGGTGTGAGGACCCCAGACTTCACTTCCATACAGGAGGATTGGGGCGATGACAGTGTCGAAGATTTTTAACCAGACCCTCACTGGTTGTTTCAGATGGTAGAGTTTCCTTCGGTTGCCATAGAAGGTTTTACATGCCTTGTCTTTCAGGGTCTCTATGGCTTGTTTGAAGCTTCCTGACCGGTGAATCTCTAGGCCCAGGTAGGTATATTTGTCTGTTCCTGTAAGGGCGCAGTTGTTGAGGACAAATGAAGGGTGCTGGTCTAATTTTCTCTTTCTCCTCTGGAACACCATGATGTTGGTTTTCTTTAGGTTGACCGGTAGTGCCCAGGTGGAGCTGAATTTCACTAAGATTTTCAGGTTGTCTTGGAGGCCTTTCTCGGTTGGTGACAGAAGCAGCAGGTCATCTGCATACAGCAGGAATTTCACCTGGGTGTCGTGGAGGGTGGGACCTGGTGTTGTGGAAGATTCCAGAGCGGTAGCCAGCTCGTTGATGTAAATGTTGAAGAGCGTTGGACTTAGGCTGCAGCCTTGTCTGACTCCACGGCTCTGCTGGAAATAAGCCGTTATTTTACCGTTCACACTCACACTGCAGAGGTTCTCGGTGTAGGAGCTTTTGATAACATCGTAGGTCTTTCCTACTATTCCGCTCTCCAGCAGTTTCAGGAATAAGCCCGGGTGCCACACCGAATCGAAGGCCTTTTTAAAGTCCACGAAACAGGCGTATATCTTCCCGTTCTTTGTATTGTGGACGTGTCTCTGAATGAGGCTGTGCAGGGTATAGATGTGGTCAGTGGTGCGGTGGTTTGGCATGAACCCTGCTTGGCTCTTGCTGAGGACGTTATGTTCGGTGAGGAAACTGAGGATCCTCTTGTTCAGGATGCTGTTGAACAGTTTCCCCAGGTTGCTGCTGACACATATTCCTCTGTAGTTGGCTGGGTCATACCTGTCCCCATTCTTGTGGATGGGTGTGATGAGGCCCTGGTTCCAGGTACGAGGGAAGTAGCCGGCACTTAGCACAATATTGAAGAGTTTAACCATTGCAGCCTGTATTTCTGGTGGGCTGTACTTCAGCATTTCTGGTAGGATTCCATCCAGGCCGCCGGCTTTTCTACATCTTATGGAAGAGATTCTCTCTGCTACTTCCTGTAATGTAATAGGTGTATCCACGGGGTTTTGGAAATGTTTTACTTTTTCCTCCATTGCCATTTTGCCATTATGTTTTCCTGTTCTTGGTTTAGTTCTTCCTTTGGGATGTCTTTATAGAGGTCTCTGAAGTACTGGAGCCAGATGTTGCCATTTTGGATATGGATGTTGTTTTTCTTGTCTTTTGTGCCCATGTGGTTCCATAGTTCCCAGAAGGAATTGTCTTGAAGAGCATCTTGGAGTTGGTTAAGCTTGGTAGAGATGTAACTCTGCTTCTTCCTCCTGAGGATGGTTTTGTACTGCCTTTGTATGGTTTCATAGGCTTCCCTCAGACCAGGGTGGTTGGGGTCTCTATGTTTCTTGTTTGAGGCTGTTCTCAGGGTCTTCCGTATGGCTTTACATTCTCTGTCAAACCAACCATTGATCTGTTTTTCTTTTGGTCTCTTGTAGTCGACTTTTTTAAGGTCGGACAGTCTGGCCATTGCATAGAATATATTGTTGAGGTCTTTTGTAGCTTGACTCACTCCCTTTGGGTTAGGCTGGTACTCGTGGTTGTAGAAGTGGTGGAGCATCCGCTGTATTTCAGGTCTGCTGAGAGCCTCTTTATACTTTAATGCCGATGTTTTGGACCATTTATAGGATGGAGGCCGGTTGAAGAGGCCGCTATGCTGTGGCTTTTGAGTGGGTGGTTTCTCTGTAGATTTCAAGTACAGAAGAAGTTGGCTGTGGTCTGACAGGTGCGTTTGTGGGGTGACTATGAAGGCGCTATATATATATATACATACAGTATTTATATATGTAGATTGTGAGCCTTTGCGAGCAGGGTCCTCTCTCCTCCTGTACCCGTCATGACTTGTATTGTTTAACCCCTTCATGACCCAGCCTATTTTGGCCTTAAAGACCTTGCCATATTTTGCAATTCTGACTAGTGTCCCTTTATGAGGTAATAACTCAGAAACGCTTCAACGGATCCTAGCGATTCTGAGAATGTTTTTTCGTGACATATTGGGCTTCATGTTAGTGGTAAATTTAGGTCGATAATTTTTGCGTTTATTTGTGAAAAAAATGGAAATTTGGCGAAAATTTTGAAAATTTCGCAATTTTCAAATTTTGAATTTTTATTCTGTTAAACCAGAGAGTTATGTGACACAAAATAGTTAATAAATAACATTTCCCACATGTCTACTTTACATCAGCACAATTTTGTAAACAAAATTTTTTTTTGTTAGGAAGTTATAAGGGTTAAAAGTTGACCAGCGATATCTCATTTTTACAGCAAAATTTACAAAACCATTTTTTTTAGGGACCACCTCACATTTGAAGTCACTTTGATGGGTCTATATGGCAGAAAATACCCAAAAGTGACACCATTATAAAAACTGCACACCTCAAGCTACTCAAAACTACATTCAAGAAGATTATTAACCCTTCAGGTGCTTCACAGGAACTAAAGCAACGTGGAAGGAAAAAATGGACATTTTAATTTTTCCAACAAAAATTTTCTTTTAACATCAATTTTTTCATTTTTACATGGGCAACAGGATAAAATGGATCCTAAAATTTGTTAGGAAATTTCTCCTGAGTACACCGATACCTCATATGTGGTCATAAACCACTGTTTGGGCGCACGGCAGGGCTCAGAAGGGAAGGAGCGCATTTGACTTTTTCAAACCAAAATTGGCTGGAATCTAGATTGGACGCCATGTCGCGTTTGGATAGCCCTGATGCGCCTTAACAGTGGAAACCCACCACAAGTGACCCCATTTTAGAAACTAGACCCCCTAAGGAACTTATCTAGATCTGTAGTGAGCTCTTTGAACCCCCGAGTGCTTCACACAAGTTTATAATGTAGAGCCGTAAAATTAAAAAATCATATTTTTTCCACAAAAAAGATTAGCGGTTGCCATGTCGCATTTGGAGAGTCCCTGTGTGCCAAATTTCTTTTGGCCTCAGTTCTTTCATTTTCACATGGGCAACAGGATAAAATGGATCCTAAAATTTGGTGGTCATAAACCACTGTTTGGGCACACGGTAGGGCTTAGAAGGGAAGGAGCGCCATTTGACTTTTTGAATGGAAAATATGCTGGAATATTTAGCGGTTGCCATATCGCATTTGGAGAGTCCCTGTGTGCCTAAACATTTGAGCTTCCCCACAAGTGACCCCATTTTGGAAACTAGACCCCCAAGGAACTTATCTAGATGCATAGTGAATACTTTGAACCCCAGGTGCTTCACAAATTAATCCGTAAAAAAAAGAAAGTACTTTTATTCACAAAATTTTCATTTAGCCTCAGTTTTTTCATTGTCACATGGGCAACAGGATAAAATGGATCCTAAAATTTGTTGGGCAATTTCTCCTGAGTACACAGATACCTCATATGTGGTCATAAACCACTGTTTGGGTGCACGGTAGGGCCCAGAAGGGAAGGAGCGCCATTTGACTTTTTGAATGGAAAATTAGCTCCAATCGTTAGCGGACACCATGACGCGTTTGGAGAGCCCCTGTGTGCCTAAACAGTGAAAAAAAAACACATTTGACACCATTTTGGAAACTAGACGCCTTATGGAACTTATTTAGATGTGCTGTGAGCACTCTGAACCCCCAATTGCTTCACAGAAGTTTATAACTCAGAGCAATGAAAATAAAAAAATTATTTTTTTCACAATGGTTACAGGAGAAATTGGATCCCAAAAGTTGGTGTCCAGTTTGTCCTGAGTACGATGGTACCCCATATGTGGGGGGAACCACTGTTTGGGCACACGTCAGGGCTCGGACGGGATGTAGTGACGCTTTGAAATGCTGACTTGATGGAATGGTGTGCGGGCATCTTGTTTCGTTTGCAGAGCCCTGATGTGCCTAAACAGTAGAAACCCCCACAAGTGACCCCATTTTGCAAACTAGACACCGCAAGGAACTTATCCAAATGTGTGGTGAGCACCTTGAACCCTACGTGCTTCACAGAAGTTTATAATGCAGAGCCATGAAAATAAAAAATCATTTTTTCCTCAAAAACTGATTTTTTTAACCCGCAATTTTTTATTTTCACAAGGGTAACAGGAGAAATTGGACCCCAAAAGTTGTTGTACAGTTTGTCCTGAGTACACTGGTACCCCATATGTGGGGGGAACCACTGTTCGGGCACACGTTGGGGCTCGGAAGGGAAGTAGTGATGTTTTGAAATGCCGACTTTGATGGAATGGTCTGCAAGCGTCATGTTACTTTTGCAGAGCCCCTGATGTGCCTAAACAGTAGAAATTTCCCACAAGTAACCCCATTTTGGAAACTAGACCCCGCAAGGAACTTATCTTGATGTGTGGTGAGTACTTTGAACCCCCAAGGGCTACACAGAAGTTTATAACGCCCGGGCATGAAAATAAAAAAATCATATTTTTTCCACAAACATGATCTTTGAGTCCCCAATTTTTTTATTTTCCCAAGGGTAACAGGAGAAATTAGACCCCAAAAGTTGTTGTCCAATTTGTCCTTAGTATGCTGATATCCCATATGTAGGAGAAAACTACTGTATGGGCACACGTCGGGGCTCGGAAGGGAAGTAGTGACATTTTGAAATGCCGACTTTGATGGAATGGTCTGCGGGCGTCATGTTACGTTTGCAGAGCCCTGATGTGCCTAAACAGTAGAAACCCCCCACAAGTGACCCCATTTTGCAAACTAGACACCACAAGGAACTCATCCAAATGTGTGGTGAGCACCTTGAACCCTCACGTGCTTCACAGAAGTTTATAATGCAGAGCCATGAAAATAAAAAATCATTTTTTTCCTCAAAAACTGATTTTTTTTAACCCGCAATTCTTTATTTTCACAAGGGTAACAGGAGAAATTCGACCCCAAAAGTTGTTGTACAGTTTGTCCTGAGTACACTGGTACCACATATGTGGGGGGAACCACTGTTTGGGCACACGTTGGGGATCGGAAGGGAAGTAGTGACGTTTTGAAATGCCGACTTTGATGGAATGGTCTGCGAGCGTCATGTTACTTTTGCAGAGCTCCTGATGTGCCTAAACAGTACAAACTCCCCACAAGTGACCCCATTTCGGAAACTAGACCCCGCAAGGAACTTATCTAGATGTGTGATGAGCACTTTGAACCCCCAAGAGCTACACAGAAGTTTATAAGGCCCGTGCATGAAAATAAAAAAATCATATTTTTTCCACAAACATGATCTTTTAGTCCCCAATTTTTTTATTTTTCCAAGGGTATCAGGAGAAATTAGACACCAAAAGCTGTTGTCCAATTTGTCCTGAATACGCTGATATCCTACATGTGGGAGAAAACTACTGTATGGGCACACGTCGGGGCTCGGAAGGGAAGTAGTGACGTTTTGAAATGCCGACTTGATGGAATGGTCTGCAAGCCTCATGTTACGTTTGCAGAGCCCCTGATGTGCCTAAACAGTAGGAACCCCCCAAAGTGACCCCATTTTGGAAACTAGATCCCCCAAGGAACTCCTCTAGATGTGTGGTGAGCACTTTAAATCTCCAAGTTTATCACAGAAGTTTATAACGCAAAGCCGTGAAAATAAAAAATCATTTTTTTCCACAAAAATAATTTTTTTAGTCCCCAATTTTTTTTCCCAAGAGTAAAAGGAGAAATTAGACCCCAAAGTTGTTGTGCAATTTTTCCGGAGTATTCTGATACTCCATATGTGGGGGTAAACCACTGTTTGGGCACACGTCGGGGCTCGGAATAAAGGGAGCATTGTTTGACTTTTTGAACTCAAAATTTGCAGCAATCAATGGTGGTGCCATGTCGCGTATGGAGACCCCCTGATGTGCCTAAATAGTGGAAATCCCTCAATTCTAACTCCAACCCTAACCCCAACACACCCCTAACCCCAACCCTAACCCCTACACACCCCTGACCCTAATCCAAACCCTAACCATAACCCTAACCCCAACATACCCCCAACCCTAATCCCAACTCTAACCATAACCCTAACCACAAGCCTAACCCAAATCCCAACCCTAACCCTAAAACACCCCTAACACTTATCCTAACTGTAACCCTAACCACAAACCTAACCTAATCCCAACCCTAATTCCAACCCTAACCCTAATTCTAACCCTAACCCTAATTCCAACCCTAACCCTAATTCTAACCCTAACCCAAATTCTAACCGTAACCCTAATTCTAACCCTAATGCTAACCCTAAGGCTAACCCTAACCTTAGTTCTAACTCTAACCCTAAGGCTAGGTTCATATTGTGTTTTACAAGCCCGTTCAACACATAGCGTTGACGGGCTGGTAACGGTATAGCATAATGCGATCGCGTTATGCTAAACCCGCTAGCGCAGATGAATCAGCAGATGATTCATCTGTGCTAGCGGTGACGGAGCCCAGACGTTGCAGCCCGTGTCCGAGGCTCCGTCACTGAATGACAGCACTTCGCGAACGTATGCCGCTTTACGGCATGCGTCGCGATGCGCCCGACAATGGGGGTGAAGGGCAGCGTTAACGGACTGCCATAACGCAATATGAACCCAGCCTAACCTAAGGCCCGTGCACACATTGCGGATTCACTTGCCGATTTTTCCATGCAGATTTTGCTAAAACCGCAGGTAAAATTACCTGCGTTTTACCTGCGGATTTAGCGTGAATTAAGGGCCTGTGCACACGTTGCGGATTTACTGTGGTTTTGCTGCGGTTTTTGTGCGGATTTGCCCTGCGATTTTACACCTATAATGGAATAGGTGTAAAGACGCTGCGGAATTCGCACAAAGAATTGACATGCTGCGGATTTAAAATTGCACCAAATCTGCGCGGAAAAATCCGCAGCATGTGCACAGCGTTTTTTTTTTACCATTTATTTACATTGTACTGTACATGGTTTCTGGATCTGCTGCGGGTCCGCAGCGCCAAATCCGCTGCGGATCCGCAGCAAAATCCGCAACGTCTGCACAGGAAAAATTTTTTTTTATTTATTTTATTATTTGTCCCTACCTATGGGGGTGATAAATGGGGCGTTTATTTACTGTTTTTTTATTTTGATCACTGTAAGAGAGTATCACAGTGATCAAAATAAATTTTTTGACACTGGAGGGCGTACTGCGCATGCGCCGGCCGGCGGGCGCACTGTGCATACGCCAGCCATTTTCCAAGATGGCGGCGCCCATGAAGAATCCCGGACCGACGCCGGGACGATCCCAGGGACATTGGAGGACCGGGAGAGGTGAGTAGGGGGGGAAGGTAAAGGGGGGGTTTCGGAAGGTGGGGGGAGCGGAGGCAAGGAGGAGGGGAGCAGATAGTGACGGCGGCGACCGATCGCCGCCATTTATCGGTGGCGGCGGCCGATCGCCCCCGTCACTCGGTGTGGGGGGGTCAGATCTCGGTGTCCAGCCATGGCCGATGCTATTGCAGCATCGGCCATGGCTAGATTGCAATATTTCACCAAATTTCATTGGTGAAATATTACAAATCGGTCTGATTGGCTGTTTCACTTTTAACAGCCAATCAGAGCGATTGTAGCCAAGTGGGGGTTAAGCTACCCCCACTGTGGTGATGCACAAAGGGTCTTGTGCCTTCGGGTCGGGTGACCTTTCAGTGACCCCGGTCACCCGACCCACAAGAACATGATTTATAGCATGACGCCTACGTAGGCGTCATGGGTCGGGTAGGGGTTAAGGTTACTGTACTTGTTTTTATTATGTATACCCCTCCTCACATGTAATGCGCCATGGAATAAATGGCGCTATAATAATAAATAATAATATATATATAGCTCAGGCAAAAATTAAGAGACCACTTTAAAATGTTCAGTTTGTCTGATATTTCTCATTATATGTATATTTTTGAGTAAAATGTAAATTGTGCTTTTATTCTATAAATTACTGACATGTCTCCAAATTTCCAAGCAATAAATTTTGGATTTTTTTTCTGAAAATGAGAAATGGTAAAATTAGAAAAAAAATGCAGTGCTTTCAGACCTCAAATAATGCAAAAGAAACAAGTTCATAATCATTTAGAAACAACAATACTAATGTTTTCAGTCAGGAAGAGTTGAGAAATTAATATTTTGTGGAATAACCATGATTTTTAATCACAGCTTTCATGCGTCTTGGCATGCTTGCCACCAATCTTTCACATTGCTTCTGGCGCAAAAATGTAAGCAGTTCTTCTTTGTTTGATCACTTGTGACTATCATCTTCCTCTTGATTACCGTATATACTCATGTATAAGCCGACCTAATTTTGCCACAAAAAACTGGGAAAACTTATTGACTCGCGTATAAGCCTAGGGTGAAAAATGATTATGCCCCCATATGATGCTCCACAGATTATGCCCCCATATGCTCCAGATTATGCCCCCATATGTTCCACAGATTATGCCCCATATGTTCCACAGATTATGCCCCATATGCTCCATATTATGCCCCATATGTTCCACAGATTATGCCCCCATTTGCTCCAGATTATGCCCCATATGTTCCACAGATTATGCCCCAATATTATGCCCCCATATGCTCCAGATTATGCCCCATATGTTCCACAGTTAATGCCCCCATATGCTCCATATTATGCCCCCATATGCTCCATATTATGCCCCCATATGCTCCATATTATGCCCCCATATGCTCCAGATTATGCCCCATATGTTCCACAGCTTATGCCCCCATATGCTCCATATTATGCCCCATATGTTCCACAGCTTATGCCCCCATATGCTCCAGATTATGCCCCATATGTTCCACAGCTTATGCCCCCATATGCTCCAGATTATGCCCCATATGTTCCACAGTTTATGCCCCCATATGCTCCAGATTATGCCCCCATATGCTCCAGATTATGCCCCATAGTATAGGCCTCATATGCTGCTGCTGCTGCAAAAAAAGACATACTCACCTCTCGTCGCTGGGGGCCAGGTGCCGGTGTCCTGAGCAGGCGGGGACACCGGCGCGCTATGGGGGACAGGTGCCGGTGTCATCGCTCGCTCAGGACCCCGGCACCTGAGATATTTACCTGTCCTCGCTGCGCGCTGCTCCCTCGGTCTGACTCCTGGCTGTGAATGATATGGCAGGGGGCGGGGTGCGCACTAACGATGTCATCGCGCCCTCTGTCTGATCATTCACAGCGTCAGCCAGAGGAGTCAGACCGAGGGAGCGACGCGCATCGGTGGCACGGGGACAGGTAAATATAGCTATACTCACCCCTCCGCCGCGCGTCCCTGCAGCCTCTCCTCTTCTCCCGGTGCTCTCCGCAGCGCTTCCTTCCTACAGCGGTCACATGCTACCGCTCATTAAAGTCATGAATATGCGCATATTCATGACTTTAATGAGCGGTGCCATGTGACAGCTGCAGGAAGGAGCCGGAGATCGTGGGAGAAGCAGGGGGGCTGCAGAAGACCGCGCCGGTGGAGGGGTGAGTATGATCCGACACCCCCGCTCCCCCTCCCCCGCCGACCCCCGTATATGACCGCGTATAAGCCGAGAGGGTGACTTTCAGCCCTAAAAAATGGGCTGAAAATCTTGGCTTATACATGGGTATATACGGTATATTCCAGAGGTTTTTAACCGCTTAACCCCAAGGGTGGTTTGCACGTTAATGACCAGGCCAATTTTTACAATTCTGACCACTGCCTCTTTATGAGGCTATAACTCTGGAACACGTCAACAGATCTTCACGATTCTGAGAATGTTTTCTCATGACATACAGTTTGGACACACCTTCTCATTCAACGATTTTTCTGTATTTTCATGGCTATGAAAATTGTAGAATCACACTGATGCCATCAAAACTATGAATTAATACATGTGGAATTATACATTACACTTTACAAAAAAGTGTGAAACAACTGAAAATATGTCTTATATTCTAGGTTCTTCAAAGTAGCCACCTTTTGCTTTGATTACTGCTTTGCACGCAGAAAAGGTGAATGGATGGACTCTACATGCCTGGTTCCCACCGTGAAGCATGGAGGAGGTGGTGTGATGGTGTGGAGGTGCTTTGCTGGTGACACTGTTGGGGATTTATTCAAAATTGAAGGCATAGTGAACCAGAATGGCTACCACAGCATCTTGCAGCAGCATGCTATCCCATCCGGTTTGCGTTTAGTTGGACCATCATTTATTTTTCAACAGGACAATGACCCCAAACACACCTCCAGACTGTGTAAGGGCTATTTGACCAAGAAGGAGAGTGTTAGGGTGCTACGCCAGATGACCTGGCCTCCACAGTCACCAGACCTGAACCCAATCGAGATGGTTTGGGGTAAGCTGGACCGCTCACCGCTTCAATTTTGAATAAATCCCCAACAGTGTCGCCAGCAAAGCACCCTCACACCATCACACCACCTCCTCCATGCTTCACGGTGGGAACTAGGCATGTAGAATCCATCTGTTCACCTTTTCTGCGTGCAAAGCAGTAATCAAAGTAAAAGGTGGCTACTTTGAAGAACCTAGAATATAAGACATATTTTCAGTTGTTTCACAGTTTTTTGTAAAGTGTAATGTATAATTCCACATGTGTTAATTCATAGTTTTGATGCCTTCAGTGTGATTCTACAATTTTCATAGTCATGAAAATACAGAAAAATCTTTGAATTAGAAGGTGTGTCCAAACTTTTGGTCTGTACTGTATTGTACTTCATGATAGTGGTAAAATTTCTTCAATATAACTTGCGGTTATTTATGAAAAATATGGAAATATGGCGAAAATTTTGAAAATGTTGCAATTTTCAAACTTTGAATTTGTATTCCCTTAAAATAGAGAAATATGTCACACAAAATAGTTACTAAATAACATTTCCCACATGTCTACTTTACATCAGCACAATTTTGAAACCAAATTTTTTTTGTTACGAAGTTATAAGGGTTAAAAGTGGACCAGCGATTTCTCATTTTTACATCAAATTGTACAAAACCATTTTTTTAGGGACCACCTCACATTTGAAGTCACTTTGAGGGTCTATATGGCAGAAAATACCAAAAAGTGACACCATTCTAATACTGCACCCCTCAAGGTACTCAAAGCCACATTCAAGAAGTTTATTAACCCTTCATGTGCTTCACAGGAGCTGAAGCAACTGGGAAGGAAAAAATGAACATTTAACTTTTTAGTCACAAAAATGATCTTTTACAAACTATTTTTTATTTTAACAAGGGTAAAAGGAGAAAATGGACAGAAAAAGTTGTTGTGCATATTCTCCTAAGTACGCTGATACCCCATATGTGGGGGAAAACCACTTTTTGGGTGCACGGCAGGGCTTGGAAGGGAAGGAGCACCGTTTGACTTTTTCAAACCAAAATTGCCTGGAACTGAGATTGGACACCATGTCGCGTTTGGAGAGCCCCTGATGTGCCTAAACAGTGGAAACCCCCCACATGTGACACCATTTTGGAAACTAGACCCCCTAAGGAACTTTGAACCCCCAAGTGTTTCACTAAAGTTTATAATGCCTGGGTGTGAAAAAAAATTCTACAAAAATGATTTTTTAGTCCCCAATTTTTGATTTTTCCCAAGGAAATTGGACCCCAAAAGTTGTTGTCCAATTTGTCCTGAGTACGCTGATACCCCATATGTGAGGGAGAAATACTGTTTGGGCGCACTTCAGGGCTCGGAAAGGAAGTAATGACATTTTGGAATGCAGACTTTGATGGGTGTCATGTTCAGCTTGCAGAGTCCCTGATGTGCCTAAACAGTGGAAACCCCCCACAAGTGACCCCATTTGGAAACTAGACCCCCTAAGGAACTTATCTTGATCTGTGGTGAGCACTTTGAACCCCCAAGTGCTTCACACAAGTTTATAATGCCTGGGCATGAAAATAAAAAATCCTATTTTTTTCCCACAAAAATGATATTTAAGTCACCAAGTTTTAATTTTCCCAAGGGTAACATGAGAAATTGGACCATAAAAGTTGTAGTCCAACTTGTTCTGAGTACGCTGATACCCCATATGTGGGGGGAACCACTGTTTGGGTGCACGGCAGAGCTCGGAAGGGAAGGGGCGACATTTGACTTTTTCAAACCAAAATTGGCTGGAATCGAGATTGGAAGCCATGTCGCATTTTGATAGCCCCTGATGTGCCTAAACAGTGGAAATCCCCCACAAGTGACCCCATTTTAGAAACTAGACCCCATAAGGAACTTATCTAGATCTGTGGTGAGCACTTTGAACCCCCAAGTGCTTCACACAAGTTTATAACGTAGAGCCGTAAAATTAAAAAATCATATTTTTTCCACAAAAATGATCTTTTCACCCCAATTTTTATTTTTGCAAGGGTAACAACACCTCAAAACTTATTGTGCAATTTGTCGTGCATACGCTGATACCCAATATGTGGGGCTAAACCACTGTTTGGGTGCATGGCAGAGCTCGAAAGAGAAGGAGCGCAGTTTGACTTTTTCAACGCAGAATTGGCTGTATGCCATGTCGCATTTGGAGAGCCCCTGATCTGCCTAAACAGTGGAAACCCCCCACAAGTGAAACCATTTTGGAAACTAGACCCCCTAAGAAACTTAACTAGATCTGTGGTGAGAACTTTGAACCCTCAAGTGTTTCACTAAAGTTTGCAATGCCTGGGTGTGAAAAAAAAAATTTCCACAAAAATGATTTTTAGTCCCCAATTTTCCAATTTTTGATTTTTCGCAAGGAAATTGGACCCCAAAAGAGGTTGTCCAATTTGTCTAGAGTACGCTGATACTCCATATGTGGGGGGGAAATACTGTTTGGGCGCACGGCAGTGCTCGGAAAGGAAGTATTGACATTTTGGAATGCAGACTTTGATGTGTGTCATGTTCAGTTTGCAGAGCCCCTGATCTGCCTAAACAGTGGAAACCCCCCACAAGTGAAACCATTTTGGAAACTAGACCCCCTAAGGAACTTATCTAGATCTATGGTGAGCACTTTGAACACCCAAGTGTTTCACTAAAGTTTATAATGCCTGGGTGTGAAAAAAAAAAAATTTCACAAAAATGATTTTTTTGTCCCAATTTTCCAATTTTTGATTTTTCCCCAAAAGTTGTTGTCCAATTTGTCCTGAGTACACTGATACCCCATATGTGGGGGGGGGAATACTGTTTTGGCGCACGGCAGTGCTCGGAAAGGAAGTAATGACATTTTGAGATGCAGACTTTGATGGGTGTCATGTTCAGTTTGCAGAGCCCCTGATCTGCCTAAACAGTGGAAATCCCCCACAAGTGAAACCATTTTGGAAACTAGACCCTCAATGGAACTTATCTAGATCTGTGGTGAGAACTTTGAACCCCCAAGTGTTTCACTAAAGTTTATAATGCCTGGCTGTGAAAAAAAAAATTTGCACAAAAATGATTTTTTTTGTCCCCAATTTTCCAATTTTTTATTTTTCCAGAGGAAATTGGACCCCAAAAGTTGTTGTCCAATTTGTCCTGAGTACGCTGATACCCCATATGTGGGGGGGAAATACTGTTTGGGTGCAAGGCAGCGCTCGGAAAGGAAGTAATGACATTTTGGAATGCAGACTTTGATGGGTGCCATGTTCAGTTTGCAGAGTCCCTGATGTGCCTAAACAGTGGAAACCCCCCACAAGTGACCCTGTTTTGGAAACTAGACCCCCTACTAACTTATCTAGATCTGTGGTGAGCACTTTGAACCCCCAAGTGCTACACACAAGTTTATAATGCCTGGGCATGAAAATAAAAAATCTATTTTTTTTCCCACAAAAATGATCTTTTAGTAACCAATTTTTTATTTTCCCAAGGGTAAGGGGAGCAATTGGACCCCAAAAGTTGTTGTACAATTTGTCCTGAGTACGCTGATACCCTATATGTGTCAGAAAACTATTGTATGGGCACACGAAGGGGCTCGGAAGTGAAGTAGTGACGTTTAGTAATGCAGACTTTGATGGAATGGTCTGCGGGTGTCATGTCCCGTTTGGAGAGCCCCTGATGTGTCTAAACAGTGGAAACCCCCACAAGTGACCCCATTTTGGAAATTAGACCCCCAAAAGAACTTATTTAGATGTGTGGTGAGAACTTTGAACCCCCAAGTGTTTCACAGAAGTTTATAACGCCCGGGCGTGAAAATAAAAAAATCATATTTTTTCCACAAACATGATCTTTTAGTCCCCAGTTTTTTATGTTCCCAAGGGTAACAGGAGAAATTGGACCCAAAAAGTTGTTGTCCAATTTGTCCTGAGTATGCTGATAACCTATATGTGGGAGAAAACTACTGTGTGGGCACAGTCAGGGCTCGAAAGTGTAGTAGTGTTGTTTTGCATTGCAGACTTTGATGGAATGGTCAGCAGGTGTCATGTCGTATTTGGAGAGCCCCTGATGTGCCTAAGCAGTGGAACCCCCCACAAGTGACCCCATTATGGAAACTAGACCCCCAAATGAACTTATCTAGATGTGTGGTGAGAAATTTGAACCCCCAAGTGCTTCACATAAGTTTATAACATAAAGCCATAAAAATAAAAAATCATATTTTTTTCCATAAAAATTATATTTTTGCCCACAATTTTTTATTTTCCCAAGGGTAACAGAAGAAATTGGACCCCAAGAGTTATTGTGCAATTTGTCCTGAGTATGCTGAAACCCCATACGTGGGGGTAAACTACTGTTTGGGTGGAATTGAGATCAGACGCCGTGTCACGTTTGGAGAGCCCCTGATGTGCCTAAACAGTGGAAAACCCACAATTCTAACTCCAACCTTAACCCCAACACACCCCTAACCCTAATCCCAACCCTAATCATAACCCTAACCACAAACCTAACCATAGCACACCCATAACCCTAGTACCAACCCTAACTTTAGCCCCAATCCTAACCCTAATGGGAAAATGGAAATAAATACATTTTTTAATTTTCCCTAACTAAGGGGGTGATAAAGGGGGGTTTGATTTACTATTTATAGCGGGTTTTTATGATTGGCAGCTGTCACGCTAAAAGACGCTTTTTATTGCAAAAAATAGTTTTTGCATCATCACATTTTGAGAGTTATAATTTTTTCTTATTTTGGCCCACAGAGTCATGTGAGGTCTTATTTTTTACGGGATGAGTTGACATTTTTATTGATACCATTTTTGGTCACATGACATTTTTTGATCGCTTTTTGTTACGATGTTTGGGAGGCAGAATGAACAAAAACCAGTAATTCATGAATTTCTTTTGGGGGGGCGTTTATACCGTTCCGCGTGTGGAAAAATTGATAAAGCAGTTTTATTCTTCGGGTCAGTACGATTACAGTGATACCTCATTTATATCATTTTTTTATGTTTTGGCGCTTTTATAGAATAAAAACGATTATATATAAAAAATAATTATTTTTGCATCGCTTTATTCTGTGAGCTATAACTTTTTTTATTTTTTCGCTGATGACGCTGTATTGTGGCTCATTTTTTGCAGGACAAGATGACGCTTTCAGCGGTACCATGTTTATTTATATCCGTCTTTTTGATCGCGTGTTATTCCACTTTTTGTTCGGCGGTATGATGATAAATCATTGTTTTTTAGCCTTGTTTTTTTTTTTAAGGGGTTCACTAAAGGGGTAAACTAATGGGACAGGTTTATAGGGTGGGTCGTTACGGATGCGGCGATACTAAATATGTGTACTTTTATTGTTTTTTTTTATTTACATGAAGAAAGGAATTTATTGGGGAATACAATTTTTTTTCATTATTTATGAATTTTTTTTACACTTGTTATTTTTATTTTTTTAACTTTTTACTTTGTCCCACGGTGGGACATCACAGTATAAAGTCAGATCGCTGGTCTTACAGTGTGCACAGCACTCTGTGAGACCAGCGATCTCACCAGCACTGCTGCAGGCTTCCTCAGCGCCTGCTCTCAGCAGGCGCTGAGGAAGCTGCCTCCCTGCAGGACCCGGCGGCCATCTTGGATCAGGGGTCTTGCAGGGAGGAAGGCCTCAGAACAGCGCGATCACATCGCGCTGTTCTGAGGGTCTCAGAAAGCACGCAGGGAGTCCCCTCCCTGCGCGATGCTTCCCTGTACCTCCGGTACACCGCAATCATGTTTGATCGCAGTGTGAAAGTGGTTATTAGCTCTATCGGCCTTTCGATACTTAGTTCCGATATTTTCGTCTTATCGGATACCGGAATCGGGATTGTCACTGTCACTGTCAGTGTCCGTCGGTCGGGTCTGTCAGGAGTCAGCGGCACTTACCTGGCAGAAGATCTCCGGCGGTCACGGGCTGGACTGCTTCATGGCCGCCATCATCTTTCCCCGGCGGTCACATGCAGTTTCTCGCGATAACTGCAGTGACTGCTGGGTAATCCCGGCCGTAAAGCAGTCAGTCCGATGACGTCACCGCCGGGGAAGCAGGTAATCAGCTGTGCTGCGTCGAGATGACAGGCTCTGCCTGTCATTGCGATGTAGCAGAGCTGGATCGCCGTGGGACAGTCGTTACTATGGACTGCGTCGGACAGGTGGTATACTGTTGTTTTTTTTTTTTTTTCTTTTTTTACAGGAGATCGATGGCGTCGCAGGAATGAGAGTATAATAAAAGAAATGAAAACTGTGTTGTCTCTTTTATTTCATTAAAAGACTTTTTTCTTGCTGTGTCTTTTTTTTATACATTTAAAAACTTTGGGATTAATAATGGATCGGTGTCTTAGGGTGAGTTTCCACGGTCAGGAAACGCTGCGTGTTTGGCGCTGTGCGCTGGCGCAGCGCCAAACACGCAGCGTCCAGATGTTACAGCATAGTGGAGGGGATTTCAAGAAATCCCGTCTCCACTATGCGTAACAATACGCAGGTGGCAAACCTGCGTAAACGGACATGCGGCGCGTCTTTTTAGACCGCAGCATGTCCTCGCGTATTGCGGCGACGGTGCGTCGCCGCAACATAATTAACACAGGGCTATGTAGCCCTGCGCTCTTTCCGGAGGTGTTCCGGAGGTGTCCTGAACACCTCCGGAAAGATCGCGCGTCAGAAAGGGGGCGGGGCTTAGACGGAGCGGAATTTCCGCTCCGTCCAAAGCGCTATGGTTCCGGACCGTGGAACCATAGCCTTATTGACACCTCTCCATTATTAACCGGGCTTATTGTCACCGTGCAATCAACGGTGACATTAACCCCTTATTACCCCACTTGCCACCGCTACAGGGCAGTGGGAAGAGCCGGGTAAAGTGCCACAATTGGCACATCTTTTGATGCGCCAAATGTGGGGCTGCTGTAGCCTGGTATTATCAGGCTGTTGAGGGCCAAAATCCATGGGCCTTGACAGTCTTTTAATACCAGGCCGCAGCAGTCTGCATTTTACTTGGCTGGTTAACACAAATAGGGGGACCCCTACGCCTTTTTTTTTCGAGGGGATCCCCTATTTTTGTTAACCAACCAAGCTAAGCAAACTGCTGTGGCCTGGTATTATCAGGCTGGCAAGGTCCATGTATGTTGGCTCCTTAACAGCCTTAAATACCATTCCTCAGCAGCAGGGGCGTACATATAAATCATGGGGCCCCATAGCAAAAGTCTGAATGTTCCCCACCCCCCCAAAAAAAAAAACCCAGAGGCATTGTAAATGTAAAGTGCCAGCACAGTGAGGGAAGTTGAGTCGCACAGAGACAGGGGTTTTGGGGGTACTCGGCACCGATCACGTCGACTTCTATGGGGGATGTCACGAGTAGCACAGCTCGGTCCGTGACCTGGGCGATCACTGGAATGTGGGATATTTCCAGGGGATGATAGAATGTTCGTGTAGTTTGTCGTGACGCCACCTGTAGTACCTGGTCAGGGTGTCCAGTGCTGCTGTGCAGGTCCTCTGGAAGGGATGGTGTAGTGCAGGTAGGTGAAAAGTCTACTACAGGTAACACGCTATCCTTCCAGGGCAGATAGATGTGAGATAGAGCAATGGTGCAAAGTGATGTAGCAGAGTGGACTATGCGACGTAGTAAGAAAGCAGGAAACACTTCAAGTTAAACGTTGCATAATAAAATTTTTAATAATAACATTACAAAAGTGCAAATGGCTTATATTATGTGACATGTTTTGTTACTGTTCATACCCTTGATATGTGTTATACATGTGTGTTAATAAATACATATTCAACAAAAGTGCAAATAGCATTAGTGCCGAAGTTCGTAGAGACTTCTTAGGACTACAACCCCACCGGGGTAACTTCACAGTGTCCTTTACTTGTGCTTGTGGAGGACCCGCTCCAAACCTCCAACTGTGGTCTTGGGTGGGCTGCAAGACTTTCCTTGAGCAGACCTCACTTTCGGCCACACCAAACGGGTTTTTAGTTTCTGAGGTAGTTGAAAATAGTGCACAGTAAAGTTTTTTGTAAAACCAAAATGGAGCACCGAAGTGCCAACTATTTACAGAAAAATTTGTGAGCCAGTACAGTTCATGGCTTCAAAGTTCAACATTTTCATTACAGTGAAACACCATTACCCAACCTGGGTATATTAAGGCAACAATAAACTTGTTCTTCTGAACATTCACCCGTCCGGGTACATCAAACCATTACCCAACATGGGTATATTAAGGCAAAAATAAACTTGTTCTTCTGAACATTCACCCGTCCGGGTACATCAAACCATTACCCAACATGGGTATATTAAGGCAAAAATAAACTTGTTCTTCTGAACATTCACCCGTCCGGGTACATCACACCATTACCCAACATGGGTATATTAGGGCAACAATAAACTTCTTTTTATGAACATTCACCCGTCCGGGTACATCAATAATTTAACTATTTACATACAGAGACCCTGTCCGGGTTATTTAGACTTCTTTGGCTGGCCTCTTCCAGGTACCACCTGGTACTGTTGTGGAGCTTGCCAAACATCCGTGACAGGAGGGTCCACCCAGACTTGATGACGTCGTGTGGCGTGTACAGTGACGTCGTGACCCGCTATCTGGGTCTGTGTGGCCACCTCTTTCATCTCCCTCCGGGTCTGGACCCCTATGTCCCGGACTGAACGAACCCCAGGGGGCCTAACAGGCGCCGGGTACGGGCCAGCTATCATTATCATGTCCATAGCTGGGGCTGCTGAGGAGACCACTGAGGGAGGCTGGGGAGATTTACGGCGTGGGGTGGGCACTTGTGCAGAGGCCTGGTTGGGGGAGGCTGAAGGCTCGTAGGGTCTGTCAGTTTCCTGACACTCTGGGGAGTAGGGGTCGCACCTGGTAACATTTAGGGCGTACCATCCATTGTAACCCCAGTGTCGGGTGTAAGTCACCAAGTCTCCTGGCAACAGGTCCCTCCCCGGGTGTCCTTCTGGGAGGTGAGCCTCCACGTCCCGCCGGGTTACAAAAACTTCTAAATAAAGTCCAGGCTCCTGGATGAAGCCCCAACCACCTTTTAACTTAAAGTTCCGTACTGCACCCTTACGCCGCGGCTCCCTCACCGTACTTTTATCCTTTCTCATACGTGCCTTCTCTGCCAGGTCCTTCTCCAGGTGACGTTGCCGAAGCTTTTGGGATTCTCGCTGCTCCCTTTGTCGCTCTGCTTCCCGCTCCCGACGTCTCCACTCTTCCTCCTGACGCCGGTTGTAATTCTCCTCCACCAGCTGCTCCATGTCTCCACCATCAAATGCCAGCTTACGATGTCCGGTTTGCGGCAGCTCTCCTGGCGCCCGCCAGTCCTGGCGGCGCTCACCTGTGGCGGAAGCAGCCGGCTCTGGAACAGATGACGGTCGGGGCTCCGGTACAGGCAGGTAGAGCTCTGGTGCCTGCGCGGCCTCCTCCATGGGACGGGTGTCGCTTCTTCTGCCTCAGCGACAGGGGCAGACAGCGGGATCTGGGGTGCTGGTGCGGCGTTTTCTGCAGGAACGGGTGCCTCCACTGTGATACTGGCAACCGGTTCAGATTGCAAGGGCTGGAATGCCCGCACGGCCTTCTGTACTGGAACGGGTGCCTCCACTGAGATACTGGCAACCGGTTCAGATTGCAAGGGCTGGGATGCCCGCACGGCCTTCTGTACTGGAACGGGTGCCTCCACTGAGATACTGGCAACCGGTTCAGATTGCAAGGTGTAACGGGTCTGGGAGGCGGAACCTCTGAGCTTTATTATACAAGGAGGCTTTCCTTGTAAAGGAGCGGGTGGCGCCCGGGGAGACGGACAGGAAGTCACTGCAAGTGACAGGGGCAGTCTCTGGACAGACAGGTGGGAGGTCACGGCAAGTGACCGGGGCAGTCTCTGGATAGACAGGTGGGAGGTCACGGCAAGTGACCGGGGCAGTCTCTGGATAAACAGGCGGGTGGTCACGGCAAGTGACCGGGGCAGTCTCTGGGTAGACAGGCAGGTAGTCACGGCAAGTGACCGGGGCAGTCTCTGGGTAGACAGGCAGGTAGTCACGGCAAGTGACCGGGGCAGTCTCTGGGTAGACAGGCAGGTAGTCACGGCATGTGACTGGGGCAGTCTCTGGATAAACAGGCAGGCAAGGGACCGGGGCAGTCTCTGAATGGACAGGTATATACGACCTGAGATGGTGGAGCCTCCCGGTAGGCTAGCAGGCAGATGACAGATGAGCGCCCCCAAGTGAGCAGGCGAGAGTCTCTGGAATAGCCGATGGACACCGCAGGTGATGGCCGAACCTCCAGGTAGGCTTGCAGGCAGATGGCAGATGAGCGCCCCCAAGTGAGCAGGCGAGAGTCTCTGGAATTGCCGATGGTCACCGCATGTGACGGCCGAACCTCCAGGCAGGCTTGCAGGCAGATGGCAGATGAGCGCCCCCAAGTGAGCAGGCGAGAGTCTCTGGAATTGCTGATGGTCACCGCATGTGACGGCCGAACCTCCAGGCAGGCTTGCGGGCAGGTAGCAGAAAGCAAACTGGCAGGAAACAGGCAGGTAACTGGTAACGGACCCTGAGGGCTGAAGCAGAGTTAAACAGTGCAACAACAACATTGCCCAGCAGGGCGGAAGGAGGACGCTGAGCGCGGGTAAGGGGGGCGACGTCCCTGCCTGGCAGAGGACGCTGTCGCAGGGGAACAGCGTCCCTGCCTGGCAGAGGGCAGGGACGCCGGTGCTACAGTACCCCCCTTTAGGCCCCCCTTTTTTAGGCCAGAAAGAAATTTAGCTAGGATGAGAGGGGCATGGATGTTCTCCCGAGGCTCCCACTTCTCTCCTCAGGACCAAACCCCTTCCAATCCACCAGAAAATAGGTCTTTCCTCCTACCCTTTTGGTGGCCAGAATGTTCTCTACCTCAAATTCGTCTTCAGCAGACACAGGAGCAGGAGGTGTACCTGTAGATTTGACAAAAGAGTTAAGTACCACCGGTTTGAGGAGAGATACATGGAAGGAGTTAGGAATCCGCAAATTGGCCGGGAGTTTCAATTTATAGGACACCGGGTTGATCTGACTGATGATCTCAAAAGGACCGATGAACGAGGGCCTAACTTGTAGGAAGGAATCTTGAGCCGGACATACTTGGACGAAAGCCAGACCTTATCCCCAGGACGGAATTGAGGAGGATCCAGACGTTTTTTGTCAGCATGTTTCTTCATGCGCTCGGATGACAGAATGAGTGCGTACCGGGTACTCTCCCATATGGAGGAAAATTCGTTAACCAGAGATTCCGCAGCTGGATTGTCCACAGAGATGGAGACAGGAACAGGGATCCGAGGGTGTTGACCGAAGACTACAAAAAACGGAGATTTGGAGGAAGATTCGCTCTCGTGATTGTTGTAAGAGAATTCGGCCCAAGGCAGGAGATCCACCCAGTCAGAATGGTGGGCATTAACGAAGTGCCTGAGATAACTGGTCAGATTCTGATTGACTCGCTCGACTTGTCCATTGGACTGCGGGTGGTAAGCGGAGGAGAAATCCAAGGTGACGTCTAGCAACTTACAAGTGGCTCTCCAGAAACGTGAGGTGAACTGTACCCCACGATCCGACACAATGTGACGAGGCAGACCATGAAGACGGAAGATGTGGCGGATAAAGTCTTTAGCCAACTCGGGTGCAGACGGAAGCCCTGGCAGGGGAATGAAGTGAGCCATCTTGGAAAATCGATCAACGACCACCCAAATGACCGTACAACCGGCAGAGACGGGCAGATCTGTTATGAAGTCCATGGCTATATGCTGCCAGGGGGCAGCGGGTACAGGAAGCGGAAGAAGACGGCCGGCAGGCAGGTGTCTCGGAACTTTGTTGCGGGCACAGGAGACACAGGCAGAAACAAAGTCTATTACGTCTTTGTGCAGGGTAGGCCACCAGTAATGCCGAGTAATGAGCTGGAGGGTCTTTTTCTGACCAGCGTGGCCAGCTAGTTTAGACGAATGACCCCAGTGTAGGATTCTCTCCCGATCGGTTACCGATACGAACGTCTTACCAGGAGGGAGACGATTTAGACTCACGGGAGCCACCTGCATCACTCTGGCGGGATCGATGATATGTTTAGGTTCCTCCTCGAGATCCGACACCAGGAAGGACCGGGACAAGGCGTCCGCCTTGATGTTCTTGTCGGCCGGGCGAAAATGTAAAAGAAAATCAAAGCGAGCAAAAAACAAGGACCACCGGGCTTGGCGAGGGTTAAGTCTCTGGGCATGCTGGAGATAAGCCAGATTTTTGTGGTCAGTGTAAATGATTACCGGATGAAGAGCCCCCTCGAGTAGGTAACGCCACTCCTCCAATGCCAGCTTGATGGCCAATAACTCTCGGTCTCCTATGGAGTAATTGCGTTCAGAAGAGGAGAAGAGTTTGGAGAAGAAGCCGCAAGATACCATCCTCCCGGATGAAGATTTTTGCGTAAGTACCGCTCCGGCTCCAGAAGAGGAAGCGTCCACCTCCAGGAAGAACTGCTTGTTGCCGTCCGGACGATGCAGCACTGGAGCGGAAGAGAAGGCCTGTTTTAAAGAAAGAAAGGCCTCCTCTGCTTCGGGCGTCCACTGTTTGGGATTAGCATCCTTGCGGGTGAGCGCGGAGATTGGAGCAGTCCGGGAAGAGAAGTGTGGTATGAAAAGTCGGTAATAATTGGCGAATCCCAGGAACCGCTGAATGGCTTTCAACCCCTCCGGTCGGGGCCATTTCTCGATGGCAGACAGTTTCTCCGGATCCATTCGTAGGCCTGTCTGAGAAATGATGTAGCCCAAAAACGGAAGCGAGGTCTGCTCAAATAGGCACTTCTCATATTTGGCGAAGAGGTGATTCTGCCTGAGCCTGAGCAGAACCTGACGAACATCCCTCCGGTGAGACTGGAGATCCGGAGAGAAGACCAAGATGTCGTCTAGGTACACCACAACGCAGGAGTAGAGAAGATCCCGAAAGATGTCATTGACCAACTCCTGAAAGACTGCTGGAGCATTACAGAGACCAAAGGGCATCACCAAATACTCGTAGTGGCCGTCCCGGGTGTTGAATGCCGTCTTCCATTCATCTCCCCGACGGATACGGACCAGGTTATATGCCCCACGAAGATCCAGTTTGGTGAAGATTTTAGCCCCCCTCAGACGATCAAACAATTCTGGAATGAGCGGAAGAGGGTACTTATTCTTCACCGTGATCAAATTTAGGCCTCTGTAGTCAATACAGGGACAGAGAGAGCCATCTTTCTTTTTTACGAAGAAGAAACCTGCTCCCGCTGGGGAGGTGGATTTCCGGATGAATCCCTTGGCCAAATTCTCCTCGATATATTCGGACATCGACCTGGTCTCAGCAGCGGACAATGGGTAAATACGCCCACGGGGAGGCGTAGTACCGGGTAGCAGGTCGATCGGGCAATCATACGGTCTATGAGGGGGTAATGTCTCTGCTTCCTTTTTATTAAAGACATCAGCGAATGATCAATATGGAATCGGGAGCCCTGGTAGATTAGTTGGTGTAGGAGAAGGATGGACGGGATGAACAGGAACCAAACACGTTTTATGACAGTCCTGTCCCCAGCGATGGATCTCTCCAGTCTGCCAGTCGAGCACGGGTGCATGCTTTTGGAGCCAAGGCAGACCTAGTAAGAAAGCGTGAGAGAGTCCAGGCAGAACATGAAACGAGATGCTCTCAGAATGCAACATTCCCACCTGCAGGGTTATGGCTTCAGTGATAAGTTGGATGGGACGTGGTAGGAGACCCCCATCCACAGCAGCAACAGATACTGGTTCAACCAGAGGTTTGGTAGGAATGCGATATTTTTCTACTAGAGCCTGTGAAACAAGATTCCCGGCTGCTCCAGAATCAAGTTGGGCTAGTTCGAAGTAACGGTTCTCACCAAGGAGAATTGAGACTGACAGCAGCAGAGAGATAAAGAGGATTTATTTTTGTCTAGGTGGACCTCTCCGAGCGAACCTAGACACAGGCGTTTCCCGACCTCTCTGGGCAGGTACGGATCCGGTGCTCCTTACTGCCACAGTAGAAGCAACTCCCCTCGGCACGGCGTAAGTCCTGACGGGCTTTGACCATCTTGGTCTGGTCGACTTGCATAGGCTCGGAAGAGTGTACCTGAGGAGAAACGGAAGGAGTTACAGGTCTCTGAAAAGAAGGAGCTAGACGAGGAAACCTTCTCTCACGGGTGACCTCTTTAGCGCGCTCCTGGAACCGTAGATCAATTCGATTGGCAAGAGTTATTAGGTCATCGAGAGTGGTTGGAATGTCCCGACCGGCAAGTTCATCTTTTATACGGCCGGACAGACCCTCCCAGAAGACAGATATCAGAGGGTCATTATCCCAAGCCAGCTCCGAGGCAAGGGTACGGAACCGTATGGCATATTGACCAACGGTGAGACTTCCCTGACGGAGACGCAGCAGAGATGATGCAGAGGAGGTCTTCCGTCCGGGTTCATCGAATACCTTTCGGAAGGCTGAGAGAAAAGCAGACAGGTCAGACACCAGAGGATCTTCTCTCTCCCAAAGAGGATTTAGCCAGGCCAGGGCCTCTCCGGTGAGATGGGACATGATGAAGGCAATTTTGGCCCGGTCGGAGTTAAACTGGTGTGCCAGGAGTTCAAAATGCAGGGTGCACTGGTTAATGAAACCCCGAGCCAGCGCAGGGTCGCCTCCAAACCGAGGAGGAGCTGAAAGTCGAGGTCCAGGAACGGAAACCACAGAATTGGTAAGCAGCGGAACTGCCGGATTGCGAGTCATGGCGCCCGCGGTGGTTGCTGGTGAAGTAGTCAGGGTGTCCAGGCGGGAATTAACATTCCGCAGGTGCCCCAGGATGGACTCCTGTTGAGACCTCTGACGAGACAGTTCATGACACAGGTCAGAGAGCGAGGGAGTTTGGGTGCCACCGGGTTCCATGGCCCGAGCAAACTGTAACGGGTCTGGGAGGCGGAACCTCTGAGCTTTATTATACAAGGAGGCTTTCCTTGTAAAGGAGCGGGTGGCGCCCGGGGAGACGGACAGGAAGTCACTGCAAGTGACAGGGGCAGTCTCTGGACAGACAGGTGGGAGGTCACGGCAAGTGACCGGGGCAGTCTCTGGATAGACAGGTGGGAGGTCACGGCAAGTGACCGGGGCAGTCTCTGGATAAACAGGCGGGTGGTCACGGCAAGTGACCGGGGCAGTCTCTGGGTAGACAGGCAGGTAGTCACGGCAAGTGACCGGGGAAGTCTCTGGGTAGACAGGCAGGTAGTCACGGCAAGTGACCGGGGCAGTCTCTGGGTAGACAGGCAGGTAGTCACGGCATGTGACCGGGGCAGTCTCTGGATAAACAGGCAGGCAAGGGACCGGGGCAGTCTCTGAATGGACAGGTATATACGACCTGAGATGGTGGAGCCTCCCGGTAGGCTAGCAGGCAGATGACAGATGAGCGCCCCCAAGTGAGCAGGCGAGAGTCTCTGGAATAGCCGATGGACACCGCAGGTGATGGCCGAACCTCCAGGTAGGCTTGCAGGCAGATGGCAGATGAGCCCCCAAGTGAGCAGGCGAGAGTCTCTGGAATTGCCGATGGTCACCGCATGTGACGGCCGAACCTCCAGGCAGGCTTGCAGGCAGATGGCAGATGAGCGCCCCCAAGTGAGCAGGCGAGAGTCTCTGGAATTGCCGATGGTCACCGCATGTGACGGCCGAACCTCCAGGCAGGCTTGCGGGCAGGTAGCAGAAAGCAAACTGGCAGGAAACAGGCAGGTAACTGGTAACGGACCCTGAGGGCTGAAGCAGAGTTAAACAGTGCAACAACAACATTGCTCGGGCACCTCCATTAAGGAGGAAGTACTTTATATAGGGTGGAGTCCTCCGGCATTAGCCGGGGACTTTTTTGAAAGATGCGCGCGGCCCCTTTAAGGGCGGGGGAGCGCGCGGGGCGCGCGCCCTAAGACCAGCAGCAGGGAAGGAGCGCGCGGCCCCAGCAGGGCGGAAGGAGGACGCTGAGCGCGGGTAAGGGGGGCGACGTCCCTGCCTGGCAGAGGACGCTGTCGCAGGGGAACAGCGTCCCTGCCTGGCAGAGGGCAGGGACGCCGGTGCTACACAAGGGCTGGGATGCCCGCATGGCCTTCTGTACTGGAACGGGTGCCTCCACTGAGATACTTGCAACCGGTTCAGAGTGCAAGGGCTGGGATGCCCGCACGGCCTCCTCTACTGGAACGGGTGCCTCACCTTCCGGTACAGACACTTCAGGGGGTAAGAGGGATTGGCGCCGCTCCAATTGTAGTTTTAGGGCCCGCCAGCTCGCTTCCATCCTGGCGACCTCCTCCCGGTGCCGGGCCAGGTCTCTCAGGGTATCCTCCGCTTCTTCCAGCGTAGGAGGGTTTCCAGGCCGGGTGCCAAACGGTGGCTCCGTGGCGATCGGGTCGCTTCCGTGGGGGGAGAGCTCTGACTCCTCCATCCCTTCCCACTTCTGCTCACGTCCATTCGCCATCTCAGCAAAGTCACATGTGTCATTAGCATCAGGAGAGGCAACATCTTTTGTAGGGAGGCGGGACCTTCGCGTTCGTTTACGCCCACTGAGGAGGATGAGGAGGCGGAACTCCAGAGCTGTGGGGCACGATCTTACATTGCAGTAACATTTAGAGTGTGCGGACATCGTTTTCGCGCCACGGAGTGAGTGTACGCCCACGAGAGCACCCCCTTATTCTTCACCTGTGCCTCGTGGCGCAGATATGACGGAAAAATGGCAAATACAGTCTATGATGATTTTTGCAATTCTCAAGCAAAAAAACAGTTCAATTAAGGCACACAGGACTCGCTTATAGCGAGCTTCTGAATCCTGTTCGCTGGGTGCGATGCAACATCTCTGTGGCGACTGGACCCTCGGGTGCTTCTGTCTTTTCACAAATGCCGGCTTTACCCGGCAATTGAATCAGAGGCTATTTTACTATGTAGAAGTGAATAAACTATAAATATATGTATATATATATGTCACAATGACATGTATATATATATATATGTATTCTAAGTGTGTATATTTTGTGTTTACAAGGAAAGAAAGTGTTTTTTTAGTTGCGATATTTTGTTCCCATAGACTTACATGGGACTTCCGGTATCGGAATCGGATATCGACGATATTTAGTGATATCGGCGATACCATTCCGATCCGATATTTTTAGATATCGAGCAGTATCGCTCAACACTAGCCGGGAGCAGTCAGTGACCGCTCCTGGCACATAATGCCGGGTGTCAGCTGTGATAATCAACTGACACCCGGCCGCGATCAGCGCGCAGCTGATCGCATGTGACGTACTATTCCGTCCCTGGGAATTAAGTACCAGGTCACATGGATGGAATAGTATGTCGGATGGGATTAAGGGGTTAATGGGGTTCAGGTCTGGAGATTGGGCTGCCCATGACAGGGTTTTGATGTGGTGGTCTTTTAATTATTGCCAGAGCTGTATATGGACAAAAAAAGAGTACAGCAGCACTGCGCATGAATCTAGGCCATGTGAAAACACAGAAAAACATTAAAAACATTCCATTTAAATTATACTCCTCAAAACAGATTTAAAAAAAATATATATTTTAACTTACAGTAATAGATGAAAATGAAGGTTCTTAGCGCAGAGCTGTATATATATATATATATACAGTGGGTTCAGAAAGTATTCAGACCCCTTTAAATTTTTCACTCTGTTTTATTGTGGCTATTTAGTAAATGCAAAAAAGTTCAATTTTTTTCTCATTAATGTAAACTCTGCACTCCATCTTGACTGATAAAAACCAGAAATGTAGACATTTTTGCAAATTTATTAAAAAAGAAAAACTGAAATATCACATGGTCATAAGTAGAGATGAGCGATTTTGCCTTTTTTAGGGTCGAGTCGGGTTTCATGAAACCCGACTTTCTCAAAAGTCAAGTCGAACGAAATCGGCCGAATATCGGGAAAAGTCGGTGGTCCGACTGAAACACGAAACCCAATGCAAGTCAATGGGGAAGCAAAGTCGGCAGGGAGTGGAGGACAGTAAACACACCTACAGTGCCCATTTCAATGCCAACGACATCAATTTATATTCCTTAAGCTTGGCAACCTTAATTTACTTTATAATAATAGTTACGCATTGAAAACTGGGGGTTATTTGGCTAAAGTTGTGGGGGGGGTGGTAGGGCTGGCTCCAGGTTTTCGTGTGCCCCGGGCGAAAGTGGGCCCCTTTAAGGAATTAGGTATCCTTTTCGGTGATGGGTGCGGAACCTATATAGGGACGATAGAACAGACAGGGTGACATTAGATCGGTCTAGGGGTCTCCACTCCCATTTCCCTAGTGTTTGGTTCACCTTCCCTTATATGTTTGTGTTGCACTTAGTCTGTCCTACACTGTGCGTCACACCCCCTTTTCGACAAACAACAGACAGTTCTCCAGAGTGAGTTGTCGTACCCACCTGTATGGGTTCCTCAGATGACTCAGTCACGATCCCTCTTGGCTCCGGACCTCCCGCACCTTGATGTGGCTCTCTATGGCTCTGGCGAAAGCGGTGATCAACCCAGATTGCCAGAGACATGGCCGCCTCAAGGGAGACTGGAGTCTCATACAAGGCTAAAGCATCATTCACCCTTCCTGTGAGCCCCTCTCAGAACAGGTTATGGAGTGCGAGATCAATCCACTTAGTGTCCATGGCCCACCTCCGATTCTCAGAGTAATACTCCTCCGGCTGGTCTGCTAGCTGAAGTTGGCGCAGTGTGGACTCAGCCAAAGAGACGGGGTCGGGGTCGTCGTATATAAGGTCCAGCTCCCCAAAAAATTCTTCCACCATCTGAATCGACTGGGAGTCAGACAGCAAAGAAAACACCCATGCTTGGTGGTCTCCCTGAAGGAGCGATACTATTATCCCCACACGTTGCTCCTCTGTACCTGAGAAAACAGGACGTAACCTAAAGTACAGTTTACAGGTCTCCCTGAAAACAGCAAACTTGTCACGCCCCCCAGAGAACCTGTCAGGAAAAGTGATCTTAGGCTCCACTATGGTTTGCCTGGGAGGCATGATTACTACACCAGATGTATTAGGGTGCTGCAAAGCAACAGTACGTAAATCTGCCACCTCCAGACTGGGCTGCAGATGCCCCATCAGAGCAGTAATAAGATCCATAAAGGATTGGAAAATGGTTATGGTCAGAGCTAATGTCACGACTCAGCTGTCGGGTGACCTAGGACCAGGGGCTCTTTCCCTGTCCCTAATACTAGGGGGTGCTCTAGCTCACCTTATTCCCCAGGATACTTCTGAAGGTGAAGATGTCAGGGCTGCCACCCTTGCCTTATCTCCTGAGTAAGCCCTCCGTCTGTTCTCTTCCACAACTCAGGGAAGAGGACCGCTACTGTGCACCGCAGTGCGCCAACCCGACAAACAAGGCTACACAAACAAGCGTAAACTGAAAACAACAGGCATACAAAATATTCACTCTCATATATCAGAGGAATGCAACGGGAAATGGAGGATGGGGAAAAAAAACAAAGTATAAGAGGGAAGGGAGTTACCACACTTACAAACCATGCAACAGTCACAGATAACTCCTCCAAAACTCCTTCTCATATGAACACCTCTAGCCATGCAGCAAATGCTACCTGTGACGTGGCTTTGAATCAGGACCCAGATTATAATGGGGATGGAGGGAAAGGAGTTACCACACTTACAAACCAAGCAACAGTCACAGATAACTCCTCCAAAACTCCTTCTGATATGAACACCTCTAGCCATGCAGCTGTCAGTATTCCGGGTTTTCTAGGTAACTTTGTCAATGATTTTGCCCTTTGTTAAGATGGAGTTTGCTGTTTTGTGTGCCCTACTTCCTGTTCGTTTGTTTAAAGCCTGGCTCAGGTGCTGGCTTCACTGCTGGAATATTCTGCTTCCGTTTTCCCTGCAACCCAGCTGCTTTGTTCCTCACAGATCTTTTGTGTGTTTACCAGGAAAGTGCATAGCCTTATCTTCAGGTGTTTCTCAGCCACAGCAGCTTCTACCCATGGCTCTGGACATTCTCTGCATATGTAAGTTGCACAAAGTACTGTGTTATCACTAAACTGTTGACTTGGGAATTTAACCCTTGGTTCACTCCATCTGATAAGAACTGTGTTTCTGAACTGTTGCTGTTTAACCCTTTGTGCATTACCTCTGGTGAGAGCTGTTGGAACTGTTACTGGAACCTTACTGACATATGAACTTGTTGTTGGACTTCACTGAATTAAGCCACAACTGAGATTAACTTGTTCCTGGACTTCCCTGTGTTTTCTGCATACCTGGATCTGACTCTTCACACACCAGCAGTGTGTAAATCCAGCCACGTTATCTGTGCATCAGACTTACCTTGTGGTCACATTTGTGTGAGGACTCCGTCGTAAGAACTTTACCACCCTCGCTATAGAGGTTCAAAGACTTATATATCCGGATTCATATAACTGGACTTGTGTATATATATATGGACTCATTGCATGTCACTACGGGTTGTTTGAATATTGTTTTTGGGTGTTTTGCTGTTTCACAAATACATTATTTGCGTTCAAAGAAACCCGTCTCTGATTGTTCATTGCCCCACGCTATCAGAATCCTCGAGTTCCTACAATAGTATTACAGGATATTCCAGCCTAAAAAAGAGGATTCTGCTGGGGCAATGACGGAGACACGGGCAGACAAATTGTTCACCATAGTTAACTCCTTGCAGCAGGAGGTGGCGGCTGCACTCAATCAGATTAGAGACTTGGAGTCTCGGGTTAACCACAATGCACAGGGGTTTGGTCAGGCTCTCCAAGATCTACGTTCTAGGTTAGGAGTCCTGGAGGCCTTACCTACTGAGCCTACCTCATCCACCAGTATGCCCAAATTGCCTCCATTCCGTTTTAATGGTGACCGAAGTCAATTCCGTGGGTTTGTTAATCAATGTATATTATTTTTTGATGTACATGCCTCCTACTACCGGTCTGATAGATCTAAGGTTCTATGTATTATTATGTTGTTGACATCACGTGCACTGGCTTGGGCAAATCCTATGGTTGAAAGTCATGATACCCGTCTAAATAATTTGGACAATTTTCTTGCAGCCATGGCGCAAATGTTCGACGATCCCAACCGCCGTGCTACCGCTGAATCTGCCTTGCTTTCCTTACGCCAGGGGAAACAGTCAGTCATAGAATATGTTACTGAATTTAAAAGGTTAGTGGTGGACACCAGTGGGAAAACAATGCTTTATTACCAATCTTTAGAAAAGGTTTGTCAAATGCAATCAAGGATGAGCTAGCTCGTTCAGAGTCTCCACAGGAGTTTGAATTGTTTATACAGCACTGTGTACGTATTGATATCCGTTTAACTGAACGCAGACAAGAAAAATGGGCCGCTGTAAATCGCATTACTAATTACTCTCTTCCGTCCAGGGAAACCACAGGCAAAAACCCGCGAGAGGCTGAGGAGGTGCCTATGCAGGTGGACTCACTGCAGAGACGTGAGAATAATGAACGCCGCGAACACCGTCTCCGTGAGCGCTTATGTTTCTATTGTGGTCAATCGGACCATTTCCTCATCAATTGTCCTAAATGTCCTAGGCGACCCAACAAGGTGTTGGCGGTAGTAGGGGATTATGATAACACAGACGCTGAGTCTGAAGTTTCGGAAACCAGTCTACATCTAGATGCGGTTTTTCCCCCAATACTGATGCCGACTTCCCCTAAAGATCAAGGGGAGAAAATATTCACATTGTTCTCTTCCTATACAGATTCAGTGGGAGGAACAGTGGATATCAAGTTCTGCCATGATAGACTCTGGAGCAGGTGGGAATTTCATGGATTCTTCTTTTGCAAAGGAACATGGTATAAAGACACAACTAAGAGCTTCACCAATCACTATGGAAACGGTGGATGGTTCCCCATTAGTTTCTGGACCAGTAGATCGGGAGACAGTGCCTCTGGAGTGTAAGATGGAACCAGACCATCAAGAAACACTTTCATTCATGTTAATATCTTCTCCTCATTTTCCTGTAATTTTAGGAATTCCCTGGTTACGGTCACAAAATCCAATCATCAATTGGGAAACCAAGGAGATAACCTTTCTCCCGAAGTGCAGTTCTACCATCAGTCCAACTGTAGCGGCTCCAGTTACCCAGAACTTGGAAGAGGTGATACAGGTACCTACTCTCCCTCTGATATATCAGGAATTCTCAGACATTTGTGATAAAAGGAAGGCAGATCAACTTCCCCCACATAGACCGTATGACTGCCCCATAGAATTGCTTCCTGGAGCAGCGATTCCTTTCGGCCATGTTTACCCGTTGGCGGCTCCGGAATTAAAATCTTTACGAGAGTATATAGATGAGAATTTAGCCAAGGGGTTTATCCGACCATCTTCTTCACCAGCGGGAGCTCCAATATTCTTTGTAAAGAAGAAGGATGGTACTCTAAGACCCTGCATTGACTACCGGGAATTAAATAAGGTAACCATTCGTAACAGGTACCCGTTGCCCCTAATTCCAGAATTGTT
Organism: Oophaga sylvatica; assembly: GCA_033576555.1. Lineage (NCBI taxonomy): Eukaryota > Metazoa > Chordata > Amphibia > Anura > Dendrobatidae > Oophaga > Oophaga sylvatica. The sequence continues at coordinate 427,738,698 of JARQOD010000005.1, read as the reverse complement.
GGAAAGAGTTCGCCAGGCCAAGGTATTTACCAAATTAGATCTTCGTGGGGCATATAATTTACTCCATATACGGCCCGGAGACGAATGGAAGACAGCTTTTAGATGCCGGTATGGACATTTTGAATATTTGGTGATGCCATTCGGACTCTGTAACGCTCCTGCTGCTTTTCAACATTTAGCCAACGACATTTTCAGGGATTTATTGGACCAATATGTGGTAATTTACCTTGATGACATCTTAATCTTTTCTGACTCCTTACAGGAACATCAGGAACATGTCAAGACCGTACTTAGACGTTTGAGAGATAATCATTTGTACATCAAACTCGAAAAGTGTGAGTTCCATTGTTCTGAAATTCAATTTTTAGGCTATGTTATCTCGCCTCAGGGATTGAATATGGAGTCCAGCAAGATCCAGGCAATCTTGGACTGGCCGGTACCAGGAAACATTAAGGAGGTACAACGATTCATTGGCTTTGCTAACTTTTATAGACGGTTTATCCGAAATTTTTCAGAAATTGTCCGTCCCATCACTCTCCTCACCAAGAAGGGGAAGAAGTTTGAATGGTCTTCGCAAGCTCAGGAAGCCTTTGATCGCCTGAAGGGTTGTTTTACCACGGCTCCAATATTGATGCATCCGGATCCTGCACAGCCTTTTATCGTGGAGGTGGACGCGTCTGACTGTGCATTGGGAGCTATCCTCTCACAACGTACCGGAGACAAAGGTTTGCTGCACCCGTGTGCCTTCTTCTCTCGTAGGTTATCTTCTGCAGAACTTAACTATGATGTGGCAGATAAGGAACTTTTGGCAATTATTTCTGCCTTTAAGGAATGGAGACACCATTTGCAGGGGGCAACTCAGCAGGTAGTAGTACTCACGGATCATCGCAATTTGGAATTCCTTAAGTCTGCCAGGTGTCTTTCTCCTCGACAAGCTAGGTGGAGTTTGTTCTTGAACCAGTTTAATTTTATTATTTCGTACCGCCCAGGTTCACGTAATGGGAAAGCTGACGCATTATCCCGAATCCATACCGTGGATTCCGTGCCTGGGACCCCGTCGAAGACCATCTTGTCGGAGGCCAATTTCGTTGGAGTGCTCCGGAACCGGGACTTGTGGCAGGAGATCAAGCTGGCCTATGACGGTGACGTATTTCTTGCAGCTCCACCTGACAATGTGAATCTTGTCCTTCGGAATGGTGTGTGGCTTAGAGATCGATGTATTTATGTCCCAGAGGCTGTAAGACTTCGAGTTCTCAAATTGGTCCACGACTCTAAATTGGCTGGTCATAGGGGGTACAGAAGACGCAGGAATTGTTAACTCGTTTTTTTTGGTGGCCTACCTGCTTGAAGGATGTGAATGACTATGTCCGCTCTTGTGAAGTTTGTGCCCGGTACAAGGTTCCTCGCGTTTCACCTACTGGTCTTCTTAAACCGCTACCTGTACCGTCTCGCCCTTGGGGGTCTATTTCGATGGACTTTATTGTGGAGTTACCCACCTCTGGTGGTAAAAATACTATTTTGGTGGTAGTAGATCGTTTAACGAAAGCTGCTCATTTCATTCCGTGTGCTGGTCTTCCCTCAGCTACAGAGACAGTAGATCTAGTTATCCAGAACATTTTCCGGCTGCATGGGGTACCAGATGACATCATTTCTGACCGGGGAATACAATTTACCTCTAGATTTTGGAAAGGATTTTGTTCTGCGCTCCACATTAATGTTTGCTTGTCTTCTGCATACCATCCTCAGACCAACGGGCAGACCGAACGGACAAATCAAACCTTGGAGCAATATCTACGCTGTTACGTCAGTCATTTGCAGGACGATTGGCTGAAGCTACTTCCTCTAGCGGAATTTTCGTACAACAACTCCCAAAGCAGTTCCACGAAGGTAACGCCTTTTTTTGCCAACCTGGGTTATCATCCAAGTATTTTGCCTAGGTCTCCGGTTACGATTTCGGTACCAGCGGTTGAAGACAGAGTGACGGCGTTGCAACGTAATCTTGAAGTTTTGAAGGACTCCCTGACCACAGCACAGGAGCGTTACAAGAAGTCGGCCGATAGATTCCGGAAACCAGCACCTATGTATAAGGTAGGAGACTCAGTTTGGTTGTCCACCAAGAATCTAAAATTGGGTGTTCCTTCGCAGAAACTGGGACAGAAATTCATCGGTCCATTCAAGATCACTGGGATTGTGAGCTCTGTTGCCTGTCGGTTGAAGCTACCACGGACTTTAAAGGTACACCCAGTATTTCATGTTTCCTTATTAAAACCAGTCTCTCCTAACACGTTTCAGGGACGTATCGTACCTCCCCCTCCACCAGTGTTGGTTGATGGCGAAGAACAATTCGTGGTACAGGATATTGTTAATTCGAGACTTCATAGAAACCGGCTTCAGTATCTAGTTAGATGGCAAGGTTACTCTCCTGAAAATGATTCTTGGGAACCAGTAAGTAACATCAATGCGCCTCTGAAGATTGCTCAGTTTCATCGGAGATACCCGGACAGGCCTGGTCCAGGACCGTCCGGAGGCCGTCTTTAGGGGGGGAGTAATGTCAGTATTCCGGGTTTTCTAGGTAACTTTGTCAATGATTTTGCCCTTTGTTAAGATGGAGTTTGCTGTTTTGTGTGCCCTACTTCCTGTTCGTTTGTTTAAAGCCTGGCTCAGGTGCTGGCTTCACTGCTGGAATATTCTGCTTCCGTTTTCCCTGCAACCCAGCTGCTTTGTTCCTCACAGATCTTTTGTGTGTTTACCAGGAAAGTGCATAGCCTTATCTTCAGGTGTTTCTCAGCCACAGCAGCTTCTACCCATGGCTCTGGACATTCTCTGCATATGTAAGTTGCACAAAGTACTGTGTTATCACTAAACTGTTGACTTGGGAATTTAACCCTTGGTTCACTCCATCTGATAAGAACTGTGTTTCTGAACTGTTGCTGTTTAACCCTTTGTGCATTACCTCTGGTGAGAGCTGTTGGAACTGTTACTGGAACCTTACTGACATATGAACTTGTTGTTGGACTTCACTGAATTAAGCCACAACTGAGATTAACTTGTTCCTGGACTTCCCTGTGTTTTCTGCATACCTGGATCTGACTCTTCACACACCAGCAGTGTGTAAATCCAGCCACGTTATCTGTGCATCAGACTTACCTTGTGGTCACATTTGTGTGAGGACTCCGTCGTAAGAACTTTACCACCCTCGCTATAGAGGTTCAAAGACTTATATATCCGGATTCATATAACTGGACTTGTGTATATATATATGGACTCATTGCATGTCACTACGGGTTGTTTGAATATTGTTTTTGGGTGTTTTGCTGTTTCACAAATACATTATTTGCGTTCAAAGAAACCCGTCTCTGATTGTTCATTGCCCCACGCTATCAGAATCCTCGAGTTCCTACAATAGTATTACAGCAGCAAATGTTAGCTCTGACTTGGCTTTGAATCATTATCCAGATTATAATGGGGATGGGAGTGGCTAACTGAGCTCAGCTGAAAGCTCAGAGTTTCCAGCATGGCTGATTAACCCCTGTTCTACCAAGAGAAATAAACACCATTAAAAATGGAGAAGTGCTTCTTCTCAGTGCAGGAGTAGGAGCAATCAGACGCTGCAGTCTTCTGGCTCCAACAACTCCAAGCTATGAATTCTCTTTACATTCTCCTTACTTATGGGTTTCTGACAGGGTGGGTCTTTATCCTTCAATGACAGTTCTGATGAGCAGAACTGTACAGGGTGGGCCATATATATGGATACACCTAAATAAAATGGGAATGATTGGTGATATCAACTTCCTGTTTGTAGCACATTAGTATATGGGAGGAGGAAAACTTTTCAAGATGTATGGTGACCATGGTGGCCATTTTGAAGTTGGCCATTTTGGTTCCAACTTTATTTTTTTCAATGGGAAGAGGGTCATGTGACACATCAAAATTATTGAGAATTTCACAGGAAAAACAGTGGTGTGCTTGGTTTTAACGTAACTTTATTCTTTCATGAGTTATTTACAAGTTTATGACCACTTATAAAATGTGTTCAAAGTGATGCCCATTGTGTTGGATTGTCAATGCAACCCTCTTCTCCCACTATTGACACACTGATAGCAACACCACAGAAGAAATGCTAGCACAGGCTTCCAGTATCCGTTGTTTCAGATGCTGCACATCTCGTATCTTCAGAGCTTAGACAATTGCCTTCAGATGACTCCAAAGATAAAAGTCTAATGTGGTCAGATCAGGAGACCTTGGTGGCCATTCAACTGGCCCACGATAACCAATCCACTTTCCAGGAAACTGAAGATTGCACACTCCCTGAGTTTTTCCAGCAAGATGGTGCACCATCACATTATGGGTGTCAGGTCTGAGCATTCCTACATGAACAGTTTCCTGAAAAGTGGATTGGTCATCAAGGGCCAGTTGAATGGCCATCAAGGTGTCCCAATCTGACCCCATTAGACTTTTATCTTTGGGGTCATCTGAAGGCAATTGTCTATGCTCTGAAGATACGAGATGTGCAGCATCTGAAACAACGGATACTGGAAGCCTGTACTAGCATTTCTTTTGTTGAGTTGCTATCAGTGTGTCAAGAGTGGGAGAAGAGGGTTGCATTGACAATCCAACACAATGGGCAGCACTTTAAACCCCTTTTTTTAATGGTCATAAACTTGTAAATAACTCATGAAAGAATAAAGTTATGTTAAAAACAAGCACATCACTGTTTTTCCTGTGAAATTCTCAATAATTTTGATGTGTCACACGACCCTCTTGCTATTGAAAAAAATAAAGTTGGATCCAAAATGGCTGACTTCAAAATGGCCGCCATGGCCACCCCCATCTTGAAAAGTTTTCCCCCTCCCATATACTAATGTGCCACAAACAGGAAGTTGATATCACCAACCATTCCCATTTTATTTAGGTATATCCATATAAATGGCCCACCCTGTAGTTTAGTAGAACTATAAGGCTATGTGCACACGTTCAGGATTTTTCGCGCTTTTTTAGCTTTTTTGAGGCAGTTCTCCGCCGAAAAAACGCTTAAAAAACGCATGCATTGAGCATCCTATTATTAGAATGCATTCCGCAATTTTTGTGCACATGCTGCGTTTTTTCCTAGAAAAAAATGGATCACGGAAAAAAACGCAGCATGTTCATTCTTTTTCCGGAATCACGGCGATTCCGCCACCATAGGAATGCATTGATCCGCTTACTTTCCGCATGTGGCTATACCCACCATGTGCAAAGTGAGCGGTTCATGTGCGGATGGTACCCAGGGTCTGGAGGAGAGGAGACTCTCCTCCAGGCCCTGGGTACCATATCCCGGTTAAAACAATAATTAAAATAAAAAATAGTGATATTCTCACCTTCCGGTGGCCCACGCAGCATTCCCACTCCTCAGCGACGCTCCCAGCAACTCCCGTTCCCAGGGATGCCTTGCGACAATGACCTGTGATGACGTAGCGGTCTCGCGTGACGCTACGTCATCTGGGGTCATTGTCGCTAGGCATCACTGGGAACGGGAGTTGCCGGAAGCATCGTGAGGACCAGGAAGGCTGCGGGGGCCGCTGGAAGGTGAGAATATCACGATTTTTTATTATTTAATTATTTTTAACATTAGATCTTTTTACTACTGATGCTGCATAGGCAGCATCTATAGTAATAAGTTGGTCACACTTGTCAAACACTATGTTTGACTCATGTGACCAACCTCTCAATCAGTTTTCCAAGCGATGCTACAGATCGCTAGGAAAACGCTAGCATTCTGCAAGCTAATTACACTTGCAAAACGATAGTTTTTTAGCGGGAATACGCATACCTATACGCAACAGCGATCTCCCCAGCGATATCGCTGTGTGTGACATTCAGCGATGATCAGCCCTCCTGCTGGGTATAGCTGATCGTCGCTGAATGTCCTGGACATTTTTTTGATCATTGGTCTCCCGCTGGCCAGCATGCATCGCTGCGTATGGCAGGCGGGAGACCAGCGATCAGCAAGCTGGAGCTGGTAACCAACGTACACATCGGGTTTCTAGGCGCTGGGCGGCGCTGGTGTGTCGCTATGTGTGACGGGGCCCTTAAACTCAACACAAATTCTGCTGTGACATTTAGCTATCAATGGTTTGTTCTGAATGGATGAATACCCAGAGCGATGATTATGTAGTTTCTGCATTACCATCTTTATATGTGTAAACTGTCTATCATGATAGGTTTGTGAGCTGGTATCGTCATATAAACCCATATTTATACTGTACCATAACAGTCCTGCTATTTCCTCCCAGAGCAGACTGCAGTAGTTTTGTCAGCACAGAATCTCTGTATGGAATATGTACAACTTTCTTGCCCATTGCAACTTCGGCAAGTGCACTGAAAGATCAAATACACAATATTGGCAAGCTGGTTTGTGTTAAAGTAGATTTGTCACCAGTTTTTACAATATAAACTTTATACATTAATAAATAGATCTTTTTGGCTTGATTAAACTTGTGTATTTACTTTGAATATCCATGTCAGAATGGCTGCATTATCCTGAAGTTAATTGAGCATTTTATGTGCCCAGCTACAGAATGAAATTTCACATGAGTCCAAGTGTACAACATGAAGAGCACATGAGTCTAAGCAGCAGGAGAGACACTGAGGAGCTGTCAATCAGGATGGGTGGACAGAGAATTAAACTTTCATAAATTGGAATTTCAAAGTAAATACAGCAATCTTATCAGGTCTAAGAGATCTATTTAGTTAAATGCTTAATTGTTTCAAAGTAATTGCTGTTCAAAAGGCCTACTGCAAATGCATAAATAAATAAATTCAATATTCTTAGAAATTAATCTCCTATGGTAAATTACTATCATTATATTGCTAAACAAATGTGGATGCCGGTTCACTTCAATGAGCACTAAACTTAGAAATGAGTGATAGAAACAAACAGATCATCTTGCGCCCCACATTTGCTAGCCTGGATTGTTTGAAGGAACTTGGCAGGGATGTTTAGAACATCTTGGGGAAGTAACCATAGATCTTCTGGGTATGGGTAGATGGAAGTATACCTAGAAGCATTAATACTGTTTTGAAGGCAAATATTGATTTGATTCAGATTTGTCTTTAGTTCATTCTCTTTGTATTTTGTTAATTGATAAAAAAAAAACTAATAATACTTCTATTTTTTTTTACAGAAATGTACTTTGCATAATTTTTCCCATACCTGTTTAACCCCTTTACCCCCCCCCCCCAAATCCATTTTCACATTCATGACCAGGCCAAATTTTAGAATTCTCACCAGTGTCACTTTATGTGGTAATAACTCTGGAATGCTTCAGCAGATCTCACTGATTTTGAGAAAGTTTTTTTGTGACGTATTGTACTTCTTGATAGTGGTAACATTTCTTTGATATAACTTATTTGTGAAAAAAAGGACATTTGGCAAAATATTGCAATTTTCAACCTTTTCGTTTTTATGCCTTTAAGGCTGGAGTCACACATAACGTATAAAAATCGGTCTGTTTTTACGGCCGAGAATCGCATGAATGTTTCATGAACAGTGATTCGTGTGTAATCCATTTTCAATGCGAGTATGCAATTTCCTCACATCAAAATATCCATGTGTCATCCGTATGGCATCCGTATGGCATCTATATAGCGAGATTTTCTCACACCCTTGCAAAATGGACATTTAACTGATCCATGGGCTGAAATGTTCGTAAAAACATATATATATATATATATATATGTATGTATATATATATATATATATATATATATATAATACATATATATATATATATATATATGTATGTATATATATATATATATATATATATATACAGTGCCTACAAGTAGTATTCAACCCCCCGCAGATTTAGCTGGTTGACACATGCGGAATTAACTTGGCATTGTGACATTTGTACTGTAGATCAGCCTGGAAGTGGGAAATGCACTGCAGCAAAAATTTTTGTTTTTAAATTTTTTTTTTTTAACCCCTTCACCCCCAAGGGTGGTTTGCACGTTAATGACCGGGCCAATTTTTACAATTCTGACCACTGTCTCTTTATGAGGTTATAACTCTGGAACGCTTCAACGGATCTTCGCGATTCTGAGATTGTTTTCTCATGACATATTGTACTTCATGTTAGTGGTAAAATTTATTCGATATAACTTGCGTTTATTTTTGAAAAAAACGCAAATATGGCGAAAATTTTTAAAATTTTGCAATTTTCAAACTTTGAATTTTTATTCCCTTAAAACAGAGAAATATATCACACAAAATAGTTAAGAAATAACATTTCCCACATGTCTACTTTACATCAGCACAATTTTGGAACCAAAATTTTTTTTTGTTAGGAAGTTATAAGGGTTAAAAGTTGACCAGCGATTTCTCATTTTTACAGCAAAATTTACAAAGCCATTTTTTTTAGGGACCACCTCACATTTGAAGTCACTTTGAGGGGTCTATATGGCAGAAAATACCCAAAAGTGACACCATTCTAAAAACTGCACCCCTCAAGGTACTCAAAACCACATTCAAGAAGCTTATTAACCCTTCAGGTGCTTCACAGTAACTAAAGCAACGTGGAAGGAAAAAATGAATATTTTACTTTTTAGCCACAAAAATTATCTTTTACAAACTTTTTTTTTATTTTCACAAGGGTAAAAGGAGAAAATGGACAGATAAGGTTGTTATGCAATTTCTCCTGAGTACCCCAATACCCCATATGTGGGGTAAAACCACTGTTTGGGCACACGGCAGAGCTCGTAAGGGAAGGAGCGACGTTTGACTTTTTCAAACTAAAATTGGCTGGAATTTAGATTGGATGCCATGTCGCGTTTGGAGAGCCCCTGATGCGCCTAAACAGTGGAAACCCCCCACAAGTGACACCATTTTGGAAACTAGACCCCCTAAGGTACTTATCTAAATCTGTTGTGAGCACTTTGAACCCTCAAGTGTTTCACAAAAGTTTATAAAGCCTGGGTGTGAAAAAAAAAAAATCAATTTTCCACAAAAATGATTTTTTAGTCCCAAATTTTTGAATTTTCCCAAGGAAATTGGACCCCAAAAGTTGTTGTCCAATTTGTCCTGAGTACGCTGATACCCCATATGTGGAGGGGGGGAAACTGTTTGGGCGCACGGCAGGGCTTGGAAAGGAAGTAGTAACGTTTTGGAATGCAGACGTTAATGGGGGTCATGTTCCGTTTCCAGTGCCCCAGATGAGCCTAAACAGTGGAAACCCCCCACAAGTGACCCCATTTTGGAAACTAGACCCCCTAAGGAACTTATCTAGATCTTTGGTGAGCACTTTGAACCCCCAAGTGCTTCACACAAGTTTATAATGCCCGGGCATGAAAATAAAAAATCCTATTTTTTTCCCACAAAAATTATCTTTTAGTCACTAATTTTTTATTTTCCCAAGGGTAACAGGAGAAATTGGACCACATAAGTTGTTGGGGGGGAACCACTGTTTGGGCGCACGGCAGAGCTCGGAATGGAAGGAGCACCATTTGACTTTTTCCAATCAAAATTGGCTGGAATTGAGTTTGGATGCCATGTTGCATTTGGAGAGCCCCTGATGTGCCTAAACAGTGGAAACCCCCCACAAATGACCCCATTTGGGAAACTAGACCCCCTAAGGAACTTATCTAGATTTTTGATGAGCAATTTGAACCCCCAAGTGCTTCACACAAGTTTATAACGTAGAGCCGTAAAATTTAAAAATCATATTTTTTCCACAAAAATGATCTTTTCACCCCAATTTTTATTTTTCCAAGGGTAACAAGACTCCAAAAGTTATTGTGCAATTTGTCCTGAGTGCGCTGATACCCCATATGTGGGGGTAAACCACTGTTTGGGTGCATGGCAGAGTTTGGAAGGGAAGGCGCGCCGTCTGACTTTTTCAACGCAGAATTGGCTGGACGCCATGTCGTGTTTGGAGAGCTCCTGATCTGCCTAAACAGTGGAAACCCCCATAAATGACACCATTTTGGAAACTAGACCCCTCAAGGAACTTATCTAGATGTGTGGTGAGAACTTTGAACCCCCAGGTGTTTCACTAAAGTTTATAACGTACAGCCGTAAAATAAAAAATCTTTTTTTTTTTTTACAAAAATGATTTTTTCGCCCCAATATTTTATTTTCACAAGGGTAACAGAAGAAATTGGAACCCAAAAGTTGTTGTCCAATTTGTCCTGAGTACACTGATACCCAATATGTGGGCGAAAAGTACTGTATGGGCACACGTCGGGGCTCGGAAGGGAAGCAGTGACGTCTTGGATTGCAGACTTTGATGGAATGGTCTGGGGGCATCATGTCACATTTGGAGAGCCCCTGATGCACCTAAACAGTGGAAACCCCCCACAAGTGACCCCATTTTGGAAAATAGACCCCACAAGGAACTTATCTAGATGTGTGGTGAGCACTTTGAACCCCAAAGTGCTTCACAGAAGTTTATAACGCACAGCCGTAAAAATAAAAAATCCTTTTTTTTTTACAAAAATGATTTTTTTGCCCCCAATATTTTATTTTCACAAGGGTAACAGGAGAAATTGGACCCCAAAAGTTGTTGTCCAATTTGTCCTGAGTACGCTGATACCCAATATGTGGGAGAAAACTACTGTATGGGCGCACGTCAGGGCTCGGAAGGGAAGTAGTGACGTTTTGGATTGCAGACTTTGATGGAATGGTCTGGGTGCATCATGTCGCATTTGGAGAGCCCCTGATGCGCCTAAACAGTGGAAACCCCCCACAAGTGACCTCATTTTGGAAAATAGACCCCACAAGGAACTTATCTAGATGTGTGGTGAGCACTTTGAACCCCGAAGTGCTTCACAGAAGTTTATAACGCACAGCCGTAAAAATAAAAAATCTTTTTTTTTTTTGCAAAAATGATTTTTTCGCCCCAATATTTTATTTTTACAAGGGTAACAGGAGAAATTGGACCCCAAAAGTTGTTGCCCAATTTGTCCTGAGTACGCTGATACCCAATATGTGGGAGAAAACTACTGTATGGGTACACGTTGGGGCTCGGAAGGGAAGTAGTGACGTTTTGGATTGCAGACTTTGATGGAATGGTCTGGGGGCGTCATGTCGCATTTGGAGAGCCCCTGATGCGCCTAAACAGTGGAAATCCCCAACAAGTGACCCCATTTTGGAAAATAGACCCCACAAGGAACTTATCTAGGTGTGTGGTGAGCGCTATGAAGCCCCAAGTGCTTCACAGAAGTTTATAATGTACAGCCGTAAAAACAAAAAAATAATTTTTTTTGTACAAAAATGATATTTTCGCCCCCAGTTTTTTATTTTCCCAAGGGTAACAGAAGAAATAGGACAAATTGCACAATAACTCTTGGGGTCCAGAGTACGCTGATACCCCATATGTGGGGATAAACTACTGTTTGGACGCATGGCAGAGCTCAGAAGTGAAGGAGCACCGTTTGACTTTTTCAACGCAGAATTGGCTGGAATTGAGATCAGACGCCATGTCACATTTGGAGAGCCCCTGATGTGCCTGAACAGCGGAAACCCCCCAATTCTAACTCCAACCCTAACCCCAACACACCCCTAACCCTAGTCCCAACCCTAACCACAAACCTAACCCTAACACACCCCTAATCCCAACTCTAACCCTAATCCTAACTTTAGCCCCAACCCTAACCCTAACTTTAGCCGCAACCCTAACCCTAACCCTAATGGGAAAATGGAAATAAATACATTTTTTTAATTTTATTATTTTTCCCTAACTAAGGGGGTGATAAAGGGGGGTTTGATTTACTATTTATAGCGGGTTTTTATGATTGGCAGCTGTCACGCTAAAAGACGCTTTTTATTGCAAAAATAGTTTTTTGCATCGCCACATTTTGAGAGCTATAGTTTTTGCATATTTTGGCCCACAGAGTCATGTGAGGTCTTATTTTTTGCGGTACGAGTTGACGTTTTTATTGGTACCATTTTTGAGCAGGTGACATTTTTTGATCGCTTTTTATTTCGATTTTTGGGAGGTTAGAATGAACAAAAATCAGCAATTCATGAATTTCTTTTGGGGGAGGCGTTTTTATTGTTCCGCGTGTGGTAAAATTGATAAAGCAGTTTTATTCTTCGGGTCAGTACGATTATGGCGATACCTCATTTATATAATTTTTTTATGTTTTGGCGCTTTTATAGAATAAAAACAATTTTATATAAAAAATAATTATTTTTGCATCGCTTTATTCTGCGAGCTATAACTTTTTTATTTTTTCGCTGATGATGCTGTATGGCAGCTCGTTTTTTGCGGGACAAGATGACGTTTTCAGCGGTACCATGTTAATTTATATCGGTCTTTTTGATCGCGCGTTATTCCACTTTTGTTCAGCGGTATGATGATAAAGCATTGATTTTTTGCTTCGTTTTTTTTTTTTAAGGGGTTCACTAAAGGGGTTAACTAGTGGGACAGTTTTATAGGGGGGTCGTTACAGACGCGGCGATACCAAATATGTGTACTTTTATTGTTTTGGTTTTTTTATTTACAGGAAGAAATGAATTTATTGGGGAAAATTTTTTTTTTTTTTTAATTTATTTTGGATTTTTTTTTATAACATGTTTATTTTTATTTTTTTAACTTTTTTACTTTGTCCAGGGTGGGACATCACTGTATTTTATCAAATCGCTGGTGTGACAGTGTGCACAGCACACTGTCACACCAGCGATCGCTCAGGCAGTGCAGCAGGCTTCTCAGTGCCTGCTCTCAGCAGGCACTGAGGAAGCCGCCTCCCTCCAGGACCCCGGCGCCATCTTGGATCCGGGTCCTGGGAGGGAGGATGCCCTCAGAACAGCGCGATCACATCGCGCTGGTCTGAGGGTCTCAGGGGGGCGCGCAGGGAGCCCCCACCCTGCGCGATCCTCCCCTGTGCCCCCAGTACACTGCGATCATGTTTGATCGCGGTGTGCTAGGGGTTAATGTGCCAGGAGCGGTCCGTGACCGCTCCTGACACACAGTCACGGGTGTCAGCTGTGATAATCAGCTGACACCCGGCGGCGATTAGCTGCGCTCCCCTCAGGAGCGCAGCTGATCGCCTATGACGTACTATCCCGTCCATGGGCAGAATGGCACGGGTTTTATGGATGGGATAGTACGTCTAATGTCAGAGAGGGGTTAAAAACGTTAAAAGTTAATTCAGAGTGTCATTTATTATTCAACCCCTCAAACCACAAGAATTCTGTTTGGTCCCCCTAAAGTATTAAGAAGTAGTTCAGGCACCAAGAATAATGAGCTTCACATATGTGGATTAATGATCTCTTTTGCCAGCCTTTTCTGACTATTTAAGACCCTCCCCAAACTTGTGAACAGCACTCATACATGGTCAACATGGGAAAGACAAAGGAGCATTCCAAGGCCATCAGAGACAAGATCGTGGAGGGTCACAAGGCTGGCAAGGGGTACAAAACCCTTTCCAAGGAGTTGGCCCTACCTGTCTACACTGTTGGGAGCATCATTCGTAAGTGGAAGGCTTATGGAACTACTGTTAGCCTTCCACGGCCTGGACAGCCTTTGAAAGTTTCCTCCCGTGCCGAGGCCAGGCTTGTCCGAAGAGTCAAGGCTAACCCAAGGACAACAAGGAAGGAGCTCCGGGAAGATCTCATGGCAGTGGGGACATTGGTTTCAGTCAATACCATAAGTAACGTACTCCACCGCAATGGTCTCCGTTCCAGACGAGCCCGTAAGGTACCTTTACTTTCAAAGCGTCATGTCAAGGCTCGTCTACAGTTTGCTCATGATCACTTGGAGGACTCTGAGACAGACTGGTTCAAGGTTCTATGGTCTGATGAGACCAAGATCGAGATCTTTGGTGCCAACCACACACGTGACGTTTGGAGACTGGATGGCACTGCATATGACCCCAAGAATACCATCCCTACAGTCAAGCATGGTGGTGGCAGCATCATGCTGTGGGGCTGTTTCTCAGCCAAGGGGCCTGGCCATCTGGTCCGCATCCATGGGAGGATGGATAGCACGGCCTACCTGGAGATTTTGGCCAAGAACCTCCGCTCCTCCATCAAGGATCTTAAGATGGGTCGTAATTTCATCTTCCAACAAGACAACGACCCAAAGCACACAGCCAAGAAAACCAAGGCCTGGTTCAAGAGGGAAAAAGTCAAGGTGTTGGAGTGGCCTAGTCAGTCTCCTGACCTTAACCCAATTGAAAACTTGTGGAAGGAGCTCAAGATTAAAGTCCACATGAGACACCCAAAGAACCTAGATAACTTGGAGAAGATCTGCATGGAGGAGTGGGCCAAGATAACTCCACAGACCTGTGCCGGCCTGATCAGGTCTTATAAAATAAGATTATTAGCTGTAATTGCAAACAAGGGTTATTCCACGAAATATTAAACATAGGGGTTGTATAATAATTGACCCACACTTTTATGTTTGAAATTTATTAAAATTCAACTGAGCAACATAACTTTTTGTTTTGTAAGATTTATGCTTCTGTTAATAAATCCTACTCTCGTTTGCAGTTTGAAGGCTCTAACTTATTTGCATCTTATCAAACCAGCTAAATCTGCAGGGGGTTGAATACTACTTGTAGGCACTGTATATGTCAGTGACACATATATACAGTACAGACCAAAAGTTTGGACACACCTTCTCATTCAATGATTTTTCTGTATTTTCATGACTGAAGGCATCAAAACTATGAATTAACACATGTGGAGTTATACATTACACTTAGCAAAAAAGTGTGAAACAACTGAAAATATGTCTTATATTCTAGGTTCTTAAAAGTAGCCAACTTTTGCTTTGATTACTGCTTTGCACGCAGAAAAGGTGAACGGATGGACTCTACATGCCTGGTTCCAACCGTGAAGCATTTAGGAGGTGGTGTGATGATGTGGGGGTGCTTTGCTGGTGACACTGTTGGGGATTTATTCAAAATTGAAGGCATACTGAACCAGAATGGCTACCACATAATCTTGCAGCAGCATGCTATTCCATCCGGTTTGCGTTTAGTTGGACCATCATTTATTTTTCAACAGGACAATGACCCCAAACACACCTCCAGACTGTGTAAGTGCTATTTGACCAAGAAGGAGAGTGTTGGGGTGCTATGCCAGATGACCTGGCCTCCACAGTCACCAGACCTGAACCCAATCGAGATGGTTTGCTGGACCATTCACCGCTTCAATTTTGAATAAATCCCCAACAGTGTCACCAGCAAAGCATCCCCACATCATCACACCACCTCCTCCATGTTTCACAGTGGGAACTCGGCATGTAGAGTCCATCCGTTCACCTTTTCTGCGTGCAAAGCAGTAATCAAAGCAAAAGGTGGCTATTTTGAAGAACCTAGAATATAAGACATATTTTCAGTTGTTTCACACTTTTTTGTAAAGTGTAATGTATAATTCCACATGTGTTAATTCATAGTTTTGATGCCTTCAGTGTGATTCTACAATTTTCATAGTCATGAAAATACAGAAAAATCATTGAATGAGAAGGTGTGTCCAAACTTTTGGTCTGTACTGTATATTTATATTTCAGAGAGAGATAGATAGCAGAATAGCCTTGTTAAATTAATTTGACAGCTTCTGTAGAATCTCTGCAAGAGCCGACAGGATAGGAGACATGGTTTATATACAGTAAACCATTGCAGAACGTTTTGTTGTATATATGTCAGTGACTACTACTGTTAGTACTATGTGTGTGTAAAATTTGGGAGCTGTAGGTGTTTAATAAAAGGATGTATTCACGGGAAAAAATTGCGTGGGCTCCCGTGCAATTTTCTTCACTAGAGAGGGAAAGCCAGTGACTGAGGGCAGATATTAAGAGCCTAGAAAGGGACCATTGTTATTGCCCCCCGGCTCAAAACATCTGCCCCAGCCACCCAAGAAAAGGTACATCTGTAAGATGCACCAATTCTTGCACTTAGCCTTTCTCTTTCCACTGCCGTGTAGTGGTGGCATATGGGGTAATAAGGGGTTACTGTCACCTTGCTATTGTAAGGTGACATTAAGCCAGGTTAATAATGTAGAGCTATCAATTAGACACCTATCCATTATTAATCTTACTGTTTGAAAGGGTTAAAAAAACACACACACATTAAGAATAAAGTTTTTTAATGAAAGAATAAAACACACATGTTTTCCATCTTTATTACACTACCAATCCATGCAAAGCCTTTATTCTCTTGGAAAAAAAGACAAAATAAAAAAGCAACAAAATACCCATACCTTTCCGCCATACAGTC
>JARQOD010000005.1:427665748-427722395 GCA_033576555.1 Oophaga sylvatica | reverse complement strand
CAGAATGCTTCACACATGGAGCCAGCGGCTGTAGCACTGTAGTGACAGTTACAGCCACCGGCTTCAAGAAGACTCAATACTCACCTTCCGTCGCTGCATCCCTGTTGGCCGCGGCTGCTTCATCCAGTGTTTGAGCGTGACGTAGTACCGCTCATTAAGGTCATGATATGGACGCGACGCCACTCCCATAGGTGTGGCGTCCATATTCATGACCTTAATGAGCGGTACTACGTCACCACTGCGCACAGGAGGAAGCTTCTGCGGCCGACAGGGACGCAGGGAAGTTCAGCGACGGAGCGAGGAGGGTGAGTATGGGGGAGGACGGGGGAGCGGAGCCATGTATACCAGTGTGGGAGCGGAGCCATGCATACCAGTGTGGGAGCGGAGCCATGTATACCAGTGTGGGAGCGGAGCCATGTATACTAGTGGTGGGAGCAGAGCCATGGATACCAGGGTGGGAGCGGAGCCATGTATACCAGGGTGGGAGCGGAGCCATGTATACCAGTGTGGGAGCGGAGCCATGTATACCAGTGTGGGAGCGGAGACATGGATACCAGGGTGGGAGCGGAGCCATGTATACCAGGGTGGGAGCGGAGCCATGCATACCAGTGTGGGAGCGGAGCCATGTATACCAGTGTGGGAACGGAGCCATGTATACCAGTGTGGGACGGAGTCATGTATACCAGTGTGGGAGCGGAGCCATGTATACCAGGGTGGGAGTGGAGCCATGTATACCAGGGTGGGAGCGGAGCCATGTATACCAGGGTGGCAGCGGAGCCATGCATACCAGTGTGTGAGCGGAGCCATGTATACCAGGGTGGGAGCGGAGCCATGTATACAAGGGTGGGAGCGGAGCCATGCATGCAGGGGTGGGAGCGGAGCCTTGCATACAAGGGTGGGAGCAGAGCCATGTATACAAGGGTGGAGCGGAGCCTTGCATACCAGGGTGGGAGTGGAGCCATGCATACAAGGGTGGGAGCGGAGCCATGCATGCAAGGATGGGAGCGGAACCTTGCATACAAGGTGGGAGCGGAGCCTTGCATACAAGGGTGGTAGCGGAGCCTTGCATCAAAGGGTGGGAGCGGAGCCATGCATACAAGGGTGGGAGGGAGCCATGCATACAAGGGTGGGAGCGGAGCCTTGCATACAAGTGTGGTAGCGGAGTCTTGCATACAAGGGTGGGGGCGGAGCCTTGCATACAAGGGGGGGAGCGGAGCCATGTATACAAGGGTATACAACCCCGTCCATAGCCCCGCCCCCTTATGACCAAAGCCCCACCCCTGCCACACCTCCATCCCCGCCCTGCTGGGCCATGGAAGAATGGACTTGCTTGAAGGCGGTCCCTTTTGCAAAAAAGGTTGGGGACCACTGGTTTATAGAATAAAACAACAATGTACATTTTACTCAAAAAAATATACCTATAAAGAGAAAAATCAGAGAAACTGAAATTTTGCAGTGGTCTCTTAGTTTTTGCCAGCTATATATATATATTTATATATTTATTTATTTTTGCAAATGTTAATGCTTAGTGACTGGTGTACCTTTCCAAAAATTCTTACTTTTACAGTATACAATACCTGATAACATTTCCTAGGGTAGTTAAGCTGAGGTTTACACATGCTCCTTCCTTTAGGCGATCTCCCTCAGAACCAGATGACTTTTGTCGTTCACTGCCAGCAAGATCCACCAAGTTTATAACTGATTGTTTAGTAATATCAACATCTAAAAAAAGCTAAGGTATACAAAAACAACAGAATAGTTACTTAGAAAACAGAAAAAATACATTTTAATGTGCAACACTGGCAGTTGTGGATGGAGTGCTCGCGCAACTGCGCTCTGTTGACGAGCTTTCGCTTCTGGAGGAGGGTCGAACGCTTATAGCCAATTGTTGCCTATACCGTGGGCTAGGCAGCACTGTCCCACCACTGCTGTCCCTGCGGACCCTGCATCCACGACATTAACCCAGGGCGCATTGATGGACACGTAATGGCCCTGGCCATGCCTACTGGCCCATGCATCTGTTGTGGGGTGCACCTTTCCACTCACTGATTGTTTGAGTGCATGGACAATGTGGTCTTTCACATGCAGGTGGAGGGCAGGGATGGCTTTTCTAGAAAAGAAGTGCCGACTGGGTAGGTCATAGTGTGGGACAGCGTAGGCCATGAGGGCTCTGAACACTGTGCTTTCAACCAAACGGAAGGGCATCATCTCTAATGAGATCAGTTTGGCAATGAAGGTGTTCAAACCCAGTGTACGTGGATGAGAGGATGAGTACTTTCTTGTCCTACTCAGAGTGTCTGGTAGGGTGAGCTGGACTTGAGAGCTGCATATGGTTTAACTATCGGTGGACATGACTGACTGGGAGGGGGTTGGTGTTGGTGATGGTGGTGGTGGTGATGGCCTAGATGCAGTCTTTTGTTGCAAAAACATTGTGATTCACTGACTGCCTTGCGACGACACCTCAACATTTCTTGCTGGTGGTGTGCCAAACAGTGGGCTTACAGTGGGGGAAGCAATGGAGCATTGCTGGCTACCTTCAGTTGGAGCAGGTGCACATGTGCTACCTGAGGTTTTGTAGTCCGTCCATGCTTGCAAGTGCATGTTCATTAAATGTCTAAGCATGCAACTGGTATTCAAATTTCTGAGATTTTTCCCTCGGCTAAAGGTCCTTCTGCACTTCTTACAGATAATCTTTGCCTCATCAATAGGATTTTGGTCAAAGAAGTGACACACTGGACTCTTCCTACTATGGTATAAATTTTCAGGGCTTGCACGCTGTGCTAATTTGACCGTCTGGCCAAGCTGTCCTGCAACTCTTTTTGTTTTTTTTAACACCTTCTTGGACTGCTATGGGCCTGCCAGATAACCCCAGCTGCGATGTCGATACCTGCTGCGGATCCTCCTCCTCTTCTGAGCTATTGCCAGCGGCACCCTCTTCCCCCACTGGATGCCAATCCGGGTCAACAACTGGGTCATCCATCACCTCCTCTTCAATTTTATCTGCACCTTCCTCTGTGTCACCGTGTAAGGTGGTATTGTATGCAGGAAGGGGCACCTGAGTTTCATCAGGGTCACATTCTGGCTCAGTAGACTGCGAGGGCAATGTATTGCTCTGGTTGAATGTACCAGCACAATCATATAAAAGTGGCTCTGCATCAGTGCACTCCATGTCAGATTCATGTTGGACTAGGGAATTCAGGATTTGACTTGATAACCCAGGCATGGTATGTGAAAAGAGCTCCATGGAGTAATCTGAAGTGTGACCTCCGCATCCTTCACTTTAGGTGGGGGTGAAGGACACAAGGAAAGAGGTTGTTCCTGACCAGATGCCTGCACCTTCGGAAGAGGAGGCGATAGAGCTGAAGGCTGTTTCGGCAATGTAAGCCTAAACCTGTTCCTCATGCTCCGGCTTTAAAAGCGGTTTACGTAGTCCCAGAAAAGGGAGCCTTCCAGGCCTTCTGGAGCCAGATGATGACGCAGGCTCAACACCTCCTGAGTTAGGTGCTATTGTGCTTTTGGCACTACCAGCAGATGCACCACCACCACCATCAGTACCAGGTGGCACCCCACGGCCACGTCCGCGGCTTCTTCCACCATACTTCCTCATGTTTGTGAAAATTTACCCAAAATACCAGCAGCTATATGGTACTGTATCAGAAGCGTACAGCTGTATACGGTGAGGGTGAAAAATTTTAATCTCCGTATATATTTGCGGAGTAACAGACACAGACTCTCACAGGCTCAGTATGGATTACACCAGAATATAAAAAGCAAAAAAGTATACTGTATCAGAAGCATACAGCCATATACAGTGCTGGGTTAATTTTAAATCTCTGTATATATTTCAGGAGTAACACACATGGTCACAGGCTCAGTATGGATAACACCAGAGTATGAAAAGCAGAAAAAGTGTACTGTATCAGTAGCGTACAGCTGTATACAGTGTTGGGGTAATTTGAAATCTCCGTATATATTTCAGGAGTAACACACACGTTCACAGGCTCAGCATGGATTTCACCAGAATATGAAAAACAGAAAAAGTGTACTGTATCAGTAGCATAAAGCTGTATACAGTGTTGGGGTAATTTTAAATCTCCGTATATATTTCAGGAGTAACACTCACGGTCACAGGCTCAGTATGGATAACACAAGACTATGAAAAGCATAAAAAGTGTGTTGTATCACTAGCGTACAGCTGTATACAGTGTTGGGGTCATTTTAAATCTCTGTATATATTTGAGGAGTAACACACACGCTCCCAGGCTCAGTATGGATTACACCAGAATATGAAAGGCAGAAAAATTGTACTGAATCAGTAGCGTACAGCTGTATACAGTGTTGGGGTAGTTGTTATGTTTCGGTAGCTGAGGAGAGCAGGCAAAAACGGCAATACACCAGAGAGGTTGGAATCTATTGGATTGCAGTACCCTGACTAACCACCACAACTAAAGGCAGCCGTGGAGCGTTCCTACGTTGGTCCTAGATGCCTCGTCACAGCCTGAGAGATTAACTACACCTAAAGATAGAAAGAGGAAAGCTATCTGCCCCGGAGCAGATCCCCAAAGAACATAGGAAGCCCCCAAACATGTAATGGCGGTTAGACAAGAGGAAATACAGACACAGACAGAAAATAGTATGAGCAAACGCTGGGGCCCAATCTGCCTAGACAGAAAAGGATAGAAAGGATACTCACTGCAATCCAAAAAAACCCTAAAAAATGCCAACGCTACTGATTGCAAACACACCTGAGATCACACGACCTCTACCACCTAAATCAGTTCTCTGGTGTAACAAAACTAAGCCGCAGCCACTGAAAAAACTGGAAAAGGCAAATGAACAAATAACAATGGCTCCAGAGGAACTGAGAGGAGCCCAAGCCCCCCGGGGGTGGGGGGGGGGAAACCTGGCTAACCTCACAGAAATGCAGAGAAATATGCAAATGGCAAGCACAAAAACAAAAACAGAAAATATCTTATCTGAAAGCAGAAGAAGAGGCAAGACTCAGCAAGCTTCCAAGTGAACCAGGAACCACAGTTGAGACAAGAACAATTGATCACCGGTAGAGTTGAGCGATACTTTCCGATATCCAAAAGTATCGGAATCGGAATGGTATCGCCGATACCATTAAAATATCGGCGATACCCGATACCAATACCGGAAGTCCCATGTAAGTCTATGGGAACAAAATATCGTAACTAAAAAAACCTCTTTCTTTCCTTGTAAACACTAAATATACACACATAGAATACATATATATATAAATATATATATATACATGTCATTGTGACATATATATATACATATATGTATAGTTTATACACTTCTACATAGTAAAATATCCTCTGATTCAATTGCCGGGTAAAGCCGGCTTCTGTGAAAAGACAGAAGCACCCGACATGAAATGACACTTGGTGTACATAGGGTTAACCATGTCTTTTCATGTCCTTTGCTATCTGATTTGCACAAACAATTACATCAGTCTATGTGTGCAAAATTTCACACCTGTAGGGGTTAATTAAAGGTGTAAATTCGTTGTAAAAAAAACGGACTTTTTTGCTACGAATTTACACCTTTAATTAACCCCTACAGGTGTGAAATTTTGCACACTTACACTCATGTAATTGTTTGTGCAAAACAGATATCAAACTACATGAAAAGACATTGTTAACCCTATGTACACCAAGTGTCATTTCATGTCGGGTTCTGCATTTTCACAAAAGCCGGCAATTGAATTAGCGGCTATTATACTATGTAGAAGTGTATGAACTATAAATATAAATATATATATATATGTGTCACAAATTCAATGACATGTATATATATATATGAGGTGTAAAATTGCTGAAAAAAAATGCGTGGGCTCCCGCCCTATTTTCGCAATCAGACAGACAAAGCCAGTGAGTGGGGGCAGATAATAATAGCCCAGAGAGGGACCATTTTTTTGGCCCCCCCCGGCTACTTAACATCTGCCCCCAGACACCCCAGAAAGGGCAAATCTCTAATTCGATTTGCCCTTTCTGGCACTTTGCCCGTCTATTCCCATTGCCCTGTAGCGGTGGCGAATGGGTTAATAAGGGGTTAAAATGACCTTGCAATTGAAAGGTCACTTTAAGCCAGGTTAATAATTGAGAGCTGTCAATTAGACAACTATCAATTATTAATCCTATTGTATGAAAGAAAAATCAAACACACACACTTTAATAAAAAATAAGTTTAATGAAATAATCACACAGTTTTTGACCATATTTTATTTACCTGCTAAAACCATTTCCTGTAATAAAAATAAAATAATAAAGCAAAATTATTCTTACCAATCCGATGCACAGTCAGGTCCCACGGTGTAATCCTTCAGAAAGGGTTAATGTTTACTGCAGGGACCGCAGCTAATGCTGCAGCCTCACAGTAAACCCCCAAATGAATGAGCTCCTCTCCTGGCTGACAGGAGAGGAAGTCGAAAGCTTAATTGATTGCTTTCCACTTTCACTTCAGGTCAGCCAGGGACACCATCAGTGACGTCAGAGGGAACTGATTAACAAAAATAGGGGTTCCCTTCGAAAAAAAAATGGTGTGGGGTCCCCCCTATTTTTGTTAACCAGCCAGATGAAGCAGACCGCTGAGGCCTGGATTTTCAGGCTGTTAAGGAGCCAAGATCCATGGACCTTGCCAGCCTGATAATACCAGGCCACAGCAGTCTGCATATCTTGGCTGATTAACAAAAATAGGGGATCCCCTCGAAAAAAATTGGCGTGGGGTCCCCCCTATTTTTGTTAACCAGCCAGATGAAGCAGACCGCTGAGGCCTGGTTTTTCAGGCTGGTAAGGATCCAATATCCATGGACCTTGCAAGCCTGATAATACCAGGCCACAGCAGTCTGCTTAGCTTGGCTGGTTAACAAAAATAGGGGATCCCCTCGAAAAAAAAACGGCGTAGGGGTTTTGTTAACCAGCCAAGTAAAATGCAGACTGCTGCGGCCTGGTATTAAAAGACTGTCAAGGCCCATGGATTTTGGCCCTCAACAGCCTGATAATACCAGGCTACAGCAGCCCCACATTTGGCGCATCAAAAGATGTGCCAATTGTGGCACTTTACCCGGCTCTTCCCACTTGCCCTGTAGCGGTGGCAAGCGGGGTAATAAGGGGTTAATGTCACCGTTGATTGCACGGTGACAATAAGCCCGGTTAATAATGGATAGGCGTCAATAAGACACCGATCCATTATTAATCCCAAAGTTTTTAAATGTGTAAAAAAAA
This sequence comes from Oophaga sylvatica, assembly GCA_033576555.1. Classification (NCBI taxonomy): domain Eukaryota; kingdom Metazoa; phylum Chordata; class Amphibia; order Anura; family Dendrobatidae; genus Oophaga; species Oophaga sylvatica. The sequence continues at coordinate 427,715,145 of JARQOD010000005.1, read as the reverse complement.
GACACAGCAAGAAAAAAGTATTTTAATGAAATAAAAGAGACAACACAGTTTTCATTTTTTTTATTACTCTCTCATTCCTGCGACGCCATCGATCTCCTGTAAAAAAATAAAAAAAACAAACCAACAGTATACCACCTGTCAGACGCAGTCCATAGTAACGACAGTCCCACGACGATCCAGCTCTGCTACATCGGAATGACAGGCAGAGCCTGACATCCCGGCGCAGCACAGCTGCTTACCAGCTTCCCCGGCGGTGACGTCATCGGACTGCTTTACGGCCGCGATTACCCAGCAGTCACTGCAGTTATCGCGAGAAACTGCATGTGACCGCCGGGAGAAGAGGATGGCGGCCATTAAGCAGTCCGGGATGTGACCGCCGGAGATCTTCTGCCGGGTAAGTGCCGCTGACTCCTGACAGACCCGACCGACGGACACTGACAGTGACAGTGACAATTCCGATTCCGGTATCCGATATGACGAAAATATCGGTACTCGGAATCGGAATTCCGATACAGCCAATATCGGCCGATACCCGATATTTGCAGTATCGGAATGCTCAACCCTAATCACCGGCAACCATGATGGGAGGGAACCTCCCTTATATCAAGCCAGTCTGTGAATCCTGATTGCCAATCCTCATTGAATGGTTCAGTACTGTCTGTAACCACCAGAGGGAGCCTCTGCTCAGAATTCATTTCCAAAATATTCACAACAGTACCCCCCCTTGAGGAGGGGTCACCGAACCCTCATTTGTGCAACCAGGTCGGTCAGGATGAGCTCGGTGATACGCACGGATCAGTCTCCTAGCATGGATGTCCGAAGCAAACACCCAAGAACTGTCCTCCTGACCATAACCTCTCCACTTAACCAAATACTGGAGTTTCCGTTTAGAAAAACGAGAATCCAATATTTTCCCAACCACATACTCCAGATTGCCCTCAACCAAAACAGGGTCAGGAGGCACAGCCATAGGAACCACTGGCTCGACAAACCTCTTCAATAAGGACTTGTGGAACACGTTATGGATCTTAAATGTCCCTGGAAGAAGTAAACGAAAGGAAACAGGATTAAGAATCTCCATGATCTTATAAGGTCCAATGAACCTAGGCTTAAACTTAGGAGATGCAACTCTCATAGAGATATTTCTTGAGGACAACCAGACCAAGTCCCCCACTTTAAACCGAGGACCATCAGTCCTATGCCGGTTGGCAAACCGCTGGGCCTTCTCTTGTGAGAGGGACAACCTCTCCACTACCTGGTCCCAAATCTGCTGCATACGCTCCACAACAGAGTCAACACCCGGACAGACAGAAGCCTCCGTCTGTCCCGAAGAAAATAGAGGGTGAAACCCAAAATTGCAGAAAAATGGAGACATCAAAGTGGCAGAGCTAGCCCTATTATTAAGAGCAAACTCAGCCAAAGGCAAAAAAGAGACCCAGTCATCTTGATCAGCAGACACAAAGCATCTCAGATAAGTCTCCAATGTCTGGTTTGTTCTCTCAGTTTGTCCATTGGTCTGAGGATGAAAAGCAGAGGAGAAAGACAATTGAACACCAAGTTTAGAACAAAAAGTCCTCCAAAATCTGGAAACAAACTGGACTCCTCTGTCAGACACAATGTTCTCAGGAATGCCGTGTAACTAAACCACGTGCTGAAGGAACAAAGGCACCAATTCGGAGGAGGAAGGCAACTTAGGTAATGGCACAAGATGTATCATCTTGGAAAACCTATCACAAATCACCCAGATAACGGTCATTCTCTGAGAAACAGGGAGGTCGGAAATAAAATCCATAGAGATATGGGTCCATGGTCTCTTGGGCACAGGCAATGGCATCAACAAACCACTAGAGCGAGAGCAAGGCTTGGAGCGAGAGCAAGTCCCACAGGACTGCACAAACTCCCTGACGTCACGAGACAAAGTAGGCCACCAAAAGGACCGACTCATCAAGTCTCTGGTACCAAAAATTCCGGGATGACCGGCCAACGCGGAACAATGAATCTCAGACATCACACTCTTTTTCCACCGGTCTGGGACAAACAATTTCCCAATAGGGCAGCGCTCGGGTTTATCCTCCTGACACCCTTCCAGAGCCAGTCTCAAATTGGGTGAGATGGCGGAAAGAACTACACCCTCTTTCAAAATAACAGCAGGATCAGATAACTCAGGAGAGTCCGCAAGGAAACTCCTCGAGATAGCATCCGCCTTAACATTCTTAGTGCCAGGAAGAAAGGAAACCACAAAATTAAAACGTGTGAAAAACAAGGCCCATCTGGCCTGTCTAGGATTAAGTCGCTTGGCTGATTCCAGATAAACCAGATTCTTATGGTCCGTGAGGACCACCACCTGATGTTTGGCTCCCTCCAGCCAATGTCTCCACTCTTCAAAAGCCCACTTCATAGCCAATAACTCCCTATTACCCACGTCATAATTACGTTCAGTTGGAGAAAATTTTCGAGAGAAAAATGCACAAGGGTTACTTTTAGAGGTCTCAGGATCTCTTTGGGACAAAACGGCACCTGCCCCAATTTCAGAGGCATCAACCTCCACCTGAAATGGCAGAGAAACATCAGGCTGCCGTAGAACAGGAGCAGAAGTGAATCTCTGCTTAAGTTCCTGAAACGCAGAGACTGCCTCAGGAGGCCAATTCACCACATCAGAACCCTTTTTGGTCAAATCAGTCAATGGTTTAACAATAACAGAGAAATTACCAATAATTTACGATAAAAATTGGCAAAACCCAAGAATCTCTGAAGAGCCTTTAATGAAGTAGGTTGGACCCAATCACAGATGGCCTGAACCTTGACCGGGTCCATTTGTTATGAACTGCTACAAGCACTAAGGAAAGATGGGAACTCTGTCCCTACAATAAAACTGAGCTTGATCCCTACGATGTAACGGGGAACCTGATCCTGCGACCAGACCCGCTAAAGTCCTCAGCTAGTCTGAACGAAGACCTATAGTTGCGAGGGAGGAATCCCTACAAGATCTAGGGACTGGGAGAAAAGGTGGACACCTCCTAACAGAAATTGTAGCAGGGAAAATTAAACAGAAAACAAATTACTACGAGATCCTAAGATTAAGCAAAACTGACAGAGTAAGGCACCTAAGCACCCGGCTAGCTTAAGAGTAGATTATACAATGAAGTCCAGCAAAGCCAGAAGGGCGGAGCCAGACTAAATAGGGAAAAAAGGTCATGTGACCAGCAAACTGAAACAAAATCTAACAAGAGGGTTCTAACAGTACCCTCCCTTCTAAGTGGATCCTCCGGATCCCCTAGGACTTAGGCTTATCCGGAAACCTCTTGTGAAACGCTCTGACAAGTCTAGACGCAGAAACATCATCCGCCCTCACCCATGAGTTATCCTCGGGTCCATAACCCTTCCAAGCGACGAGGTACTGCAAACCCCCTCTATACCGTCTAGAATTTAGGATGCGGGAAATCTCATATTGCCCGTCCTCCACCACCAGGGGAACAGTGGCCGAGACGTCTCCATCTGAGACCTCAGCTTTTTTCAAGAGAGAAACATGAAACACCGGATTAATCTTCCAGGAGGTGGGAAGCTCCAACTTAACAGCAGATTGGTTAATAACCTGAAGCACCTTAAAGGGCCCTACAAACTTGGGACCCAATTTCTTAGACGGAATCCTCAAGCGCAGATTCTTAGAGGACAACCAGACCATGTCACCAATAGCAAACAAAACCTCTTGTCGTTTTCTATCAAAATACACTTTGGATCTTTTGTTAGCCTCCTGAAGATTACCACGCACATCAGTCCAAACTCTCTCCAACACACCAGAAAAATTCTCCTCTTCAGGTACAGCCGATCCCAACTTGGAAAATGACCCAAAAGACGGATGTCTCCCAGTACAACAAAAAAAAGGCGAACAACCAGCAGAAGCGGATGTATGATTGTTAAGAGCAAACTCAGCAAGTGGCAGAAACTCAGACCACCCCTCTTGATTATCAGTCACAAAACAACGCAAGAACTGCTCAACATCCTGGTTTTTCCTTTCTGTCTGGCCATTAGACTCAGGATGATATTCGGATGAAAACGACAAATGAACTCCCAACCTGTCACAAAAGGCGCGCCAAAAACGAGCCACAAACTGAGGTCCCCTATCAGAAACAATGTCAGTAGGAACACCATGTAGTCTGACTATTTTCTTGACAAAGGCCTTAGCGAGAGTTTTAGTGCAGGGCAATTTGATGAAAGGAACCAAGTGACACATCTTGCTAAAACGGTCCACGACCACCCAGATGACAGTGAAACCCTCAGAGGGGGGAAGGTCAGTAATAAAGTCCATAGCCAAATGTGTCCAAGGTGCACTAGGGACCTCCAGAGGGCAAAGCAACCCCGCAGCAGGAGTATGAGAAGACTTAGATCTAGCACACACAGTGCATTGACGCACCCACTTAATGACTTCCTTCTGCCATCCAGGCCACCAAAAGCTGCGACCCACAAGTCTCTTGGTCTCAGAGATTCCAGGATGACCTGCCAACCGAGAGTCATGACATTCAACAAACAAATCTCTCCTCAGGGTACCAGGCACAAACAACCTCCCATGCGGCGTGTTAGATGGGGCATTCTCCTGTGCTTTAAGAATCTCATCTTCCAACACGGAGTCCAAAACCGCAATAACATCCCCCTCTTGCAAAATGTTTTCCTCCTCCTCAGTACCCACCATAGGAGAAAAGCTGCGAGACAAAGCATCAGCTTTAACATTTTTAGTACCTGGGATGTAAGTAACGGTAAAATTAAAGCGTGAGAAAAACAGTGCCCACCTAGCCTAACGGGCATTCAAGCGTTTGGCAGCATCAAGGTAGATCAGATTTTTATGATCGGTGAAGACTTGAACGGGAAATTCCGCTCCCTCCAAAAAATGACACCAGTGTTCAAATGCGAGTTTAATTGCCAACAATTCCCGATTACCGATATCATAATTTAGTTCAGACTCAGAAAATTTATTTGAAAAAAAAGCACAGGGATGTACTAGATCCGTCTTTTCCTGTGACAACACCGCGCCGACCCCCACAGAAGAAGCATCAACCTCAACCAAAAATGGTTTAGTCACATCAGGCTGCGTAAGGATGGGAGCAGAGCTGAACCTCTCCTTTAGCAACACAAAAGCCTCAATGGCCTCAGTAGTCCACTGAACCGCATCAGCACCTTTCCTGGTGAGATCGGTCAGAGGTTTGGCAATCACAGAAATTTTTTTTATGAATTTTCTATAATAATTGGCGAACCCCAAAAACCTCTGTATTGATTTCACACCAATAGGTCTAGGCCAATCCTGCACAGCTTGCACTTTCACAGGGTCCATCTCAAAACCTTCACTGGAGACAATGTAGCCCAAAAAACTAAGTCTCTGTACAGCGAACTCACATTTTTCTAGTTTGGCAAAAAGTGAATTATCACTCAGTAACTGTAATACTTCACGCACACTCCTCCAATGAGACTCCAAATCCGGTGAATAAATCAAAATGTCATCTAAATATACAACCACACTTCTGCCGATCAAAGGTCTAAGGATGTCATTAATAAGATTCTGAAAAAATGCCGGAGCACTGGAAAGTCCAAAAGGCATGACCAGATTCTCAAAATGACCCAGTGGAGTGTTAAACGCAGTCTTCCATTCATCCCCCTCCTTCATGCGCAACAAATTGTATGCCCCTCGAAGATCAATTTTCGAGAACCACTTGGCCCCCACTAACTGATTAAACAAATCAGGAATCAATGGCAGTGGGTAAGGATTGCGTACAGTAATCTTATTAATCTCACGAAAGTCTAGACAAGGCCGTAAACCGCCGTCCTTTTTTTAACAAAAAAAAATCCAACCGCCACAGGAGATTTGGAAGGCCTAATGTGACCGGCGGCCAAGCTTGTCTGTATGTATTCCTCCAAAGCCTTTCTCTCAGGAATAGTCAAATTAAATAAACGACTTTTAGGAAGAGTCGCTCCAGGGACAAAATTCAATTGCACAATCATATTCTCTATGAGGAGGCAATACCTGCGATTCCTTATCAGAAAAAACTTTCCAAAAATCCTGAATAGGTACAGGTAACTCGCCCTTAACTACAGCAGCAATACGCCCGTTACAACACTTGTCATAACACTTAGGACTCCAGGACTTAATTTCATTGGTAGACCAATCCAGTACCGGATTGTGCAATTTTAACCAGGGTAACCCCAAAATGCCCGGTGAGGGCAAATTATTCAAAACTACCAAATCCAAATTCTCTTGATGAACACCATTAATAGTAAGAGGAAATTCACAGATATGGTGAGTAACATTTTTCAAGGGAGAGCCATCCACAGACACCACATTAATAGGAGAAGACAGAAGTTTGGGTCTTAATTTTAGCTTTTCCAAAAATTTCCCATCAATCACATTGAGAGTTGAACCACAATCCACAAATACCCGAAACTCCATTAATTCCTCCTCACCAGCAGTGGTAGCAGAAAGAAAGACACCTTTATTGTTTAAACAAGCTATGCGGGCGACACTGACCTCATTTTTTTTTCTCTCTTTATTCATTCGAAGCGCACAGTTCTTAATGAAATGCTCAGATTTACCACAGTAGTAACACAAACCTTGAACAAATCTGCCTTCTTTTTCCCGAGAGTGAGGTGCCATTGCTCCAATTTCCATCGGCTCTGCAATGTCAGTACATTCCTTCTCCAAACCTGGAGCTGACAAAGCAGACTTACTCTCATTAACCCTTGCACGCAGTCTCCTATCCACCCGTATGGCCAATTGCATAGCCTCTTGCAAGTTACCAGGTATAGGATAAGCAATCAGCAAATATTTAACCCTTTCACTTAATCCTGCAAGAAATAAACTTTTCAAAGCTGAATCGTTCCAGCCCACCTGGGTGGACCACCTACGGAAGTGAGTACAATATTTTTCCACATTACCCGATCCCTGTCTCAAACGTCTCAACTCTGTCTCAGCTGATGAAACATGATCCGGATCGTCATACAACAACCCCAAAGCAGAAAAAAATCCACTGATCCAAAGCATGGATCACTAGGCTGCAGAGAAAAGGCCCAGTCCTGAGGTTCTTTGCGCAAAAGTGACATTATAAACCCTATGCGCTGTGATTCATCACCAGAGGATCTGGGTCTCAAACGAAAATACAACAAGCAAGCATTTTTAAAAGAAAAAAAATCTTGTTGTTCACCAAAAAATAAATCAGGCAAACGTACCTTTGGCACCACGAAATGTGCTCCAGAACAACTACTCACGTGTTGCTGGATTTCAGCCACCTCCAGAGAGAGACCCTGCAGGCGTTCAGCCAAATCCCGAACCGACACCATGATGAAAACAGAAAATCTTTCCTTAGAGATTTTTTTTTTTTTTTTATTTCGTGGCTGGACTTACTGTTATGAACTGCTACAAGCACTAAGGAAAGATGGGAACTCTGTCCCTACAATAAAACTGAGCTTGATCCCTACGATGTAACGGGGAACCTGATCCTGCGACCAGACCCGCTAAAGTCCTCAGCTAGTCTGAACGAAGACCTATAGTTGCGAGGGAGGAATCCCTACAAGATCTAGGGACTGGGAGAAAAGGTGGACACCTCCTAACAGAAATTGTAGCAGGGAAAATTAAACAGAAAACAAATTACTACGAGATCCTAAGATTAAGCAAAACTGACAGAGTAAGGCACCTAAGCACCCGGCTAGCTTAAGAGTAGATTATACAATGAAGTCCAGCAAAGCCAGAAGGGCGGAGCCAGACTAAATAGGGAAAAAAGGTCATGTGACCAGCAAACTGAAACAAAATCTAACAAGAGGGTTCTAACACCATTTTAATAACAGATGGAGACAAAATGAATCCCAGAAATGAGATCCTCTGTACGCCAAAAAGACACTTTGATCCCTTCACGTACAGAGCATTCTCTCTCAAAATCTGGAACACAGTCCGAACATGTTTCACATGAGAGTCCCAGTCATTGGAAAAAATCAAGATATCATCCAAATAAACAATCAGAAATTTATCCACAAAATCCCTGAAAATGTCATTCATGAAGGACTGGAAGACGGAAGGAGCATTAGTGAGCCCAAAGGGCATCACTAGGTACTCAAAATGCCCCTCTGGGGTATTAAACGCCGTCTTCCATTCATCCCCGTGCTTAATGCGAATAAGGTTATACGCCCCCCTGAGGTCAAGTTTGGTAAACCAAGTAGCACTTTTCACCCTGGAAAACAGGTCAGAAATCAAGGGTAACGGATATTGATATTTCACAGTGACCTTGTTTAAGAGGCGATAATCAATACACGGCCTTAATGAACCATCCTTTTTGGCCACAAAGAAAAAACCGGCACCCAAGGGTGAAGAGGATGGTCTGATATGACCCTTCTCCAATGACTCCTTGATATAAGACCACACATTCAGGTACAGACAAGTTAAAAAGGCGACCTTTAGGGAATTTACTACCAGGCACTAATTCAATAGCGCAGTCATAGCTCCTATGGGGGGGCAAGGATGCAGATTTACTTTCGCTAAACACATCAGAAAAATCAGTCAAAAAGTCAGGAACATCCTGAAACTGGGGAAAGGCAGAAAAAACAGGAGTGTAGGCATTAACACATTGGCAGCCCCAACTGGTTACAGACACAGATTTCCAATCCAAAACAGGATTATGAGACTGCAACCAAGGGAAACCTAGTACAATAATGTCATGCAGATTATACAGTACCAAAAAATTTGCAACTCTCCTGATGATCAGGTTCAACCCTCATTATCACCTGAGTAGAAAACTGGGGTTTATTCTCAGCCAAAGGGGTAGAATCAATCCCCAGTAGGGGAATAGACTTCCGTAGGGGTATCAAGGGAAACCCACAATGTTTGGCAAAATCAAAATCCATCAGGTTAATAGCTGCTCCCGAATCAACAAAAGCCTGAGCAGAAAATGTGGACAGGGAGCAAATCAGGGTAACAGTCAACAGAAATTTAGTCTGAACACTACCCAAGACAACTGAGCGTGCAAAACGTCTTCCCCGCTTAGGGCAGACTGAAATAGCATGAGAGGCGTCACCACAATAGAAACATAACCCATTGCGTTTTCGAAACTCATGACGCTGTGCCCCAGAAGCCACTCTATCACACTGCATGGGTTCAGAAGCTGGCTCACAAGGCAACACTATTCCACGCATACCTCTACGCTCACGCAAACGTCTGTCAATTTGAATCGCTAATGACATAGAATCATTGAGACCAGAGGGAGCAGGGAAACCCACCATAACATCTTTTACATTCTCTGACAGCCCCTTCCGAAAAAGGGCTGCCAAAGCATCATCATTCCATTTGGTTAGGACTGCCCATTTTTGGAATTTCTGACAGTACAACTCAGCATCCTCAAGCCCCTGATTTAATGCCAACAAGGTTCTTTCAGCTTGATCAGTGACATTAGGCTCATCGTACAATAACCCCAGAGCCAGAAAAAATGCATCAACATCACTCAAAACAGGGTCCCCAGGTGTCAGGGAAAAAGCCCAATCCTGAGGATCGCCGCGCAGGAGAGAGATGACAATTTGAACCTGCTGTGCTGCGTTCCCTGAGGACTTAGGTTTTAAGGCAAAAAACAACTTACAGTTATTTTTGAAATTCAGAAATTTGGCCTGATCTCCCAAAAACAAATCTGGCATGGGAATCCTAGGTTCCACAACCGGCAACCCAGCAAGATAGACAGCAATACTCCGAACCTCAGTCGCAAGCTGATCCACACGGCCAGACAGCTGTGCAAGCTCCATTGAGAGAAAAAAAAATCCTCCTCAGCACCCAGAGAAAAAGAGGGAAAAATGCAAGAAACAGAAAAAAAAAAAAAAAAATCTCTGACAACTCTGACAACTTTTTTCTTTCCACACTATTTTTCCCTTCTGTGAGTACCATACAATTTTCAGTTAGGCCGGTGATACTGTTATGTTTCAGTAGCTGAGGAGAGCAGGCAAAAACGGCAATACACCAGAGAGGTTGGAATCTATTGGATTGCAGTACCCTGACTAACCTCCACAACTAAAGGCAGCCGTGGAGCGTTCCTACGTTGGTTCTAGACGCCTCGTCACAGCCTGAGAGATTAACTACACCTAAAGATAGAAAGAGGAAAGCTATCTGCCCCGGAGCAGATCCCCAAAGAACATAGGAAGCCTCCAAACATGTAATGGCGGTTAGACAAGAGGAAATACAGACACAGACAGAAAATAGTATGAGCAAATGCTGTGGCCCAATCTGCCTAGACAGAAAAGGATAGAAAGGATACTCACTGCAATCCAAAAAAACCCTAAAAAATGCCAACGCTACTGATTGCAAACACACCTGAGATCACACGTCCTCTACCACCTAAATCAGTTCTCTGGTGTAACAAAACTAAGCTGTAGCCACTGAAAAAACTGGAAAAGGCAAATGAACAAATAACAATGGCTCCAGAGGAACTGAGAGGAGCCCAAGCCCCCCGGGGGGAGAGGGAAACCTGGCTAACCTCACAGGAATGCAGAGAAATATGCAAATGGCAAGCACAAAAACAAAAACAGAAAATATCTTATCTAAAAGCAGAAGAAGAGGCAAGACTCAGCAAGCTTCCAAGTGAACCAGGAACCAGGGCCGGATTAAGAACATGATGGGCCTGGAGCTGAAGGGGCGGGAAAGGGGCGGGGCAATGGGTGGGGCCAAACACGGCAATTCACAAAGGCCAAAAATGTAACGTAAAAGATATAAACAAAGTAAATATATGATACATGCCACTTTGGCGACCATTTTGGTCGCCATCTGCAGCACTGTAAAGAGGCCTGCTGTTTTCGGGGCCCCATTAGGGGCCTGCTGTTTCCTTGGACCCTAGGCCCCTGATGGGGCCTGCTGTTTCCTGGGGCCTGCAGTTTCCTGGGGCCCTAGGCCCCTGATGGGGCCTGCAGTTTCCTGGGGCCCAAGGCCCCTAATGGGGCCTGCAGTTTTCTTTGGAGCTAGGCCCCTAATGGGGCCTGCTGCTTCCTTTGGACCTAGGCCCCTAATGGGGCCTGCTGTTTCCTAGGGCCCCATTAGGGGCCTGCTGCTTCCTGGGGCCTCTAATGTGGCCCGCTGTGTCCTGGACCCCCCCAAAGCACACATGCGATTTGCACACTTAGTCATGTACCCACGAGCTGCTCTCCCTAATGCTCTCAATGTACAGTGAAAAACTGAGAGAAGCAGGAAGAGAAGCTCGATGTCACAGGACCATAAGTATAAAAATCGCATATGAGTGAAGTGTCCATGTGATGACTGCTGGAACCTGCAGAGCTGAATCCTGACATTGCAGCTTCTGAATTCTCACAACGAATGCACTGCACACTTTTAGGATTCTTCATTACCGGTGGCAAGAGTACACGGTCATGTCAGCACAAGCATGTGATTTATATACTTCTGGCCACATTCTGACTAGACGTGCCCGGCCTCGCTCCGTTCATTTTCATTGAGTGAGGCCACATGTCTAGTCAGCATGTGACCGCTTGTATGTAAATCACCGGCACGAGAGAATCCTAACAGTGTGCAGTGCGCACTGTGAGAATTCTGAAATTGACTCATTCTCATGTTTTTATTTATGTTAGGAGCATTAAAGGGGCTGTACATGTTTGTGCTGAGTCTGCAGTCGTTCTATGTGACACAGACCTGGAGAACCCCTTTAATGCTCCTAACAAATAAAGACATGAGAATTAGTCAATTTCACAAATAATATTTACATCCAGGTACCTTATAGATGACGCTGTCTCTGGAGTCGTTCTCCTTTTCTTCATCTTGTCAAGATCCCATGATGAGTTTTCTCATCCACAGCCGTCTCTGCAGACCTCCATCTTCTCCGCTCTTCTGCACCAACTCTCCACACGATGCCCTTAAAGACAGAAGAGTCATTATAATGCCCCTAAATAAAAATATCTGCAATATACTGTCGCCTCACACTATTCCCCTCCCTCCTCATACTGTCTCCTCTCACATCACCCCTGTTCAGCATACTGTCTCCTCATATATTTACCCCCTCACTCTCTATACTGTCTGCTCACACATACCCCTGACTCCCCATACTGTGTCTGCACACATCCCATCACCCTCACTCCCCATACTGTGTCCACATGCATTCACCCGTTCGCTCCCCATACTGTCTGCACCCATCCCCTATACTGTTTCCTCATACATACTCTTCAGTACCCTCAAATCCCCCCACACATATTAAATGCCCCCATCGCCACTCCAAATCCCCCCACACATAAAATAACCCCCCATCCCCACTCCAAATCCCCCCACACATACAATAACCCCCCATCGCCACTCCAAATCCCCCACACATAAAATAACCCCCCATCCCCACTCCAAATCCCCCCCACACACATTAAATCCCCCCACCCCCACTCCAAACCCCCCCACACTTAAAAGAACCCCCATCCCCACTCCAAATCCCCCCCACACATAATGTATCCCCCCATCCCCACTCCAAATCCCCCACACATAAAAGAACCCCCATCCTCACTCGAAACCCCCCCCCCATACACACACACTCACACAGTATGTCCCCCATTTATCTTCTGTGGTATCTTCAGCTCCATAATGGAGCACACTCACCACAAATGTTCACCCTTCTGGGCGCCGACGACGAGTGACGTTAGCAGCGTGATCACATGACCTGATCACGCTGCAGACGTCGCTCTGACCCGGCGGTCAGAGCTTCAATTGTACTGGCGTCTGTATAGACGCCAGTGCAATTGATCCCTGGGAGCCGGCACGCAGCAGCTTCTCTGCGCCGGCTGTCAGCTTGACAGCCGGCACAGGGAGCCGCCGACTCTCAGGCCGGGGGCGGCAGAACGCAGCCGCAGGGGAGACAGATGCAGCAGGGACGGGCCCCCTTCTAGCCCAGGCCCTGTGGCAGCTGCTTCCCCTGCTTCCACGATAGTTCCGCCCCTGGATGACAGGCTGATGGGCCTATCTCTAACAAGGGGCCTGGAGCTGCAGCTCCATCAGCCCCTACGTTAATCCGGCCCTGCCAGGAACCACAGTTGAGACAAGAACAATTATCACCGGCAACCATGATGGGAGGGAACCTCCCTTATATCAAGCCAGTCTGTGAATCCTGATTGCCAATCCTCATTGAATGGTTCAGTACTGTCTGTAATCACTAGAGGGAGCCTCTGCTCAGAATTCATTTCCAAAACATTCACAACAGGTAGTTTTAAATCTCCATATATATTTGAGGAGTAACACACACGCTCACAGGCTCAGTATGGAATAGACCAGAATATAAAAAGCAGAAAAAGTGTACTGTATCACTAGCGTACAGCTGTATACAGTGTTGGGGTAATTTTAAATCTCCGTATATATTTCAGGAGTAACACACATGGTCACAGGCTCAGTATGGATAACAACAGAATATGAAAAGCAAAAAAAGTGTACTGCATCACTAGCGTACAGCTGTATACAATGTTGGGGTCATTTTAAATCTCTGTATATATTTGAGGAGTAACACACACGCTCACAGGCTCAGTATGGATTACACCAGAATATGAAAAGCAGAAAAAGTGTGCTGTATCAGTAGCGTACAGGTGTAAACAGTGTTGGGGTAATTTGAAATCTCCGTATATATTTCAGGAGTAACACACAAACGCTCTCTCAGTATGGATTTGACCGTAATACACAAGGCAGAAAAACGGTACTGTATCAGAAGATACCAGCTGTATATGGTTTTGGGGAAAACTGAAATCTCCCTATATATTTCCGGAGTCACACACAGATAGTCAGCATGTATTTGTCCGTGATACCAGCCGGTACACGGTAGTGTGAGGACCGTACAGCTCTATACGGTGTGGGAAAAAATTAACGCTCAGTAACTATGCAGGAAAAAAATAAAAGTATTAGTGCTGTGTAGGTGCTGTGTTAAAAAGCACTCTGCACAGCAGTGTACACACAGCTAAAGAAATTCCTCCCCTGTCACTGGCAGACAGCCTAATAATCAGCTCTGCTGCTCCACACAATAAATTCCTCCCCTCTCAATGGCAAACAGCAGACTAATAAACAGCTCTGCTGCTCCACACAAGCAATTCCTCTCGTGTCACTGGCAGGCAGCCTAATAATCAGCTCTGCTGCTGCACACAATAAATTCCTCCTCTCTCACTGGCAGGCAGCCTAATAATCAGCTCTGCTGCTCCACACAAGCAATTCCGCCTCGCCGCTACCACCCGAGCTTCCGCCTCGCCGCCACCACCCGAGCTGCCGTATCGCCGCCACCACCACCAGAGCTGCCGCACCCCAGACCTTCTGTTTCTTCCCCATTATCCCGTAAAATGTAAGTCCGCAAGGACAGGGTCCTCTCCCCTCTGTACCAGTCTGTCATTGTAAATTTGTTTACTGTAAACGATATCTATACCTTTGTATGTAACCCCTTCTCATGTACAGCACCATGGAATTAATGGCGCTATATAAATAAATAATAATAATAATAATAATAATTCCTCCCCTGTCACTGGCAGGCAGCCTAAAGACCAGCGCTGCTGCACACAACAAAATCCTCCCTCCCCTGTCACTGCACACTAACTGTACAGCTAATCGCTATCAGCACAAGCACAGAATTATTGTTTTTTTACTGCCTAACGCTCTCCCTACTGAGAACCAGAGGCAGCAACCTCTCCCTACGCTAAGATCGGCAGAAGTAAAATGGCGGTCGGCGGTGAGGGCTTTTATGGGCACTGTGACGCCACACAAAGCCAGCCAATCACTGCAATGCAATTCTCTAAGATAATGCTGGCCGCTGCCCATGTCATCGCGTTGCCTACAGTCTACGTCCTTGCTCATTGGCTGAGAAAAGGACCTTCAAGCATTATGGAAAAACCGACTTTGGCGCTCGGGTCGCCAAACGAATGGCCGACCTCACGCTATGGTTGGGTTTCGGTAAAACCTGACTTTGGCGAAAGTTGGTCTTTTTTGAATCTGACCGACCTGTTTCGCTCAACTTTAGTCATGACCTCTGCCGCTATACAGTACAGACAAAAGTTTGGAAACACCTTCTCATTCAAAGATTTTTCTGTATTTTCATGGCTATGAATATTGTAGAATCACACTGAAGGCATCAAACTATGAATTAACACATGTGGAATTATACATTACACTTTACAAAAAAGTGTGAAACAACTGAAAATATGTCTTATATTCTAGGTTCTTCAAAGTAGCCACCTTTTGCTTTGATTACTGCTTTGCACGCAGAAAAGGTGAACGGATGGACTCTACATGCCTGGTTCCCACCATGAAGCATGGAGGAGGTGGTGTGATGGTGTGGGGGTGCTTTGCTGGTGAAACTGTTGGGGATTTATTCAAAATTGAAGGCATACTGAACCAGAATGGCTACTACAGCATCTTGCAGCGGCATGCTATTCCATCCGGTTTGCGTTTAGTTGAACCATCATTTATTTTTCAACAGGACAATGACCCCAAACACACCTCCAGACTGTGTAAAGGCTATTTGACCAAGAAGGAGAGTGTTGGGGTGCTACGCCAGATGACCTGGCCTCCACAGTCACCAGACCTGAACCCAATCGAGATGGTTTAGGGTGAGCTGGACTGCTCACCGCTTCAATTTTGAATAAATCCCCAATAGTGTCACCAGCAAAGCATCCCCACACCATCACACCACCTCCTCCATGCTTCACGGTGGGAACCAGGCATGTAGAGTCCATCCGTTCACCTTTTCTGCTTGCAAAGCAGTAGTCAAAGTAAAAGGTGGCTACTTTGAAGAACCTAGAATATAAGACATATTTTCAGTTGTTTCACACTTTTTTGTAAAGTGTAATGCATAATTCCACATGTGTTAATTCATAGTTTTGATGCCTTCAGTGTAATTCTACAATTTTCATAGCCATGAAAATACAGAAAAATCTTTGAATGAGAAGGTGTGTCCAAACTTTTTGTCTGTACTGTATATGCAACAGAGAAAAATGGATTATAGCAAAACTGCACAAAGCAGTCCAGAAGTGATACATCCCTGGAATCAGGTTCTCTGCCCCTACATTATGCTGCTCTAAGATAACATAGCAAAAAGCTGCTGACAGATTCCCTTTAAGATTTTGCATTGGGATTAGAAGTATCCTCTGCATCTTGGTCCACAGCACACATGTTCATAGATCTGAAAGACCAAACACAATCAGCCATACCTGTTTAAAGTGAATAGTAATGACCATGTGAGAGCGACTGCTGCTTGAATTCATGCTCGTTGATGCTGTTGTTCTTGTTTTTTTCCCTTGTTCCATTAACTTTTCAATTTGTGTATAGCTTTCACAGGGTACACGTTTCAGACCATCAACATAAAATCCCTGCTGCTGGTCTTCCCGTAACTTCAGACTCCCAGATTTTTTGCTTTCAGACAATAGATCTGTGACCTAAGTAAAAACAATCAAGTTATGTTAGGAATCTTTCAGTTTGATAGAACTCATTCCTTTTTTAAATACCATATATTCCCCCAAAAGGTAAAAAATTATATTGGGTGCGAAATAAAATATGAAACAGTTATTAAAATATTAAACAAAGATAACACAAGTAAACACAAATTGCAGTTTTTAAATGAAGGTCTTTATTATTAAAGGGAAAAGAAATCCAAACCTACAGGGCCCTGTGTGAAAAAGTGATTGCTCCCTAAACTGTGACCTAAGTAAAAACAATCAAGTTATGTTAGGAATCTTTCAGTTTGATAGAACTCACTCCTTTTTTAAATACCATATATTCCCCCCAAAAGGTAAAAAATTATATTGGGTGCGAAATAAAATATGAAACAGTTATTAAAATATTAAACAAAGATAACACAAGTAAACACAAAATGCTGTTTTTAAATGAAGGTCTTTATTATTAAAGGGAAAAGAAATCCAAACCTACAGGGCCCTGTGTGAAAAAGTGATTGCTCCCTAAACCTAATAACTGGTTGGGCCATCCTTTGCATCAACAACTGCAATCAAGCATCTAATATATAATTACCATTAAACTCTGTCACAACTTCCGGCGCTTGTTTCGCTTCCACAATGCACCGTGACTGGAAGTACGTCGACCGCCATATTGGAACACCCAAGTCATGAGTATTCTGATATGGTGGCCGGGATTCATATGCCCCGCCAAAGCCGTGCGTGCACGGCTCATTGGCTGAGCCGCCCGCCGGCAGAGCCGATGAGCGGTGCCGTGCAGGATTCAAATCCCCCGTCAAAACCATGCGGCACCGCTCATTGGCTGAGCCGCCCGCCGGCTGAGCCAATGAGCGGTGCCATGTGGGATTCAAATCCCCCACCAAATCCGCGCTGAACGCTCATGGGCTGAGCCCCCCGCCAAGGCGCGTGGCGTGGGGGATTTGAATCCTGCGCCGCTCATTGGCTGAGCCGGCACCTTGGCGGGGGATTGAATCCCGGCAAATCAGCCAATGAGTAGTGCTACGCCGCTTTGAGCAGCGCAGGATTCAAATCCCCCGCCATAGCTGCGGCACGCTCATTGGCTGAGCGGTGCCGCGCGGCCTTGGCAGGGGATTTGAATCCCGCACGGTACCACTCATCGGCTCCGCCGGCGGGGCGGGTGGTTTAAAATTCAAATCCCCCGCCCCGCCCCGCCGGCTGAGCCAATGAGCAGTGCTGCGCGGGATTCAAATCCCCCGCCAAGGCGCGTGTCACCACTTATTGGCTGAGCCGCCCGCCGGCTCAGCCAATGAGCGGTGAGGGATTCAAATCCCCCGCCTCGCCGGCTGCAGGTCAGGAGGAGGGAAGTGTGTGGGCGGTGACTGTGTGTGTGTATGAGTGGTAGTCTGCGGGCCTGTGTGTGTGTCTGTATGTGTATGCAGGCATCGTCCGATGGGCCTGCTACACTGACAGTGAGTGACACATTAGCCAATGATGGGACAATAGTAGTCCCATCATCCGGCTAATGTGTTGAATGTAAAAAAAAAACACATACATTACATATACAGAACATACAACATATAACGTACAGAACATACACATGACATACAACACATAACATAGAGTACATACTCACCAATCACCTAATCCCCGACGCCCTCGATCTCCTGTAATAAAAATAAAATAATAAACCAACCTATACATCACCAGATAATAACAAGTGTTGCACAACGATCTCCGATGTAGAACACTGACATCGGGTGATGTCAGTGCTCTACACCGCCACTGCGATACACTCAGTGAAGGGAGTGTATCGCTCCGCTGCCGGCATAGAATGAGTTCACTTCTGTTCATTCTCTCACTGACAATGCTGGGTGAGAAAATTCACACGCAGCATTGCTATAAAGTGAGCGAATGAACTCAGGTAACCACAGTGATGCACTGCAGGAGCCATTCTCTCCTGTCAGTGCATCACTAGGAGGCCCTACAGAGCAGTAACATCACCTGATGTCACTGTTTTATAGAGGAAATCGTCATGGGACATTCGTTATCAATTGGACTGCGTGGAACAGGGAGTATACGGTTGTTTTATTTTTTTACTTTTTATTACAGGAGATTGAGGGCGTCGGTTGGATCTGAGCGTGTAATAAAGATATGAAAACCGTGTTGTGTTTTATTGCATTAAAATACTTTATTCTTATGTGTGTGTTTTTTTAACCCCTTATTATTTATAAGATTAATAATGGAGAGGCGTTTTATTGATGCCTCTCCATTATTAACCAGGCTTAATGTCACCTTGTAATAGCAAGGTGACATTAACCCCTTATTACCCCATATCCCACTGCTACAGGGGAGTGGGAAGAGAGGGGCTAAGTGTAAGTGCCAGAATTGGCGCATCATACAGATGCGCCAATTCTGGGGTGGCTGGGTGCTGGTATTTTTAGCCAGGGGGTGCGCCAATATCCATGGCACATCCATAGGCTAAGAATATCAGCCAGCAGCTGTCTGCATAGCCTTACTTGCTATAAATTATTGGGGGACCCCACGTCATTTTTTTTGGGGGTCCCCCTATTTTAATGGCCAGTAAAGGCTAGCTGCGGGCTTATATTCATAGCCTGGGAAGCTCCATGGGTATTAACCCCTTCCCAGGCTAGAAATAAACCCCTTCCCAGGCTAGAAATATTGGCCTGAGTCATCGGCTTTGCCCCTCTGGCGCAGAAAATTGCGCGGGAGCCCACGCCATTTTTTTCCCATTTTTTTTTAAATGACGCTATTGAGTGAAGATTTTGTGTGTGTGTGTGTCTTTAACTATTTATGTACCATTCTATCTATTATCTATGTAATATCTATCTATCTAATATATCTATCTATCTATCTATCTATCTATCTATCTATTTATCTATTATCTATCTATCTATTATCTATCATCTATCTATGTATTATATATCTATCCAGGGTCGGACTGGCCCACCGGAGAACCGGAGGATTCTCCGGTGGGCCCTGGCATCTGGGGGGCCCTGGCACCTGCTGGCATACAGGGGCCAGTTGCCTAGGGCCCCCGCTGCTCCAGGGGCCCCCAGCCGGTGGCGTGTCGCTAATAGCGGCACACCACGCAGCTGCCATGGGGGCCCCGTGCCAGCGGAGCAGCAGCGGGTGACAGGAGGCAGGAGCCCCTGTCCCCGCTGCTAAAGAGAAATGAATATTCACTGCTTCCCACGCCCACATGGGCGTGGGAAGCAGTGAATATCATTACTTACCTGTCACCCGCTCCAACCGCTGAGCGCCGCTGTGTCCTCGCGTCCTCTCTTGCTGCAATGTTCAGGCAGAGGGCGCGATGACGTCATTAGTGTGTGCCGCTCCCTCTGCCTGAGCATTCACTGCCGGAGGACCGAAGACAGCGGCGCTCAGCAGTGGACCCGGTGACAGGTAAATATCGCAGGTGCCCAGGACACCAGCACCTGGCCCCCAGCGACGAGAGGTGAGTATGTCTTTTTTTTTTTGCAGCATCTATGGGGGCATAATCTGTCGAGCATTTATGGGGGCATAATCTGTGGAGCATTTATGGGGCATAATCTATGGGGGCATAATCTGGAGAATTTATGGGGGCATAATCTATGGGGCATAATCTGGAGCATTTATGGGGGCATAATCTATGGGGCATAATCTGTGGAGCATTTATGGGGGCATAATCTGTGGAGCATTTATGGGGGCATAATCTATGGGGCATAATCTGTGGAGCATTTAAGGGGGCATAATCTATGGGGGCATAATCTGTGGAGCATTTATGGGGGAATAATCTAAGGAGCATTTATGGGGCATAATCTATGGAGCATCTATGAGGGCATAATCTATGGAGCATCTATGGGGGCATAATCTAAGGAGCACTTATGGGGGCATAATCTATGGAGCATCTATGGGGGCATAATCTATGGAGCATCTATGGGGGCATAATCTATGGGGGCATAATCTAAGGAGCATTTATGGGGGCATAATCTATGGGGCATCTATGGGGCATAATCTAAGGAGCACTTATGGGGGCATAATCTATGGAGCATCTATGGGGCATAATCTATGGAGCATCTATGGGGCATAATCTATGGAGCTTCTATGGGGGCATAATCTATGAGCATCTATGGGGGCATAATCTATGGGGGCATAATCTATGGAGCTTCTATGGGGCATAATCTAAGGAGCATCTATGGGGGCATAATCTATGGGGGCATAATCTAAGAAGCATCTACCTTATATTATACCCTGATATTAGTGTGTTTTACTGCACAATTTGTGGTCTTGTATTTATTTCTATGTAGCTACATAGTGGGCCCCAAGAATGATTTTCTCTGGTGGGCCCAAAGTGTTCCAGTCCGACGCTGTATCTATCTATCATCTATCTATCTATCTATCTATCTATCTACTATCTATCTTATCTATCTATCTATCTATCTATCTATCTCTGTGTGTGTAATGGAGCATGGGTTGGACAAATGTAAAAGAGGAAGTTTGACAAGAAATTACATCACAAACCTTTTTTTTATGTTAAGTTACATATCTATATTTAGCTTACAAAAACGCATACAAATCCGCATTAATAATGCATCAAAAACGCATCAAAAATGCACCTGCGTTTTCTGCCAAGAGGTGCAGATTTTGTGCAGAAAATTCAGCAGTCAAATCTGCAACGTGTGCACATACCCTCAAATCCCCAGCCAAAGCCACGCGGCACCACTCATTGGCTGAGCTGCCCCTGGCTGCACAGCTTTGGTGGGGGATTCAAATACCGTGTGGCACCGCTCATTGGCTCAGCCGGCGGGGGATTTGAATCCCACGCAGTTCATTGGCTGAGCCGCCAATGAGCGGTGCCGCACGGCTTTGGCAGGGGATTTGAATCCCGCGCTGCTCATTGGCTCAGCCGCCAGCAGCTCAGCCAATGAGCGGTGTCGCACGGGATTTGAATCCCCCGCCAAGGCTGGCGACCAATCAGCTGCTAGCGGTATTGGCGCCAGAATTGAATACCGCTAGCAGCTGATTTGATTGGTCGCCCGGTGTTAGCACCACTAAGGATACACAGATGTTCATTTCACTGCACTTCCTATTTCTAGTTTGCGATAATTGTCAATGAGTCTATTACAGCAAATTTTGGTCCAATACTCTTTGAAAAATTGTTATAATTCAGCCACTCTGGAGGGTTTCAGAGCATGAACCACCTTTTTCAGGTCATATCACAGCATCTCAAATGGATTAAGGTCAGGACTTTGACGAGGCCACTCCAAAGTGTTAATATTTGTTTTGCTTAAAGGGAATCTATCACCCTAAATTGGCGGGATATTTAAATGATGGCAGTCAGGTCAGATGGGCGGTGTTTTGGGTACTTGCCTTAACATGTTGTTCGCCGCTGTCTCCATTATTTCTGGGAATTGTAGTCGTTGCCCTCCATGTAACGTGCCTGCGCATTGCAATCTTGAATTGCGCACGCGCAGTATGCTTTGCCCGCAGATTGCAATGCGCATGCGCGTTATATGGAGGGCAACGACTACAATTCCCAGAAATAATGGAGACAGCGGCGAACAACATGTTAAGACAAGTACTCAAAACACCGCCCATCTGACCTGACTGCCATCATTTAAATATCCCGCCAATTTAGGGTGACAGATTCCCTTTAAGCCATTCAGAGGTGAACTTGCTGATGTGTTTTGAATCATTTTCCTGCTGCATAACCCAAGTGCCCTTCAGCTTGAGGTAACTACGAACAGATGGACGGACATGCTCCTTCAGGATTTTTTGGTAGACAGCGGAATTCATGGTTCCATTTACCACAGCAAGACTTCCAGGTCCTGAAGCAGCAAAACAGCCCCAGACCATCACACTACCACCACCATATGTTACTGTTTGTATAATGTTCCTTTTCTGAAATACTGTGCTACTTCTATGCCAGATATAATGGGATATAAACTTCACAAAAAGTTAAACTTTTGTCTCGTCAGTCCACAGATTATTTTCCCTAATGTCTTGGGGATTATCAAGATGTTTTCTGGCAAAACTGAGATGAGCCTTTACGTTCTTATTGCTCAGCAGTATTTTTTTGTCTTGGAACTCTGCCATGAAGGCTCTTATTGCCCAGTCTCATTTTTAATGGTGGAGTCATGAACACTGACCTTAACTGAGGCAATTGAGACCAACAGTTCTTTGGATGTTGCTCTGGGGTCTTTTGTAACCTCTAGGATGAGTCGTCACTGCGCTCTTGGGGTAATTTTGGTCGGTCACTCCTAGGAAGGTTCACCACTGTTCCATGTTTTCGCCATTTGTGGATAATAACTCTCACTGTGGTTCGCTGGAGTCCCAAAGCTTTCGAAATGACTTTATAGTCTTTTCCAGACTGATAGATCTCAATTACTTTTTCTCATTTGTTCCAGAATTTCTTTGGATCACAGCATGATGTCTAGCTTTTGAGGATCTTTTGTTATACTTCACAGGTCCTATTTAAATGATTTCTTGATGTGGCAGTAACCAGGCCTTGGTGTGGCTAGGGAATTTGAACTCTACTTCCCAAAGATGTGATAAACCACAGTTTGTTTGTTTTTTAACTCTTTTTATTGAAAGATTCCACAGAATAAGATAACAAACATATGACAAAGTAGTATAAAGTCAAAATAATCCATATAATCACCGTTCACAGTGACATAGATATGATATCACACTTTCAATAATAAAGTAAACAAACAAAATGAATGAAACATAGCATTCAACATAATGCACTCTACCAAGCATTGCACCTCCTAACCAACAGGTTCTTTATAAGAGTTTTGAGCTAGTACCAGGTCAGATTATAATTGACACATATTCTTAAGCCTCCACAAATTATCACTTTCATGATCTGGAAGGGATATACATCAGGGACTGTATCGCGAGATCGAGGAGACCATAGCATTAGGATCTCAGTGCGTCAAGGGTGAGTTACACCTCCTTTCCCAAATCCTACGGAACTTCTGGGGACATCCTCTATTTCTATATAATATGTTTTCGTAAGGAATTATATCATTTACTAATTTCTTCCACTGATTAATCGAAGGAGATTTCCCCCCCATCCACCTCAACGCTACCACTTTCCTAGCCATAAATAGAACCTCCCGAAGAAATATTCTATCATGGTGGACCCACATTTCTTCATCCATGACACCCAGGATACACAACTCCGGACTACATTCGATCGTATCCCAATTATCTGGTTAAACCACAGTTAATTTGTGTTTTAAGGGGTGGGGCGGCAATTACTTTTTCACACAGGACCCTGTAGGTTTAGAACTTCATTTTGTGTTTACTTGTGACAAACATGCAAAAGAATAGGAAATCAGGAAGGGGTAAATACTTTTTTCATACAACTGTATATATACAATGTTGTCCAAAAAACCTGTATACCCACTTCAATAGTTATTTAAAATGTTAATCGAATAATGGCAGCAATGACGTTGTCTCTAAAGATGTATGTAGTTGCATGATTGTAAAGAGGGGTAGGAGAAGACGCCAATTCAAGAGAAGTTAATGTGAACAGTAATGAATATGAATGTTTTTATGGTTACATGTTTTGATAAAGTTTTGCATTTTATCCTTATGTGTTATGTTTCGGTAGCTGAGGAGTGCAGGTAAAAAAGGCAATACACCAGAGAAGTTGGAATCTATGAGATTGCAGTACCCTGACTAACCACCACAACTAGAGGCAGCCGTGGAGCGTTCCTACGTTGGTCCTAGACGCCTCGTCACAGCCTGAGAAACTAACTACACCTAAAGATAGAAAGAGGAAAGCTATCTGCCCCGGAGCAGATCCCCAAAGAACATAGAAAGCCCCCAAACATGTAATGGCGGTTAGACAAGATGAAATACTGACACAGACATAAAATAGTATGAGCAAACGTTGGGGCCCAAACTACCTAAATAGAAAAGGATAGGAAGGGCACTTACTGCAATCCCAAAAAACCCTGAAAAGCACCAACTCTACTAATTTCAAAATCACCTGAGATCACACGACCTCTACCACCTAAATTAGTTCTCTGGTGTAACAAAATCAAAACAGCAGCCACTGAAAAAACTGGAAAAAGCCAAAGTACAAACATCAGTGGCTGAACTAAACTGAGAGGGAAAAAGCCCCCAGAGGGGACCCTGAAGGCCCCCACAGAAGTGCAGGACAAAATGCAAAAATCAAGCACAAAAACAAAAAGAAGAAAATGTCTTATCTGTTAGCAGGAGATGCAGACACGACACAGCAGGCTACAAAGGAAACAAGACTCAAGGATTGAGACCAGAGCAATTGATCACCGGCAACCCTGATGGGAAGGCGACTCCCTTATATAAGACCAGTCAGTAACACCTGATTCCCACTCCTCACAATCTTCACTGGACAGTCCAGTACCGCTTGTAACCACCAGAGGGAGCCTCTGCTCAGAACTTATTTCAAGTCCATTCACAACACTTATGTCCAGTTTGTGTCTCGGTTTCCCTGAAGTTTCCACCCGATTGGAGAGGTCTGTGCACTAAGGGAACCATTAGGCTAAGTTCACACGTTGCGGAATTGCCGCGGAAATTTCCGCGGCAATCCCGCACTTCTCCTGCAGGAAATACGCACGTTTTTTTTATGCTGATTCCCGCCAGAATAATAGCGTTTTGCAAGCGTAATTAGCTTGCAGAATGCTAGCGTTTTCCTAGCGATCTGTAGCATCGCTTGGAAAACTGATTGACAGGTTGGTCACACGAGTCAAACATAATGTTTGACACGTGTGACCAACTTTTACTATTGATGCCGCCTATGCCGCATCAATAGTAAAAAGATCTAATGTAAAAATAATAAAAAAAATAATAAATAATGATATTCTCACCTTCCGGCGGCCCCCGCAGCCTTCCCGCCTCTCAGCGACGCTCCCGGCAACTCGCGGTCCCAGGAGTGCTTTGCGACAAATCACACCGATGACGTAGCATCTCGCGAGACCGCTACGCCATCTGGGTGATTCTCGCAAAGGACTCTTGGGACCGGAAGTTGCCGGAGCGTCGCTGAAGGCGGGAAGGCTGCGGGGGCCGCGGGAAGGCTGCGGGGGCCGCCGGAAGGTGAGAAATATCATTATTTTTTATTTTAATTATTGTTTTACCAGGGATATGGTACCCAGGGCTTGGAGGAGAGTCTCCTCTGCTCCAGACCCTGGGTACCATCCGCACATGAACCGCTTACATTGCGCATAGTGGGCATAGCCACATGCGGAAAGTAAGCGGTTCAATGCATTCCTATGGCGGCGGAATCACCGCGGTTACGCTAAATTAATGAACATGTTGCTTTTTTTTTCCGCTAAGCGTTTTTTTCGCGGAAAAAAACGCAACATGTGTACAAAACATGCGGAATCAATTAAAACGTATAGAATGCTTAATGCTTGCGTTTTGTTCGCGGTTTAACCGCGGAAAATAGCGGAAAAACCGCGAAAAAAACGCAATTATTCCTGATCGTGTGCACTTAGCCTTAGAAGGCACAGAGCTTTAGTTTGCATCACTCAGGGTAGTATATACTGTAGTTAACAGTTTGGAATAAGCCACATACAGGGCAGGGTAGATCAGATAAAAAGGGGAAGCACTTACTGCTTCTAGTTAGTCTAGGAGAGAGTTCATTCAAGTTCAAAGGAAGTGCTAGACAGTGACAGTGTTTGACAGGTTCCAAGGCAGTGATGCATCAGCAGCGAAGGGGTCCTGTAAGTGACAATTCTCAAAACAGTATGAGGACACATCTGAAGTCTCATGCAGATCCTGGGGCAGTCTTAAGCCTAGGGCCCAAAAGAGTTATGGGGTGCCATGTCTAAATTTTCATTGTGAGGAAAATGCTGGCCAGGTCTCAGCGAGAGGAAAAGATGGTGGGTATCAGGGAAGCTATTATACCATATGTAAGGTCTCTGGTACCAACAGGAGATTGTTGATGCAGGGGCAGATCAGGTAGAGCAGAGTCAAAAATTATACACGTGACAAAGGGAACATTATCCGGATGGGATTCTGCCTCACACTGTGTGCCACAACTGCATGTACCCAAATTGCACAGTAAAATCGAACCTGTTGAACCAGACCTAAGATCTCCTATCATGTGTGCAGCCGAATCCGGTCCCACGTGTGGGGAAGTTGTAAGGGGGTCGCAGTAGCTTTTCTGAACCCCTAAGCATGTCCCGGTTTAAAGTGTTGCATTGTATAGATATATATATCATTGCTTATTAATACCGTTAAGACGTGTATTGCATATTGTTTGGTATGTTGTATATAATGCTGTATGTGTATTATTAGTATATTAAATAGGGAGAGTAATACTCTCATTAGGCCACTAGATGGGGGCATTTTAGTATACTTAAGATAGCTCAATAGGTCATTGGTGTTAGTAGTTATCATAGAATCATAGAATCATAGAATAGTAGAGTTGGAAGGGACCTCCTGGGCCATCTGGTCCAACCCTCTGCTCAAAGCAGGATTCTCTAAATCATCCCAGCCTCTGTTTGAAGACTTCCATTGAAGGAGAACTCACCACCTCTCGTGGCAGCCTGTTCCACTCATTGATCACCCTAACTGTCAAAAAGTTTTTTCTAATATCTAATCTGTGTCTACTTCAGTTTCATCCCATTGCTTCTAGTCTTTCCTCATGCAAATGAGAATAAAGATGATCCTTCTACAATGTGACAGCCCTTGAGATATTTGTAGACAGCTATTAAGTCTCCTCTCAGTCTTCTTTTTTGCAAGCTAAACATTCCCAAATCCTGCAACCGTTCCTCATAGGACCGGTCACCATTCTGGTGGCTCTTCTCTGAACTTGCTCCAGTTTGTTGATGTCTTTTTTAAAATGTGGTGCCCAAAACTGGACACAGTATTCCAGATGAGGTCTGACCAAAGATGAGTAGAGGGCAATAATGACCTCACGTGATCTAGACTGTATGCTTCTGTTGATACATCCTAGAATTGCATTTGCCTTTTTTGCTGCTGCATCACACTGTTGACTCATGTTCAGTCTGTGTTCAGTCTGTGTAGGAGGGGTCATTGTGGTTAGGAGAAGAGAGCTTCCTGATTTGGGGCAGAAGGGCCAGGGCGCCCGTACAGCTCAGAAGGGCTTTTAGCCCAGGCAACTTAGATACCTCGTAACATTCTGTTTAAGTAGGAGCCAAGCCATCCAGAGCAAGTGGAACAGCATAGTTATAGCTGCAGGAGCTACAGGAGTTTGAGCTACAGGAGTGAGAGCTACAGGAAAAGTCACAGCAGGACAAACGGGCAGGTCGCTCACCATGTAGCAGGTGATCACATGGGCTGATGCCCTCAGATCAGGGACGAAACGGCTGAGGGAACTCCAGAATACAGAGAGTCTGGACAGGGAGGATGCTGAGAAGCCGTATTATATGGTACGACCCGGTTTCGAGCCGTGCCAGGGAGCAGAGTGAAGGGAGAGACGAAGTAACATGTGAAGCCTGCTGTAAATGCTGTAACGAATCCGTATGTGCTGCGAAGATATGAGAGTAAAGTTTTATGTTTTGAGTTGCAACTGGACTGTGTCTCTGTTTATTCACAAGCGGCCGGAGGTGACCTTAAGGAACAGAGGAAAGACTTTGACGGCGCAGAGAACGGAAAGACAATTAAGCTGAGAGAGTAAAATGTGATTTATATGCAAGGAGAAGAAAGGGCATGAAAAGTCCAATAAGCTCAGTCACGACTATGGCCCTGGCCCACCCTTACAAGGTAACAAAGACTCCAGAATTACAAGTAAGTACAGAAAGAATTCCACAGCACATCACACTCATGTCACATTCCTGCTTAGAAAAGGGGTTTTCGAGCAAAGGGAACTCAGTTCCCGCCCACAGCAAAAGGTCCTGTACTCCTCTTCAAATGCTACTGTAGATCTCCCATATGTGGCTGTCAGAAGAGTTAATGAAATTAAAATCTCATGCAGCGCAATTTCTTTGGACAATATAACTAAGGTTGCTCGTGTAGTAAGTTGCCAAAATCAGAAGTGTATGGATCTTAATGATGACTACTTACCTAATGTGATAACAGAAATCAAACATGACTTACAGCTAACATTTGCCTATATACTGTAAATCTAATAATAAATCTATAATACAAATATTTTTCAGATTGAAGTATGTATACATTTTTTGGGGCTACCCTATACATTTATATATATTGTTTTCTTTTTTTTTACAGTTGTTCCTGAAAGTTTGTGAACCCTCCAGAACTTTCCATGTTTCTTGCATAAAAGTGACCTAAAACTACATTCGATTTTACAAGTCCTAAATATTGATAAAGGGAATCAAATCACAGAAAAAAGTAAAAATATTAGACTTTGTCATTTTTTAACATGAGGGAAATGATCCAATATCACATGTCTGTTTAGAAAAGTATGCAAACCTTTAGGATTAGCGGATAATTTAAAAGTTAAATTAAATTCTGGTGTTTTCAATCAATGCGATGACAATAAGGTGCGAGTGGGTGATCTATTTTATGTAAAGAGTAAGGATCTATCAAAGTCTGATCTTTACTACATATATTTGTGTTGTGCTCAGTGAGTATCATGTCAAGTCTAGTCTTAAGTTTTGTCTTGTTCAGTATAACATAAACGATTCCAAGCAGACATAGTATAGATATAATTATAGTTACCTGCTCATTATAAATTTCCAGCATACTGAATGTTACCTGCAAAGAGTCAATTATATTAATATATCTATATTGCATAATTCCGACATTACATTTTGAATATGGTAGAGAACACTAAGGCCCCTATTTATCAAAGCTTTAATGCCAGAAAACTGAGGTAAAAAGACTTGAAAAATCATTTGGTGTTTTCAATCCAGTTTCTCTCTGCTCTGCCAAAATAGGTGAAGCTGATGGGAAGGGGCAGTGGCGGCTGGGCCGGGTGGCAGGGAAGCATTTTCCCCCCTGGCCAGTCCCCAGGCGGCTGTTCAGGGCCGCCGGAGGACCGGCACTGAACTTTCATTTGCAGCCGGGCTGCCTGGCAGACTCCTTCCTAATCTTGCATCATGCATCCACATGTATTCGCGTCTTTGAGATGCGAACACATTTGAATGCATGATATCCATAATCCGGCACAGAGCACTGAAAGCAGAGCATCGCGCCGCGGCCTAGCGTGCAGCAGAGTGATGAGGTCATCATGCTGCGACCTCGTCACACTGCTGCTGCTGGCAACACTGAGCGCAGCAGAAGAGGAGGGGATGCGGCGGCCGGCGTAAAGAATGGTGACAGCGCTCCGCTCAGGAGCAGGAGCTGAGCTGCTGAAGATTAATGATCTGACACTTTTGCTGTGTATAGGGAATGGGCCATGGTGTTAGTAGTCCACGAGGGCACAGCATTGTGTGTATGAGTGTGTGTATGAGTGTGTGTGTGTATATGTGTGAGTGTATGTATGTGTATATATGTGTGAGTGTATGTATGTGTTTGTGTATGTGTGTGTATATATGTGTGTATGAGTGTGTGTGTATATATGTGTATGAGTGTGTATGTATGTGAGTCTGTGTGTGTATGAGTGTGTATATATGTGTGGATGTGTGTGTATGAGTGTGTAAGGGCTCATACCCACATGCGAGAAACTCAGATGTGTTTCGCACGTCAATATGCGGCACTGCTGCCGGCACTCGGATCGGAGCGTTCAGCTGCATAGAAATACATGCCACTGAATGCTCTGATCAGAGTGCCGGCAGCAGTGCCGGGTATTGACGTGCGACACACATCCGAGTTTCTGGCATGTGAGTATGAACCCTAAGACTGTGTATGTATCAGTGTGTGAATGAGTGTGTGTGGGTATGTTCCCACGGTCAGTAAACGCTGCGGGTTGGACGCTGCATACACCCACAGCATCCAGATGTTACAGCATAGTGGATGGGATTTCATGAAATCCCATCTCCACTATGCATGCAGGGCTGCCTCCGACTTCCCTACAGAGACACACATGCGCAGAGTCTCTCCAGACTGCAGCATGTCTATTTATCTTGTGGAGACGCTCAGTCTCCGCAAGATAAATGTCACCCGTACAATGTATTGAACGTGTTGATTCCACACGCTTCAATGATCACATGCGGAATCACCTGCATTCAAAAGCCGGCAGCACTTTGGACGGAGCGGACATGTGTTGCGTCCAAAGCGCTGCCAATACTGACCGTGAGAAAAGGAGTGAATATACAATCATGCATTCAGGCAGGGATCATCATAAAAAATATATAACATTTTATTAGACTATATGTAATCCACGCAAAAAAAATTAAAAACATTTAAAAAAAACACACAAAAATACAAAACCATGCCCTATGAGGACAGGGGCTGCGGAACACCGGCCAACACTCGAAAACTTTAGCCCCAATGGGCTTAGTACCAAATAATTAGGCTGTTATTGTTTAGTGGCAATTAAACAGTATAGCTCTAGTGCAATGCCATTTAAACAGCAAAAACCATGATTATACAGTATTATATACATTATCTTTATATGATTTCTAAGTAGGAAAGAAAGCACCAATGAATAATGTCCAACCAATAAAATCCCCTCCACAATGCTGTAACATCTGGATGCTGTGGATTGGAAGCTGCCACAGTACACAGCGTCCAACCCACAGCGTTTACTGACCTTGGGAACATACCCTTATAGGTTTGGGAATATTGTGGACTAATGAAGTCTTGTACCCAATAAGTTTTGGATGTTTTGCACCTGACTATGCGGCTATTGATAGCATGATTTTGGTTTGTGCTCAATGTTAGGTAACATATTTATACTGGGTACCAATCATTACCTTCTTATTGGTCGGACATTATTCATTGGTGCTTTCTTTTCTACTTAGAAATCATGTAAAGATAATGTATATAAGGCCGGGGTCACACTTGCGAGAAACTCGCACGAGTCTCGCACCTCAATACTCGGCACTGCCGCCGGCACTCGGGACCGTAGCGTGCGGCTGCATGTATTTATATGCAGCTGAACGCTCTGGTCTTGAATGCCGGCGGCAGTGCTGGATATTGGTGTGCCAGACTAGTGTGAGTTTCTCACAAGTGTGACCCCGGCATAATACTGTATAATCATGGTTTTTGCTATTTAAATGGCATTATTTGGTACTAAGCCCATTGGGGCTACATTTTTCGGGTGTTGGCCGATGTTCCGCAGCCCCTGTCCTCACAGGGCATGTTGTTAAACTTTTGTGTGCTTTTTAAATGTTTTTAATATTTGTGTGTGGTTTACATATAGTCTAATAACATTTTATATATTTTTTATGGTGATCCTTCCTGAATGCATGACGGTCTATTCTCTCCTTTTCTCATTGATCTTCAGTGACATGTGGCGGGTTGAACTCATTTACTAATTTGTTGATGGTGCCCTCCTATATTGGGGTCTCTACTAATACTGAC
Source organism: Oophaga sylvatica (assembly GCA_033576555.1). Classification (NCBI taxonomy): domain Eukaryota; kingdom Metazoa; phylum Chordata; class Amphibia; order Anura; family Dendrobatidae; genus Oophaga; species Oophaga sylvatica. Next base: position 427,683,375 of record JARQOD010000005.1, on the reverse strand, counting down.
CGTGGGAACATATCCTAATTGTTCAGATGGGCAGTGTGGAGGGAGGACATTATAGAGACTACGGACAGTATGTGTGGGACATTATGGAGACGAACATTATGGAGAGGGACGGTGTAGGGGGGATATTATGGGGAGGGGTGGTGTATTGGGAATATTATCGAGAGAGGCAGTGTAGGGGTATATTATGGGGAGGTGCGGTGTAGGAGGTATATCATGGGGAGGGGCAGTGTATGGGTATACTATGTGGAGGTGTGGTGTAGGGGGTTATATTATGGAGAGGGGCGGTGTAGGAGGTATATTATGGGGAGGGGCAGTGTATGGGGTATTCTATGTGGAGAAGTGTGTAGGGGTATATTATGGAGAGGGGCAGTGTATGTGGTATACTATGTGGAGGTGTGGTGTAGAGGGTATATTATGGAGAAGGGTGGTGTGGGAGGGATATTATGGAGAGAGACAGGTGGGATTTTTTTGTGCAGGAAGCACATTCAGGAGCAATTATTTAGTCACTGAAGATGGAAAAGAGGGAAGTTTGCAGATACTAGCTGTGGGCATGAAATCTCATCATGGCGCCTGTACTACATGAAGAGCAAAAGGGACAGAATGACTCAAATCAAGTATGTTGTCATCTCTATGGTAAATACATGCAGCCGCACGCTACGGTCCCGAGTGCCGGTGCCAGTGCCGGGTATTGAGGTGCGAGACTTGTGCGAGTTTCTCGCAAGTGTGACCCCGGCCTTATATACATTATCTTTACAGTATAAATATGTTACCTAACATTGAGCACAAACCAAAATCATGCTATCAATAGCCGCATAGTCAGGTGCAAAACATCCAAAACTTATTGGGTACAAGACTTCATTAGTCCACAATATTCCCAAACCTATAAGGGTATGTTCCCACGGTCAGTAAACGCTGCGGATTGGAGGCTGCGTACAGCCGCAGCTTCCAATCCGCAGCGTCCAGATGTTACAGCATTGTGGAGGGGATTTTATTGGTCGGACATTATTCATTGGTGCTTTCTTTCCTACTTAGAAGTCATATAAAGATAATGTATATAATACTGTATAATCATGTTTTTTGCTGTTTAAATGGCATTGCAATGGAGCTATACTGTTTAATTGCCACTAAGCAATAACAGCCTAATTATTTGGTACTAAGCCCATTGGGGCTAAAGTTTTCGAATGTTAGCTGGTGTTCCACAGCCCCTGTCCTCATAGGGCATGGTTTTGTATTTTTGTGTGTTTTTTTTAAATGTTTTTAATTTTTTTGTGTGGTTTACATATAGTCTAATAAAATGTTATATATTTTTTATGATGATCCCTGCCTGAATGCATGATGGTATATTCTCTCCTTTTCTCATGGACAGTATTGGCAGCGCTTTGGACGCAGCACATGTCCGCTCCGTCCAAAGTGCTGCCAGCTTTTGAATGCAGGTGATTCCGCATGTGATCATTGAACCGTGCGGAATCAACACGTTCAATACATTGTACGGGTGACATTTATCTTGCGGAGACTGAGCGTCTCCACAAGATAAATAGACATGTTGCGATCTGGAGAGAGGTGGCGCTTGTGTGTCTCCGCGGGGAAGCCGGAGGCAGCCCTGCATGCATAGTGGAGATGGGATTTCATGAAATCCCATCCACTATGCTGTAACATCTGGATGCTGCGGGTGTACGCAGCGTCCAACCCGCAGCGTTTACTGACCGTGGGAACATACCCATACACACTCATTCACACACTGATACATACACAGTCTTAGGGTTCATACTCACATGCCAGAAACTCAGACGTGTCTCGCACGTCAATACCCGGCACTGCTGCCGGCACTCTGATCAGAGCGTTCAGCGGCATGTATTTCTATGCAGCTGAATGCTCCTATCCTAGTGCCAGCAGCAGTGCCACGTATTGACGTGCGAGACACGTCCGAGTTTCTCGCATGTGGGTATGAACCCTTACACACTCATACACACACATCCACACATATATACACACTCATACACACACAGAGACTCACATACATACACACTCATACACATATATACACACACACTCATACACACAAATATACACACATACACAAACACATACATACACTCACACATATATACACATACATACACTCACACACAGTCATACACACACACACAGTCATACACACACTCATACACACAGTGCTGTGCCCTCATGGACTACTAACACCATGGCCCATTCCCTATACACAGCAAAAGTGTCAGATCATTAATCTTCAGCAGCTCAGCTTCTGCTCCTGAACGGAGCGCTGCTCACCATTCTTCACGCCGGCCACTGCGTCCCCTCTTCTGCTTTTCTCAGTGTCGCCAGCAGCAGCAGTGTGACAAGGTCGCAGCATGATGACCTCATCACTCTGCTGCACGCTAGGCCGCGGCGCGATGCTCTGCTTTCAGTGCTCTGTGCCGGATTATGGATATCATGCATTCAAATATATTCGCGTCTTAAAGACGCGAATACATGTGGATGCATGATGCAAGATTAGGAATGAGTCTGCCAGGCAGCTCGGCCGCAAATGAAAGTTCAGTGCCGTTCCTCCGGCGGCCCTGAACAGCCACCTGGGGACCGGCCCGGGGGGAAAATGCATCCCTGCCACCCGGCCCAGCCTGCCACTGACTGTCAGGTTTTCACTGAGCAGCTCTCAGACAGGAAATACAGTAGTTGGAATACAACCTATGAAGAAGCCGGAGGTAAACATGTTAAAGGGTTTGTCCAGTTTTAAGTTACAAGTCACTCTGTAACTGCAGACTCGTGTATCCTCACATTGCTCGCAGTGCTGTCGTGATTCAGCGGGCGTGTGTCTTCAGGTATGTGATTTTCATACATGACAACTAGCCTTACTCGGCCTCACTTATTACACCTGTATTGAGCAAGGCCAGAAACAGTCTAGTTGTAATGTGGCCGGGAATATATATGGTATATCACATACTTGATCACATAACTGCCCGCTCCCACCAGCAGCACCAGAGAATCCTCACAGCGCACATGATGTGAGGATTCACATATAGTGACTTTAGACTTGTAGCTTAAGATCGACAACCTTTTTAACGATGGACCGCTACTCATGGGCCACTGCTGTGTGCTTGCCCCCCAGACTAAAATTTGCCAGCCAGCCCCTGGGAAGGGGACATCATATGGTCTAATTCATGATGAGCTGAAGTTTACTTTACACCCAGAAATCTTTCTCCAGTCGGTGACTGGAGTAAAATTTGTGGCAAGACGCCAGGAGGCGCACGCCATTTGGCAGATGTGCCTGATTCATTAAGAGGCAAGCACATGAATAGTGCCAGTCTTGAGGAGTCGAGGCCATAATGTGTTAGAGATAGTATCATATTGTAACCTGTATAAGCTCGAGTCACAAATTGTACACACTTTTCATTAGAAAACTAACAAAGCTAAAAGATAATGCTGTCCACACGCAAAATGTATACAAAACACATTTACCTCTGTATGAGAAGACATAGAAAAATACAGTATATCAAATAGAGAGGTTCCTAGTTATAGCCAATCAAACATCTAAGGTGTTGTCCAAGAGCTTTACAAGTTATAGTAACTGTTGTGAATATATATAAAAGAGTGTTCCTTACCTGTTAATTCTCCTGCTGCTCCCGGGTTGATTTTCCAGTGGTCTCAAGCACTTGGTTTCCTTTTCTTGCTGTGATTACGTGCCGTACATCCACATGACCCCAAAGGCCAACATCTGGCTTCATCAAAATGGAACTAGACAGCTGAGGTCAGTTATTGGTTGCAGTGGTGATGTGGGTGTACGTACTGCAGTTCATTTACTGTAATTTGTTACATTTAAAAATAATACAACCCCCTTAAAACTTTATAAATAGCAAGTTCTACAGCTTTCTACTTTGTATTTCAATCCCTCACCATTTTCATTATTGTTCTTATTATCTTTTCTTTATAATATACATGTTTACCTTACAGACAGAAGACGCAGTGCATCGCTAGCCCTGCTGTCAATGCTCTGTAGGCTAAATACACCTGCAGCTAAAATCTGTTGATTTAATTTGCTTTATTCCACATCCCAGCAAAACATTTCAGCTCATCCAGAGCCTTTGTCAATTGTCAATTGACAAATTAAATCAACACATGTGAGTGCCGGGATTTCCTTTTTCCTTCCACGTGCACCACGATAGCGACTGGAGTGCCGACTATTTTGCATTATCACATTGTTTAGTTCATAAAGCTTGGTTTAGACTGAACACAACATCCATTTGTTAAAGGGTTTGTCCAAAAGTAACATGTGATGGATTATGGATTGATTCAAAATAATTTACAGAGGCGTATTTGAGACTGCTCTGGAGGTTTACTCCTCAAAGGGAATCTGTCAGCAAGCCTTTGCTATGTAGTCTGAAGACAGCATGCTGTAAGGGTTAAAACACAGGTTTCAGGGATGCCTCTTTTATCAAGCTCCTGTTTGCTTCCGATTATTGTTTTAGCACCAGATTATCTTTGCTTGGACACAACAGCTGTGCCTCCTGGTACGATAACACCCCCTGTTGTGATGAGCACCTCACTGTCTATGGACTTTGTACATACAGAGCCTGGTGTGGGCAAGGTTAGCTTCCTCAGCTCTGCTATATTGCTAAACCTAAAAGCTCTGATTGTGTTGTAGAGGGACGGCCGCAGGGCCGATGCACTGGAAGCTGCTATGTATTTTACCTCTGTAGTCTCCATTTGCCTGGGGTGTTCTCTCGTGAGGGAGCGTACAGAGCAATTAGAGTCAGAGTCCCAAATCCCAAATCACGTCAAACAGTTCTGCTTTATTTTCCTCTGGACACAGCACATCCAAGACACCATAAGCACGTCTTAATCGATACCAGCAATACATTCTTCACAATTCAGCTTCTTCTCTGCTACACCAGAATGAACCACTAAATATTGATGGGACGAGGAGCCCGGTGAAAACGGCACTTCAATCTCTTCCCATGGAGACACTTCAATCCAGCATATGAAAGACACATCTACTAGGTCGTCCACCCCTCTCTGGTTATCCTGCCCGGATACTTCGATTGCCCACTCGCTTCTACGCTTATGCACAACCTCTTCTGCTGAGCGCTCCCACAGCGATTCTTCCACTGGACTACTGCTACGTAAACCCACTCTCTTTGGGCTCACGTTTCCCACGGTGAATCCTTCCCCGGCTTCTTCAGGGATTGCTGGTCCCCTCTTCTTCCTACCCTATGCTCAGGGCCTAGGAATGTGGATGTCCTCACACTAGCAAGGTCCACCCCTGACTGACTCCCGCTAAGAGGAAGTCTTCCTGACAGATTCCCGCTTGGAGGCAATCCTTCCCTAGCAACAAGTCCCTAACTATTGACCCTATAGGACTGGATGTGCTCAATGCCCCCTCTAGTGACCAAACCCAATTATTGCTTTGACATCTTTTTGTAATGTTCTAACTGGATCTCTAAAAACCCATTAGTGACCCCTCGCAACCTACACTTAACCCATAAATATATACACTACCCTTCTAGTGCCCTCCTCTAGTGACCCCTAGGATGCAATATCTACCTATAACTCGACCCCCACATATATATATATATATAACACTAGTACATGACATCACACAGTTCACACATTTACACATGTTAACACCATTAAGTACAATTAAAGGGGATAAAGCCTTAAAGTTTTAATACCCTTCACCTCCTTACATTCCCCTTCCCTTTAACTATTGCCATCCCGGCAATAGGGGCACTATCATATAGATCTACAAATTAATCTTCAAATGAGACATATATCAAACATTAAAACTTTTCTTTTAATGAAATAGAAACAAAAAATAATTAAAAAAAATGAACTGTCCTGGACTCCCCTTCCCTTTGAGGGAAGCCAGGGTAACCAAAAAAAAAATTATTATACTTCTTCTAAGTGTCTGTCGGACCTTAGGCCCTCTGAGAAGCGGAACAGGCTCTTTAATTCACTGTGTTTGCGCAACGAGGACAGGCTTATTTGCCAGTGTCCTCCTTCGAACTTTAGCGGCACATCTCCTGCTCTGTGGCTCTGCCATCCCTGTCAAGCCGCTCCTCCCCTCCTTGCAGCTCCCTTCGATGGGGATGGGACAATGGAGATCCAAGGGATTCTGGAACCCATGAGCGTCGTAACCGTATCGCATGGGCCGACGGGGTAGCGGGTTGACGAGGACACAGATCTCCTTCCGGTGGCCTGGGAGGAACTGGCTGCTCCGCTCCTTCGGTCCGCTGTTCCACTCCGGCCCAGATCTCTTGAAGGCACCGCTGCACCGCCTGGGCCAAGTCCCCCGAGCCCGGGGCTGCAGCCACTCCGGTCTCCTCCTTCACTTGCACAGGCGCCTCTGGATCGGGTCCCATCCGTGCTGGAGCCGGGAGACACTGGGCTGGCATGGGAGGGAAGGAAAAGGCCGTGCTCCACGGACGCGAGCGCACGGTTCCCAGCCGCCTGGCCATCTCCTTCTCCGCCATCTCCTGCCACATGACGCTGGGCCGGTCCTTCTCTATGGCCCTCCTGTACTGCCACTCAATATGGCCAACTCATTTCCCGAGGCCCTGAGGTATCGTCCCCGCCATCTCAGATGTCAATGGTGATGGTTCGTGACACTCAGGGCCATCTTCAGAGCCACTCCTGTTCCAGAGTGGGGCTCTCATGGGCCTCTCCACCCATTTTCCAGCATTAGGTGGGAAACTGCAAGTGTACATCTCAGCACTCTTCTCCTCATAGGGGCAGTCCCGACATGGTTGACAGTTCTCTGTTGGCGCCACTGAGTCACAGTCACGCCCACGAAGTACGAGCTGATGATAAGGACAGTCCTTTTTGGTGCCAGAATTCTCCATCTTGTCAGACGCCATCTGTTTTTGGGGGATCGGTCTAAATTTTTGAATTTTAAAAATAACTGTAAGTTGTTTTTTGCCTTGAAGCCTAAGTCCTCAGGGAACGCAGCGCAGCAGGTTCAAATTGTCATCTCCCTGTTGCGCGGCGACCCTCAGGACTGGGCCTTTTCCCTGACAACTGGGGATCCTGTTTTGAATGATGTTGATGTGTTTTTTCAGGCTCTGGGGTTGTTGTACGATGAACCTAATGTTACTGATCAAGCTGAGAAAACCTTGTTGGCATTGAATCAGGTCAAGAAGCCGCTGAATTGTATTTTCAGAAATTCCGAAAGTGGGCAGTCCTTACTAAATGGAATAATGATGCTCTGGCAGCTCTTTTTCGGAAGGGTCTGGCAGAGACTGTAAAGGACATTATGGTGGGATTCCCTGTCCCCTCTGGTCTCAATGACTCTATGTCATTAGCTATTCAAATTGACAGACATTTGCATGAGCGTAGAAATATGCGTGAAATTGTGAGGCCTGGCGAGCCAGCCCCTGAGCCCTTGCAGTGTGATGGAGTTTCTTCTGTGGTGACGCTTCTCATGCTATTTCCATCTGCCCCAAGCGGGGAAGACGTTTTGCGCGCTCAGTTGTTATGGGTAGTGTTCAGACTAAATTTCTGTTGACTGTTACCTTGATTTGCTCCATGTCCACATTTTCGGCTCAGGCTTTTGTTGATTCAGGAGCAGCTATAAACCTGATGGATTTTGACTTTGCCAAACATTGTGGTTTTCCCATGATACCCCTGCGGAAATCTATTCCTTTGCTGGGCATTGATTCTACACCTTTGGCGGAGAATAAACCCCAGTTTTCTACCCAGGTGATAATGCGGGTTGACCCGGACCACCAAGAGAATTGCAAATTTTTGGTGTTACATAATTTACATGACATTATTGTACTGGGTTTTCCTTGATTACAGACTCATAATCCTGTTTTGGATTGGAAATCTGTGTCTGTGACCAGTTGGGGTTGTCAATGTGTTCGTGCTTACACTCCTGTTTTTTCTGCCTCTCCCCAGTCTCAAGATGTCCCTGACTATTTGACTGATTTTTCTGACGTGTTTAGTGAGAGTAAGTCTGCATCCTTGCCTCCTCATAGGAGTTATGAGTGCGCTATTGACTTAGTACCCGGTTGTAAATTTCCCAAGGGTCGGCTCTTTAATTTATCTATACCTGAGCATGACACTATGCGATCTTATATCAAAGAGTCTTTAGAGAAGGGTCATATCAGACCATCCTCTTCACCCTTGGGTGCCGGCTTTTTCTTTGTGGCCAAGAAGGATGGCTCGTTGAGGCCGTGTATTGACTATCGTCTCCTGAATAAGATCACTGTTAAATATCAATATCCGTTACCCTTGATTTCTGACCTATTTTCCAGAGTGAAAGGTTCTAGTTGGTTTACCAAGCTTGACCTTAGGGGGGCATATAATCTTATTTGCATCAAGCACGGTGATGAATGGAAGATGGCGTTTAATATCCCAGAGGGGCATTTTGAGTACCTAGTGATGCCTTTTGGGCTCATTAATGCCCCTTCCAATCCTTTATGAACAATATTTTCCGGGATTTCGTGGATAAATTTCTGATCATTTATTTGGACGATATCTTGATTTTTTCCAATGACTGGGATTCTCATGTGGAACATGTTCGGACTGTATTCCGGATTTTGAGAGAAAATGCATTGTATGTGAAGGGATCAAAATGTCTTTTTGGCGTACAGAAGGTTTCATTTCTGGGATTCATTTTGTCTCCGTCTGTTATTGAAATGGACCCGGTCAAAGTTCAGGCCATTTGTGATTGGGTTCAACCCACTACATTGAAGGCTCTTCAGATATTTTTGGGTTTTGCTAATTCTTATCGTAAATTTATAGTTAATTTCTCTGGTATTGTGAAACCACTGACTGATTTGACCAAGAAGGGTTCTGATGTAGTGAATTGGTCTCCTGAGGCAGTTTCTGCGTTTCAGGAGCTTAAGCGGAGATCACTTCTGCTCCTGTTCTGCGGCAACCTGATGTTTCTCTACCATTTCAGGTAAAGGTGGATGCTTCTGAGATTGGTGCAGGAGCCATTTTGTCCCAAAGGGATCCGGAGACCACTAAGAGTAACCCTTGTGCCTTTTTCTCTCGAAAATTTTCCCCAGCGGAACGTAATTATGATGTGGGAAATCGGGAGCTATTGGCTATGAAGTGGGCTTTTGAAGAGTGGAGACATTGGCTGGAAGGAGCCAAACATCAGGTGGTCGTCCTCACGGACCATAAGAATGTGGTTTATCTCGAATCAGCCAAGCGACTTAATCCTAGACAGGCCAGGTGGGCCTTGTTTTTCACACATTTGAATTTTGTGGTCTCTTTTCTCCCGGGCACTAAGAATATTAAGGCGGATGCCCTCTCGAGGAGTTTCTTTGCGGATTCTCCTGAGGTAACTGAGCCTGCTGTTATTCTGAAGGAGGGTGTGGTACTCTTCTGCTATCTCGCCCAATTTGAGACTGGCTTTGGAGGAATTTCAGGAGGATAAACCTGAACGCTGCCCTGTTTGTAAATTGTTTGTCCCAGACCAGTGGAGGAAGAATGTGATGTCTGAGAATCATTGCTCGTTGGCTGGCCATCCTGGTATTTTTGGTACCAGAGATTTGGTGAGTCGGTCCTTTTGGTGGCCCACTTTGTCTCGTGACGTCAGGGACTTTGTGCAGTCCTGTGGAACTTTTTCTCGGTCCAAACCTTGCTCTCACTCTAGTGGTTTGTTAATGCCATTGCCTGTGCCCAAGAGGTCATGGACCCATATATCTATGGATTTTATTTCCGACCTCCCTGTCTCTCATAGAATGACTGTTATTTGGGTGATCTGTGATAGGTTTTCCAAGATGATACATCTTCTACCACTGCCTAAGTTGCCATCCTCCTCCGAGTTGGTGCCCTTATTTTTTCAACAGGTGGTTCGGTTGCACGAAATTCCAGAGAACATTGTGTCTGACAGAGGAGTCCAGTTTGTTTCCAGATTTTGGAGGACATTTTGTTCTTCAGCATGCCCCTGTACCGAATTGGATGGCCGAGCTGTCAGTAACTACATCCCAGACACAAAGAGGGGTGGAACCATGACAGTACCATCACTTCTAGGGGGTGCCTCTGCAGCCCCAGGCTTCCCAGGAAATTTTAGATGGAAGGCCCTAACTAACCAATAAGCCATCACATCTTGAACAGGAACCTCAGGATCTCTCTTCTGGTCCATATTCCCTCCAGTGGATGAGGTATTGGAGGGAATTACGAACCCTCCCGAGTATCCACAACATTCTGAACATCATACTCCAGAACACCATCTACTGAAAGAGGAGGAGGCGGTGAAGAAGGAGAAAATGCAGAAGGGACATACTCCTTTAATAGGGATTTATGGAATACATTAGGGAAGCAAAGGGGTAGAGGAAGCTTTAATCTAAATGCCACAGAATTGACCAACTCTTGGATCTCATATGGACCAATAAACTTTGGACCCAACTTCATCGATGGCACTTTAAGTTTAATGTTCCTAGACGACAACCAAACCTTATCCCCAATCTTAAAAACAGCACCTGCTGAACGTTTTCTATCGGCCTTTCGTTTTTGGCGAATCTAAGCAGTCCCAATATTCTTCTGAACCTCCCTCCAGAAATCCCCAAGTCTCGATACAGCAACCGCTACCCCAGTGCATTGAGAACTAATCCTAGAAAATTCACCAAAAAGGGGATGAACACCATAATTACGGAAGAACAGTGAGGTTCCAGTAGATTAATTTACTCGATTGTTAAAAGCAAATTCAGCTACAGGTAAAAAGGAAGACAAGTCCTCCTATTGAGCTGCCTCAAAGCACCTTAAAATTTGTTTCAAAGGTTGATTTGTCCTTTCAGTCTGACCATTGGTTTCAGGGTGATAGGCAGATGAAAATGATAAGTCAATCCCTAGTTGACTGTAAAAAGCTCTCCAAAATTTAGAGACAAATTGTACTTCCCTATCAGACACAATGTTCAGAGGGGATCCCATGTAACCTTACAATATGAGAAATAAACAATCTGGAGAGTGTCTCTGCATTAGTTAATCCTGACAAAGAAACAAAATGAGCTTGTTTGCTGAATTGATCAACTTCCACCCAGATAGCAGTTTTCCATCAGACACAGGCAAATCTGTAATAAAATCCATGGACAAATGAGTCTGAATTGGCAATGCAGCCAAATCACCAGCTGGCCGGCTATGACTGACTTTGGCGCATGCGCAGACTTCACAAACAGATACTAAATCTTTAATATCGTTATCCATGGACGGCCACCAAAAAAGTCTAGCAACGACTTTCTATGTAGCAGTAACCCAGGATGACCACTTAAAACGGAATCATGAAATTCCTGTAGAACCCGCAATCTTAGGTACACAGGCACAAATAATTTGAACCTGGGGAAGAGGAAGAGGCCAACGACTGGACTTTACGAATCTCCTCTTCCAATCCTGAGGTTACCATAAACTTCACTATACACTGAGGAATAATGGAGGATGGAGGTTCTGGAGGAGAAATGGAATCTATGCTATGAGATAATGCATCAGCTTTCACATTATTAGACCCTGGCCTGAATGTAATAGAAAAATTAAAACGAGAGAAAAACAAGGATTCTTTGATCTGTCTAGGAGTTAACTTTTTAGCTGATTCAATGTAAGCTAAATTCTTGTGATCCGTGATCACCGTAACTGGATGAACCGCCCCCTCCAAAAAATGCCTCCATTCCTCAAAGACCAATTTGACAGCAAGTAACTCCTGATTCCTAACATCATCATTTTTCTCTGCCGGTGAAAATTTTTTTAGAAAGAAAAGCACATGGACGATCTCCGAAGCATCTTCCTCCACAATGAACGGTTCTTGGAGATCAGGTTGGAGTACAATGGGTGAGGAGGACATAAAACACTCTTTTAATCTTTCAAAAGCCCTGATAGCACCCGGCGACCAAGCCTTGAGATTTGCGCCCTTACGTGTAAGGTCAGCAAGTGGTTTAGCAATCTGTGAAAAACACTCGATAAATTTTCTATAATAGTTTTCGAATCCCAGAAAATGCTGCAAAGCCTTAAGATCATAAGGCTAAACCCAATCATTTATGGCCTGCACTTTCCCAGGGTCTCCGGAAGATCTCCGGAGATCTCCAGAACTGAAAAAACACATTTTTCTAATTTAGCAAACAAAGAGTTATCCCTCAATCTCTGTAACACAACACGGACATGTTCCTGGTGAGTGTCCAAATCTGGTGAGAAAATTAGAATGTCAATGAGGTAAATCACAACATATCTTCCAATACAATCAGAGTAAATAGCATTCATAAAATTTTGAAACACAGCAGGTGCATTAGATAATCCAAAAGACATGACAAGGTTTTCAAAAAGACCCTCAAACATTAAAAACGCTGTTTTCCACACGTCACTCTTCTGGATACGTGTCAAATTGTAAGCCCCTCTAAGAACAAGTTTAGAAAACACCCTGGCCCCCAGAAGCTGAATATATAGGTCAGGGATGAGTGGAAGTGGGTAAGTATTTTTAACCGTGATCTTGTTTAGTACTCGGAAATCCAGACAAGAACGAAGACCCCATCTTTCTTTTTAACAAGAAAAATCCAGCAGATATAGGGGAAACTTTCGTGAATATATTCTTTCATGGCGGTTCGCTCAGGCCCCGACAAATTATAAAGGTGAGATTTTGGCAATTTGGAGCTAGGAATAAGATCAATAGCACAATCGTAGAGAAAAAGGGTGAGGTAAGCTCTCTGCCTCATTTTTTGAGAACACATCTCCAAAATCCTTCAGGTACCCTGGAAGATCCTTCAGACTAGTGGAGCATATTTGTACGTTTTTTAGACATCTTGGGGCTCCATTTCACAATCTCCTTCTGACACCAATCAATAACAGGATTGTGAATCTGCAACCATGGAAACCACAGTATCAATCTAGCAGGTAAATTGTCCAACACAAAACAGGAGATGGATTCAGAGTGGAGCGCTCCCTCTTGGAGAGTGAAATCCACCATTGCTCTCTTAATCAAATTGTGAGCTAAAGGTGTCTTGTCAAGGCCAATAGCTTGAATGGGTCTTTCTAAACTAACTATTCCTAACCCTAACTTCAGAACCAGTCCCAAATCAATATAGTTAGCAGCAGACCCATAGTCAATGAACACCAATGTTGATAACACCTGGTTCTCGAAGGATAACATTGTATTCATAAGTACTTTATCAGAGGAAGAAAAAGGTACCTGAGTGACCTTCTCAGCCGTCACCCAGACTAAGACATTCTACAGATGGTTTGATAGATTGAGGATGAGTTGGGCAATTCTTAAGAAAATGTCCAGAGAGACCACAGCGTAGATAGAGGCCGAGATCTTGTCTCTGTCTTCTCTCCGAAACACAAAGACTGGCAACTCTAATCTCGGGTAACCAGACCTGATCCGGGGAAGTATAACAAGCAGCTTGCTGTTCACCATGTCTCTCACGGATTCTGCAGTCCATTTATATGGCCTGAGTCATGGCCCCCATCAGAGAACAAGGGTGTCAAGGAGGACAAGAGCATCCTTGAGGTTTTTGAAAATACCTTTATGGAACTGGCACCTGAGAGCAGCATCGTTTCATAGAACTTCGGTGGACCACTGCCAGAACTCAGTGTAGTAGTCTTCAGCTGTGAGACCTCATTATGCCAGGTTCATGATCTTAGCCTCAGCGACCTGGATTCTGTCGTGTTCAATATATATCAGACCTAAACTGTCAAAAAAGGTGTCAACAGAAAACCGTTCTAGGGCTTGTGGGGACAAAGAAAATGCCCAGATCTGAGGACCCCCTCTCAATAGGGACATAATTATTCCCACCCTCTGGAACTCCTCCCCTGGTAACCGGGGGCGCAGGGTAAAAAATAACTTACAGCGCTCCCTGAATATCCTAAACTGTTTTTTTTCTCCCAAAAATTTATCAGGGAGGGATATCACAGGTTCTGGAGAGACCAACTGTACATCAGAGTGTACTGACTTCACGGCCACTGTCTGCAGTGGGGAGTTATGGGGGGTCTCCATTAATTTATTTATCTGACCTTTCAACTGATACTGCGATGATTCCAGACTCTGGCAATCCTTAAGGCTGGGTCTCACATAGCGATACACCAGCGATCCCGACAACGATCAGGATCGCTGGTGTATCGCTACATTATCGCTGCTGAGCTGCCAAACAGGCAGCTCAGGCAGTGATCAGTACAAGCGACACTGCGGGTAACATCGCTTAGTTACCCGCAGTGTACCTTGGATACCAGCGCCCTGATGCAGGGAGCTGGTAACCAAGGTACACATCAGGTTTCCAGGCGCTGCGCGGTGCCTGGAAACCTGCTGTGTACCTTGGTTACCAGCTCCCTGCTTCAGGGAGCTGGTATCCAAGGTACACAGCGGGTTTCTAGGCACAGCCCCGTGCCTGGAAACCCGCTGTGTACCTTGGTTACCAGCGGATCGCTGGTCTCCCGCCTGTCACACTCAGCGATGCGTGCCTGTCAGCGGGAGACCAGCGATCAAAAAAATGTCCTGACCTTTCAGCGACGATCAGCGATACCCGGCAGGGGGGCTGATCGTCGCTGAATGTCACACACAGCGATATCGCTGGGGAGCTCGCTGCTGCGTCACAAAACTAGTGACTCAGCAGCGATCTCGCTAGCGATGATCGCTATGTGAGACGGGGGCTTTAGCCAGATCCTGAGTCATATGCGTCAAATTTGCCACCTGGTCACAAAGCATGTGAACAGGATCCACACTGGCTAAAAAGAAAAACGTATCGGTCAGACATTATGTAACACCATGTGAACAGAAACCAAGCTCCAGGCGCACAGCAAGATTAGATAAATATTAATCAACAGAGGTGCAAAACAGCAGTTCACAAAACATGAGCTAAAGGAGAGAAAGCACTGCTGCAAAAAATTGCACACCACACTATATATGAATACAAAAATAATGTGACAAGTTTTATTGGCAACAATTATAAAAACATGATTAAAAACACAGAAAACATCTACACTCCAAAGGCATGTAAATATATATATATATATATATATATATATTATATATATATATATAAGGATACTATAACCATAATGACTTACTGGCTCATATGGAGTAAAGGCAATAAGCTCCAAAAAGCATATAAGGACACATAATATAATAAATGGTCCAAGTGGAGAAATATCCACCAAGAGTAAGTATATGCAAAAAAGCCTGAAATAAACAGTCCAATAGCTGGTAATGAACAGCTTCCCCTGACGAAGCCCCGCTTGTCGGGGCGAGACGCGTGTTGCATTTGCTCTCTCCTGCTTTGTAACCCGGATCCGGGAGTCTCTTGTGTTTGCTTCACATGATGATTCTTTGGTAACTATATCCTTCATTTTCTGGCTTCATGGGTCTTTTGCCTTAAACCCTTGTTTTCATTTCCAGCTATTGGGCTGATCTGTTCATTACCAGCTATTGGACTGTTTTTTTCATGCTTTTTTGCATATACTTACTCTTGGTGGATATTTCTCCACTTTGACCATTTATTATGTTATGTGTCCTTATATGTTTTTTGGAGCTTATTACCGTTACCCCATGAGTCAGTAGGTCCTTATGGTTATATTATCCTCACATATATGTATTTACATGCCTTTGAAGTGTAGATGTTTTCTGTGTTTTTAATCATGTTTTTATAATTGTTGCCAATAAAACTTGTCACATTATTTTTGTATTCATATATAGTGTGGTGTGCAATTTTTTGCAGCAGTGCTTTCTCTCCTTTAGCTCACGTTATATAACACCAATCACTTATCACAGCTAAGCCATGAGTCAGAATGGTCAAGTAGTCCAAGGTCAGAAGCCAGGATAGTACATCACAAACAGAAGGAAGAGACAAAAGCATGGTCAGGTAACGTTCTGAGTTCAGAACACCAGGAGGATAACTGATTACAGCAGAAGAGTGTAAACAGTCAGATGGTCAAAACGAAGTCCAAGGTCAGGCAGAAAATTATCAAGCATACAGAACTCCAGGCACAGGGAGCACAAACCTCATAAGCTGAATATACGTCTGGCAGAGGTCTGAGAGAAGCAGCGTAGTTAAGTAGCAAGGCAATCACCTGGGATAATGAACACTTGGAGACAGCTGATGCCTCTCAGTCACAGATTAGATAGTTAAGCTGTCAATCAACACACTAACAGCTCAGCATGCCCCTGTACCAGATTGGATGGCCAAGCTATCAATGAAAGTACTGACAGCATCAGCATGCCCCTGTACTGGATTGGATGGCCGAGCTGTCAGTGACTGCATTCCAGACACACTGAGAGGTGGAACCATGATAGATAGGTCATTCTTAGGCCCTTTCACACGTCAGTAGTATAAAACTCAGTTCATTAACTAAGCCAACCTCCTATGTCAAAGTTCTTGCAGAAAACAAATGGGGTCTCTTTCAGCTACTACAGTCATGGACAAAAGTTTTGAGAATGACACAAATATTAATTTTTACAAAGTCTACTGCTTCACTTTTTCTAATGACAATTTTCATATACTCCAGAATGTTATAAAGAGTGATCAGCTTAACAGCAATTACTTGCAAAGTCAATATTTGGCTAGAAAATGAACTTTATCCCCCAAAACACATTTCAACATCATTGCAGCCCTGCCTTAAAAGGACCAGCTAACCTCTTTTCAGTGATTGCTCCATTAACACAGGTGTGGGTGTTGATGAGGACATGGCTGGAGATCAATCTGTCATGATTAAGTAAGAATGACACCACTGGACACTTTAAAAGGAGGCTAGTGCTTGGCATCATTGTTTCTCTTCTGTTAACCATGGTTATCTCTAAAGAAACACGTGCAGTTATCATTGCAATGCACAAAAATGGCCTAACAGGGAAGAGTATCGCAGCTAGAAAGATTGCACCTCAGTCAACAATCTATCGCATTATCAAGAACTTCAAGGAGAGAGGTTCCATTGTTGCCAAAAAGGCTCCAGGGCGCCCAAGAAAGACCAGCAAGCGCCAGGACCGTCTCTTAAAAGTGTTTCAGCTGCGGGATTGGGCTATCAGCAGTGCAGAGCTTGCTCAGGAATGGCAGCAGGCAGGTGTGAGTGCATCTGCACGCTCTGTGAGGCGGAGACTCTTGGAGCAAGGCCTGGTCTCAAGGAGGGCAGCAAAGAAGCCACTTCTCTCCAGAAAAAACATCATGGACAGACTGATATTCTGCAAAAGGTACAGGCAGTGGACTGCTGAGGTCTGGGGTAAAGTTATTTTCTCTGATGAATCCCCTTTTCGATTGTTTGGGACATCAGGAAAACGCCTCATTCGGAGAAGACAAGGTGAGCGCTACCACCAGTCTTGTCTCATGCCAACTGTTAAGCATCCTGAAACCATTCATGTGTGGGGTTGCTTCTCAGCCAAGGGAATCGGCTCTCTCACAGTCTTGCCTAAAAACACAGCCATGAATAAAGAATGGTACCAGAATGTCCTCCAAGAGCAACTTCTCCCAACCCTCCAAGAGCAGTTTGGCGATTAACAATGCCTTTTCCAGCATGATGGAGCACCTTGCCATAAAGCAAAGGTGATAACTAAATGGCTCAGGGAACAAAACATAGAGATTTTGGGTCCATGGCCTGGAAACTCCCCTGATCTTAATCCCATTGAGAACTTGTGGTCAATCATCAAGAGACGGGTGGACAAACAAAAACCTAAAAATTCTGACAAAATGAAAGCATTGATTGTGCAA
>JARQOD010000005.1:427452720-427665648 GCA_033576555.1 Oophaga sylvatica | reverse complement strand
TTTTCCTGAGACTCCACTGATGATTGAAAATGAAACGCGTAGGGAGAAAAGGGAGGCCTATTCTTATTTGGGGTCCATAATGCCAATATACTGGTGAGACCGTTCCATATCAATGCTTTATCTAGTCGCCATTTATTGTAAGGGTTGCGTTATTCACAGCCAGCAGTATTAGTGAGATTGAGCATATAAATGCCTGATACAACCCCTTCTATTTGTTGCCAGAACTTGGTGGCTGAATATTGATTTTTGCGGGTATATAGATTTCTGTATTTGCGTCTTGAGATTCATATCAAATAAGGGACCTTATTCATGTACAATGCATAGGCAAACAGTGATTGACATTTATATGATCCGAATGCACAATGCATTATCAAACAGTAACTGAACTTATATTTATTTACCACCACTGAATGAAGGTTGGTTTATCATTAAGATGAGTATATGTGGCTGAGAAAGCGCTTTAAGATATATGAGGGTACTTCTTCATGTTTATTTGACCCTATCTATGAGCAATGTACAGGCCAACCGTGGTTAATGTCTTCACTTAAAAATGCTGAGAACATAAGCATATAGGAAAACATAAGCAAACATTTATCTTACTTATACCAAGTCCCCACCACATAGCACAGCATTACCCAAACCATATATGATCTTGTTTATGGTCTCATAGTGTGAGTTGTTTCTATATATTGATCATATTATTGGGTTTCTGTTTTTTCATTTACCTGTGATTTACAGATTGATCGGGTACTGTGCAATAGTGTATGTTTTTATGTGACACTTTCTATGTTTTGTCTTGTATGTTGCATGTGCACTTTTATAATATATTAGTAAAGTTTATGTTTTATATAAAATTTATTGCATCCAAATGAGCTAAAAATCATCCTATCTGCTTTGGTTACCATATGCTTTCTATGTCTAAAAACTTTAGTGTCAAAAACTTTAGTAAGAGACAAGAAAAACAGTTCATTGGAGGACTCAAATACCACAATTTTAAGCCCACAGATAGATGAGGCATCTGACGGAGACAGGCCACTCTCAAATATCTTGCCTGTATTTTGTTTTCTTGGGGCCAGAAAAATTGTGTGAATAAGTAGGCTACGACACAACCCAAAAAAAAAAAATCGATGGAGGCCTGATACCTTATGCATATTAAAACTGAGCTGAATCACCTGATCAAGCCTGAGAGAAGATTAACCCTTTTTGTGCTGCCTGTCAACAGGTCTCACAATGTATTAAAAATGCCCAGTCCACATAAAAATGGCAAGCATCTATATGAAAATGCACAATATATATGGTATCCCATAGAAATGGCTTTTTAGTAGGATACCACACATCCTCCACATCTCTTCAGACACCACCACTAGTGTGATGGAAATACATTGCTGATTCTTTCACTATGTGTGTACAGTGTCATTCTTGAGCGCTCAAAATACTCTGTCTGATTGGGAACGGCCGCAGCACACACAGGGACAGATTTATCCTAGCCAAATTTCCATAACACTAGAACACCAGGGTGAACGTGTTCCGTGATGCAACAGCCACGTTATTGCTTGTAAAGGGATGTTTGTGGTCTCAGTAGAGTTCACCTATCATTTATTGTGTCTCTCCCCTCCGAATAAGGAGTACAAATAAATATCAATTATTAAAAAATTATAGGGTTGTACAAGAAGAGCAAATAGATAATGGTGATATGGCACTGCTCCCTGTCAACACTAGAGTACCTTTTTTAATTACCAGTATTACATTCAAATTTTAAAATGAAGATGAAGTTGATAGAAAACATCAATCTAGGTACTCCTAGCAATCCTCTGTACACATCTCAGTATTTAGATCACTATTAGCGTGATCTATTACCCTATAACATTTCTCTGTCTTCAGATCACAGATATCACAATATACTTCAGCCGCAGGGCAACGATTATAGCCTACGATAGAACAGTTCTGGATGACATTTTTACAGTGTGAAACATTAGTTGTAAAAAAATTTTTCTCTAGAATACAGTAGGTGGACACTTAGTAATTACCCCCCCATTTAGTGGAATATGAAGGTCTTGACATCCATTTGTAAAAATCTAGATATTAACGCTACCAAAGAACAAATATTATCTTTAAAGTCGAAACAGATTATTGAAGACATTTAAACAAGTTATTCAACATTGATTTAGCCTCCCTTGACAGAACAGTAGAACCATAATTGTGCTGTATCACAATACTAGAACAAGGGTAAAACAGAAATTCTTGATGCAATAATGCAACTACCCCACAACAAAGGTGAACTGTGCTACAATGCTATGAACAGGATAAATTGGCCAATGTCTGATGTCAGACTCCTTCAAACATAAACTACCTGGTGGTGTTCATCACCTCACCAGCGTTAAACAAAAACCAAAAATATATATTTTTTTAAAGAAGTCTCAGGGCCCATATGTGAATTGTGAATCTCTGTTATTACAGTCTCCAAGTTGTGTAGGTGTCATCAAAGCTTAATCTTAAATGCAGGTGATTGGATGACTGCTGATGACCCTGAGAATTTAAAGAGTGCTTTTAAGATAGTATCAGGATCAACTTCAGCTGTAGGATATTAAGCAACACTGGAAGAGGAGTTTGTGTTTCCTCGACATTAACCTTCCTTCCTTGATGGGGTGTCACTTAATCTTAGAAGTATGGGCTGGTCTGATGTTATCAGTGATCATACTACCATTCAAAGGAAGATTGCATTTCATTGGCTGTCCATCTAGGTATCTGTTGTTGTATTTTTTGCAGGCACCAACTGCATCTTCCTTTCTTACAAACACAACCTCTGCAACTCCGGAACTCAACAAGCAGGTGCACTTCAGGGCACCGCATACACAGAAAAGCTCCACGAAATCTTCCTCTGTGACTCTTGGAGGCAAATTATTAATGGTCATTTTTGTGCCTTCTAAACTTCTAAAGAGCTAAAGGCAGACTCTTTATGAGTGGGGCCTACTGATGAACAGCCCTCCTTTCTGACAAGTATCCGTGACGCGTTGGTTAGAGCCTTTGTGTGCAATAAAGGTGGCGATTGGCAAAGTGTTGTGCTGAGTAGACATGGGAGCTGTGTATGCATCATTCTGTAACACTTTTGTAAGAGGTAAAGTTTGCCCAAGAGAAAATGAATTTCCAGACAATCACAGGCCTTTTTTGCACATTGTTTGCAGCTGTGATCTTCTTCTTCTTGGTGGGGTTGTGGTAAAGTTCAAAGTCATCATCAATACCATAATAGTTCATATCTTGTAAAGAGGAAATTAGTTGTTTCCCAGGTTTGTGGTTAACTACGTTTATTGGCATTCCTTAAATAGTGTTCGTTACACTGGAACAAATATTTATCGGCTGTCAAATTTGGAAATTATTGTTAATATGTATGGGTGAAGATGAAGAACCTTGCGCCATGGGTGTATTGATAGTTATTGCTGGTGCACTCCTCTTTAAACTTTGTTTTTCACACGCATCCATCAGTTTGTTTGGTTTTCCTCCAACAATGATCTGCTTTGTATAATTCAGCATCTCACGAGCATGTTGCACTTTGCCCTTTATACTGATATGTGCGTGCTTGGCAACATATTTCTTACGGGCATCTTTTATGCAGAGTTTCAGACGCGCATCTGTTACACCGATCTTCTAACAGGCAAGACACACATTCTGGTAATTTGTGCTGGTGGGCAGATAAACGACTATTATAGGCTGTATCCTGGATCTCATACCTCCCATAGCCACCGCTGTTATTAATCCTGTAGGTTCCCATTCCTGCCATTACCATGACCCTTTTCCTGATCACATCATCCAATGACTCTTCCGCCATATTTTTGCTAAAAACCTGCACCTTCTCAGCAGCAACTGTAGGAAACCACGTTACTATTTTCCAGGGTGCTTATGATGCCCATAAAAAAAAAAAGTTTACACAGTTTTACATGTAATGGGAAAAAAATTTTATGAGGCCCTCCTCCACGTTTCTTCCATGGAGGATTGTTATGTTACGGTAGCTGAGGAGTGCAGGCAAAAAAGGCAATACACCAGAGCAGTTGGAATCTATGAGATTGCAGTACCCTGACTAACCACCGCAACTAGAGGCAGCCGTGGAGCGTTCCTACGTTGGTCCTAGACGCCTCGTCACAGCCTGAGAAACTAATTACACCTAAAGATAGAAATAGGAAAGCTATCTGCCCCGGAGCAGAACCCCAAAGATAATAGAAAGCCCCCAAACATGTAATGGCGGTTAGACAAGAGGAAATACTGACACAGAAAGAAAATAGTATGAGCAAACGCTGGGGCCCAAACTATCTAAATAGAAAAGGACAGGAAGGGTACTTACTGCAATCTCAGAAAACCCTGAAAAAACACCAACTCTACTAATTTCAAAATCACCTGAGATCACACGACCTCTACCACCTAAATTAGTTCTCTGGTGTAACAAAAACAGCAGCCACTGAAAAAAACTGGAAAAAGCAAAAGTACAAAACACAGTGGCTGAACTAAACTGAGAGGGCAAAAGCCCCCGGAGGGGACCCAGAAGGCCCCCACAGAAGTGCAGGACCAAATGCAAAAATATAGCAAAAACACAAAATAAGAAATTGTCTTATCTGATAGCAGGAGATGCAGACACGAAACAGCAGGCTACAAGGGAAACTGGAAAGAAGGATTCAGACCAGAACAATTGATCACCGGCAACCCTGATGGGAAAATGATTCCCTTAAATAAGACCAATCAGTAACACCTGATTCCCAGTCCTCACAATCCTCACTAGTACCGCTTGTAACCACCAGAGGGAGCCTCTGCTCAGAACTCATCTCAAACCCATTCACAACAGTACCCCCCCCTTGAGGAGGGGTCACCGAACCCTCATTTGAGCAACCAGGTCGGTCAGGATGAGTTCTATGATACGCACGGATAAGTCTCCTAGCATGGATGTCCGAAGCAAACACCCAAGAATTATCCTCCTGACCATAACCTCTCCATTTAACCAAATACTGGAGTCTTCGTCTAGAAAAACGAGAATCCAATATTTTCTCAACCACATACTCCAGATTGCCCTCAACCAAAACAGGGTCAGGAGGCACAGCAGCAGGAACCACTGGCTCAACAAACCTCTTCAACAGGGACTTGTGGAACACGTTATGGATCTTAAATGTCCCTGGAAGAAGCAAACGAAAAGAAACAGGATTAATAATCTCCATGATCTTATAAGGTCCAATGAACCTAGGCTTAAATTTAGGAGATGCTACTCTCATAGGAATATTCTTTGAGGACAACCAGACAAAGTCCCCCACTTTAAACCGAGGACCATCAGTCCTATGCCGGTTAGCAAACCGCTGGGCCTTCTCCTGAGAGAGGGACAACCTCTCCACTACCTGGTCCCAAATCTGCTGCATACGCTCAACAACAGAGTCAACACCTGGACAGACAGAAGCCTCCGTCTGTCCTGAAGAAAATCGAGGGTGAAACCCAGAATTACAGAAAAACGGAGACATCAAAGTGGCAGAGCTAGCCCTATTATTAAGAGCAAACTCAGCCAAAGGCAAAAAAGAGACCCAGTCATCCTGATCAGCAGACACAAAGCATCTTAGATAAGTCTCCAATGTCTGGTTTGTTCTCTCAGTTTGACCATTGGTCTGAGGATGAAATGCCGAGGAGAAAGACAATTGAACACCCAGTTTAGAACAAAAAGTCCTCCAAAATCTGGAAACAAACTGGACTCCTCTGTCAGACACAATGTTCTCAGGAATGCCGTGTAAACGAACCACGTGCTGAAGGAACAACGGCACCAATTCAGAGGAGGAAGGCAACTTAGGTAATGGCACAAGATGTATCATTTTGGAAAACCTATCACAAATTACCCAGATGGTGGTCATTCTCTGAGAAACAGGAAGATCGGAAATGAAATCCATAGAGATATGGGTCCATGGTCTCTTGGGCACAGGCAATGGCATCAACAAACCACTAGAGCGAGAGCAAGGCTTGGAGCGAGAGCAAGTCCCGCAGGACTGCACAAATTCCCTGACATCGCGAGACAAGGTAGGCCACCAAAAGGACCGACTAACCAAGTCTCTGGTACCAAAAATTCCGGGATGCCCAGCCAATGCGGAACAATGAATCTCAGACATCACACTCTTTTTCCATTGGTCCGGGACAAACAATTTTCCAACAGGGCAGCGCTCGGGCCTATCCTCCTGACACCCCTCCAGAGCAAGTCTCAAATTGGGCGAGATGGCGGAAAGAACTACACCCTCCTTCAAAATAACAGAGGGATCAGATAGCTCAGGAGAGTCCGCAAGGAAACTCCTCGAGAGGGCATCCGCCTTAACATTCTTAGTGCCAGGAAGAAAGGAAACCACAAAATTAAAACGTGTGAAAAACAAGGCCCACCTGGCCTGTCTAGGATTGAGTCGCTTGGCAGATTCCAGATAGACCAGATTCTTATGGTCCGTAAGGACCACCACCTGATGTTTGGCTCCCTCCAGCCAATGTCTCCACTCTTCAAAAGCCCACTTCATGGCCAATAACTCCCGATTACCCACGTCATAATTACGTTCAGTAGGAGAAAATTTTCGAGAGAAAAAGGCACAAGGGTTACTTTTAGAGGTCTCTGGATCTTTTTGGGACAAAACGGCACCTGCCCCAATTTCAGAGGCATCAACCTCCACCTGAAATGGCAGAGAAACATCAGGCTGCCGTAGAACAGGAGCAGAAGTGAATCTCTGCTTAAGTTCCTGAAACGCAGAGACTGCCTCAGGAGGCCAATTCACCACATCAGAACCCTTTCTGGTCAAATCAGTTAATGGTTTAACAATAACAGAGAAATTACCAATAAATTTACAATAAAAATTGGCAAAACCCAAAAATCTCTGAAGAGCCTTTAATGAAGTAGGTTGGACCCAATCACAGATGGCCTGAACCTTGACCGGGTCCATTTCAATAACAGATGGGGACAAAATGAATCCCAGAAATGAGATCTTCTGTACGCCAAAAAGACACTTTGATCCCTTCACATACAGAGCATTCTCTCTCAAAATCTGGAATACAGTTCGAACATGTTTCACATGAGAGTCCCAGTCATTAGAAAAAATCAAGATATCATCCAAATAAACAATCAGAAACTTGTCCACAAAATCCCTGAAAATGTCATTCATGAAGGACTGGAAGACGGAAGGAGCATTAGTGAGCCCAAAGGGCATCACAAGGTACTCAAAATGCCCTTCAGGGGTGTTAAATGCCGTCTTCCATTCATCCCCGTGCTTAATGCGAATAAGGTTATACGCCCCCCTGAGGTCAAGCTTGGTAAACCAAGTAGCGTTTTTCACCCTGGAAAACAGGTCAGAAATCAAGGGTAACGGGTATTGATATTTCACAGTAATATTGTTCAAGAGACGATAATCAATACACGGCCTTAATGAACCATCTTTTTTGGCCACAAAGAAAAAAACGGCACCTAAGGGTGAAGAGGATGGTCTGATATGACCCTTCTCCAATGATTCCTTGATATAAGACCGCATAGCATCATGTTCAGGTACAGACAAGTTAAAAAGGCGACCTTTAGGGAATTTACTACCTGGCACTAATTCAATAGCGCAGTCATAGCTCCTATGGGGAGGTAAGGATGCAGATTTACTTTTGCTAAACACATCAGAAAAATCAAACAAAAAGTCAGGAACATCCTCAGCCTGGGGGGAGGCAGAAAAAACAGGAGTGTTGGCACTAACACATTGGCAGCCCCAACTGGTTACAGACACAGATTTCCAATCCAAAACAGGATTATGAGACTGTAACCAAGGGAAACCCAGCACGATAATGTCATGCAGATTACATAGAACCAAAAATTTGCAGCACTCCTGGTGATCAGGTTCAACCCTCATTATCACCTGAGTAGAAAACTGGGGTTTATTCTCAGCCAAAGGGGTAGAATCGATCCCCAGTAGGGGAATAGACTTCTGTAGGGGTATCAAGGGAAACCCACAACGTTTAGCAAAATCATAATCCATCAGGTTAATAGCTGCTCCAGAATCAACGAAAGCCTGAGCAGAAAATGAGGACAGAGAGCATATCAGAGTGACAGTTAATAAAAACTTAGTCTGAACACTACCCAAGACAACTGAGCGTGCAAAATGTCTTCCCCGCTTAGGGCAGACTGAAATAGCATGAGAGGCATCACCACAGTAGAAACATAACCCATTGCGCTTTCGAAACTCATGACGCTGTGCCCCAGACACCACTCCATCACACTGCATGGGCTCAGCAGCTGGCTCACAAGGCAACACCACTCCACGCATACTTCTCCGCTCACGCAAACGTCTGTCAATTTGAATCGCCAATGACATAGAATCATTGAGACCAGAGGGACAGGGAATCCCACCATAACATCCTTTACATTATCCGACAGACCCTTCCGGAAAAGGGCCGCCAAAGCGTCGTCATTCCATTTGGTCAGGACTGCCCACCTACGGAATCTCTGACAGTATAACTCAGCGTCATCAAGCCCCTGATTTAATGCCAACAAGGCTTTTTCAGCTTGATCAGTGACATTAGGCTCATCGTACAATAACCCCAAAGCCTGAAAAAATGCATCAACATCACTCAAAACAGGATCCCCAGATGTCAGGGAAAAAGCCCAATCCTGAGGATCGCCGCGCAGGAGAGAGATGATAATTTGAACCTGCTGCGCTGCGTTTCCTGAGGACTTAGATTTTAAGGCAAGAAACAATTTACAATTATTTTTGAAATTCTGAAACTTAGCTCGATCCCCTAAAAACAAATCTGGCATGGGGATCCTAGGTTCCACAACAGGCAACCTAGCAAGATATGCAGCAATACTCTGAACCTCAGTGGCAAGCTGATCCACACGGCCAGACAACTGTGCAAACTCCATTGAGAGAATAGATCCTCCCCAGCACCCAGAGATACAGAGGGAAAAAAAAAAAAAAAAATGCAACAAACAGAAAAATATCTCTGACAACTTTTCTTCCTTCAAAATATTTTTTCCCTTCTGTGAGTACCATACAATTTTTATGGCCGGTGATACTGTTATGTTACGGTAGCTGAGGAGTGCAGGCAAAAAAGGCAATACACCAGAGCAGTTGGAATCTATGAGATTGCAGTACCCTGACTAACCACCGCAACTAGAGGCAGCCGTGGAGCGTTCCTACGTTGGTCCTAGACGCCTCGTCACAGCCTGAGAAACTAATTACACCTAAAGATAGAAATAGGAAAGCTATCTGCCCCGGAGCAGAACCCCAAAGATAATAGAAAGCCCCCAAACATGTAATGGCGGTTAGACAAGAGGAAATACTGACACAGAAAGAAAATAGTATGAGCAAACGCTGGGGCCCAAACTATCTAAATAGAAAAGGACAGGAAGGGTACTTACTGCAATCTCAGAAAACCCTGAAAAAACACCAACTCTACTAATTTCAAAATCACCTGAGATCACACGACCTCTACCACCTAAATTAGTTCTCTGGTGTAACAAAAACAGCAGCCACTGAAAAAAACTGGAAAAAGCAAAAGTACAAAACACAGTGGCTGAACTAAACTGAGAGGGCAAAAGCCCCCGGAGGGGACCCAGAAGGCCCCCACAGAAGTGCAGGACCAAATGCAAAAATATAGCAAAAACACAAAATAAGAAATTGTCTTATCTGATAGCAGGAGATGCAGACACGAAACAGCAGGCTACAAGGGAAACTGGAAAGAAGGATTCAGACCAGAACAATTGATCACCGGCAACCCTGATGGGAAAATGATTCCCTTAAATAAGACCAATCAGTAACACCTGATTCCCAGTCCTCACAATCCTCACTAGTACCGCTTGTAACCACCAGAGGGAGCCTCTGCTCAGAACTCATCTCAAACCCATTCACAACAGAGGATTGGGGGGCGTGCAGATTTGGGCCAGGCCTTGCATTCACTTCATGGGCAAACTTTATGGTGGTAAAAAAAAATATTAATGGGAACTTTTGTTTCAGGTGGCCATCCAGTACGTGGGTTCAATGGCTTATTGGGGTGCATTTAACTTTGGTGCAGGGCAGGCCTTGCTTAATGGGGTGCATGTGACTTTGTGGCAGGGCGGGCCTTTCATTCAATGCAAAGGCTAACAGTATGGCAGAACCAAATGAATAATGTGAACTTGGTTTTCCTGTGGTCATCCAGTATGTGGGTTCAAAGGCTTATTGTGGTGCATGAGACTTTGTGGCAGGACAGCCCTTGCAGTCAATGCATAGGCTAACAGTGTGGCAGTATGAAAAGAATAATGTGAACCTGGTTTTCCTGTGGTCTTCCAGTACCTGGGTTCAAAGGCTTATTGTGGTGCGTTTGAATTTGGTGCAGAGCAGGCCTTGCATTCAATGCATAGGCTAACAGTATGGCAGTACCACTTCCTTGACCATTTCTCTGCCTGGCTGCCGCACTTCATTGTCCTCAGAACTCCCAACTCTTATCCTGGGAGAATTCAACATCCCCGATAACAGCTCCATGTCCACAGCTGCATCCCAGCTTCTATCACTAACCACTTCTCTTGGCCTCTCACAGCTATCAACCTCTGAAACACACAAAGACAGTAACACCCTTGACCTGGTCTTTGATCAGCTCTGTTCAGTCTCCTACCTAGATAACTCACCGCTTCCCCTCTCTGAACACAACATTCTCTCCTTCACGCTCACAATTCATCGCCCACCCCAGCACACTCCTACCGACTACACTTTCAGAAATCTACAAGCCATTAACTCTCATAAACTTTCAGACTCCCTACACTCATCACTGTCCCCAATCTCCTCTTTTTCCTGTCCTGATCCAAGCATAGAGTAAAACAGCCCTGGCTCACATCGCAAACCCGACTTCACCAGCGATACTCTATGAGTGCTGGACGCTGATGGAGGAAAACACTCACACCAGAAGACTTCATCTCCCTCAAATTCATGTTAAGAACCTATAATTCTGCCCTTCACCTTGCCAAACAGACCTAGTACACCACACTGATTTCCTCATTATTCAACAACCCTAAGAAACTTTTTGACACCTTTCACTCCCTCCTCAGGCCGAAAGCACAAGCCCCTATCACAGACATTTGTACTGATGACCAGGCCTTCCATTTATAGAATATAGAGAATATAGATAATATCTGTCAGGAAACCCTCTCCCAGCCACCAAGTGCAGTGACTCCCATCCCTCCCTGCATTTCCCCTTGCTCACTCTCCACATTTGATCCCATCACAGAAGAAGTCTCCAGGCTCCTCTCTTCTTCTCATCTGACTGCGTGCACTAGTGACCCCATTCAGTCACATCTCCTCCAGTCTCTCTCCCCAGTTGTCACAACTCACCTAACTACAATCTTTAGTCTCTCCCTCTTCTCGGGCATTTTTCCCTCCTCCTTCAAACACTCTATCATTACTCCATTATTAAAGAAACCCTCTCTCGATCCATCCTGCACAAACAACTACAGACCAGTCTCCAAACTCTCCTTCATCTCTAAACTCTTGGAGCTCCTGATTTACTCCCGCCTTACCCATCACCTCTCCACTCACTTCCTCCTAGACTCTTTACAGTCCAGTTTCCGCCCCCTACATTCGACAGAAACTGCACTCATCAAAGTGACCAATGACCTTCTGACAGCAAAATGTAACGGTAACCACTCTCGGCTTATTCTTCTCAACGTTTCTGCAGCTTTCGACACTGTTGACCATGGTCTACTACTTTCTAGGCTCCAGTCACTAGGTATTAAGGACACTGCTCTATCCTGGTTCTCTTCCTATCTTTCTGACCGCTCCTTTAGTGTCTTGTTCGCTGGCTCCTCTTCATCTCCTCTTCCTCTCACTGTTGGGGTACCTTAGGACTCAGTCCTTGGCCCCCTTCTCTTCTCCCTCTACACGGCCCCAATTGGACAGACCATCAGCAGATTTGGCTTTTAGCACCACCTTTATGCTGATGACACACAACTATATACGTCATCCACTGACCTTACCCCCGCTGTACTACAGAACGTCAGTGACTGTCTGTCTGCAGTCTCCAACATCATGTCCACTCTCTTTATGAAACTCAACCTTTCCAAAACTGAACTTCTTCTACTCCGTCCGTCTACCAACATCCCTAAATCTGACATTTCCCTCTCCGTGGGTGGCACCATAATAACACCCCGGCAGTAGGCACGCTGTCTGGGTGTAATGTTTGACACCAATCTCTGCTTCACCTCCCATATACAATCTCTTGCCCGCTCTTGCTGCCTACACCTAAAGAACATCTCTAGAATCCGCCCATTTCTTACCATGGAAACAACAAAAACCCTCACTGTTGCCCTGATCCACTCCCGCCTGGACTACTGTAATGCTCTATTAATTGGCCTCCCCCTCACTCGACTTTCCCCTCTCCAGTCCATCCTTAATGCAGCAGCCAGAGTCATCCATCTGGCTAATCGGTACTCGGACGCGTCCACTCTTCACCAGTCGCTACACTGGCTGCCCATTCATTATAGAATCCAATTCAAAGTACTTGTTCTCACCCACAAAGCTTTCCACGGTACGGCACCCCATTACATTGTTGGCATATGCAACAGATTAGGACTTATTATAAGTAAAAGGAGGACTTTATGCTGACCTGACAATAGATGGCGATGTTGTGTAACGTTTCCTTCTGTTTAATGTATTGTATAAGAAATAGTCTCACTTGTAGTTTCACTTTTGTTTTGTTCCTGTTTCCTGATGCAATGCTGAAATGACTGTGCATTTTCCTTTTACCTCATGTTGTAAGAAGTAAAAGCTTGTTATCCCATGAAGCCTGCTCTGTGAAGTTTTCTACTGCAAAGGTGTGGATTCAGAAGCTGTGCAACAGGTTATGGGCCCAGATACAGCGCACCCAGACACCCAGACACCAGAGAATCCAGACACCACAGATCCCAAGCACCAAGAATACCAGATACCCAGGACACTGGAACTCTCAGCAAGACCCTGGTGAATGCAGAAGAATTCTTCAGTACATCTCTCCAAACAAGTAAGATAAGTTAAAAATGATAAGTAGCACAGAGCTAAAACTCGCAGTAGCTAAACTGAATGATGAGAACTGTCAGCTATGGAAGTTCAAAGTAGAGATCTTATTGTCTAAAGATGATTTATGGGAAGTAATCACTACAGATAGACCTGATCAGCATAATCAGACATGGGATAAGAAAAATAGACAAGCAAGAGCCACCATTAGCTTATTAGTGGATGATGCTCAATTAATACATATAACAGCAAAAGGAATGTGGGAAGAATTAAGAAAGATATATGAGAGACCCAGCTTAAATCACAAATTATTTTTATTAAGAAAGCTTTACAGTATGAGATTGAGTGCAAATGATGACATGCAGAAGCATATATTCTCTATTATGGAAGTGATATCACAGCTAAGATCTATTGGTGAAGATATTAAAGAAAGTCATATAGCAGCAATTTTATTGTGCAGTTTACCAGATTCATACATTGCTTTAATAAATGCACTAGAGACAAGACCTGAAACAGACATTACATTAGAGTTTGTGAAGACCAGACTCATAGATGAATATCAGAGAAGAAAAGAACAAAGCAATGATTCTTCTACTGATAAGGACAGTGAAAACGCTCTTAAAGCTACAGAATTTAAAAAACCCTATAATAAAGAGACAAGAGAATGCTTCAGATGTAAGAAAAAAGGTCATTTAAAGAAAGACTGTATCATATGGAAAGCAGAACAACAAAAATTACAACATAAAAGGCATACACAGAAAGTAAAAAACACAATTTCCGATTCGTGTGAAAATAATTGGAATGGCACATTCAAAATAACAGACAAGAAATCATCACTTAGTTGGTTTATTGATTCAGGAGCAACGAGTCGTATAACAAGTGACAAGAATTTATTTACTGATCTTGATTTAGATAAGAAAGAAGCCATTTATCTTGCAGATGGAAGCAAAATAACCGCAGAAGGTATCAGACAAGGTATGCTAAATTGTTCAAACAAGTTCGGACAAGATTCAAAGATACTTGTACAGGATGTGTTGTATGTTCCAAAATTGGAAGGCGGATTATTATCTGTGAAACGTTTAACAGCAAAAGGACTTAAGCCTGGGTCTCACATAGCGATACACCAGCGATCCCGACAACGATATGCACTTGTCAGGATCGCTGGTGTATCGCTACATGATCGCTGCTGAGCTGCCAAACAGGCAGCTCAGGCAGCGATCTGGGACAGCGACACTGCGGGTAACATCGCTTAGTTACCCGCAGTGTACGTTGGATACCAGCGCCCTGATGCAGGGAGCTGGTAACCAAGGTACACATCGGGTTTCCAGGCGCTGCGCGGTGCCTGGAAACCCGCTGTGTACCTTGGTTACCAGCTCCCTGCATCAGGGCGCTGGTATCCAAGGTACACAGCGGGTTTCTAGGCACAGCCCCGCGCCTGGCAACCCGCTGTGTACCTTGGTTACCAGCAGATCACTGGTCTCCCGCCTGTCAGCGGGAGACCAGCAATCAAAAAAATGTCCAGGACATTCAGCGACGATCAGCGATACCCGGCAGGGGGCTGATCTCGCTGAATGTCACACACAGCGATATCGCTGGTGAGCTCGTTGCTGCGTCACAAAACTAGTGACTCAGCAGCGATCTCGCTAGCGAGATCGCTGTGTGAGACGGGGACTTTACAGTAAAATTCAAAGACAATGAGTGTGCAATTATTGCAGGAAACAAGATGATAACCAAAGTCAAAGCAGATAAACAATTATATCATTTTGACAAACCAAAGGAACAGATGAAGGTATGTACACATGATCACAAAAACTGTATTCAAATGTGGCATAGACGTCTAGGACATAGGCACCCGAACAGTATAAGGGAACTACAGAGAAAAGAATTGACAAAAGATTTAAAGATATCAGATTGCTCAATTACTATAAGATGTGAATGCTGTATAAAATCCAAAGCCACAAGGATATCTATTCCAAAAGAAAGTGAGATGAAAAGCGAAAGACCACTTGATTTGGTGCATACTGACGTATGTGGACCCATGAAAGTGACTACATCAGGAGGCAATAGATACATGCTGACTTTTATAGATGACTACTCAAGATACTCAGTCACATACTTAATTAAGAACAAAAGTGAAGTTTTTGATAAACTTGTAGACTATGTAAAAAGATCAAGTAACAAATTTCAAAGGAAGCCAATTGTCATCAGAAGTAATAATGGAGGTGAATTTACAGGTCACAGAATAGAAGACTACTTAAGACAAAATGGAATAGAACATCAGAAAACTGTTCCATACACACCTGAACAAAATGGAATAGCAGAAAGGAAAAACAGAACTCTAACAGAAATGATGAGAGGTATGCTGACAAATTCTAAACTACCAGAGAAATATTGGGTGAGGCAGCAATGACAGCTACATATCTACAGAACTGACTTTTTTCCAGAAAACTGAAGAAAACTCCATATGAACTGTGGCAAGGTATGAAACCAAGTGTCAATCATTTAAAAGTTTTTGGATGTAAAGTTTTTATATTCATTCCAACAGAAAAACGTTCCAAACTTCAAAACAGGTCCATGGAAGGAATATTCATTGGATATAGTGAAAACTGCAAAGGATATAGAATCTTAGATCCTAAAACAGACAGAGTTACGGTGAGTAACAGTGTGACATTCATTGAAGATTTAGATGAAGACATTATGATTTCAGTTGAAACAAAAAATGAGAAAAACAATAGTGACATAACTAAAGAAATATCTGATGAGAAAGAAGTAGAAATTAATAAAGAACAAAATACTGAAAGTGAAGAATCACAACTACAAACAGACACAGGACCAAGACGTTCAATAAGAGAGAACAAAGGAAAACCACCAAAACGTCTCTCATACAAGGCAAGTACAAGTAAAATGCATGAATCTATCTCTTGGAAGACATAGCTTGACTTCCAGAAGAAGAAGACTATGATGAAACATTTGCTCCAGTTGTCAAACACACTACAATAAGAATTTTACTTACAGTTGCAGCAGTGGAACAGATGGAATTAAGACATCTGGATGTAAAGACAGCTTTTTTTTAATGGAGATTTAACAGAAGACATTTACATGGAACAACCTCCAGGATTCAAATATGAAAGAAATCCAAACAAAGTTTGTTAACTACAGAAAAGCATATATGGTTTAAAACAAACAGCTAAAGCGTGGAATGACAAAATTACGGAAGTACTAACAATTGAAAAATTTCAAAGAAGCAAAGCTGATCCATGCTTGTACACAAAAAGGCTAAGTAATAGATGGATTTATGTACTCATATATGTAGACGACATTTTGATTTGTTTTAAACAAGAAAGGGATAAAGAAAACATTCTAAAAATCCTGAAACAAAATTTTGAAATCAAAGACTTGGGAAATGTAAAACAGTACCTAGGAATACAGATAGAAAGACAAGAAGTACTGTGGTTAAGACAATTGTTGACAGACCTAGGACAACCACAGTTGGAACCAACAAAACTATAAGAGGACAATCAAGGATGTCTTGTTCTTGCTCAGATGGAAAGAGTCAATCCAAGAACCAAGCACATTGATGTAAAATATCATTTCTTGAGAGATCATCAGGATCAAGGAGTCTTGAAGTTGGAGTATTGCCCTACTGAAGAAATGACAGCAGACATTTCACGAAGGTGTTGAATGCTGATAAACATCAGAGACGAATAAAAAAGTTGGGTTTGATTGAATAAGTCCTTATTGTTGAGAAAGGGTGTTGGCATATGCAACAGATTAGGACTTATTATAAGTAAAAGGAGGACTTTATGCTGACCTGACAATAGATGGCGATGTTGTGTAACGTTTCCTTCTGTTTAATGTATTGTATAAGAAATAGTCTCACTTGTAGTTTCACTTTTATTTTGTTCCTGTTTCCTGATGCAATGCTGAAATGACTGTGCATTTTCCTTTTTCCTCATGTTGTAAGAAGTAAAAGCTTGTTATCCCATGAAGCCTGCTCTGTGAAGTTTTCTACTGCAAAGGTGTGGATTCAGAAGCTGTGCAACATACATCTCCTCCCTTGTTTCTGTCTATCGGCCTAGCCGATCGCTGCGCGCTGCAAATGACTTTCGACTAACCTCTGCACCAATCCGTACCTCCCACTCCCGACTCCAGAACTTCTCCTACATTGCGTCAATCCTCTGGAATGCTCTACCCCAAGAAATTAGGACCAGCCACAACTTGCAGTTTTAGGTGCTCCCTCAAAATACATTTGTTCAGAGCAGCCTATCACGTTCCCTAATCATTAATTTTATGTGTTAGTGTGCGTTTGTAGTCCATTCACTCTCTCTACCTATCCCAAACTCTCTCAAGATGGCTGAACTATCATTGTAAATACATCACTGTAAACACACACCTGTACCTTTTATCTCCCCCACCTCGTTGTAGATTGTAAGCTCTCACAAGCAGCGTTGCTTTAATTTGCTTTAATCATTGTATTATTGTTAACGTTGTTACTTTTGACTGTTGTGTTTGAAACTGTTAAATTGTAAAGCGCTGCGGAATATGTTGGCGCTATATAAATAAAGATTATTATTATTATTGGCACTGTCTCCATTGGGGTTTACAATGGAGATTCCCTATCAGTATGTCTTTGGAGTGTGGAAGCAAACCAGAAACCCATGCAAACATTTGGAGAAAATACAATCTCCTTGCAGATGTCCTTGGGATTTGATCTCTGGACCCCAGAGTTGCAAGGCTGCAGTCCTAACCACTGAGTCACCATATGCACTATTCATAGTTATGTCGATGTAATGTTTCTCTGGTGATGGCGCCTTTTCTACTCCCTATGATATATTACGCTTCCATTTTCATAATTTTTAATCATGTTTATTATACACAGCTAATAAAAAAAGAATATTTTTTATAAGAAGACATTATACTTTTCTCCACATTGAATTTTGAAAGGCTTCATTATTATAATTTTTAAATATGTCCTTGACTCTAGCCATTGTATGATATAAAATTAGAACATTAGATGGGTTGTTCTGGATTGCACTGGTAGCTGCCAGTTCTGCACAGAACGGAAAGGAAATATGCAAAATGTGTCATCTCCTGCACTAAATTTTCTTGGCTGACTACTTTGGTCCTACATTTTGCCCATTTCTTGGTGTTCTCATTGTTGAGAAATACAGGCAGATACTTATCAGTCATACAATACTATCAGAGAGGCATCTGAATGGCTTTAAATTTATTCTGCGTTAGGGCAACAACCTCAAACATACAGCATATGTATGCTGAACTAGTAAATCCATGGCCGAGGGTTGGACACAGCAGCACTACCTGTCCTTACTGCACTGACATCTGCTTCATCCCTGGAATTTTCCTCATCAGATTCGGAACACGAAGAATCAGAGTCAGAGCCCAGAATAACTTCAAACAGGTCAGCTTTATTTTCCTCCGGGCACAGCACATCCAAGACACCGTCAGCAGGCTTGACACAGTACCAGCAATACATCTTCTACTACTCCGCTTCACTTCTTCAACTACACCAGAATGGACCGCAAAGTAAAATCGGGACGAGGAGCCCGGTGAAAACGGCACTTCGATCTCTTTCCCTGGAGACATTTCAATCCAGTCATGGAAATACACATCTAGTAGATCGTCAACCCCCTTCTGGTTATCCTGCCCACGTACTTGCTGGTGGCCCACTCGCTCTGCTTCAGCAAGCACACTTTTGCTGAGCCTTCCCACAGTGGTTCTACCACTGGCACTACTGATTAGTCAGCCCACAGACTCTGGCTAACGGTCCCACGGTGATTCCTTCACCAGCTTCACTACGGCTGCTGGGTACCATTTACACACCTCACTTCTTGTGTGTCGGTTACATGGCCCGGGATCATGGACATCCTAGCAGTAGCAGGGTCCACCCCTGACTAACTCTTTTTAAGAAGTCTCCTACACAAGTTCCCGACCGACACTTCACCTACTTAACCCTTGGTGTCCTACAAGTCTCCATTAAGCTGGATGTGCTTAGTGCCCCCACCTTGTGTCCTACCACTGTACTACACTTACCATCTAATAACTCTCTAACTGGATCCACTAATATGCCCCCACCTAGTGATCCCTTACAAAGCTATATTTACCCAATTGTAACTACTATACTACAAATGCCCTCCTCTAATGTTCCCGAAGGCTGCACTACCTTAATTAACTTTATATGAAGTACATCACTATAAAGTACATGACAAATATACATATGTATATACATAGCAGCACAAACATTTAAAGGGTTAAGACTTTGACCCTCCTTACATTCCCCCTTCCTAAAATTATTGCCGTCCCCGTCAAGATGGAGGCATTATTACACACTTTATTATCAAACGACAAATATACTATGCACTTTTAAGATACTAAACATTTTTAATACAGAGTAGCATAAAATTCTTTATAGGAAAAAACAAAACAAAAATGTCCTTCTCCCCCCTTCCTATGAGGGAAGCACACCATCAATAAAAAAAAATTAACAAAACAACAAGGTTCCCGTTTGTCGAAGCTCCATGCAAAACGTTGTAGGGTTCCTTACCCTGAGGGACGCAGAACAGTCCCTGGCATTCACGTGCAACGAGCACCAACATAAAGTTTCACGGGAGTTCGATGGGAGTCCAACAGGGCTCAATGGGAATTCACTGGAGGTTCAATGGGACGTTTTCGGCACCATAGCTTCTCCAGAAAGTTCACACTCTTCCGGGCACAGGATGATGGCCACCCCAAAGTATCCACGGGGACAGTATTCTTTAAAGAATGAGACCCAGTCTCCCACCTGTAGGGCCCGTCCATGCTTGATGGAGGAGGTGTTCACGTATATCTTGTTCCGTGTACCTTCCTCCTCTATGAAGCCGTAACCTCTTTCCACGTTGGTGTAAACCAATTGGCTGTAGGTACGGAAAGTTGGCATCGCCGCCTCTCCCTTTTGGTGGAGGATTGACCAGATTTTACTCTCCTTGGCCTTCTTTTCCAAAATGATGTCCGCTATCCAGACGGACTGCTGCCTGAAGGACTGGGAGCCGGCGGGTTCAGGAGACGCCGGGCGGGAGCATGGGTGTTCGGCGGCGGGGACCTTGGGCCTTGTGTCACCGCAGGGGGACAACGTGGAGGCTACGGGGTCCACCACCGACTGTGGCTGGGGTGCACTCACCCTACACGGTTTTGTTGCTCCGTCCAGGCTGGCTCTCAACTCCTCCAAATACTGCTGCCAGCGGGAAACCATGGTTCCCGACGATTCCACAGCTTCCTGCTCTCGGGCGGCCTCCTCTGTCTCCTCGTCACTCCCGGAGCTGGACTCAGAGGTGTGCTGTGGTTCTCCTTCCTGCCGTCCGGCAGGCAACACATCCAGGACTGTTGGTTCCTCAGGGTGAGGGAGTGACGACTCATTCCGCTGTGTTTCCAGTGGGGTCGGTGCGGCGGGCAGGCGCTCCTTCGAGCTGTCGACAGGTTCCGGTTCGGCAGGTTCAGCTGTCACAAGCTCCATCCCCCGCTGCAAACTTTCACTTCGGGTAAGGGCCTGGTCCTCCTGCATCTCCTCCCAACTGTGGGTGAGATGCCTGGTGTCTCCTTCCCGTCGCCACAGCCATTCTGTATTTCCGATCCCTCTACAGCTGCACTGGCGCATAGTGTCTGTCGCTTCGGGTGTGTCTAACATCGGACCACTGCACTCAGCATATACTGCAGGGCGCTCCCGTTCCAGGGTGGGACTCTCGCCGGCTTCTCCACCCATTTTCCAGCATTAGGTGGGAAAGGGCGAGTGTCCATCTGTGCACACTCCTCCTTGCAGGGACGGTCCCGACATTGTTGACAGTTCTCGTTTGACGCTATTTGGACACTGTCACTCCCACGAAATGCATCGTGTTGACAAGGACAGTCCATTTTGGCTCCACAATCTCCATATTGGTGGTCGCCATCTTGGGGTTTGTAGAGTCCTTCCTTAGTCAAATCTGGTACTGGGGTCACGTCTAACTTGTAAAGTTTTTCATCCTTGATCTGTACGTTGCAGGTAACTGCATCCAGTCTAGCTTTTCCCATATACTTCATCACCACAACGGTTTTGCTGCCAGATGGGGCAGCGAGATCCTTCCGACTATGCCACATGTAAAACCATGGCTGACTGTTGGATACAGCAGCACCACCTGCCCTTACATCTGCTTCATCCTTGGAATTTTCCTCATCAGATTCGTAACACGAAGAATTGGAGTCAGAGCCCAGAATAACTTCAAACAGGTCAGCTTTATTTTCCTCCGGACACAGCACATCCAAGACACCATTAGCATGCTTGACACGGTACCAGCAATACATCTTCTACTACTCCATTTCACTTCTTCAACTACACCAGAATAGACCACAAAGTAAAATCGGGTGAAAACGGCACTTTGATCTCTTTCCCTGGAGACACCACAATCCAGTCACGGAAATACACATTTACTAGGTCGTCCACCCCTTTCTGGTTATCCTGCCTGCCTACTCGCTGGTGGCCCACTCGCTGCTGCTTCAGCACGCACACTTCTGCTGAGCATTCCCACAGTGATTCTTCCACTGGCACTACTGATTCGTCAGCCCACAGACTCTGGCTAACGGTCCCACGGTGATTCCTTCACCGGCTTCACTAAGGCTGCTGGGTATCATATACACACATCACTTCTTGTGTGTCAGTTACACGGCCCAGGATCATGGACGTCCTCACAGTAGCAGGGTCCACCCCTGACTAACTCTTTCTAAGGCTACTTTCACACTTCAGGCTTTTTGAATCAGGCGCGATCCGGCGTGTTTTTAAAAAAACGGATCCGGTACCGGATGCGTTTTTTTAGCATTGACTTACATTACCGCCGGATCGCGCCTGATGTCACTGCGTTGCATCAGTTTTTGGCCGGATCCGTCGGAAATGTACATTCCAGCGGCCGGACAAGACGCTGGCTGCAACGTTTTTTTTTTTTCCGGAGCCGCCTGACAGTGCCTGAATCGGCACTTCAGGAGGCCGGAAACAATGCAAACCTATGGCGCCGGACCGGTAATTTGACAAATCCGTCAGAAAACTGATCCGGAGTCTCTCTCTCTCTCTCTCTCTCTCGCATCAGTTTTTTAAAATCAGCGCCGGATCCGTCCTATCAGGCATAGGACGGATTATGCCTGATTCAAAAAAACTGATGTGTGAAAGTAGCCTAAGAAGTCCCCTACAAAGTTCCCGACCGACACTTCAGCCACTTAACCCTTGGTGTCCTACAAGTCAGCACTAAGCTGGATGTGCTCAGTGCCCCCACCTTGTGTCATACCACTGTACTACACTAACCATCTAATAACTTTCTAACTGGATCCACTAATATGCCCCCACCTAGTGATCCCTTATAAAGCTATATTTACCCAACTGTAACTACTATACTACAGTCATGGCCAAAAGTTTTGAGAATGACACAAATATTAATTTTTACAAAGTCTACTGCTTCACTTTTTCTAATGGCAATTTGCATATACTCCAGAATGTTATAAAGAGTGATCAGCTTAACAGCAATTACTTGCAAAGTCAATATTTGGCTAGAAAATGAACTTTATCCCCCAAAACACATTTCAACATCATTGCAGCCCTGCCTTAAAAGGACCAGCTAACCTCTTTTCAGTGATTGCTCCATTAACACAGGTGTGGGTGTTGATGAGGACATGGCTGGAGATCAGTCTGTCATGATTAAGTAAGAACGACACCACTGGACACTTTAAAAGGAGGCTGGTGCTTGGCATCATTGTTTCTCTTCTGTTAACCATGGTTATCTCTAAAGAAACACGTGCAGTCATCATTGCAATGCACAAAAATGGCCTAACAGGGAAGAGTATCGCAGCTAGAAAGATTGCACCTCAGTCAACAATCTATTGCATCATCAAGAACTTCAAGGAGAGAGGTTCCATTGTTGTCAAAAAGGCTTCAGGGCGCCCAAGAAAGACCAGCAAGCGCCAGGACCGTCTCTTAAAAGTGTTTCAGCTGCGGGATCGGGCTACCAGCAGTGCAGAGCTTGCTCAGGAATGGCAGCAGGCAGGTGTGAGTGCATCTGCACGCACTGTGAGGCGGAGACTCTTGGATCAAGGCCTGGTCTCAAGGAGGGCAGCAAAGAAGCCACTTTTCTCCAGAAAAAACATCACAGACAGACTGATATTCTGCAAAAGGTACAGGCAGTGGACTGCTGAGGACTGGGGTAGTTATTTTCTCTGATGAATCCCCTTTTCGATTGTTTGGGACATCAGGAAAACGCCTCATTCGGAGAAGACAAGGTGAGCGCTACCACCAGTCTTGTCTCATGCCAACTGTTAAGCATCCTGAAACCATTCATGTGTGGGGTTGCTTCTCAGCCAAGGGAATCGTCTCTCTCGCAGTCTTGCCTAAAAACACAGCCATGAATAAAGAATGGTACCAGAATGTCCTCCAAGAGCAACTTCTCCCAACCCTCCAAGAGCAGTTTGGCGATC
Source organism: Oophaga sylvatica (assembly GCA_033576555.1). Classification (NCBI taxonomy): domain Eukaryota; kingdom Metazoa; phylum Chordata; class Amphibia; order Anura; family Dendrobatidae; genus Oophaga; species Oophaga sylvatica. Next base: position 427,642,189 of record JARQOD010000005.1, on the reverse strand, counting down.
AACAATGCCTTTTCCAGCATGATGGAGCACCTTGCCATAAAGCAAAGGTGATAACTAAATGGCTCAGGGAACAAAACATAGAGATTTTGGGTCCATGGCCTGGAAACGCCCCAGATCTTAATCCCATTGAGAACTTGTGGTCAATCATCAAGAGACGGGTGGACAAATAAAAACCTAAAAATTCTGACAAAATGAAAGCATTGATTGTGCAAGAATGGACTGCTATCAGTCAGGATTTGGTCCAGAAGTTGATTGAGAGCATGCCAGGGAGAATTGCAGAGGTCCTGAAGAAGAAGGGTCAACACTGCAAATATTGACTTGCTGCATTAACTCATTCTAACTGTCAATATAAGTTTTTGTTACTCATATGTTTGCAATTATTATATTTCTGTCTGTGATAAAAACATCTGTCAAACACACATAAAAAGCAGAGGGCAGCAGATCATGTGAAAATATAACATTTGTGTCATTCTCAAAACTTTTGGCCATGACTGTACAAGTGCCCTCCTCTAATGTTCCCTAAGGATGCACTACCTTAACTAACTCTATATGAAGTACATCACTATAAAGTACATGACAAATATACATATGTACATTGCTCAAAAACATAAAGGGAACACTCAAATAACACATCCTAGATCTAAATGAATAAATATTCTCATTGAATACTTTGTTGTGTACAAAGTTGAAAGTGCTGTCAACATAATCACACAAAAATCATCAATGGAAATCAAATTTTTGAATCAATGGAGGCCTTTATTTGGAGGGACCCCAAAATGAAAGTGAAAACAAGTCAAAATGAAAACTATACTATTACGTCCGATGTTGGAAAGGGGTTAAACTTTGTGCAAAAGACTTGACACTGATGGTCATCAATCATATATACACCTGACATTCATTTATCAAAGCTTCTCATTAACTTTATTTTCTTGCTGTCATCTAAATGAACCTATTTCATAGAGTAGAATTACATTTTATGATTTTGAGCAATGATATTGCTTCCTTTTCTCAATTAATAGCTGTGGTTTCTTCACTTCTACTAAAATGCATAGCCATAACTGCTTTCTTTACTTAGTTTAGATTTATTGCAATATAATTGTTTTGTTCACATTTGTATTATTTATTTCGTTTGCGTACTCATATAGTACAAATAATTACACAGCACTTTACAGACATTATCGGCACTGTCTCCATTGGGGTTCACAATTTAGATTCCCAATCAGTATGTCATTGGAGTTTGGGAGAAAACCAGAGTATCTGGAGGAAACCCACCCAAACACGGGGAGAACATACAACTCCTTGCAGATATTGTCCTTGGTGGGATTTGAAGCCGGGTCCCCAGTACTGCAAGGCTCCAGTGCTAAACACTGAGCCACCGTGCTGCCTCAACAAATTACCAGTAGGAGTTTTCTCCATTAATTGCTTACCCTGATCATACAGAGAGGTTATATTAGGTTTGTTATTCTGCCATGTTCTGTCCATGTTTATTGTTTCCACCTTTGCCCCTGTGTCATACTTCCATGTTCTATCCGTGTGTACTGTTCACTCCTTTGCCCCTTCTTTATATGCATTTTCATTCATACATCACACACGGTGTGACATACATTTGCACTTGTATCACACATATTAAATAACCTATATGGGTTATACTGCCATGCTCTTCCCATGTGTATCATTAATTTCTTCCATTTTTATATTTTTTTCATGCAGTATATCACATAATTACTGTGGTTCTGTCATGGAAATATATATGTATTCCATATATTCAAAGTATATTCACATATATGCATTCACAGTTAGATAGATCTCACTTGCTAAAAATCCTGTGCTCACATATATCTATGCCAGCTATAATCAGTCGTTTTAAACGAATCTGGCCTTCATAAGGAACAAGTACATAGAGTCTTAATAGATATCTGTTGTTTACTTTATAGTCATGCAAGAAAACTAGGGCAAAAGAATATAAAATAATAAATCTGCAACTTTAGCTCTTTTATCATGATTATCATAATTATCATACTTACACTAGAACAGCCAATAATCTAGCAGCTTTTAATTGTATGTTAATTGACTAACCAGCCCCTTTTTGTAAACGTATAAAACCTTGAATGAATAATAAATGAGTAGTCTTGACGAACTGCCATACTGACACTTCCGTTGTGGACAGTCTCATTTCGTTCTGAGTGCTCAAAAAGACATTTAATAGAGATTTGGGAACGGCAAGCAGCAAACACGGAAGGATAAATTCATCCTAATTAAATTTCCATAACAGTTGGCGCCTGCACGCGGGGCATTGGACGAAATGCATGAGGACCCGGCCGACCGGAGAGACGGGGGTGTTGGCCCTGGCCTTGGCACACGGGACGGAGACTGCAGCTCCATAAGTAAGGTAAGAAAACTCTGTCATCTTACCTGAATGTTCCCTGTGCCTAGTCCTAGCCTACACTTCCAGCGGTCGGAAGTGGTCATCACCGCATTCCCAGGTAGTGTAAAAAGTCCATACCCTTATCCAAAAGCCCTGGGATATAAGCCGAGTTGTTTGCTGCTGTGCTGTATATGTTTCATGTTTTGTGTGAACCGGGTGAAAGTTGGAACGGTGACTGTGTTTTTGCTGGCTGATTTCTGGAAGCTGTATAGCAGAAAAAGCCAAATTGCTGGATAAGTTCTCACAAATACTTTCACACATCGGAGGGAGACACTCCCAGCATTCCAGGTGTGAAGGGTGGGAATTTTGTACAAGCTACTACAGATCACTGTGACCGGCGCACCGGCCAGGGCATACGGTACAGAAAGCGATAGACCTTGAGCATCGCCGTGCTCAGTGCAATTGGTGAGTTATCAGTTACCAGAGCAGCTTGTATGTGTCACAGATCATCAAAAGAGGGATTCGTATTCTCCCCGGTGTCTGTCTCATTGTACATGTCACTGTCTGTCTTGCAGGTACTGTCGCTTTAAATCTCAAATCTCATTCAGAGCAGGGAGAAACCCCTTTGACCCCCTCCTCTGCTAATCATGTTGTCACATCTGTTTCCTGGTTTTGATCTTTTTCAGATAGGTTTTTGGCTACAGGCTGAAGCGTGAAAATCTTAGGCATTCAGTCTGAACTATATTCATTTTTTGCTATTCTGAGGGATAATTTTTTTTTTTTTTTGATACGTGATTTCAGTGCCTGTAGAGACAGCAAGCAGAGATATAAGGGAGGGAGGAAGTGCTGGTAGCAGTGAGATGACATTCCAGAAGGCGCGGTAGGAAAAAGCCTACGCTTCCAGACAAAAGTTTTAAAGTACTTTTCTTTTTGTTTTTATCATTTTACAATCAGTTTTTCCACCTCTTTTCTGTTTTTTTTAATTAGCTGTTTTAGTAACAAGGGTTGTTTTTCAGATTTTTATGATTAATACGGTTTTTCTTTTCTCCCCTTTTTGGTGAATTTATTTTTTTTCTTTTTCTAGAGTTTTTTACTAAATCTAACTTTTGTTTTTAAAGTTTTTCTTTTAAGTACATATTTAAATGATTTTGGAGAGATTTTTTTTTTTTCTAATCAATTTACTTTAGAGTTTTATTCTCCAACCATTTTTTTTTTTCTTTCTCTACAAGCTTACTTTAGACCAAGGTCACTCCACAGATAAGGAAAATTGCAGGCTGAGGGAGAGCGCACACACAAACTGCGCAGCGGCTTGACTAGCCCCTCCCGTCGGGCATTCGGCGAGGACACAGAGCCAGAGTGCAGCAGTTTTCAGATTTTTTAATCACCTTTGTTGAATAGGTTTTTGGAATAGACACAGTAGATAAGAATCAAAGGGCTAGGCATGTGAATAGAAGGTCAGAGTACGTGAGAAGCAAATAGACAGGCAGCCTTTACGCTGCATAATGAAATGTTTTTTCTTGTTTTTGTTGTTTGAAAGGTAACAAGAAAGTTTGTTAATAGATTACCATCTGCTATAAAAGAGCAGTGGTGCATCGTGTAGAAGGTACAGCAAGTTAATTTGAACAGACCAGGAAGTGATTTTTTTTTTCTTTTATGTGAATAAGATTGAAAAGTGTTTAAATCGTCTGTGAGAAAAAGATCACTGACATGTCACAAGAGCAGAATTCAGAGTCACACACATCACATGTCCATCATGTGGAGACACGGGACAGGTGTAGGCTGCTCTCATTGAATAAGGAGCCTTGTACAGGGAAAAACGCTCCCCGTCTCTCTCCACAGGGAGAAGGCATTTTTGTTTCAACCATCCCCTCTCAAGAGTCACAGGGGGGACACCCTCCCTTTTTCTTCTCTCAGTCCCTTTCTCCTTCTTCTTCAGACTTTTCTCCTCTTTCCTCGCTGCCATCCCTCTCATTCCTTTTTTCCCCTCCCTCACATCTCTGACACATCCATTTTCTTCATCTTCCTCTTCTTCTATCTCTTCCTCTCCAACTCTCAAATCTTCTTCATCTTCTACTTCTCCCCCTCCATCTTTCTCCTCTCTCTCTCCTCCATCTTTTTCTCTTTTCCCCCTTTCACTCTTCTCTCCCTCCCCTCTTTCCTTTTCCTCCTTTTCTCCTCCCACGCCACACCCACCTGCTCATGCTTGCTCTTCTCCTTCCTCCTCCTCTCAGGCACATTCCACCTCTTCTTCACCCTCCCCTCCATCTCTCTCCCCTCCTCTTTCTCTCGCTCCTCCCTCACATCTCCCTTCTCTTCCTCTTTTTTCTACTTCGTTATCAACTGGGTCAACGCCCAATCAAAGCAATGTGGTGTCCCTGTATTCAGTGCCTCCAGCACAGGGCACCCTGTCTATCCCAAGCACAGTACAAACATTGCCAGTCATTATATCAGGAGAAGAAAGTGCAAATCTCCCTACACAAAACGCTACATGTAGCCCCCAGACACAACAACTAGTAGAGCCCACAGCTAGGGCATCACAGGGGGGTGGTATAGCTACAGAGACAAATGAGGAACCTCAGTGCCGAGCAGGGCTGCCAGCATAGAACCATGACACTGATCCACCGCAGCCTCAGCAAGGAAGTGGGAAATCCCCATGCAGCAAGACAACTTTAAAGCCCAAATCTCACCCAGTGTATGCACCAAGTACACCATGTCACTTCTTATCTGATGAAGATGAAGATGCAACGTCACACATGCTGCCCAATACTAGGGAAGAAAACACACAAGCACCAATAGAGCAGGGACAGGTAGAGGCACCATCCTATGAGCCCTTCATCCCAAGCCAGGTGATCAGTATGCTGCCAGACCCAGGGATACACCCCATGCTATTTTGCCAAAAAATGCAGCAGATCCAGCAAACGTATACAGCAGCCTGGATTGATCTCTGGACCGAAATAGAAATAAAAGCAGGTGATGCATTCTGGTCAATTATGAGAGAACACTTCAAGCTTCCAGCAGAGTTAGATGCGTATGCCTGGGAGACAGGACCAAAGCTAATTGAACAACTCAGAGAATGGGCCAAAAGCAGACTGACAGGACAAACTCTCAGCCTACATGACATGAGTCAAGACAAGACAGAGTCTGTGGAGAAGTTCCATGACAGAGTAATGCAAGTGTTTCAAGATTTGGGCCTCATTACCCATGATCAGACACACAGACGGATGTTGGCACAGGCTTTTGTGCATGGACTGAGAGAACCAATCAGGAAACCACTGGTAGCAGCCAGGCCTGAGTACACGTCAATAGCAATGGATACCCTGCTCACAGTAGCAAAAAGGATTGAGTCCCGCCGGGACAGAAGGGATGTCAAGTGTTACAACTGTGGTGAGTTTGGTCATTTCCAGAACCGGTGCAGAACACTGACTTCACCCAGAAGAAGAAGAAACACAGAAAACAGTGAAGAACCCCGTCCATAGGACAGGAGCACACAAAGTCCACAGGGAACCCCACCAGTGGGACCAATATCCTGAGAGTGGATGGCGTAGTCAGATCTTTTCTTGTGGAACTCCGCAACCTCACCTATCTATCAGAATCTTCTGCTTCCTGCATGGGAATTGATGGTCAAGTCAGATATTTCCAGATTATGAAGCCCCTGAGCGTGTGGACTCAGCCAGAACACTCCATCATGTCCCAGTTTGTTGTGTCAAAGACCTGCACCCTCAACCTATTGGGAGTGGACTTACTGCAGAAGCTGAAAGCGACCAGAGTGTTCCAGAAAGATGGGACCATGACACTTTCTTCACCCCTGACCCAAGAAGAAACAGGAACAACCACACTGCAGACCTATCACAGGAGGTGCTGGACATAGTACCAGAAAAGCCACTCCATCACCCAGAGTCAAGATGTCTCTGACCAACTGAAGGTCTAAGTGAACTCGCCTACGAAGACGGCCTGAGAACTTTGACATTGGCCAGGATATTCAACTCAAGAAGGACCCTACTCGCTTCATGGAATGGCAACACCTCATCCGGCTCCAACGCCAGAGGTTCATCTTTTGCAAGCACCAGGAGGTGCCCCCTGCAATCAACCAGTTCACCCAGGCCCTAGACCGGCAAAAAGCCACTCAGCTCTTCAAACTTGTGCACAAATACTGACCTGAGACCAAGCTGGAGAAAAAGAAACAACTGATGGTCCGTGCTGAGAAAAAAGCAGCCGGTTAAGGAGATGTCCCAACAAGAAGACCCCCTGTGACCAGAGCAGGTGCTAACACAGTGACTGTCTTGGTGGAGAACAAGAATGCCAGCTGGTCGTCATCTCTCATGATGTGGATCCTAGTAGATGGCTTGTTTTCCCGCCAGCTCTGCGCCGGCAGATGGGAGTCCCCTGCCGCATACTGAAGGACAAGGCCAAACTGGGCTGCCTCGCCCATCGGAATCAATACCAGCTTTCCACAGTGAAGAAAAAGACTGTAAACCCCACTGAGTTCAGAATGGTGCAAGGCCTGGAGGCCGTGAAAGAGGGTACAGTATTTGAAACCCCAACAGTGCTGAACCCGCACACTCTGCTCTCAAAAGTCCCAGTCACCGCAACGGTATTCACGGTGATCAGCCTGGCCAGTACCTTCTTCAGTGTTTCTCCTCCACCTGGAGGCCTGCCTTCACGCACCAGTGCAGTGCATATGGACAGTGTTGCCTCAAGGTGCTCAAAACAAGCCCTTCAAGTTTCACCAAGACAATGTCCTCCATCCTCGTCAACTGGATTGCAGAATATGCAAGAGTCACTCTTCTACAACACATGGATGACCTTCTCTTTTGTGTGGTTGACATCGACACCTGCACAGTCTATTCCTTGTCTCTCCTACTCTACCTGGAAGAACAGCAACGCAAGGTCTGGAAGAACAAAGTCCAGTGATGTCAGAAGCAAGTTACATCCCTGGGACACTGTATTGCCCACCAGACGAAACACATGTCAAAAGACTGGAAGACCACTGTGGAGAAGATGGCTCCCCCAACAACTCCAAGAATGCTGCAGGCCTTCCCTGGTCTAGTGTCATATTGCAGAACCTGGATCCCTGATGCCTCAGTCCTAATGCAGCCTCTGTGCGCTTGCATCAACGCAACCCCGCTCCTTCTATCAGACGCAGCCTTCAACCCATTCAGGAGATTGGAAGAACTCCACAGTCTCAGCGCCAATACCAGGCCTACCTGACTACGAGAAGTCTTTCCGTCTACCTGATGGAAGAAAGAAGGTCATGCTACTGGAGTCCTGATATGGATTCACGGGGGAAAACAGAGACTTTTAGGCTGCCTCTCAGCCCGCTTGGATCCAGTTGCAAGAGGAACACCCTCCTGCCTGATGGCAGTATCTGCAGCACACACCTTCCTGGACAAGGTTGCTGACATCACTCTTGGACAGCCACTGGAAACTCTCACTCCACACAACATCTTGGCAATCTTCAATCAAGCTCAACCAACAATAATCTCCCCACCGCCAGACATCTTTGTGGCGCCTCTATTGCCTTTGTCTCATAATGTCACCGTCTCCAGACCTACAGTCCTCAGCCCGGCCACTCTACTCCCACTCCCAAGGGGGGATACAATATGAACTTTCCAGAACAAAATTTACAGAATTTATCCTCTACTTGGATGGCTCCAGATTTGCAGATGATGAAGAAGTTTCAACACAGGAAGTGCAGTGACCAGCAATCAAGAAATCCTGTGGTCCAGAAGTCTGTCACCTAGCCTGTCAGCCCAGGAAGCAGAACTGATAGCGCTGACGAAGGCCTGCCAGATGGCAGAAGGCAAGACTGCAAACATCTACACGGACTACAGGTACTCGCATGGCATAGCACACGACTTTGGACCCATCTGGGCTACAAGGGACTTCATCACAGCAAACTGGACAACCGTGAAGCATCATGGAGCCTTCAGGGACCTACTGGGTGTACTCCAACTTCCAAAATGGTGGCAATTTGAAAAATCAAAGTGCATGGAAAACTGAGAACAGAAGAGGCGTGAGGCAATAACATGGCGGACATGACAGCCAAAGAAGCGGCCAAAGGAAGACAGCATGGAGAAGTGGGAGAGGTCGTAGAGCCGGGCGGCTACTACATGACGACTGAAGACAAGAAACCTGACAAAAAGAGTCCTGGGATCTGCTCAAGAAGTTGCAAGACCAAGCTCCAAAAGGAGAAGAAGAGCTGAATGCGAAAAAAGCCACATGTGAAGAAGGAAGGCTATCAATAATAGACTTCAAACTCTGCCTACCACAAAGTATGCACCCTATGGTGGTCCAATGGGCACATGGACCCACACCCACATATCAAAGACACAGATGAATGATCTGATTGGTGCTTACTGTTTCGCTTCAGGGATCTCCACCCTAACAGCCAAATTCACCAGCAGCTGTCTGACCTGCGGCAAATGCAAGCCTGGACGTATGGAGGAAAGTCCCCCTCACCTCATCTGGAAAGACCACTCTACCAGCTTCAAAGGATCCAGATAGACCACATCCAGATATCGCCAAGTGAAGGATTCAAATACGCCATTGTGGTCAAAGAAGTATTTTCAAGATGAACAGAAGCCTTCCAAGTCAGCAAAGACTGCTGCAAAGAAGCTACTTTCGGAAAATAGTGTGCAGATACGGGGTTCCAGAAATGATAGAAAGTGATCAGGGACCCGCATTCACAGCAAATTATTATTATTATACATTTATATAGCGCCATTTATTCCATGGCGCTTTACATATGAAAAGGGAAAAATATAGACAGATACAATAAAACATGTGCTAGACAAGGGACACACAAGTACAGAAGGAGAGAGGACCCTGCCCGCGAGGGCTCACAGTCTACAGGGATGGGTGAGAATACACTAGGAGAGGGTAGAGCTGGTCGTGCGATGGTTCAGTAGACTGAGGATCATTGCAGGTTGTAGGCTTGTCGGAACAGGTGGGTCTTCATGTTTTTCTTGTTGGTGAAAGTCTGATGTTTTGCGGCAGGGAGTTCCAGAGTATGGGGGAAGCCCGGGAGAAGTCTTGTATGCGGTTGTGGGAAGAAGAGATGAGGGGGGAGTCGAGAAGGAGATCTTGAGAGGATCAAATCTGACACACAAGACCCGATTGGGAGTAGGGTCAGATTTAGGCCTACACACCCAGAGCAGCAGGAAGGTAGAAAAACTGAACGGAACACTTAAGAATAGAATGCTGAAAAATTGCCCAAGAGACACGCAAACCATGGCATGACACACTCCCAATTGCACTGTTTAGCGTAAGGCACACTCCCAGAGACCCAGAAAAGCTGTCACCATACGAAATTTTGTTTGGGTCTAGTCCCAAGTTAGGTGCATTCTTCCCTCAGCAGCAGAATATGAAAAAATGATATCTTGTTTGCTTATGTAATTGAATTGGTCAAAAACTAATGTCCATTCTCGAGTTTTTCTCTTCACTGCCAGATTTGATGGTCCTGTCCAAGAGCCCAGATGACACCAACCTCTGTGTAACTAGAGGGAAAGCCTGTTTGGATCCACGTATCACATTGCAAGGAAGCTCCCGTACCAGGAGAGACACCTAAGCCATGAAGGATGTCGTGGATGCTCTGACTGACCAAACAGATGACCTACCTGATGAAGAATACACACAGGTTTTTAGGGCAAGTGGTATCTAAGGGGGGACTGTCATGGAAATATATATGTATTCCATATATTCAAAGCATATTCACATATATGCATTCACAGTTAGATCTCACTTGCTAAAAATCCTGTGCTCACATATATCTATGCCAGCTATAATCAGTCGTTTTAAACGAATCTGGCCTTCATAAGGAACAAGTACATAGAGTCTTATTAGATATCTGTTGTTTACTTTATAGTCATGCAAGAAAACTAGGGCAAAAGAATAAAACAATAAATCTGCAACTTCAGCTCTTTTATCATGATTATCATAATTATCATACTTACACTAGAACAGCCAATAATCTAGCAGCTTTTAATTGTATGTTAATTGACTAACCAGCCCCTTTTTGTAAATGTATAAAACCTTGAATGAATAATAAATGAGTAGTCTTGACGAACTGCCATACTGGCACTTCCGTTGTGGACAGTCTCATTTCGTTCTGAGCGCTCAAAAATACATTAAATAGAGATTTGGGAACGGCAAGCAGCAAACAGGGAAGGATAAATTCATCCTAATTAAATTTCCATAACAGTTCTAGTTTATAAAATACTTTAGTACATTTATCTATTACACTTCCCTTTCATATCTCTTTGGATATTATAGCCTGTGAGATTGGTGTGGTCTTTCTGCCGTATTCAGCAGTCCATGAGTGGAGGCTGAGCATGCACACCTTCACTTCTTTCAGTATGGGGCTTCAGACCTCTAATCTTGGGATTTCTGGGTGTTCCAGCAAGTTATTCCATATCTTATTGATAGAGGATAACTTGATTGTTTTGGAATAACATTTCAAGAATACCTATTTGGACACAGCATTGATTCTAATATTATCTTTTATTCCATTATTGAGCTGCTTCACTATCACAGACATTTGTGCCGACGACCTAGCCTCCCAAATATAGATACTATCCGTCAGGAAATCTGCTCTCAACCACCAAATGCTGCGACTCCCATCCCACCCTGCAGTTCCCCTGGCTCACTTTCCACATTTGATCCCATCACAGAAGAACAAGTCTCCAGACTCCTCTCTTCCTCTCGTCCGACTACATGCACTACCGACCCCATTCCCGCACATCTCCTCCAGTCTCTCTCTCCAGTTGTCACAACTCACCTAACTAAAATCTTTAATCTCTCACTCTCCTCTGGCATTTTCCCATCTAACTTCAAACACTCCATCATTACTCCACTACTAAAGAAACCCACTCTCGACCCTTCCTGCACAAACAACTACAGACCGGTCTCCAATCTCCCCTTCATCTCTAAACTTTTGGAGCGCCTAGTCTACTCCCGCCTCACCCGTTACCTCTCCACTTACTCCCTTCTAGACCCTTCACAGTCCGGCATCCGCCCCCTACATTCGACTGAAACTGCACTCATCAAAGTGACCAATGACATTCTGACAGCAAAACGTAATGGCGACCACTCTCTGCTCATTCTTCTCGACCTTTCTGCAGCTTTCGACACAGTTGATCACTGTCTCCTACTGTCTAGGCTCCAGTCACTAGGCATTAAGGACACTGCCCTCTCTTGGTTCTCTTCCTATCTTTCTTACCGCTCCTTCAGTGTTTCGTTCTCTGGCTCCACGTCATCTCCTCTTCCTCTCACTGTCGGTGTACCCCAGGGCTCAGTCCTTGGCCCACTTCTCTTCTCTCTCTACACGGCCCCAATTGGACAGATCATCAGCAGATTTGGCTTTCAGTACCATCTTTATGCTGATGACACACAACTATACACGTCATCCCCCGACCTTACCCCCGCTGTTCTACAGAACGCCACCAACTGTCTGTCCGCAGTCTCCAACATCATGTCCGCTCTCTATCTGAAACTTAACCTCTCCAAAACTGAACTCCTTCTGCTCCCGCCGTCTACTAACCTCCCTAAATCTGACATTTCCCTCTCCTTTGGCGGCACCATAATAACACCCCGGCAGCAGGCTCGCTGTCTGAGTGTTATGTTTGACACCAATCTCTCCTTCACCTCCCATATACAATCTCTTGCCCGCTCTTGCCGCCTACACCTAAAGAACATCTCTAGAATCCGCCCTTTTCTCACCATGGAAACAACAAAAACCTCACTGTAGCATTGATCCACTCCCTCCTGGACTACTGCAACGCTCTATTACTTGGCCTCCCCATTACTTGACTATTCCCTCTCCAGTCCATCCTTAATGCAGCAGTCAGGGTCATCCATCTGGCTAATCGGTACTCAGACACGTCCGCTCTTCGCCAGTCCTTACACTGGCTGCCCATTCATTATAGGATCCAATTCAAAGTACTGGTTCTCACCCACAAAGCTCTCCACAGTGCAGCACCCCCCTACATCTCCTCGCTCATTTCTATCTATCGGCCTAACCGACTGCTGCACTCTGCAAACGACTTTAGATTAAACTCTGCAATAATCCGCACCTCCCACTCCGGACTCCAAGACTTCTCCCGCGCTGCGCCAATCCTCTGGAATGCTCTACCCCAAGAAATTAGGACTATCCACAATTTGCATGGTTTCAGGCGCTCCCTCAAAACACATTTGTTCAGAGCGGTCTATCACGTTCACTAATCAAAGTCATTCTATGTGTAAGTGTGTGTGTGTAGCCCATTCACTATCTCCATCCATCCCTCACTCCCTCAAGATAGCTGGACCATCATTGTAAATGCACCATTGTATATACACACCTGTACTTTGTATCTCCCCCACATCATTGTAGATTGTAAGCTCTCACAAGCAGGGGCGGCTTATTTTGCTTTAATTATTGTATTGTTAACGTTGTTACTTATGACTTGTGTTTTTAAACTGTTAAACTGTAAAGCGCTGCGGAATATGTTGGCGCTATATAAAGATTATTATTATTATTATTATTACTATAGCAATAACTTTTAGATTCTGAATTTCACATAATTACTATTGTACTGCTTCTCCTCAAGCTGTGTGTTGCCACCGACTGGGTGACTCACCTTTCAATCTGTCTTACATGTTTCTTTTTTTACTCATAATATTTCCATCTTTCATCTTTTTGCATATTATTATGTAGGATTTGTTGAAACTATCAACTAGCTGTATGGGGAATAATATAAATTTTTTCATTACCTACAGTAACTGTACACTTAGGCTCACCTGTAGAGAAGGATCCACTGAGTCATAGGTCAGGGCAAACATTTGGACCAAAGACGATGGTACAGAGTCAAGGACCAGGACAACAGGCTATGCTGGATGACAAGCAAGCAAGCAAGCAGAGTAGGATAGATCGGAAGTCACAGGAGAATGCAGAGATGATTGCAGCCAAATGTGAATCATCTCTAAATAATAGTTCGTAATGCTTATCGCAAACAATGCATTAACCAGCAAGTCTTAAGAACAATAAATTCAAGTTGCAGAAACCACAGGTGATTGCAGAGATGGTTTCAGCATAATGTGAATAGTCTTTAAATAACAGTTAAAATGCTGACAGCAAATGATTGGTTAACCAGCAGGTCTGAGAAGTAATAAATGCAAGTTGCAAATATCACTGGAGTTTGAAAAGATGTAGGGACAGGATGATGTCAAACTCCAAGACAAAGTGCAACTGAAAACCACACAGACTGAATACTCAGCACCATACAGTGGGGGAAATAAGTATTTGATTCCTTGCTGATTTTGTAAGCTTGCCCATTGACAAAGACATGAGCAGACTATAATTTTAAGGGTAGGTTAATTTTAACATTGAGAGGTAGAATATCAAAAATAAAATCCAGCAAATCACATTGTATAAATTATATAAATATATTTGCATTCTGCAGTGAGAAATAAGTATTTGATCCCTCTGGCAAACAAGACTTAATACTGTCATGGTCTGCTGAGTTTTTGGGATTAGGTGGTTTTAGGGTTAACCGGGATGGCCTCACTCTGGGATTCTGGGAGGCTTTTTATAGCCTCATTGTGGGACCATCCTCTGTCGCTTATACTCTGACCTTTGGCCGAGTGTGTGTGACCCTGTTGTGCTTGTGCCAGTGCTTTGTGCCTGTGCTACGTTCTGTCTGTCTGGTTCTGATTTGGCTGTGTCCCTGTTTCAAGTTTTGCCTGTCCCTTTTGTACTCTGCTGCCCTCTACGTGTATGACCCTTGGCTACATTCTGACTCCGCTCTGCCTGCTCCTCTTGTACTTCGTCGCTCTCTACGTGTATGACCCTTGGCTACGTTCTGACTCCGCTCTGCCTGCTCCTCTTGTACTTCGTCGCCCTCTATGTGTATGACCCCTTGGCTACGTTCTGATTATCCGTTCGGTATATGCCCCTTGGTAACTGTGTCCCGTAGTTACCCTTCTAGGAGTTTTCCTTCACCTCATAGCTCTCTGGAGCTTAGGCCACGCCCACTAGTAGTCACGTGCCTGCAGGTCCTTTGATCTGAAGCATTCTCTATCTGCTGCTTCTGCCTCTGAGAGATGTGTGGCCGGCTCCGCCCACTAGCAGTCACATGTGGAAGGTCCTGTTACTGAGAAACACACATCATCTCTGCTGCGGCTCTGCTACAGGTATCTTTGGGCATAGTTTGTTCACTCAGGACACACGCACTGGCTCAGTGAGCAAGTGCAGTGCGGTGTCCCTGACAAATACTTGGTGGCAAAACCCTTGTTGATAAGCACAGCAGTCAGACGTTTTTTGTAGTTGATGATGAGGTTTGTGCACGTGTCAAAAGGAATTTTGGTCCACTCCTCTTTGCAGATCATCTCTAAATCATTAAGATTTTGAAGCTGTTGCTTGGCAACTCCGAGCTTCAACTCCCTCGACAAGTTTTCTATGGGATTAAGGTCTGGAGACTGGCTAGGCCACTCCATGACCTTAATGTGATTAAGGTCATGGAGTGCCACTCCTTTACTGCCTTGGCTGTATGTTTTGGGTCATTGTCTTGCTGGAAGACCCCGCACGACCCATTTTTAATGTCATGGCGGAGAGAAGGAGGTTGCCACTCAGGATTTTACGGTACATGGCTCCATCCATTCTCCCATTGATGTGGTGAAGTAGTTCTGTGCCCTTAACAGAGAAAAACCCTCAAAACATAATGTCTCCACCTCCATGTTTGACAGTGGGGACTGTGTTCTTTGGGTCATAGGCAGCAATTCTCTTCCTCCAAACATGGCGAGTTGAATTAATGCCAAAGAGTTCAATTTTTGTCTCATCTGACCACAGCACCTTCTCCCAATCACTCAAAGAATCATCCAGGTGTTCATTGGCTAACTTCAGATGGGCCTGCACATGTGCCTTCTTGAGCATGGGGTAGCCTTGCGGGCACTGCAGGATTTTAAACCTTTACAGCGTAATGTGTTACCAATGGTTTTCTTGATGACTGTGGTCTCAGCTGCCTTGAGATCATTAACAAGTTCCCCCATGTAGTTTTAAGCTGATCTCCCACCTTCCTCTTGATCAAGGATAGGCCATGAGGTGAGATTTTGCACGGTGCACCAGATCAATGTCGATTGACAGTCATTTTGTATTTATTCCATTTTCTTACTATTGCACCAACAGTTGTCTCATTCTCACTCAGCGTCTTACTTATGATTTTGCAGCCCAATCCAGCTTTGTGCAGGTCTATGATATTGTCCCTTGTACCTGTCTTTAATGCAGGTAACAAGTTGATTAGGAGCGTCTAACTGGTCTGTAGGAGCCGGAACTCTTAATGGTTGGTAAGGGGATCAAATACTTATTTCTCACTGCAAAATGCAAATAAATTTATACATGTGATTTTTTTGGATATTATCTTTGATAGTCTATCTCTCATGTTAAAATTAACCTACCCTTAAAATTATAGATTGTTCATGCTTTTGTCAGAGCCTGAGGCTCAATAGTGCTAGCTCCTGCCTGCAATGTTGTACTTTGTGTGTTCAAGTCCCAGGAAGACTTACAAGAAAATGACATTACCGTAATTAGTTTACATTATTTTGGTCACAGAAGGTGAAGAAAGTGTCAGAGAACCTCCAAAAGCAGATGAGTGCAAGAATGTGACCAAAACAAGCAAGAAGACCATGGAGACATCACCAACCACACAACTGAGAAACCAATATCAAGGCCTTGTGGAGAATGAAGATCGCACACCTAAGGATGAGGCACTACCAGCAAGCAAAGAAGAAAAGGGCACACAGCAACTCCAAGAAGTGACAACAAAAAGTACAGCCAAGAATCGAAGAAGAGTGGTAGTGGTGGAAGACTCACTACTGAGAGGCACAGAATCAGCCATCTGCAGACCTGACATAACCGCAAGAGAAGTATGCTGCCTCCCAAGTGAGAAGATCAAGAATGGGACCGATAGGATACCCCAAAGTTCATCAGTTCCAAGGACTTCCATCCTTCTCTTCTGATACATATTGCACCAATAACACGACAAGGAAGGACCTACCGACAATCTGCAAGGAATTTGAAAAGTTGGGGAAGAAAGTAAAGGAACTAGATGCACAGGTAGTTTTTTCTTCTATCCTTCCAGTAGGTGGGCATGGCACCAGGAGATGGAACAGGATCCTTGATGCGAACAACTGGCTAAGACAATGGTGCAGACAACAAGGATTCCTGGACCACAGTGTGAATTACCTATACAACGGACTCCTCGCCAGAGACGGACTACACCTCAACAAACCTGGGAAACATACATTTGCCAGAAGACTCGCTACACTCATCAGGAGGGCGATAAACTAGAAGAAGAGGGGACAGGAAGAAAAACGTTAGACACGAACATGAAGCCAGAAAATATACTGATGAAGGATATGAGGTGCGACAAAGAAGACCCAAGACAGCATACTCAGAAGGTAGGTAAGAACATTTTTTAAAACAACCCACAGGGAGGAGAATGGAACAAAAGAAAATCCTCTAAACTGCATGCTCGCAAACTCCAGAAGCCTGACAAACAAGATGGAAGAACTAGAAGCAGAAATATCTACAGGTAACTATGACATAGTGGGAATAACCGAGACATGGTTAGATGAAAGCTATGACTGGGCAGTTAACTTACAGGGTTACAGTCTGTTTAGAAAGGATCAAAAAAATCGGAGAGGAGGTGGGGTTTGTCTTTATGTAAAGTCTTGTCTAAAGTCCACTTTAAGGGAGGATAATAGCGAAGGGAATGAGGATGTCGAGTCCATATGGGTAGAAATACTTAGAGGGAAAACAGTAACAAAATTCTCAAAAAGCCCCCAAATATAACAGAAATCCTGAAAATTCAACTACTAAGGCAGATAGATGAAGCTACAACCTATAATGAGGACCTTGTGATGGGTGACTTTAACTACTCAGATATTAACTGGGAAACAGAAACCTGTGAAACCCATAAAGGCAACAGCTTTCTGCTAATAACCAAGAAAAATTATCTTTCACAATTGGTGCAGAATCCAACCAGAGGAGCAGCACTTTTAGACCTAATATTATCTAATAGACCTGACAGAATAACAAATCTACAGGTCGTCGGGCATGTAGGAAATAGCAACCACAATATTGTACAGTTTCACTTGTCTTTCGCTAGGGGGACTTGTCAGGGAGTCACAAAAACACTGAACTTTAGGAAGGCAAATTTTGACCAGCTTAGAGATGCCCTTAATCTGGTTGACTGGGACAATGTCCTCAGAAATAATAATACAGATAATAACTGTAAATGTTTAAGGACATCCTAAATAGGCACTGTAAGAGATTTATATCTTATAGGAATAAAAGGACAAGAAATAGGAAAATCACAATGTGGCTATACAAAGAAGTAAGAGGGGCAATTAACAGTAAAAAGAAAGCATAAGAAAAGAGAAAAATGATGCAGGACTCACCCGTAAGTTGTGAATATCCTTTATTCAACTTTCATCAATAAAAAAGTTGCGGGGCACAAGCAGGTTAGGGAGGCATGCAGGGAAAAGAAAGGACGATGGCTGTTTCGCGTGTTCAACGCTTCCACGGGTCCAGGTGACATCGTGAAACTGATGAAAGTTGAATAAAGGATATTCACAGCTTACGGGTGAGTGCCACATCATTCTTCTCTTTTCTTATGCAGCATATGTATTTTCTTGATGCTGAGCACCGCATACCTATAGCTTTCAGACTGTTAACGATCAGCCTTTAAAATCCTCATGAAAATACAATTGGATTCCACGCTACGCTATCCTAGTGCCATTCACTTTTTACTTCATTTGTGGCTTAGTAAAAAGAAAGCATTTAAACTACTAAAGCAGGATGGCACCATTGAAGCTCTAAAAACTATAGGGAGAAAAATACTTTATCTAAAAAAACTAATTAAAGTTGGCAAAAAGGAAACAGAGAAGAACATTGCTAAGGAGAGTAAGGCCGGCGTCACACACAACGACAAAAAATCGGTCCGTTTTAGACGGTCGATTGTCGGATCAAAATGCAAACATCACACATCCTTCTGGCATCCGATTTTCCTTCAAAGATGCGATTTAGTCGCATGTGTGTGTACCTTGTAACATCCGATTTTCATCCGACTTGCGAGATTTTCTCGCAGGCTTGCAAAACTGACATATAATGGATCCAAAAGAATAGTATTTCAATCACAAAAAAAAGAATAGATATATACACATAGAACACATATATATATATATATATATACATGTCATTGTGACATGTATATATACATATATTTATAGTTCCTAGACTTCTACATACTGTTATAGCCGCTAATTCAATTGCCGGCTTTTGTGAAATCACAGAAGCCGACATGAAATGATACATTGTTTCCACACAGTTAACCATGTCATTTCCTGTATTTTGATATTTGTTTAGAACTTACAATTACATGAGTGTATTTGTGCAAAATTTCAGACATGTAGGGGTTAATTAAAGGTGTAATTTCGTTGAAAAAAAATGCGTGGGCTCCCGCTGTATGTTCTCCACCAGACAGACAAAGCAAGCAAGTGGGGGCAGATAATAATAGCCTAGGGAGGGTACTTTTTTTT
The DNA here is from genome assembly GCA_033576555.1 of Oophaga sylvatica. Taxonomy (NCBI): domain Eukaryota; kingdom Metazoa; phylum Chordata; class Amphibia; order Anura; family Dendrobatidae; genus Oophaga; species Oophaga sylvatica. The sequence continues at coordinate 427,623,255 of JARQOD010000005.1, read as the reverse complement.
TGTGCCCCCCCTGGCTACTAACATCTGCCCCCAGACACACCAGAAAGGGCAAATCTATAATTAGATTCGCCCTTTCTGGCACTTTGCCCGTCTATTCCCATTGCCCTGTAGCGGTGGCGAATGGGTTAATAATCTCACCTTAATGTCACATTAGTATTGAAAGGTGACCTTAAGGCAGGTTAATAATTGAGAGCTGTCAATTAGACAACTATCAATTATTAATCCTATTGTATGATAGAAAAATCAAACACACACAGTTTAATAAAAAAGAAGTTTAATGAAATAATCACACAGTTTTTGACAATATTTTATTTTCCTGCTAAAACCATTTCCTGTAATAAAAATAAAATAAAAAGCAAAATGATTCTTACCAATCCGAAGTACAGTCAGGTCCCACGCTGTAATCCATCAGAAAGGGTTAACAGGTTACAGGTCGCAGAGAGCTAATAATGCTGTCTCAGACCTGTATTCCCCTGAATGAATCAGTTACTCTCCCAGTGAAAGGAGAGGAATAGATTCATGAATGGAGCTTAATTGATTTATTGGCAATTTAACTTTAGTGACCTGACCTAAAGGGAAAGTGGACACAATCAATTAAGCGTCATTCATGAAACACATCCTCTCCTGTCGCCAGGAGAGGAACTTATTCATTCAGGAGCTTTGAGCTGAGCATGCAGGATTACTTGCACTGCTTAGCTCAAAGCTAGTTAACCCTTTGTGAAGGATTACAGCGTGGGACGTGACAGATTGCCAGATAGGTAAGAATAATGTTGTTTTATTATTTTATATTTATTTTAGAAGAACAAGGGCTTCGAACGGATTAAGACTTAAATAAAAGATGGTCAAAAATATGTGTTTTTATTTCATTAAAATTATTTATTCTTAAAGTGTGTGTGTGTTTTTTTATTTACTTCAATAGGATTAATAATTGATAGTTGTCTAATTGACAGCTCTCAATTATTAACCTGCCTTAAGGTCACCTTTCAATACTAAGGTGACATTAAGGTGAGATTATTAACCCATTCGCCACCGCTACAGGGCAATGGGAATAGACGGGCAAAGTGCCAGAAAGGGCGAATCTAATTATAGATTTGCCCTTTCTGGGGTGTCTGGGGGCAGATGTTAGTAGCCAGGGGGGGCACAAAAAATGTTCCCTCCCTAGGCTGTTATTATCTGCCCCCACTCGCTTGCTTTGTCTGTCTGGTGGGGAAAATACAGCGGGAGCCCACGCATTTTTTTGTCAACGAATTTACACCTTTAATTAACCCCTACATGTCTGAAATTTAGCACAAATACACTCATGTAATTGTAAGTTCTAAACAAATATCAAAATACAGGAAATGACATGGTTAACTGTGTGGAAACAATGTATCATTTCATGTCGGCTTCTGTGATTTCACAGAAGCCGGCAATTGAATTTGCGGCTATTACAGTATGTAGAAGTCTAGGAAATATAAATATATATATATATATACATGTCACAATTACATATATATATATATATATATAATATAATATATATATGTATTCTATGTGTGTATATCCATTCTTTCTATTCTTTATTAAAGCTGTCAGTGTGATTTTACAGTATAGCCGGGGATGAATTGCCGGCTTTTCTAAAGGACACCGATGCGATTTCATCGCAAGTCACACATGCGGTCCGTTTGTAATCAGATTTTTCATCGCTCCCATAGACTTGCATTGGCGATAGTCGACCCACAATCGGTGACAATCGCAGCATGCTGCGATTGCACACGGACGTTTAAAACGGACCACAAAAAATCTGATACTGGGAGCTGCTCCATAGATTAACATAGGGCAGACTGCAATACGATTTTTCATCGCATTGCAGTCGTCCGATTCTGTCGCCAGTGTGACGCCGGCCTAAAACTAATCCCAAACTGTTCTTCAACTATATCAATAGTAAAAGAATCCAAAGTGAAAGTGTAGGGCTCTTAAAAAATTGTGAGGAAAGAATGGTTGTAGATCATGAGGAAAAAGCTAATATATTAAACAACTTCTTCTCTACGGTATTCACGGTGGAAAATAAAATGCTAGGAGAAATGCCGAGAGACGAAGAAAACCCTATATTAAGGGTCACCAATCTAACCCAAGAAGAGGTGCGAAACCGGCTAAATAAGATTAAAATAGATAAATCTCCGGGTCCGGATGGCATACACCCACGAGTACTAAGAGAACTAAGTAATGTAATAGACAAACCATTATTTCTTATATTTAGGGACTCTATAGCGACAGGGTTTGTTCCACAGGACTGGCGCATAGCAAATGTGGTACCAACATTCAAAAAGGGCACTAAAAGAGAACCTGGAAATTATAGGCCAGTAAGTCTAACCTCTATTGTTGGTAAAATATTTGAAGGGTTTCTGAAGGATGTATTCTGGATTATCTCAATGAGAATAACTGTTTCACACCATATTAGTATGAGTTTATGAGGAAACGCTCCTGTCAAACCAACTAATCAGTTTTTGTGAAGAGTTAAGCTATAGACTGGACCAAGGTGAGTCATTTGACGTGGTATATCTTGATTTTTCCAAAGCGTTTGATACAGTGCCACAGAAGAGGTAGGTACACAAAATGAGAATGCTGGGTCTGGGGAAAATGTGTGTAAATGGGTAAGTAACTGGCTTAGTGATAGAAAGCAGAGGGTGGTTATAAATGGTATATTCTCTAACTGGAGTGAACATAAATTCCCCTTAAAACTAAATTTTATTGATAATATCTTAAAAAACACCTAACCCAGTGTAATTAGTTAAAAAAAATGTATATTAGATATGAAAACATATAGCAGACCAATACCTTCCTACTGAAACCCTGCAATTGACCTCGACTTTCTCCTTCCTTGCTGTGGAGGTTGGCACCCTAAAGCCCCCGTCTCACACAGCGATCTCGCTAGCGAGATCACTGCTGAGTCACTAGTTTTGTGACGCAGCAGCGAGCTCCCCAGCGATATCTCTGTGTGTGACATTCAGCGACGATCAGCCCCCCTGCTGGGTATCCTGATTGTCGCTGAATGTTCTGGACATTTTTTTGATCACTGGTCTCCCGCTGACAGGCACGCATCGCTGCGTGTGACAGGCGGGAGACCAGCGATCCGCTGGTAACCAAGGTACACAGCGGGTTTCCAGGCGCGGGGCTGTGCCTAGAAACCCGCTGTGTACCTTGGATACCAGCGCCCTGATGCAGGGAGCTGGTAACCAAGGTACACAGCGGGTTTCCAGGCGCGGGGCTGTGCCTAGAAACCCGATGTGTACCTTGGTTACCAGGTCCCTGCATCAGGGCGCTGGTATCCAAGGTACACTGCGGGTAACTAAGCGACGTTACCCGCAGTGTCGCTTGTACTGATCGCTGCCTGAGCTGCCTGTTTGGCAGCTCAGCAGCGATAATGTAGCGATACACCAGCGATCCTGATCGTTGTCGGGATCGCTGGTGTATCGCTATGTGAGACCCGGGCTTAAGAAACGATTTTTTGGCGCCCCCACTCAAAGAGGACTGTCCCTCCTTCTCTGATAATTCCCTATTGTCATAGGTGGGAACACAATATAGTGAAGGAAAAGAATGAAAAGGATAGACCCTTATAAATCAAAAAACATATATTGGTCTGCAGGTTCAGCAGCAAAGCAAAATTTTATCATGCAAAAATTGATACCATAATATTCATATTAATAATAAGTCCCACAAGCTTGCAACAAAAATAAATCTGATTATTAATCATTTGGCAAAGGCTGTATATCGACCCTCTCTGCCACAGCAGCACATTCTATAATAGAGTCAAGCAGTGATGACCAGATAATCCCAAATGCAAATAGTTTTGATAGAAAGGGACTTAGCATGAGTAGAAGACACCCCGACATGTTTCCCCGTTTGCACGGTTCATCAGGAGGATCAGCTGGAGTTGATGCCGGATACCATAATGATGGGGGTGTCTTTACTCATTTTCACATGATCTGCTGCCCTCTGGTTTTTATGTGTGTGTTTGACAGATGTTTTATCACAGACAGAAATATAATTGCAAACATATGAGTAACAAAAACTTATATTGACAATTAGAATGAGTTAATGCAGCAAGTCAATATTTGCAGTGTTGACCCTTCTTCTTCAGGACCTCTGCAATTCTCCCTGGCATGCTCTCAATCAACTTCTGGACCAAATCCTGACTGATAGCAGTCCATTCTTGCACAATCAATGCTTTCATTTTGTCAGAATTTTTAAGTTTTTGTTTGTCCACCCGTCTCTTGATGATTGACCACAAGTTCTCAATGGGATTAAGATCTGGGGAGTTTCCAGGCCATGGACCCAAAATCTCTATGTTTTGTTCCCTGAACCATTTAGTTATCACCTTTGCTTTATGGCAAGGTGCTCCATCATGCTGGAAAAGGCACTGTTGATCGCCAAACTGCTCTTGGAGGGTTGGGAGAAGTGGCTCTTGGAGGACATTCTGGTACCATTCTTTATTCATGGCTGTGTTTTTAGGCAAGACTGTGAGAGAGCCGATTCCCTTGGCTGAGAAGCAACCCCACACATGAATGGTTTCAGGATGCTTAACAGTTGGCATGAGACAAGGCATGAGACAAGACTGGTGGTAGCGCTCACCTTGTCTTCTCCAAATGAGGCGTTTTCCTGATGTCCCAAACAATCAAAAAGGGGATTCATCAGAGAAAATAACTTTACCCCAGTCCTCAGCAGTCCACTGCATGTACCTTTTGCAGAATATCAGTCTGTCCATGATGTTTTTTCTGGAGAGAAGTGGCTTCTTTGCTGCCCTTCTTGAGACCAGCCTTGCTCCAAGAGTCTCCGCCTCACAGTGCGTGCAGATGCACTCACACCTGCCTGCTGCCATTCTTGAGCAAGCTCTGCACTGCTGGTATCCCGATTCCGCAGCTGAAACACTTTTAAGAGACGGTCCTGGCGCTTGCTGGTCTTTCTTGGGCGCCCTGGAGCCTTTTTGGCAACAATGGAACCTCTCTCCTTGAAGTTCTTGATGATGCGATAGATTGTTGACTGAGGTGCAATCTTTCTAGCTGCGATACTCTTCCCTGTTAGGCCATTTTTGTGCATTGCAATGATGACTGCACGTGTTTCTTTAGAGATAACCATGGTTAACAGAAGAGAAACAATGATGCCAAGCACCAGCCTCCTTTTAAAGTGTCCAGTGGTGTCATTCTTACTTAATCATGACAGATTGATCTCCAGCCATGTCCTCATCAACACCCACACCTGTGTTAATGAAGCAATCACTGAAAAGAGGTTAGCTGGTCCTTTTAAGGCAGGGCTGCAATGATGTTGAAATGTGTTTTGGGGGATAAAGTTCATTTTCTAGCCAAATATTGACTTTGCAAGTAATTGCTGTTAAGCTGATCACTCTTTATAACATTCTGGAGTATATGCAAATTGCCATTAGAAAAAGTGAAGCAGTAGACTTTGTAAAAATTAATATTTGTGTCATTCTCAAAACTTTTGTCCATGACTGTATACACCCCAGCAGCAACAGCCTCTATATACACTGCAGCAGCCTCTATATACACCCCAGCAGCCTCTATACACACCCCAGCAGCAGCAGCAGCCTCTATATACACACCAGCAGCCTCTATATACACCCCAAGCAGCCTCTATATACACCCCAGCAGCCTCTATATACACCCCAGCAGCCTCCATATACACCCTAGAAGCCTCTATATACACCCCAGCAGCCTCTATATACATCTCAGAAGCCTCTATATACACCCCGGCAGCCTCTATATACACCCAAGCAGCCTCTATATATACCCCAGAAGCCTCTATATACACCCCAGCAGCCTCTATATATGTGTGGCCCAGCTGCGCTTGGTACATATGTTCCCAGGAGAATGCAGAAAAAGGTAATTACAAAAACCTGATATTCATTCACACTCACACTTCCCAGGAGCCACCAGAGGGAGCCCCTTAGATTCAGGTATATAGGGGTGTGGAGAAATGCAGCCACCAGAGGGAGCCCCTTAGATTCAGGTATATAGGGGTGTGGAGAAATGCAGCAGTAGGCATTCTAGCCAGACAGCTATTCTAGTTGTTGGTTGTACCTCAGACAGATCAGATCTCCTCAGGACACCAGAGTGAGACAGTCTAGACAGAGACGGAGATTTCCTGTCAGATGAGACAGAGGAGGAAAGATTGCAAGCTGTTATCTCAGAACATCTTGACTGTTAGTACCCTATGAACGTGGAAAGTGACTCTCGGAGCGAGCATGAAATCAGTTTGACGGAAGGTCCTGATGGCCGCTTTGGACAGAGTCTTTGAAGGAAAAGAAGGAAGGGGACTACAGTTGTCAGAACATCGAGTTAACTGAGAAACGGTCAGTGAGCTGTGGAAGGAAGGAATCTGACGACTACACCTACTGCTACCCGTGCTTATGTTAAGGGTGAGAGTAGGGCGACGGGCGAGTGGTGAAAAGAAGACGAGAGAGTGACATAGGTGATATAGCACCTCCACTCTGCTATCCGGACGCCGGGTCCGAAGCCTTGCTAGAACCTTCACGGCTAGTAGGAGAACACCGGAATCCCTGCTGGACTTCAGGTCGCAGAGGGTAGCCCTATGGAGCTGATACGTAACCGGAGTCAGGAGAACAGGAGTCTGGCAGTGCACTGCAGATATAGACTTAGTTCTGTCCACAAGAAGGCTCCACCACAATGTCGGCCGGGCGTAGCTGTTATACACAGAGTTGAACTTAGCTTTATGCAGGTTGGAAACTCACACACATTAAAGAGAAAGGAGGCCTTAAACCTACTCAGTGATTACCTGGATGTGCATCCTCCACCCTGAGCAGCTTCCCGGGACATACCTGCTACCATCACCAGTAAAGGTATGGAAAGAGACTGATTTGTGTGTGTCTGCCTTATTGCCTGCACCCTGCACCGCCATATACTTTGAGGGATCTAGTCTTACCTGTGGAAGACTTAACATCTTGCTGCCAGTAACCATCCCCTCAGAAGATTAACCCTGCAGCGCTGGTCACCTTGATCAGAAACCACAGGTGGCGTCACGAACAATTATTACTATCCCCTGTAAATATCCCCCTTTGTATGAGCGCCCAGGGCAACGGACCGAGCTGTGCTACTTGTGACATTCCCCATAGACTTCAACGGGCTCGGTGCTGAGTATCCCATAAGCCCTGGTACGTGCGGCTCATATACACCCCAGAAGCCTCTATATACACCCCAGCAGCCTCTATATACACCCCAGCAGCCTCTATATATACCCCAGAAGCCTCTATATACACCCCAGCAGCCTCTATATACACCCCAGAAGCAGCCTCTATATACACCCCAGCAGCCTCTATATACACCCCAGCAGCCTCTGTATACATCCCAAAAGCCTTTATATATACCCCAGAAGCCTCTATATACACCCAGCAGCCTCTATATACACCCCAGCAGCCTCTATATATACCCCAGAAGCCTCTATATACAGCCCAGCAGCCTCTATATACACCCCATATTTTGACGATCTGTTTAATAATTTCATTCAGTGTATTAAGTTCTATGAGCAATAACATTTAATGATAATGTATATATTTTACCCGGAAAATCCTGTGTATTCATTGCATTTTTCTTAAATCTTCATAAATAAACCACATACATATTCTAGAATACCCGATGCGTTAGAATCGGGCCACCATCTAGTATGTATATATATATATAAATTATAATACCTGGCCAGCGTAACTGCTTTCTTTACCATTTGGAACTAGTGTGCCATCTTGATTCTTCAAAAACCCATTATGGGACCAGTAGGCAAGATCAAATTTAAACGTTTTTTCGTGACCTGAGTTCCGTGGGTCATGAATGGTTGTGCAGTTGCCTTTCATGGAAATAACACATCTACTCCCTGCTTCCTTCTCCCTCTGGAAGAAAATATTTAATAAAGTAAATATGATATCATTAAATATGCAAATAATGTTATGTTGTTAAAGGGTTTGTGACAAGTGGTAACTAAACATTTAACAAGTTTTTCTATTTTTTATGCACTGTAATTGCTTGAAGATCTGTGAGTGTTTGGGTCCTGAACCCCCATCGATTTCCCAAAAGATGGCTGAGAATTGTGCAGGTCAGGGGGCAGAAGCAAACATCTCCTGCCTGAGCAAGTGCACAAGGTGGAGCAAGCCTATGACTTTCTATGTGATCCACAGTCGTATTTGTGTGCATGCTCCTGACTCCTGTGCTGCTGACTCCTCTTTTGAGTGATCATGGGGGGTCCCAGGACCTATCATGATCTGCAGGCAATAAAAAAAATAAAATCACATGAACGCCTGACGATAAAAGGCAGCACTGGTTAAGAGGGACTGGAAGAATGCTACTAATCTTTGCATAATATGTGTCACAGCCCTTTGAAGTCTAGTTTACCAATCTTAAACCAAGAGATAAGGGGAAATAAATATCTGGAAGAGGCTTGAAGGGGTTGTCCAGTCGCTTGATAAAAGTCTGCAGTTACTTTCTGTGACTGCAGACTTCTGAATCCTGACAGTGTGCGTTCACCGGTATTGCTGATGAGAGCAGGCGGTCAGGAGCTGTGAATCCTGACAGTGTGTGCACCGCATGCTGACAAAGTTCAGAAGACTGCAGTCACTCTTGACTTCAGATTTTTATCAGAAGACCGAACAACTCTTTTAAGGCAACCATTCACATTGGACTACTAAGCTGACTTTGGGGAGAGAAGGACTTGACTTGTTGGATTTCAATTTTTTTTTCCAATGATTTCTATTTTTTTTCTCCAGACATAAGCTGACAGAGAAGCACCTATCTCACAGAGATCATCGGAGCAGTAGGATGAGCCATGCATTCCTATGTTTGGGATGTTGGGTGAGGTAGCTGTAGACTCTAACTCTCCTCTCTATTCAGAAAGCATGCATCTTCGAACAAGGAAGGGGAATGTTTCTGGGAGAATGTGGCCAACAGCTATCGGCTGTCATAGACCATAAGCAACCTTGTGTCTGGTAGTTATCTTCATAGCCAAAATAGGATCCCAACAATCTTAAAAACAATGTCTGTGCCACACATTCATCCCCTAGAGAAAAAGTATGTCAAAATAAGATCACATGGTTTTCCTCACCTTATTGAAAGGCCTCACCCGCACAGCCACTTTCACACTATCGTAATTTGGCATATTTCAGAAACTGCCAATAACTGCAACTGGATTAAGTAGAGTAAAATAAGCGAGAGGTAAAGAGCTGAAACTACTGCAATGAACGCTGTGGCTTTTCTCCTCTAGACCTCACACTGAATTATTCAGCAATGGTTTCATTTAACCAGTGGTATCACGTTATATCTCCTTCTGCTGTAACTTTCTTTATTCATGTGAACCCAATTCTCCTTCCTGCTCCACTGGGCAGGGCTTCCTCAAAGCAGCTGGCTTTAAAATACATGATAGCACCATGCCCATTATTAATTTTATAACCAATAAATTCAAATAACAATTACCAAAAAAATTAAAATTTTATTACACCAAATGCACCCAGCATTAACTGGTCAACTATGCCCACAATCCGTGACTGCCCCTCTCTGCCAACCAAAAACAAATACCTCAGCTATATTCACAGCCACATTCCGCTGATTAGACAACCTCGGCCTCGCTCAATTCACCTGTACTGAGCAAGGCCGTGCACGACTAGTCAGAATGTGGCCAGAAATGTGCATATTGCATACTTGCAGTCACATGACCACTCCCTCGGTCTCGCTGCCGGCACCGGAAAATCCGCAAAGCATGAACTGCGAGAATATAGAGTGACTGCAGACTTTTGTGATCAACCTGGACAACTCCTTTAACATATTTCGCTAACACATTTCTAATTTTAATTCACTTTTCTTCAGACAATCTAAACTCCATCCTAACAGAACAATGACTATGCCTAAAATCGCTAAACAAGGGCTAACTATATATTCTACTGCAGGGGGGACACCGAGCAAATCAGCGATATACTGAACCTTAAGCTAGAAATGACTACACATCTTACAATCAGTGGAAACCTTTATGAATGAGGCCAATATGTAAAGGGACACTTCCAAATGAACATAAATACCTAAAAGAATGGAAGTAATGGAAAACCAAAATACTAAAATATATCTTTATTTAAACATGTATTAAAAAACAGTAAAAGGGAAGAAAAAGGCAAGAAAAATCCCAGACACACAAGTCGAAAGAATAAATATTGTCCTAGTTTAAAATATATTATTTACAACCTCATAATAAATAGAGCAAATGCTGGATGAGAATAAATACATTCTAACAATAAAATGCACGTTGGCAATCCATGAATGAGAAAGAAAGCTAATCTTCAGCCACGGAAACGCATGGAAATGTAACATGGAACAATACTGACCTCTGGTGGTCAATGTGTGAAATAACAGTTTGTACTGTAAAACGTGAAACAAAGTTTAATATAGGGTTATTTATTTTACTCACTTATATAGGTACAAGTATTAAGTACCTCAGAACTCCTAGTGGTCATGTAAGTACAATTCATCCTGTGATGAGGTAGATGGACAGCTCTAGAATGTCAGCCGGCAAGGGCAAGGTCCTCTCCCCTCTGTATCTGTCAGTGAATGTTTGTTTACTGTAAGCGATATCTGTAATTTGTATGTAACCACTTCTCATGTACAGCACCATGGAATCAATGGTGCTGTATAAATAAATAATAACAATAATACATGACCACTAGGAGTTTTTAATTTGCTTATACTTGTTCCTCTGTACTAAACTTTGCTTCACATTTTACAGTACAAACTGTTATTTCACACTTTGACCACCAGAGGTCAATATTGTTCCATGTTATATTTTCATGCGTTTTGTGGCTGAAGATTAGTTTTATTCTCATTTCATGGATTGTTACTGAGCATTTTATTGTTAGAACTTATTTATTCTCATCCAGTATTTGCTCTATTTACTACGAGGATGTGGATATTTTATTTTAAACAAATACATATTCTTTGGTCTTGTATGCTGGGAATTTTTCTTGCCTTTTTTCTCCCTTTTTTACTACCAATTTACTATTTTTAACCCCTTTCTGCCATGCGAAGTACTATCCCGTCCATGGCACCTGGGCTCGTATGACCAGGGACGGGCTAGTACGTCGCATGCGATCCGACGCGCTGACACTCGACACTATGTGCCAGGAGCAGTCACGGACCGCTCCTGGCACATTAACCCCTGGCACACCGCGATGAAACATGATCGCAGTGTATCGGGGGCAAAGGGGAGCATCGCGCAGGGAGGGGGCTGCCTGCATGCTTCCCTGAGGCCCTCAGAACAGCGCGATGTGACCGCGCTGTTCTGAGGGCCTCTTCCCTGCAGGACCCCGGATCCAAGATGGCTGCCGGGTCCTGCAGGGAGGCGGCTTCCTCAGTGCCTGCCGAGAGCAGGCGCTGAGGAAGCCTACAGCACTGCCTGTCACATCACTGGTGTGACAGAGTGCTGTGCACACTGTCACACCAGCGATCTGACCCTATACTGTGATGTCCCACCCTGGGACAAAGTAAAAAAGTTAAAAAAATAAAAATCACACGTAAAAATTTTTTTCCCAAATATAGAAAAAAAAAAATATTACCAATAAATTCATTTCTTCATGTAAATAAAAAAAAAAAAACAATAAAAGTACACATATTTGGTATCGCCGCGTCTGTAACAACCCGCCCTATAAAACTGTCCCACTAGTTAATCCCTTTAGTGAACCCCTTAAAAAAAACAAAAAAAACAATGCTTTATCATACCGCCGAAGAAAAAGTGGAATAACACGCGATCAAAAAGACGGATATAAATAAACATGGAACCGCTGAAAACATAATCTTATCCTGCAAAAAACAAGCCACTATACAGCATCATCAGCGAAAAAATAAAAAAGTTATAGCTCGCAGAATAAAGCGATGCAAAAATAATTATTTTTTATATAAAATTGTATTTATTGTATAAAAGCGCCAAAACATAAAAAAAATACAAATAAGGTATCGCGGTAATCGTACTGACCCGAAGAATAAAACTGCTTTATCAATTTTACCACACGTTGAACGGTATAAACGCCCCCCCCAAAAGAAATTCATGAATTGCTGATTTTTGTTCATTCTAATCTCCCAAAAATTGTAATAAAAAGCGATCAAAAAATGTCACGTGCTCAAAAATGGTACTAATAAAAATGTCAACTCGTCCCGCAAAAAATAAGACCTCACATAGAATCATAGAATCATAGAATAGTAGAGTTGGAAGGGACCTCCTGGGTCATCTGGTCCAACTCCCTGCTCAAAGCAGGATTCTCTAAATCATCCCAGACAGATGTCTGTCTAGCCTTTGTTTGAAGACTTCCATTGAAGGAGAACTCACCACCTCTCGTGGCAACCTGTTCCACTCATTGATCACCCAAACTGTCAAAAAGTTTTTTCTAATATCTAATCTGTGTCTCCTCCCATTCAGTTTCATCCCATTGCTTCTAGTCTTTCCTTGTGTAAATGAGAATAAGATGATCCTTCTACAATGTGACAGCCCTTGAGATATTTGTAGACAGCTATTAAGTCTCCTCTTAGTCTTCTTTTTTGCAAGCTAAACATTCCCAAATCCTGCAACCGTTCCTCATAGGACTCTGTGGGCCAAATTATGCAAAAATTATAGCTCTCAAAATGTGGTGATGCAAAAACAATTTTTTGCAATAAAAGCGTCTTTTAGCGTGACAGCTGTCAATCATAAAAACCCGCTGTAAATAGTAAATCAAACCCCCTTTATCACCCCCTTAGTTAAGGAAAAATAATAAGATTAAAAAAATGTATTTATTTCCATTTTCCCATTAGGGTTAGGGTTGGGGCCAAAGTTAGGGTTAGGGTTGGGGCTAAAGTTAGAATTAGGGTTAGGGTTGGGATTAGGGTTAGGGTTGTGTTAGGGTTAGGTTTGTGGTTAGGGTTATGATTAGGGTTGGGATTAGTTTTAGGGGTGTGTTGGGGTTAGGGTTGGAGTTAGAATTGGGGGGTTTCCACTGTTTAGGCACATCAGGGGCGCTCCAAATGTGACATGGCGTCTGATCTCAATTCCAGCCAATTCTGCGTTGAAAAAAGTCAAGTGGTGCTCCATCCCTTCTGAGATATGCCATGAGCCCAAACAGTAGTTGACCCCCACATATGTGGTATCAGGTACTCAAGACAAATTGCAAAATAACTCTTGGGTCTAATTTCTTCTGTTACCCTTGGGAAAATAAAAAATTGGGGGCAAAAATATCATTTTTGTGGAAAAAAATTATGATTTTTTATTTTTATGGCTCTACGTTATAAACTTCTGTGAAGCACTTGGGGGTTCAAAGTTCTCCCCACACATCTAGATAAGTTCCTGGGTGGTCTAGTTCCCAAAATGGGGCCATTTGTGGTGGGTTTCCAATGTTTAGGCACATCAGGGGCTCTCCAAACGCGACATGACACCCGCAGACCATTCCAACAAAGTCTGCAATCCAAAACGTTACTACTTCCCTTCCGAGCCCCGACGTGTGCCCATGCAGTAGTTTTCTCCCACATATGGGTATCAGCGTACTCAGGACAAATTGGACAACAACTTTTGGGGTCCAATTTCATCTGTTACCCTTGTGAAAATAAAATATTGGGGGTGAAAAAATAATTTCTGTAAAAAAAAAATGATTTTTTTGTTTTTACGGCTGTACGTTATAAACTTCTGTGAAGCACTTGGGGGTTCATATCGCTCACCACACATCTAGACAAGTTCCTTGGGGGGTCTATTTTCCAAAATGGGGTCACTTAAGGGGGGTTTCCTGTTGTGAATGTTTTAGAAATGAATTCTGAGCAGAAGCTCCCTCTGGTGGTTACAAACAGTACTGACCAATTCAATGAGGATTGGCAATCAGGAATCACAGACTGGCTGGATATAAGGGAGGTTCCCCCCATCATGGTTGCCGGTGATCAATTGTTCTTGTCTCAACGTTGTTTCCTGGTTCACTTGGAAGCTTGCTGAGTCTTGCCTCTTCTCCTGCTCTCAGATAAGATATTTTCTGTTTTTTGTTTTTGTGCTTGCCATTTGCATATTTCTCTGCATTTCTGTGAGGTTGGCCAGGTTCCCCTCCCCGGGGGACTTGGTCTCCTCTCGGTTCCTCTGGAGCCACTGTTGTTTGTTCATTTGCCTTTTCCAGTTTTTTCTGTGGCTGCGGCTTAGTTTTGTTACACCAGAGAACTAATTTAGGTGGTAGAGATCGTGTGATCTCAGGTGTTTTTGCAATTAGTAGCGTTGTCTTTTTTTAGGGTTTTTTTTGGATTGCAGTAAGTATCCTCCCTATCCTTTTCTGTCTAGGCAGATTGGGCCCCAGTGTTTGCTCATACTATTTTCTGTCTGTGTCTGTATTTCCTCTTTGTCTAACCGCCATTACATGTTTGGGGGCTTCCTATGTTCTTTGGGGATCTGCTCCGGGGCAGATAGCTTTCCTCTTTCTATCTTTAGGTGTAGTTAACCTCTCAGGCTGTGACGAGGCGTCTAGGACCAACGTAGGAACGCTCCACGGCTGCCTTTAGTTGTGGTGGCTAGTCAGGGTACTGCAATCCAGTAGATTCCAACCTCTCTGGTGTATTGCCGTTTTTGCCTGCTCTCCTCAGCTACCAAAACATAACAGTTTCCACTGTTTAGGCACATCAGGGGCTCTCCAAATGTGACATGACGCCTGCAGACCATTCCATCAAAGTCTGCAATCCAAAACGTCACTACTTCCCTTCCGAGCCCCGACGTGTGCCCATACCGAAGTTTTCTCCCACATATAGGGTATCAGCGTACTCAGGACAAATTGGACAACAACTTTTGGTGTCCAATTTCTCCTGTTACCCTTGTGAAAATAAAATATTGGGGGGCGAAAAAATCATTTCTGTAAAAAAAAAAAAAGATTTTTTATTTTTACGGCTGTACGTTATAAATTTCTGTGAAGCACTTCGGGGTTCAAAGTGCTCACCACACATCTAGATAAGTTCCTTGGGGGGTCTATTTTCCAAAATGGGGTCACTTAAGGGGGTTTCCACTGTTTAGGCACATCAGGGGCTCTCCAAATGCGACATGACGCCCGCAGACCATTCCATCAAAGTCTGCAATCCAAAACATCACTACTTCCCTTCCGAGCCCCGACGTGTGCCCATAGAGAAGTTTTCTCCCACATATAGGGTATCAGCGTACTCAGGACAAATTGGACAACAACTTATGGGGTCCAATTTCTCCTGATACCCTTGGGAAAATAAAAAGTTGGGGACAAAAAGATCATGTTTGTGGAAAAAATATTATTTTTTTTATTTTCATGCTCGGGCGTTATAAGCTTTAGTGAAACACCTGGGGTTTAAAATTCTCACCACACATCTAGATAAGTTCCTTGAGGGTCTAGTTTCCAAAATGGTGTCATTTTTGGGGGATTTCCACTGTTTCGGCACATCAGGAGCTCTCCAAACACGACTTGGCATCCAGCCAATT
The DNA here is from genome assembly GCA_033576555.1 of Oophaga sylvatica. NCBI lineage: Eukaryota > Metazoa > Chordata > Amphibia > Anura > Dendrobatidae > Oophaga > Oophaga sylvatica. The sequence goes on along the minus strand of JARQOD010000005.1, from coordinate 427,607,790 downwards.
CTGCGTTGAAAAAATCAAACGGCACTCCTTCCCTTCCGAGCTCTGCCATGCACCCAAACAGTGGTTTACCCCCATATATCCGGGTATCTGCGTACTCAGGTCAAATTGCACAATAACTTTTGGGGTCTTGTTACCCTTGGGAAAATAAAAATTGGGGTGAAAATATCATTTTTGTGGCAAAAATATGATTTTTTTAATATTACGGCTCTACGTTATAAACTTTCGTGAAGCACTTGGGGGTTCAAATTGCTCACCACAGATCTAGATAAGTTCCTTAGGGGGTCTAGTTTCCAAAATGGGGTCACTTGTGGGGGTTTCCACTGTTTAGGCACATCAGGGGCTCTCCAAATGCAACATGGCGTCCAATCTCAATTCCAGCCAATTTTGGTTGGAAAAAGTCAAATGGTGCTCCTTCCATTCTGAGCTTTGCCATGCGCCCAAACAGTAGCTCCCCCCCACATATGGGGTATCAGCGTACTCAGGACAAATTGGACAACAACATTTGTGGTCCAATTTCTCCTGTTACCCTTGGGAAAATTAAAAATTGGTGACTAAAAGATAATTTTTGTGGGAAAAAAATAGGATTTTTTATTTTCATGCCCGGGCATTATAAACTTGTGTGAAGCACTTGGGGGTGTAAAGTGCTCGCCACAGATCTAGATAAGTTCCTTAGGGGGTCTAGTTTCCAAAATGGGGTCACTTGTGGGGGTTTCCACTGTTTAGACACATCTGGGGCACTGCAAACGGAACATGACCCCCATCAACGTCTGCATTCCAAAACGTTACTTCCTTTCCGAGCCCTGCCGTGCACCCAAACAGTTTCCCCCCACATATGGAGTATCAGCGTACTCAGGACAAATTGGACAACTTTTAGGGACCAATTTCCTTGGGAAAAATCAAAAATTTGGGACTAAAAAATTATTTTTGTGGAAAATAGTTTTTTGTTTTTCTCACCCAGGCATTATAAACTTTTGTGAAACACTTGGGGGTTCAAAGTGCTCACAACAGATCTAGATAAGTTTCATAGGGGGTCTAGTTTCCAAATCTCAATTCCAGACAATTTTGGTTTGAAAAAGTCAAACGGCGCTCCTTCTTTTACGAGCTCTGCCGTGTGCCCAAACAGTGGTTTTCCCCCACATATGGAGTATTGGCGTACTCAGGAGAAATTGCACAACAAATTTTTCTTTCCATTTTCTCCTTTTACCCTTGTGAAAATGAAAGTTTGTAAAAGATAATTTTTGTGACAAAAAAGTTAAACATTCATTTTTTCCTTCCACGTTGCTTCAGCTCCTGTGAAGCACCTGAAGGGTTAATAAACTTCTTGAATGTGGTTTTGAGTACCTTGAGGGGTGCAGTTTTTAGAATGGTGTCACTTTTGGGTATTTTATGCCATATAGACCCCTCAAAGTGACTTCAAATGTGAGGTGGTACCTAAAAAAATGGCTTTGTAAATTTTGTTGTAAAAATGAGAAATTGCTGGTCAACTTTTAACCCTTATAACTTCCTAACAAAAAAAAATTTTGGTTCCAAAATTGTGCTGGTGCAAAGTAGACATGTGGAAAATGTTATTTAGTAACTATTTTGTGTGACATATTTCTCTGTTTTAAGGGAATAAAAATTCAAAGTTTGAAAATTGCAAAATTTTTGCCATATTTGCATTTTTTTCCAAAATAAACGCAAGTTATATCGAAGAAATTTTACCACTAACGTGAAGTACAATATGTCACGAGAAAACAATCTCAGAATCGAGAAGTTCCGTTGAAGCGTTCCAGAGTTATAACCTCATAAAGAGATAGTGGTCAGAATTGTAAAAATTGGCGCGGTCATTAACGTGCAAACCACCCTTGGGGGGAAGGGGTTAATACATTTTCAATCAAAGATTGTTATATTTTACTATTTTGGGTTTCCATCACTTCCCATCTTTTGGGTATAGATCTTGGAATCAGCATAACCAACAAATAAACAATTATCAAAATAATGAACACCACCACCTGAAAACTCGCATTGCAGCAGCCAATTAAAAAAAAAAAGGCCTTAAAAATAACAGGGCTGTGAGAATCCAATGGAAGACATTTAGCAAACAGAAACTGTTTTCAAAATGAAATCCCAATTAATTAAAACCGCAAGGTAGGAGCCTAAGGCTGATATAACTTCAGCATTTGCCAATAAGGCTGCCTTGCCAAATTGCTTCAAGATTGATACTACCTCATCAAAAGACACATATTCTGAGGCCAGTGATTTATCAGTTTTTTCGTTGAAGAATGCTTCTGCCGGAGAACTAAGAAGCCGTATTCATCTACAAACACGAGCCTCCCCTTTCAGCATGACACCCAGAGGCAAAATTTTGAATCTAGAAAATTTTGGCATATTTTTTTTTCTGACTATGCTTACAGTAATGGCTGAAAGTGTTGGCACCCTTGAAATTGTTCCAGAAAATGAAGTATTTCTTCCAGAAAATTATTGCAAGTAGACATGTTTTGTTATTCATGTGTTTATGTGTTAATTTATTTTGTTTGTATTGGAACAATACAAAAAAGTAAAAATGGCAAATTAGACAAAATTTCACAGAAAACCCCCAAAATAGGCCAGACAAAATTGTTAGCACTTTTCCAAAATTGTTGGTAAATAACTTTGTGTCAAGCATTTGATGTTCCATGTGTGGCAAATAGTAGGTGTGGACAATATGAAAATCAAACCTCAAACTAAATAAAAATGGAAGAAGTTGACTCAATCTTTAAATTGTGTGTCTGTGTGTGCCACACTAAGGGCTCATTCCCATTTGCGATGAAATCGGAAGAATGCAATCCGCTAAAAAATGGGATTGAATTCAGACTAATGTTATTCTATGATTGTGTGTTCATCTGCGTTTTTTTTTTTGCCAGATCGGATCACTATCGGACTGGAAAAAAGTCACAGCATGCTGCGATTGTAATCGGAAATCGTATCGCATCCTGCAATAGAAGTCAATGGGTGCAAGAAAAAAGTTAAACAGCACTCGGACCTTGCGAGCGCTGTCCGATTTATACACACCGATTGCATTTGAAAAGCCAGCAATTCATGTGCGGCGTACAATAATCACACTGACAGGTTAGAATAGAATAGATATATACACATAGGATAGGTAGATATATAGATGTCAGTGACACACACACACACATATATATGTACACTGCCCAAAAAAATAAAGGGAATACTCAAATAACACATCCTAGATCTGAATGAATGAAATATTCTCATTGAATACTTTGTTCTGTACAAAGTTGAATGTGCTGACATTCACCCACAGAATTAAAGTGGAATGTAATGTCCTTAAAACAAGTCAAAATGATGTTCAGTAGTGTGTGGCCTCCACGTGCCTGTATGACCTCCATGCGCTTGTATGACCTCCCTTCAACGCCAGGGCATGCTCCTAATGAGACGGCAGATGGTCTACAGAGGGATCTCCTCCCAGACCTGGACTAAAGCATCTGCCAACTCCTCGGCAGTCTGTGGTGCAACGTGATGTTGGTGGATGGAGTGAGACATGATGTCCCAGATGTGCTCAATCGGATTCAAGTCTGGGGAACGGGTGGGCCAGTCCATAGCTTCAATGCCTTCATCTTGCAGGAACTGCTGACACACTCCAGTCTCATGAGGTCTGGCATTGTCCTGCATAAGGAGGAACCCAGGGCCAACCGCACCAGCATATGGTCTCACAAGGGGTCTGTGGATCTCATCTTGGTACCTAATAGCAGTTAGGCTACCTCTGGCGAGCACATGGAGGGCTGTGCGACCCTCCAAAGAAATGCCACCCCACCCCATTACTGACCCACTGCCAAACCAGTCATGCTGAAGGATGTTGCAGGCAGCAAATCGCTCTCCACGGCGTCTCCAGACTCTGTCACGTCTGTCACATGTGCTCAGTGTGAACCTGCTTTCATCTGTGAAGAGCACAATGCTCCAGTGGCGAATTTGCCAGTCCTGGTGTTCTGTGGCAAATGCCAAGCGTCTTGAAGGTGTTGGGCTGTGAGCACAACCCCCATCTGTGGACATCGGGCACTTAGACCATCCTCATGGAGTCGGTTTCTAACCGTTTGTGCAGACACATGCACATTTGTGGCCTGCTAGAGGCCATTTTGCAGGGCTCTCACAGTGCTCCTCCTGTTTCTCCTTGCACAAAGGTGGAGGTAGCAGTCCTGCTGCTGGGTTGTTGCCCTCCTACAGCCCCCTCGACATCTCCTGGTGTACTGGCCTGTCTCCTGGTAGCGCCTCCAACCTCTGTACACTACACTGACAGACACAGCAAACCTTCTTGCCACAGCTCGCACTGATGTGCCATCCTGGATGAGCTGCACTACCTGAGCCACTTGTGTGGGTTGTGGAGTCTGTCTCATGCTTCCATGAGTGTGAAAACACAACCAACATTCAAAAGTGACCAAAACATCAGCCAGAAAGCATTGGTACTGAGATGTGGACGGTGGTCCCCACCTGCAGAACCACTCCTTTATTGAGTGTGTCTTGATAATTGCCAATAATTTGCATTCCTTGTCTATTCCATTTGCACAACAGCATGTGAAATTGATTGTCAATCAGTGTTGCTTCCTAAGTGGATAGTTTGATTTCACAGAAGTTTGATTTCCTTGGAGTTATATTTTGTTGTTTAAGTGTTCCCTTTATTTTTTTGAGCAGTGTATATATATATATATATATATATATATATATATATATACATATATATATGTATATACTGTATATATATATATATATGTATACTGCTCAAAATAATAAAGGGAACACTAAAATATCACATCCTAGATATCACTGAATTAAATATTCAATATTGCAAATCTTTATTCATCACATATTGTAATGCAAATAAAAATATATAATGCACTGGCGCTTACCACTGAGAAAAAAGAAACCCGGGATCCGGAACAGTGGGGGCACTGAGCTGCTGGTGATTGCAACAGGCTCTGTGCAGTTCCTGCAGACAATAATCTAGTAAAGTAAAAAACAAATAAGGAGCAATCACCTGCTCTGGTGTAACAATGAGTGTACCCCCAAAGAAGTAAAGAAAAAGTGGTTTAGGCAATATATATACCTGAATTGTTGAATGAGGGGTGCCAAAAATGATGTAAATGAGATGTGGATAGGATAACTGCCACTAAGGGAATAATAAAAATGAACATAAATGTGCTAGCTAGTGATCCAATAGTTAGTGTAAATAGGCACTCTTTATAATAGCAAATTGATACGTGGATATATATTTTAAATGCTACAGTAAAAGTGGAATGTGAACTCACACTTTAGCTGCTTTATTTCTAATATTTATTAAATAAAGTATTATTAAGTATAAATCGGCACTTGCTTGATTTCACATTGGTGATGTGGAAAGGAAAACCTAGGTTGGTTTGCCTGTGCCTTTAAATGAGGCATGAATTGTGCAGGCACAGACGATGCAGCGCTGGGCACTCAGGACAGTGTTAACAGGTAACACGGCGATAAGGATGGACACTGCCTCGAGAATATCAAAGGTCTATGAGCCTGTCGCATATGGTAGTGCTTGCAGGGAGCCGTTGCTGAATGCTGCAGAGCCACACGTGTCTCACATGCTCCGGCCGGAAGCGATGTAGAGAACGCGATGTGGAGGGGAAAGGGGGGCGGAGCTTTGTGACATCACAATGCTGCGGACATCCGTGTTACCTGTTAACACTGTCCTGAGTGCCCAGCGCTGCATCGTCTCCTTTATAGGGGTTGCTTTGCTAATTTCCTGTCATTTCTACCTGTTGTCTGTTCCATTTGCACAATAGTAGGAGAAATTGATTCGCAATCAGTGTTGCTTCATAACTGGACAGGTTGATTTCACATAAGCGTGATTGACTTCAAGTGATATATAGTCCAAACATGATACAATAACAAAAAACACCAGCTCACCCACGCCTCAGGTGATTGGAGGCACAGAATCCATGAGACTAGATGTAATCAATGTAAGCAAAAAAAGCTTCCAGTGATTTTGCACAATTTATTGGAGAAGGCGTAAAAATATGAAAAGTGCTAATAAAAAGACAGCATAGCAGCAACGCGTTTCAAACGCACACGATTCTGTGTCAGAGCTCAACAAAGAACACCATGTGTGTTTGAAACGCATTGCTGCTATGCTGCCTTTTTAGCAACACTTTCCATATTTTTACACCTTCTCCAATGAATCTAGTAAAATTGCTGGAAGCTGGATCAATCTTTTTTTTTGCCTACTGTGAGGTAGTGCGGGGGATTATATACGATTGTTGATATGTGTCACCCAGGATGCGGACAGAATCATATTAAACCCGCTGAAGCACCTTGTGTTTACAGCAGAACACCTGGGAATCACAAGGCAAAATAAAAGGAAGTGTGGATTGGGTCTAAGTAGTTGACCCAGTCAGATTTTTAGCAAAAAAAAACGACAAGGGCTTTTATTTTTAGAGGGATTTGCAGGTTTGGTAGTGGGGCAAATCTCTTTCTCCACTCCAGGTTTTGGAAATGGCTCTAGGGCCACGATTCCATTTAATCTCTCAGTTTGGCTTTTGGTGTGTCAGTTTGGAGTCTTGTAAGTGGCAGAAAAGGAAGCTCTGTGCAACACAGAGCCAAGGACTTCCCCGCGGCTGACGCACCCAGCAGTTACATTGGTGTCATTGTGCATGGCAACAGGTTGGAACAGGGACTATTTGTGGAGGCCCGGCTGCGAAATGGAGGATATTTTGTTTATGTGAGTCTGAAAATAAAGACACTTTTATGTTGAACTTTCTGTGGTCCCTGCCGATCTGTCCCACTATATAGCCCCCGCTGCACAAAATATGGTTGTAGAATGTGGGCAATGGGAATTGTGGCATACCCAAAGCAAGTTGCATGTCTGTAATTAAACCTGCAAAGCTACAGCTCAAGCTTGCCGGTAAAATGGAGGAAATCCTGAAACAGTTGGCCCTCACTCAACAGAAGCAACAGGTGAAGCAACATCAGCAGCAGCTGCTGTTCCAGCAGCAGAAGACTAATGACCTCATTCTGCAATAGATTGCGGCTCTGTGAGAGGTGCCCCTACTAGCAACCACGATCCATTCTGATGCCTGGGACAAAGTCCGGTCAGCATTGAGGAAGATTGGTCCTGAGGATGACATATGAAGCTTTCTTCACCGTGTTTGAGCGCACAGCAGAGCAGGAGAGATTGCCATTTTCCCAGTGGGCTGAAGTGGTTGCCCCCTTCCTGATGGGAGATGCACAGAAGGCCTACTTTGACCTCAGTTGGGACGATGTGCTGGACTATGGGACACTGAAAGGTGAGATCCTTGCGCGACTGGGGAATAACACATATGTACAGTCACAATTAGTGTTTCAATGGTCCTTTGTGGAGCCCCGACCCGCCAGGTCTCAGGCATATGATTTGCTGCATCAAGTCAAAAAATGGCTTCAGTCTGAGACCTAAACCCCTTGCCAGATGGTAGAGAAGGTGTTCGTCGATCGGCTGGTGAGAACTCTGCCAGCCACTATTCAGCATTGGGTGAACCAAGTGAATCGATGCACCCTAGAACATGTGGTCAGCCTGATAAAGTGCTATACAGCTACTTAGGACTTCATATGGGACTCTCCCCCACTACAGTTATCATGCTGGGCCCCGCAAACCCAGGAGCCTGGGAAAGGGACATGAACTGGGGGTGTTTGGTTGACCCCAGTTCCTTTTAGGGGAATTTATTATCACACTTTCCTGTTCCAGTTTGGAACTTGCAGCTCTCTGGCACCTCCCTTACCCACAGGTCAGTCAGGGAACTGCACCTAGGATAAATAGTCACCAGACGGTCCACCCGGATGTGTACTGGCTATCGGGCACGCTGCAGTGAGGGAGATAAAATCTGTCATGACCCAGGACGGGGTTTTGTCTTTGCCCCGTCCTGGTCAGACTGGGGTTAATGGTTTCAGCCTCTCTCTGGCAGAGGGCGGCTATTTAGTTGCCAATTGACCTAGGTCTGGTGTCAGTTATACTCCTGCCCTCGGCTGAGTTAGTTGACCTCCTGTGTGCCTGTGCCTTGTGCCTGATCTTGTTGCTTGTTTGGTTTTGACCCGGTCCGTCTCTTCGTTGTGAGTTTGTCTACTGTCTTGGTACTGTGTATTTGCCCGTTCTGGTTTTCTAATCCCTTGGCTACGTTCTGGTTATTCTCTGCCTGCTCCACTTGTACTGCGTTGCTCCCTCTGTGTATGACCTGGCTATCCTGACTATCCGTTTTGTCTATGCCCCTTGGTAACTCTGTCCCGTAGTTACCCTTCTAGGCGTTTTCCTTCTGCTCATAGCTCTCTGGAGCTTAGGCCACGCCCATCAGTAGTCACGTGCTTAAGGTCCTCTGGCCTGAAACAATCTCTGTCTGTTACTGCCTTCTCTGAGAGACCTGTGGCCGGCGCCGCCCCTTGGCAGTCATGTGCTTCGGATCCTGTTAGTCTGAAGCACGCATCTTCACCGCTACTGCCCCGCTCCACAGGTATCTTTGAGTGCAGTCTGTCTTATTCAGGACACGTGCACTGGCTCAGTGAGCAAGTGCAGTGCGGTGTTCGTGATATTATAACTGACCGCTACTTTTTTTTTTTTTTTTCTCCTGTGTGTGTTATGGATCCTATGTATGCCCTTTCTGAGCAGGTAAAGCACCTGACTCAGATGTCTCAGACACTGAATGAGGAACAACGAGCTCTGTCTCAGTCTCAGCAGCTGATGGCTGACACTGTGCAGGGGGCTTTATCATCTGGTGCTCACGGGACAGGGGTTCAAGCTGTTACATTAGTTTCCCCAGAGCCCCCGGTTAAATTACCAGATACCTTTTCCGGAGATAGAAAGGAATTTAAAGTTTTCAAAGAGGGCTGTAAGCTCTTTTTTTCCTTAAGACCGCACTCTTCTGGGGATGAAAGTCAGAGGGTGGGGGTCATTATATCTCTGTTAAGGGGAGCCCCCCAGGCTTGGGCTTTTTCCCTTCCTATCACTGCCCCTGAGAGAATGACTGTGGATGCATTTTTTCAGGCCCTGGGGCATATTTATTATGAGCCTGATCGAGTGCTGATGGCTGAGGACATGGTGATGAGTGTATGTCAGGGGAAGCACTCAGCCGAGTGGTTTTGCTCAGAGTTCAGACGCTGGGCTGCTGAGGTCTGTTGGGATGATGCCGCCCTCCGGGGCTTGTTCCGTAGAGGTCTGTCTGAACGTCTGAAAGATGCCTTGGCACTTCACCCTCCGCCTGATTCTCTGGAGGACGCCATGACGCAGGCCGTCCGAATGGATCGCAGGCTGCGGGCGAGAGGTGTGATGCAGGCTGAGACACCATTTTTCTCCAGTGGAAGGGGAGCCAGTCCTGTATTGGAGTCCATGGAGATGGGAGCCATCGACCTCAAAGAGAAAGAAAGGAGACGGAGGCGTTTAGAAAAGCTGTGTTTTTACTGCGGTGATCCTGGACATTGGAAAAAGAACTGCCCCTCCTGCCCACCGACTAACAAGCGACTGAGTCTGGGTGATCATCGTGGAGGTCACTCAGACTCTCAGGTACCCTTTCCTTCATTTTCTAAGATACTGTTAAAGGTGGAACTTGGTGTGAAGAACTGCTTTTTCCTTACTTTAGCTTTTGTGGACTGTGGGTCATCATTGAACCTGATTGACTCTAAGCTGGTGGCCAGCTGTAGATTAGGGACAGTTAGGTTGGAGACTCCTATAAAAATAATGGCCATTGATTCTACACCTCTCACCAAGGACGGTGTCCATTTTGTCTCTGAAGAATTCACCCTCAGGGTGGGGGCCCTTCACCAGGAGCGTATGTCATGTTTTGTTTTGGATAACCTCTCTGCTGGCCTGGTGTTAGGGTTACCCTGGTTGCAACGGCATAACCCGATTATTGACTGGGATTCCCGTGATATTGTTAAATGGGGATCTAATTGTTCTGAAAATTGTCTTGCTACTGTGTCTGTGTCATCCGTTGGTCTGGAAGGTATTCCGGAGTACCTGAAGGACTATGCGGACGTTTTCTCTGAAAAAGAGGCTGAGGTTTTACCACCACACCGCCCATTTGATTGTGCCATTGACCTGGTTCCAGGTACTAAATTGCCCAAGGCCCGCTTGTATAACCTCTCGGGTCCCGAGCGGGCTGCTATGAAAGAATACATTTCCGAGAGCCTTCGTAAGGGACACATTCGTCCTTCTGTTTCCCCCATGGCGGCGGGGTTCTTTTTCGTTAAGAAAAAAGACGGTGGTTTGCGCCCATGCCTCGATTTTCGAGAGTTAAATAAGATAACTGTGAGAAATACTTACCCCCTCCCACTTATTCCTGATTTGTACAACCAGTTGTCTGGGGCTAAGTGGTTTTCGAAATTGGATCTGCGGGGGGCATATAACCTTATCCGGGTCCGGGAGGGGGATGAGTGGAAGACTGCTTTTCTCACTACTGAAGGGTTGTTTGAAAACTTAGTCATGCCTTTCGGTCTGACCAACGCACCAGCAGTCTTCCAAAATTTTATTAATCATGTGTTCTCTGACTTTATTGGGCGTTTTATGGTTGTGTATTTGGATGACATTCTTATCTACTCGCCTGATAAACAAACTCACAACGATCATCTTCGGGCAGTTCTCCAAAGGCTCCGGGAGAACTGTCTCTTTGCTAAGCTAGAGAAATGTTCATTCTTCGTTCAGGAACTGTCGTTTCTGGGGTTCATTGTGTCTGCTGAGGGGTATCGCATGGATCCTAATAAGGTGCAGGCCATTGTTGATTGGGTACAACCTCGTGATTTGAATGCTCTGCAGCGTTTCTTAGGATTCGCTAATTACTATCGCAAGTTTATAAGGGGGTTCTCGCAGGTAGTTAAACCTCTCACAGATCTGACTCAAAAGGGGGCTGATGTCAAGAATTGGTCAGCCGCAGCGGTGGCGGCGTTTCAGTTCTTAAAAAAATGTTTCATGTCTGCTCCGGTTCTCATTCAACCGGACCCGTCTGAACCATTTATTGTTGAGGTGGACGCCTCGGAGGTGGGGGTGGGGCAGTGTTGTCCCAGGGACCCGCCACTTTGACTAATTTGAGACCCTGTGCCTTTTTCTCTAAGAAATTCTCTCCTGCGGAGAGAAATTATGATGTTGGGAATCGAGAACTTCTGGCCGTGAAGTTGGCCTTTGAAGAATGAAGGCATTTTTTGGAGGGTGCTGTCCATCCTATTACCGTGGTTACGGACCACAAGAACCTAGCTTACATTGAGTCTGCTAAAAGGTTGACTCCTAGACAGGCAAAATGGTCGCTTTTTTTTTTCCAGATTCCAGTTCTCCATCACTTTTCGGCCAGGATCCAAAAATGTCAAGGCTGATGCCTTGTCACGCAGTCTGGATCCGGTGTCTCCCCCCGAACCTCCATCCTCCATTCTTCAGCCTGGGGTGGTGGTGGCAGTTGATTCTGCTGGGTTGGAGCAGGAGATTCGGGAAGCTCAGTCTCTTGCCCCTCCGGCTAAGCCGGTGGATAAACTTTTTGTACCAGTTCAATTTCGTCTCAGGGTCCTTCGGGAATTCCACGACTCAGTTCTGGGTGGACATCCTGGGATCTCGGCTACCCGGAGGGCCATCTCTAGGATATTCTGGTGGTCTTCTTTAGCCTCTGATGTTGGGGAATTTGTGTCTGCTTGTGGGGTATGTGCCCGTGCGAAACCCCCCCATAACCGGCCGGCCGGGGAATTGGTGCCACTGCCAATTCCTGATAGACCATGGACCCATTTGTCCATGGATTTTATCATCAACCTTCCTCCTTCCAAGGGTAATACCGTCATTTGGGTAGTGGTGGACAAGATTAGTAAACAAGCACATTTTGTACCCTTGTCGGCTTTACCTAATGCAGAAACGTTGTCCAGATTGTTTGTTGAGCATGTAGTGCGGTTGCATGGGGTACCCTTGAATGTGGTGTCTGATAGGGGGGTACAATTTGTTTCCAGATTTTGGAGGGCATTTTGTAAGAGGTTGGGTATTGATCTGTCTTTTTCATCCGCTTATCATCCAGATACTAATGGGCAGACTGAGCGGACCAATCAGTCTTTAGAGCAAATCCTGCGTTGCCTGACCTCAGCCCGACAGGATGATTGGTGTACTGCGTTACCTTTGTCTGAGTTCGCGTTTAACAACCGCACTAACCAGTCTACGGGCACATCTCCCTTTTTCTGCAATTATGGGTTTCATCCACATTTTGGGGAGTTCTCCCGTTTGGACTCTGGGTGTCCTGGGGCGGATGGGACAATACAGGGGTTTGGGGGGAGTTATGGCAGGAGGTCCAAAGGAACATTACGAAGGCTCAGTCTAAATATAAGTTTTTTGCTGACAAAAAATGGTCTGTGGGGCCGGTGTTCCAGGTTGGGGATAAGGTATGGTTATCTACTAGGAATATAAGGCTCAAGGTCCCCTCTGCGAAACTTGGACCTAAATTTATTGGTCCTTATGAAATTACGGAAGCAGTTAACCCGGTGGCATTTCGGTTGCGTCTCCCTCCGTCTCTACGGATTCCCAACACTTTCCATAGGGCCCTTTTGAAACCTGTGGGGTTCTGTAGGCAAGGATCGTTGTCTTCCCCACCACCGGTTTTGGTAGATGGGCAGTCTGAGTACAAGGTGGAACGAATTCTTGACTCTAGGTTTGTCCGTCGTGCTCTTCAGTATCTGATACATTGGAAAGGCTACGGTCCAGAGGACCGGTCGTGGGTTCCTGTCCGATCTGTTCATGCGGATCAGTTGGTCCGGGCCTTTCATGCCAGGTGTCCTGAGAAACCCGGGGTCCGGTGGCCCCCCGTTGAGAGGGGGGTACTGTCATGACCCAGGACGGGGTTTTGTCTTTGCCCCGTCCTGGTCAGATTGGGGTTAATGGTTTCAGACTCTCTCTGGCAGAGGGCGGCTATTTAGTTGCCAATTGACCTAGGTCTGGTGTCAGTTATACTCCTGCCCTCGGCTGAGTTAGTTGACCTCCTGTGTGCCTGTGCCTTGTGCCTGATCTTGTTGCTTGTTTGGTTTTGACCCGGTCCGTCTCTTCGTTGTGAGTTTGTCTACTGTCTTGGTACTGTGTATTTGCCCGTTCTGGTTTTCTGATCCCTTGGCTACGTTCTGGTTATTCTCTGCCTGCTCCACTTGTACTGCGTTGCTCCCTCTGTGTATGACCTGGCTATCCTGACTATCCGTTTTGTCTATGCCCCTTGGTAACTCTGTCCCGTAGTTACCCTTCTAGGAGTTTTCCTTCTGCTCATAGCTCTCTGGAGCTTAGGCCATGCCCATCAGCAGTCACGTGCTTAAGGTCCTCTGGCCTGAAACAATCTCTGTCTGTTACTGCCTTCTCTGAGAGACCTGTGGCCGGCGCCGCCCCTTGGCAGTCATGTGCTTCGGATCCTGTTAGTCTGAAGCACGCATCTTCACCGCTACTGCCCCGCTCCACAGGTATCTTTGAGTGCAGTCTGTCTTATTCAGGACACGCGCACTGGCTCAGTGAGCAAGTGCAGTGCGGTGTTCGTGATAAAATCATTCCCACTTTCGGTTGGGAAATACACTTTATAAACCTCTGTCCGTCACTGCCAAATTCTCCCAAATACCCCAGAACATACTTCGCTGACACCAGCTCCTGATTTTAATTAATATTGGGTCAGGAGCCAACCCCAATCAGTAGTGTTGACTTAGTCGGAGGATGTGGGGATACGGTTAGAGCAAGGAGAATGAAGCTAGTAAAATTTTATATTTTTACTCCAAAAAGAATAGGCAGTGTTTACAAAAGTATAAAAAAAGTTACAAAATGAGACAATTACAATTACAATATGTACAGACAATTGCAAATAAAAAGGGATTAACGGTGAAAATAAACACTTACAGTTATCTCAGATCATGGTAAGCCATGTGGTGTGGGGAGGAGAAACATCCCAATGCATAGAGTCAGGTTGCACAGCCTCTGGTAGCTAACTCCCTGGGCAAAAGACCCCCTTTGTCTGGGCCTCTGAGTTTTATACCCTTGCCCAAAACTAAGGGTTCCCCTGGATGACCTCATGGAGTGGGCGCAGCTATGGAATGCATTCCCCTTTCTTCCAGGACTGAAAACTTGCTAAAACCTTATTAATTTCAAATCTCGGGTTGGAACCTAGAATTTTCACTGGTCTATAGTTCTATCGGTGTAGGCTCCAAATATGTAACTTTCACACCTATATCATTAATCGGGGTCAAGATATGCCCTAATATTTAAGTTTACAAGAACACAGAAATCACCATGTGGTTTCAGTGCTGCAAGTAGGAGGGAGAGGGTGAGGAGGTATCACACACATTCCAGAGGAAGGGGGGAGAGTCGTATAGAATTACGTAGGCACACTGAGGGGGCCATGGAGCTGTGTGTCTGCAAGGGGCTTTGTGTGTACTGTAAACACCTAGTGGGGGGTAGGGCCGTAGCATGTCAGTCACAAAACCAAGGAGATGTAGCAGAGTTCATTGTGCATGATTGAACAATAAGAATTAGGTGATAGTTCATGAGGCCTCCTCTTTTGGACTGCGCTACGGACCTCTTGGTACTTCACCATGGGCGTAACAGCCCATCTGCATTGCCATGCTCGCTGCCCTTTTTGTGTCTACTGGTAAAGCCGTACTGCTGGAGGGCAAGGCTCCAGCATAGCAACCTTCCATTGGTACCTGACACGGTGTGCAGCCAGCTCAGGGGGTTGTGGTCGGTCACCACAGTGAAGGTGCGACCATACAGGTAGGCCTGCAAACGTTGCAGGGCCCAAATAATGGCCAGACATTCCTTCTCTATGGTGGAATAGGCCTCTTCCCTCGGCAGAAGCTTCCGGCTCAGGTACAACATGGGGTGCTCTTGGTTCCCCGAGTCGCCCTGGCTAAGCACAGCGCTGAGGCCAAACTCGCTGGCATCGGTCTGTACCAGGAACGTCCCACTGCTGTTGATTGCTTTTAACACAGGAGAGTTGCTCAGGGCTGTTTTCAAAGCCCGGAAGGCCACCTTATAGCTGTCTGTCCAGTCGACTATCTGGGGTAGCTTCTTCCTGGTGAGGTCTGTCAAGGGCTTTGCAAGGCTGCTATAGTTCTGAACAAAGCACCTATAGTACGCTGCAGTGCCCAGGAAAGACATCCCTTCAGCGCTCAGGGGAATCTGACAATATCCCCGACTCAAATCCATGATGGATAGGTATTTTGCGCTTGCTAACCACTCAAGCAGCTCCTCAATGCACGGCATTGGGTGCTCATTAGAGGAGGTGGTGGTGAGGCCAACACGCTCTTGGACCCTTGAATCACACCCAGCTGCCACATCACATTGATCTACTGGCGCATAACCTGCTGCACCTCGTCGGAGATCCAATAGGGTGTCCATCGTAGTGGGGCGTGATTCCCGATGTCCACTTCATTGACCACTATCTCAGTCCTTCCGGGTCAGTTGGTAAACACGGCCCGGAAGCCTTCCAGCATGGTTCGCAGCTGTGACCGCTAGGGTTCGGATAGCATGGCGCTTACCTCCACGTCCTCGATGAACCTACCGGCCTTGGCTTGAGCCAGCATGTCCAGGAGGGGGTCTTTCTCCCCGTCCTTGGGCAATTTGCAGACCGGTAGAATGCAGGCTTCACATTCTTGATGAGCCTTCATCATATTTACGTGAAAGGCCTTGCGTCTACCCCTAGCGTGGTCAACAGTGACCACGTAGGTGACTGGGCTGAGCTGTTAGTGCACGAAGTATGGGCCTTCCCAGGCTGCCTGAAGCTTATCATTTGGTACAGGGACCAGCACCCACATCTTCTGACCCACCTGGTAGGTCTGCTCCCGGGCATTCTGGTCATACCAGTGCTTGTGGTCAGCCTGAGCCTGCGTCATGTTATCATGCACCAACTGCGTCAAGGTCTGCATCTTGTCACGAAAGCACATGACATAATCCACAATGGACACTTCTGAAGGGGTCAGCTCTTCTTCCCAGGATTCCCTTACCAACCCAAGGGGTCCCCGGACTCGCCTGCCATACAGGAGTTCGAAGGGTGAGAACCCCAACGAGGCCTGAGGAACCTCTCAGTTAGCGAATAGCAGGTGTGGGAGGTACCGCTCCCAGTCGCGTCCTTGGGTCTCAACCAGCATGTGTTGCATCTGTTTTATAAAGGGTATTGTTGAAGCGCTCACCAAGCCATTGGTTTGGGGGTGATACACACTCGATACCAGATGCTTCACCTGCATTCTCTTACAGAGAGCCTCCATTAGGCGAGACATGAAATGTCCTCATCCACCCCCAATACCTCAGGAGCAGTGTTAAATATGGGGCAGCTACCTTCCTCATGGCTACTGGTCAGTTGCACAGTATCATCTTCCTCATGATTCCCGTACATCTCCCTATCTCCCTTAGCACTGTCGCTTGCCCCTGTTAGGGGTTCCTCAACTACCCCATCCCATTTCAGGAAATTGGTTATCAGGTAAATCATGAAATTTCACATTATTAACAATAGCATTAGCATTACCCTTAGTATCAGATTGGGGAGGAGTGTCAGGGACATAATATGAAAGCATTCTCCCCAAATCAGTCCCCAACAAAACATTGGTGGGCAAGTTTTCAGACAACCCCACTACCTTCACCCCACTCCTGGCACCCTAATCTATAAAAACTCTGGCCATCGGCAAGGGGCAGCAGATGCCCCCAATCCCGGTGACAGGGTTTTCCCCGGAATAATCTCTTCAGCGGCCGCCAGTTCGGGTCGGATGAAGGTTCGCTCAGCCCCAGTGTCCTTGCGGCCTCTAGCGACATGGCCTACAATGCAGATGTCCTGCACATTGTCACAGACCCTCCCAACCACCCCACCCACCAAACAAACTGCTGCATTAGGCCCTGAGGCCTTGGCTGGGAGTTCTTCTACTTCTCTGTACAGGTGGCGCTGATGTGTCCAGTACGATTGCAGGAAAAACACATGCGAGGGTCAGATGTAGGCCTGGTGTTGGCAAAGGGGACAGGGCCTCCGGTGAGTTGGCTGGCAGGGGCACTGGGGTTGGTTTCAGGTTTACCCCCTCTCCAGCTTGCGGTGACTGGCTTCTGCACCTCTGGTCTATGGTTGGCCTCATGGGTGTCGACGATCTGTGCAGCTTTGTCCGCATCTTTTGGCTCTCGGTCCATCACGAATTGTCGCACCTCAGCTGGGCAAAGATGTAGGAACTGGTCTTTGATCATCAGGTCCCGCAGCTGATGAAAGGTGGTCGCTGACAGTCCTTGGATCCACTGGTCAAAGTGGGTCCTGAGTCCATGCACCACATCACTGTAACTGTTGTGTGGGCCACTGTTATGAACACTGATTCAGACTGACTGGGGGCGATGATTGGCAATCAGGTGTTACTGACTGGGGAGATATAAGTGAACAACCTTCCCATAATCCTTGCCAGTGATTTGTTCCTTCCTGGTCCCTTTTGGAAGTCAGCTTGCTTCCTGCCTTGTCCTGCAACTTTCAGATAAGTTATTTGCTGCTTATTTCTGTGGCATTGTTTTCCCTTTTGTTTTCTGCTCTTCTGGAGTTAGGTCAGACAGGTTTCCCTGTTGGGGCCTGCGCTGGACTCTGTTTCTCATTCGCCACTGTTTATGTGTTTTCAGTCCCTGTTATCTCAGTATCTGCTGTTTTGCTACCTGTTCACACCAGAGATAGTTTATGCATTTTCAGTTCCCTGTTATTTCAGTGTCTGCTTGTTTGCTACCAGTTCACACCAGAGTTCTGATCTAGTGGGGGAGAGATCTTGTGGTCTCAGTATTTTTGCATATCAGACATGTTAGAATTTTTCTTAGAGTTTTTGCTGGATTGCAGACAGTATTCTTTCCTGTCCTGTTCTATCTAGACAGTTTGGGCCCTAGCATTTGCTTGCTCTATTTTCTGCCTGTATTTGTATTTCATCTTGTCTCACTGCCAATATATGTTTGGGGGCTACCTATTCCTTTGGGGCTCTACTCCGGGGCAGTTAGCTTTCCCCTTTCTCTCTTTAGACTTAGTTAACTCTCCGGCTGTGTCGAGGCATCTAGGTCACCGTGGGCACGTCCCACGGCTACTTCTAGTTGTGCTGTCAGTTTAGGGGTCTGCAATCCGCTAGTTACTAACCTCTCTGGGTGTCTGGTTGCCTAGTCTATTTTTGCTACTGTTCTCCTCAGCTACCAAATCATAACAGAATCACCGGACTGACTGTGAATTCTAGGGTACTCAAAAGAAGGAAAGAATAGTAAAAAAAAAAAAAAAGGGTTTCAGAACTTTTTATATATTTTTTTCCTTTTTCTCTGGGGCCGTAGGAGGATTTTTTTTTTCTTCAATGGAGATTCAGCAGTTGTCTGATCGTGTCAAGCTGCTCGCTGCTGATGTTCGGGGAATTTCTGTCTATCTCACTCAGTAGTCTGCTGTGGAACCTAGGATTCCTATTCCTGATCTATTTTCTGGGAATCGGTCTAAATTCTTGAACTTTATGAATAATTGTAAGTTGTTTTTGCCTTGAAACGAAAGTCCTAGGGAAACGCAGTGCAGCAGGTTAAAATTGTCATCTCCCTGTTGCGCGGCAACCCTCAGGACTGACACCTGGGGATCCTGTTTTGGCTAATGTTGATGCGTTTTTTCAGGCTCAGGGGTTGTTGTATGACGAACCTAATGTTATTGATCAAGCTGAGAAAACCTTATTGGCATTGAACCAGGGTCAGGAAGCGGCAGTTATATTGTCAGAAATTCCGAAAGTGGGCAGTCCTTAATTAATGGAGCGATAACGCTCTAGCGGCTCTTTTTCGGAAGGGTCTGGCAGAAATCGTAAAAGATGTTATGGTAGGATTTCCTATCCCCTCTGGTCTCAACGACTCTATGTCATTAGCCATTCAAATTGACAGATGTTTACGTGAACGTAGAAATATGCGAGAGGTTGTGATGCCTTTCGAACGAACCTCTGAGCCCATGCAGTGTGATGGGGTTGTTTCTGGGGCTCAGCGTCGGGAATTTAGAAAGCGTAATAAATTGTGCTTCTATTGTGGGGACACTTCCCATACTATTTCCGTCTGCCCTAGGCAGGGAAGAAGTTTTGCGCGCTCATTTGTTTTGGGCAATGTACAGTCTAAATTTCTCTTGACTGTTACCTTGATCTGCTCCTTATCTTCATTTTCTGCTCAGGCTTTTGCCAATTCAGGAGCAGCCCTGAACCTGATGGATTTTGACTTTGCCAAGCATTGTGGGTTTCCCATGGTGCCCCTGCGGACTCCTATTCCTTTGCTGGGTACTGATGCTACCCCTTCGGCGGAGAATAAACCCCAGTTTTGCACCCAGGTGATAATGCGGGTAACCCCGGACCACCAAGAGAATTGTAAATTTTTGGTGTTACATAATTTACATGACATTATTGTACTGGGTTTTCCTTGGTTGCAGACCCATAATCCTGTTTTGGATTGGAAGTCTGTGTCTGTGGTTAGTTGGGGTTGTCAATGTGTTCGTAGTGACACTCCTGTTTTCTCTACCTCTCCCCAGTCTCAAGATGTCCATGACTATTTGGCTGATTTTTCTGATGTGTTTAGTGAGAGTAAGTCTGCGTCCTTGCCTCCTCACAGGAGTTATGATTGCGCGATTGAGTTAGTGCCCGGTTGTAAATTTCCCAAGGGTCGGCTCTTCAATATGTCTGTACCTGAACATTATGCTATGCGATCTTATATCAAAGAGTCATTGGAGAAGGGTCATATTAGACAGTCCTCTTCACCTTTAGGATGGGTCATTTGAGGCTATGTATTGACTATCGTCTCCTTAATAAGATCACTGTTAAATATCAGTATCCATTACCCCTGATTTCTGATTTATTCTCCAGAGTGAAAGGTGCTAGTTGGTTTACAAAGCTTGACCTTAGTGGGGCGTATAATCTTATTCGCATTAAGCACGGAGATGAATGGAAGATGGCGTTTAATACCCCTGAGGGACATTTTGAGTACCTAGTGATGCCTTTTGGGCTCACTAATGTCCCTTCCGTCTTCCAATCTTTCATGAACTATATTTTCCGGGATTTGTGGATAAGTTTCTGATCGTTTATTTGGACGATATTTTGATTTTTTTTCCAATGACTGGGATTCTCATGTGGAACATGTTCGGATGGTATTCCGGATTTTGAGAGAAAATGCTTTGTATGTTAAGGGATCAAAATGTCTCTTTGGTGTACAGAAGGTTTCGTTTTTGGGGTTCATTTTGTCTCAGTCCGCTATTGAAATGGACCCGGTCAAGGTTCAGGCCATTTGTGATTGGGTTCAGCCGACTTCCTTGAAGGCTCTTCAGAGATTTTTGGGTTTTGCTAATTTTTACCATAAATTTATAAATAATTTCTCTGGTATTGTGATACCACTGACGGATTTGACTAAAAATGGTTCTGATGTATGGAATTGGTCTCCAGAGGCAGTTTTGGCGTTTCAGGAGCTTAAGCGGAGATTCACTTCTGCTCCTGTTCTACGGCAACCTGATGTTTCTCTCCCATTTCAGGTGGAGATAGATGCTTCTGAGATTGGCGCAGGAGCCGTTTTGTCCCAAAGAGATCCTGCAACCTCTAAGAGTAACCCTTGCGCCTTATTTTCTCAAAAATTTTCCCCAGCTGAACGTAATTATGATGTGAGGAATCGGGATTTATTAGCTATGAAGTGGGCTTTTGAAGAGTGGAGACATTGGTTCAAGTTGTGATCCTCACTGACCACTAGAACCTGATCTATCTCAAATCAGCCAAGCAATTGAATCCTAAAGAGGCCAGGTGGGCCTTGTTTTTCACACGTTTTAATTTTGTGGTCTCCTTTCTTCCGAGCACTAAAAATGTTAAGGTTGATGCCCTCTCTAGTAGTTTCTTTGCGGACTCTCTTGATGTGACTGAGCCTACTGCCATTCTGAAGGAGGTTGTGGTTCTTTCCGCTATCTCACTCTACTTGAGACTGGCCATGGAGGAATTTCAGGGGGATAAACCTGAACGATGCCCTGTGGTAAAATTGTATGTCCCAGACGAATGGAGGAAGAAAGTAATGTCTGAAATTCATTGCTCTGCGTTGGCTGGTCATCCCGGTATTTTTGGTACCAGAGATTTGGTGAGTCGGTCCTTTTGGTGGCCAAACCCTGTTCTCGCTCTAGTGGATTGTTAATGCCACTGCCTGTGCCTGTGTTTTCCCTTTTGTTTTCTGCTCTTCTGAAGTTAGGTCAGCCAGGTTGCCCTGTGGGGGCCTGCGCTGGACTCTGTTTCTCATTCGCCACTGTTTATGTGTTTTCAGTCCCTGTTATCTCAGTATCTGCTGTTTTGCTACCTGTTCACACCAGAGATAGTTTTATGCATTTTCAGTTCCCTGTTATTTCAGTGTCTGCTTGTTTGCTACCAGTTCACACCAGAGTTCTGATCTAGTGGGGGAGAGATCTTGTGGTCTCAGTATTTTTGCATATCAGACATGTTAGAATTTTTCTTAGAGTTTTTGCTGGATTGCAGACAGTATTCTTTCCTGTCCTGTTCTATCTAGACAGTTTGGGCCCTAGCATTTGCTTGCTCTATTTTCTGCCTGTATTTGTATTTCATCTTGTCTCACTGCCAATATATGTTTGGGGGCTACCTATTCCTTTGGGGCTCTACTCCGGGGCAGTTAGCTTTCCCCTTTCTCTCTTTAGACTTAGTTAACTCTCCGGCTGTGTCGAGGCATCTAGGTCACCGTGGGCACGTCCCACGGCTACTTCTAGTTGTGCTGTCAGTTTAGGGGTCTGCAATCCGCTAGTTACTAACCTCTCTGGGTGTCTGGTTGCCTAGTCTATTTTTGCTACTGTTCTCCTCAGCTACCAAATCATAACAGAATCACCGGACTGACTGTGAATTCTAGGGTACTCAAAAGAAGGAAAGAATAGTAAAAAAAAAAAAAGGGTTTCAGAACTTTTTATATTTTTTTTCCTTTTTCTCTGGGGGCCGTAGGAGGATTTTTTTTTTCTTCAATGGAGATTCAGCAGTTGTCTGATCGTGTCAAGCTGCTCGCTGCTGATGTTCGGGGAATTTCTGTCTATCTCACTCAGTAGTCTGCTGTGGAACCTAGGATTCCTATTCCTGATCTATTTTTGGGAATCGGTCTAAATTCTTGAACTTTAAGAATAATTGTAAGTTGTTTTTGCCTTGAAACCAAAGTCCTAGGGAAACGCAGTGCAGCAGGTTAAAATTGTCATCTCCCTGTTGCGCGGCAACCCTCAGGACTGACACCTGGGGATCCTGTTTTGGCTAATGTTGATGCGTTTTTTCAGGCTCAGGGGTTGTTGTATGACGAACCTAATGTTATTGATCAAGCTGAGAAAACCTTATTGGCATTGAACCAGGGTCAGGAAGCGGCAGTTATATTGTCAGAAATTCCGAAAGTGGGCAGTCCTTAATTAATGGAGCGATAACGCTCTAGCGGCTCTTTTTCGGAAGGGTCTGGCAGAAATCGTAAAAGATGTTATGGTAGGATTTCCTATCCCCTCTGGTCTCAACGACTCTATGTCATTAGCCATTCAAATTGACAGATGTTTACGTGAACGTAGAAATATGCGAGAGGTTGTGATGCCTTTCGAACGAACTTCTGAGCCCATGCAGTGTGATGGGGTTGTTTCTGGGGCTCAGCGTCGGGAATTTAGAAAGCGTAATAAATTGTGCTTCTATTGTGGGGACACTTCCCATACTATTTCCGTCTGCCCTAGGCAGGGAAGAAGTTTTGCGCGCTCATTTGTTTTGGGCAATGTACAGTCTAAATTTCTCTTGACTGTTACCTTGATCTGCTCCTTATCTTCATTTTCTGCTCAGGCTTTTGCCAATTCGGGAGCAGCCCTGAACCTGATGGATTTTGACTTTGCCAAGCATTGTGGGTTTCCCATGGTGCCCCTGCGGACTCCTATTCCTTTGCTGGGTATTGATGCTACCCCTTCGGCGGAGAATAAACCCCAGTTTTGCACCCAGGTGATAATGCGGGTAACCCCGGACCACCAAGAGAATTGTAAATTTTTGGTGTTACATAATTTACATGACATTATTGTACTGGGTTTTCCTTGGTTGCAGACCCATAATCCTGTTTTGGATTGGAAGTCTTGTCTGTGGTTAGTTGGGGTTGTCAATGTGTTCGTAGTGACACTCCTGTTTTCTCTACCTCTCCCCAGTCTCAAGATGTCCATGACTATTTGGCTGATTTTTCTGATGTGTTTAGTGAGAGTAAGTCTGCGTCCTTGCCTCCTCACAGGAGTTATGATTGCGCGATTGAGTTAGTGCCCGGTTGTAAATTTCCCAAGGGTCGGCTCTTCAATATGTCTGTACCTGAACATTATGCTATGCGATCTTATATCAAAGAGTCATTGGAGAAGGGTCATATTAGACAGTCCTCTTCACCTTTAGGATGGGTCATTTGAGGCTATGTATTGACTATCGTCTCCTTAATAAGATCACTGTTAAATATCAGTATCCATTGCCCCTGATTTCTGATTTATTCTCCAGAGTGAAAGGTGCTAGTTGGTTTACAAAGCTTGACCTTAGTGGGGCGTATAATCTTATTCGCATTAAGCACGGAGATGAATGGAAGATGGCGTTTAATACCCCTGAGGGACATTTTGAGTACCTAGTGATGCCTTTTGGGCTCACTAATGTCCCTTCCGTCTTCCAATCTTTCATGAACTATATTTTCCGGGATTTGTGGATGAGTTTCTGATCGTTTATTTGGACGATATTTTGATTTTTTTTCCAATGACTGGGATTCTCATGTGGAACATGTTTGGATGGTATTCCGGATTTTGAGAGAAAATGCTTTGTATGTTAAGGGATCAAAATGTCTCTTTGGTGTACAGAAGGTTTCGTTTTTGGGGTTCATTTTGTCTCAGTCCGCTATTGAAATGGACCCGGTCAAGGTTCAGGCCATTTGTGATTGGGTTCAGCCGACTTCCTTGAAGGCTCTTCAGAGATTTTTGGGTTTTGCTAATTTTTACCATAAATTTATAAATAATTTCTCTGGTATTGTGATACCACTGACGGATTTGACTAAAAATGGTTCTGATGTATGGAATTGGTCTCCAGAGGCAGTTTTGGCGTTTCAGGAGCTTAAGCGGAGATTCACTTCTGCTCCTGTTCTACGGCAACCTGATGTTTCTCTCCCATTTCAGGTGGAGATAGATGCTTCTGAGATTGGCGCAGGAGCCGTTTTGTCCCAAAGAGATCCTGCAACCTCTAAGAGTAACCTTGCGCCTTATTTTCTCAAAAATTTTCCCCAGCTGAACGTAATTATGATGTGAGGAATCGGGATTTATTAGCTATGAAGTGGGCTTTTGAAGAGTGGAGACATTGGTTCAAGTTGTGATCCTCACTGACCACTAGAACCTGATCTATCTCAAATCAGCCAAGCGATTGAATCCTAAAGAGGCCAGGTGGGCCTTGTTTTTTACACGTTTTAATTTTGTGGTCTCCTTTCTTCCGAGCACTAAAAATGTTAAGGTTGATGCCCTCTCTAGTATTTTCTTTGCGGACTCTCTTGATGTGACTGAGCCTACTGCCATTCTGAAGGAGGTTGTGGTTCTTTCCGCTATCTCACTCTACTTGAGACTCCCATGGAGGAATTTCAGGGGGATAAACCTGAACGATGCCCTGTGGTGAAATTGTATGTCCCAGACGAATGGAGGAAGAAAGTAATGTCTGAAATTCATTGCTCTGCGTTGGCTGGTCATCCCGGTATTTTTGGTACCAGAGATTTGGTGAGTCGGTCCTTTTGGTGGCCAAACCCTGTTCTCGCTCTAGTGGATTGTTAATGCCACTGCCTGTGCCTGTGTTTTCCCTTTTGTTTTCTGCCCTTCTGGAGTTAGGTCAGCCAGGTTGCCCTGTGGGGGCCTGCGCTGGACTCTGTTTCTCATTCGCCACTGTTTATGTGTTTTCAGTCCCTGTTATCTCAGTATCTGCTCTTTTGCTACCGGTTCACACCAGAGACAGTTTATGTATTTTCAGTTCCCTGTTATTTCATTGTCTGCTGGTTTGCTACCAGTTCACACCAGAGTTCTGATCTAGCGGGGGAGAGATCATGTGGTCCAGTATTTTTTGCATATCAGACGTGTTGGAATTTTTCTTAGAGTTTTTGCTGGATTGCAGACAGTATTCTTTCCTGTCCTGTTCTATCTAGACAGTTTGGGCCCTAGCATTTGCTTGCTCTATTTTCTACCTGTGTTTGTATTTCATCTTGTCTCACTGCCAATATATGTTTGGGGGCTATCTATTCCTTTGGGGCTCTACTCCGGGGCAGTTAGCTTTCCTCTTTCTCTCTTTAGGCTTAGTTAACTCTCCGGCTGTGTCGAGGCATCTAGGTCAACATAGGCACATCCCACGGCTACTTATAGTTGTGCTGTCAGTTTAGGGGTCTGCAATCCGCTAGTTATCAACCTCTCTGGGTGTCTGGTTGCCTAGTCTGTTTTTGCTACTGTTCTCCTCGGCTACAAAATCATAACAGGCCATGTTGGAGGTTCCTGAACTTTTTATGGTAAACCTCAGGTGTGAGCTGGTACTTTTTTATCAGGGCCTACTTGATGGCCTCATAGTCTCCATCTTGGTCTGGAGGGAGAGCAGCAAATGCCTCCAGAGCTTTTCCTTTGAGTCCTGGGGTCAAATATCGGGCTCATAGGCTCTCAGGAAGCTAGTATTGTCTGCATGCTTTCTCAAATGCCCGCAGAAAAGTGTCCAAGTCCCCATCCTTTTCCATCATGGGAAAGTGCTCTGGTCAGGGTTTTGGAGACTGAGCGTTGCTGGGCTGGGAAGAACTCAGCCTCTGCATTCGGGTTAACTCCAGCCGGTACTGTCTCTCTTCCCGCTTGGCCACTCGCTGAGCTTGGTGCTCAGCTCTCTCTGCTTCTTGGAATTGCAGGACCAGCTGTAGACGTCTCTCCAGGTCATCTGTGGAGCATTGCTGCAGAGCTATCTGCAGGCGGGGGTCCACGCTACCCTGGATGCAAGCAGGGTCGGCCTGCACCAGTTGGACCTCTGGTTCAGTAACGTCCATACTTTGGCTGGTCCCAGCCTCCCCTGGACTCTGGGCACGGTCCTGTCTCTCTTCCAATTGCACCAGTTCCACGACCATTTGGTCTTTGTTTTTGCCCATGGGGTCAATCTGCTTCTACGTGCATAGGGCGATAAGAGTGTCCTTGGACTCTGCCTATAATAGGCCACTCCCAGCTTAACCATGGTTGCCAAATAAAAGATAGGACAGAAATACGAAGAGAAGGAGTAGGGTTTAACCGCTATACACACTGCATTGTCTCAGCACTACTAAACACTGAGTTAGTTCTCCAAAACCTTTTGCGCAGGGTCCTCACAAGAAACTTGCAAGTTTTTAGAGAGAGGAATGATTGCTTAAACCAGATCACTAATGTTATCCCACCACACTGCCACCAATGTGTGACGAACTGGGGGTGTTTGGTTGCCCCAGTTCCTTTTAGGGGAATTTATCACACTTTCCAGTTCTGGTTCAGAACTTGCAGCTCTCTGGTGCCCCCCTTACCCCCAGGTCAGTCAGGGAACTGCACCTAGGATTAGAAGTCCCCAGACGGGCCATACGGATTTGTACTGGCTATCCGGCACGCTGCAGTGAGGGAGATAAAATCATTCCCACTCTCGGTTGGGAAATACACTTCATAAACCTCCGTCCGTCACTGCCAGAGTCTCCCAAATACCCCAGAACACACTTAGTTGACACCAGCTCCTGATTTTAATTAATATCGGGTCAGGAGCCATCCACAATCAGTAGCGTTGACTTATTCAGAGCACGTGGGGATACGGTTAGAGCAAGGAGAATGAAGCTAGTAAATTTTTATATTTTTACTCCAAAAAGAATAGGCAGTGTTTACAAAAGTATAAAAAGATGTTACAAAATGAGACAATTACAATATGTACAGACAATTACAAATAAAAAGAAATTAATGGTGAAAATAAACACTTACAGTTATCTCAGACCATGGTAAGCGATGTGGTGTGGGGGAGGAGAAACATCCCAATGAATGGAGTCAGGCTGTACAGCCTCTGGTAGCTAACTCCCCGGGCAAAAGCCCCCCTTTGTCTGGGCCTCTGAGTTTTTTATCCTTGCCCAAATATAAGGGTTCCCCCCTTTATGATCTCATGGGGTGGGTGGAGGTACTGAATGCACTCCCCTTTCTACCAGGACTGAAAACTTGCTAAAACATTATTAATTCCATATCTCGGGCAGTGAGGCTCATATAGAGGTGGCAGAACAGTTCAATTAAGTCTAACCAGAGAGGGGAAGGATTACCCGGTTAAGGAGAAATCCATTCCTCTGGTTCTACTGGGGTTAGAGCCTAGAATTTTCACTGGTGTATAGTTCTATCTCTGTAGGCTCCAAATATGTGACTTTCACACTTATATCACTAATTGAGGTCAAAATATGCCCTAATATTTAAGTTTCCAAGAACAAAGAACTCACCATGTGGTTTCAGAGCTGCAAGCAGGAGGGAGGGGGTGAGGAGGTATCACACACACACACATTCCCGAGGGAGGGGGGAAGAGTGGTATAGAATTATGCAGGCACACTGAGGGGGCCAAGGAGCTACGTGTCTGAAAGGGGCTTTGTGTGTACTGTAAACACCTAGTGGGGAGCAGGGCCATAGCATGTCAGTCACAAAACCAAGGAGATGTAGCAGAGTTCAGTGTGTGTGATTGAACAATAAGACTCAAGTGATAGTTCATGACAGGGCCATTCAGGACCGAACCCATACTGAGTGGGTACCCCGGAGTGAGAGTGACAATTGACCTGTTTCCCCTAAACCGATCCCGCGTTCCAGTCGTGCCACAGCTATTAGGTGTTGCCTGTGTCAAGGGCCAGGGCTTCTGACTGTCAACTACCCCCTGACAACTGAACCCATGGACTGCGGCTATATTTGCCATTTGTACAGCCAGGCCATTTTCACCGCGGATCTGTTCGTCTCAGCGGTGAACCAAAACTGCGCCAGGTGTGCGTCAACTGACACCAAGCCAAGGCCCTCCTGGACTCAGGGAGCCTAATGACACTTGTGCATGGGTCATTAATCTAGGGCTTAGAACCCACTGGAATAAATTGGGTATTCTGTTGTGAACACCTTTAATCTGGCTTCTGAGTTTGGGCTCTCTCTGGTGGTTGCTTCTGGTAATGGAGATGCTTGGGCTGACAGAAGTCGATCACCTGAGGGGGATGATTGGAGATCAGGTGTTACTGACTGGGGAGATATAAGTGAGCAGCCTTCCCATAATGCTTGCCGGTGATTTGTTTCTTCCTAGCCTTTTGGAAGTCTGCTTGCGCCCTGCCATGTCCTGCATATTTCAGATAAGTTATTTTGCTGTTAAATCTCTGGCTTTTGTTTACATTTTGCTTTTCTCAGTTTTCTGCCTTGCTGGAGTTAGTTCAGCCAGGGTTCCCTGCAGGGACCGGTGCTGGACTCTGCTTCAGTCTTTTCTGTGGTTCTAGTTCCAGTAGGTGGAGCAAGAAGTATATAGCTTCCAATATTAAGCATAGTATTGCACATCTCAAATTTATTCAAAAAAAGGATCTTTTGCAACATCCCAGTCAGTAAAAATCCAGCTAAACTCCCCTGACCGGAGGCAGCAATGCTATGAGTAAAACTATGTAGGTGCGTAGTGCAAAGTAAACCATAGCATACCACGGCCACTCTAAGGTACAGTGTTTTCTTATCAGCAACTTTATATATATCTCCTCTGCTTTCTGGCTTTGTATTTTCACATTTATTTGCTGGCATGCTATGGTATACTTTGCATTCTACCAACTTATCCCATGTCTGAGCTATCATTGGGTAGATAAATAATGCACTGAAAAATTTATTTGATATCCCCATCTCCACTATATGTGGTCTCCCATTTGGGCGAGGTCTATTATCTGCAGATCGTTTATGTAGTGTATGTTTTGGAATAGATAATGGATCTAATCTGTCCGGAGTGATGAGATCGGTGGCTGGTGTCAATCTAGCTAGGGTGCATTTCCCGGTGACTCCTACTGGAAGCCACTTAAATGCCTTGTCCCCACATACCCAATACATTGATGGTGGAAGGTTCCATATGGCTGAATACTGTAATACTAATCGGTGTGCCAAATCTATAAACTTTGAAATATTACTCATCATGCACCATCCGGGCTTTTGTCCTAGTGGGGAGCAGTATCCCGCGGTAGATTCTCCGCAGGAGGGAGTGTTTCTTCTGATACCCTTCATCTTTATTACACCTCAGGTTACCTGGTTTGTTAGCACAAGTTTCATCATTACCATTTTCAAAGAAAACATTATTTTTCCATCTATCAGTGTGTAGGTATCGCTCCAATAGGGAGGTCTTGAAAGCATCTGAGCTTCCTGAAGTGACCCCAAAACTTATTTTTAACCCCTGTTTCGGTATTTCTCCCAAAAAGGTTATGCTAGTTCTATTTCTGGGTACCAATGCCCCACCTTTAAAAGATATATACAGTCTTGGAATTATCTGTCCTGTTAGATTTCCCTGCCACCATGGAAAATCAGTCCAACCCACTACCGGTATTCCTACCGTGGTGTTCCAAAGTTTTTGAATGGCATTGTTGCTTAATGTGTCTGAACAGTTACCCCAAGAGTTAATTTCTTCCCACGAGACTGGGACTGCAAGAAATGGTAGACTGGTGGATGTCACCGGCACGTGTGTACAAATCCAACAGTTTGCAACAGTTTGGTTTTGTTCTTTCAGTCCATCCACTAAAGCTAAGTGGTGTCTAATGAACCTGTTATCATCCCCATCTACACGGCTAAGTCTGTTCCAAGCGTCCGTTACTGCAAGGATGCAAGCAAATGTCATTAGTAGCATCATTCCTCTTCTGGAGGCTCTCCAAAGATCTTCTTACAATGCGATGCGTGGATCCAAGTTTCCTTGCCTTGTAGCTTGACTGCGGTACTTTTCGTCAGTAGAACTTGAAAAGGTCCATCAAATCTCGGATCCAGACTCTTTCTCGCGTGTCTTTTAATGACTACCCAGTCTCCGGGCTGCAGGCTGTGACTCCCAGGATCCTGGTTCGGATCTGTAAGAGAACTGAAGACATTATCATGTACTTTCTTAAGTCTTTTATGCAAATCCCTTACATATGAGCTTAATACATGGTTACTCATTTCCAGTGCTTGGGGAAAGAAACATCCTAAGCTAGGCACTTTGCCAAATAGTACTTCATACGGAGAAAGTCCAGTTCTCCTATTTGGAGTATACCTTTCTGAATATAGGGCTAATGGTAAACATTCAGGCCAAGATTTCCCTGTTTCAGCCATGGCCTTTTGGATTTTTAGTTTCAATGTCCCATTTAGTCTTTCTACTTTTCCACTGCTTTGTGGATGATATGGGGTGTGGAAAGCTTGTTGAATTCCTAGAGCTGTCAAGACTTCATTCATTATTTCACCTGTGAAATGTGTACCTCTGTCACTTTCGATCACCTCTGGTACTCCATACCTGCACACCACTTCCGCAAGCAGCTTCTTTGCAGTTGCCGCAGCCGTAGCCTTGGCAATCGGGAAAGCCTCCGGCCATCCTGAGAATAAATCAATACAGACCAACACATACTCCCATGACCCTGATTTTGGCAGCTGAATATAATCAATCTGCAGTCTCTGGAAAGGATAGAGGGGCCGAGGGGCGTGTTTGGGTGGTGTCTTGAACACCCTTCCCTGATTATGTGTAGCACATACCATGCATCCCTGGATCAAACCTTCTATACAGGTGGAAAAGCCTGGTGCCACCCAATGCTTCTGCATCACACTCATCACAGCAGTTTTGGACTGGTGGGTTGGCCCATGTAACATCTGGGCGACCGCAGGGTACAACGCCCTTGGAAGGCATCGACGCATCCCTCTTCCCCATACCCCATTTGCTTCATTCAGACATGCACCTTCTTTTTCCCACTTTTCTACTTCCTCCTGGTGCACCTGATCCTGCATCTGAGATAAGGCATCCTCCGACATAAAGGGATTTTTGGGAGCGCTTACCTGGTGCATCGTTACCCCTTGGAGTGGTCTACTGGCTGCTGTTTTTGCTGCTGCATCGGCCATTGCGTTTCCTTTACTCACCTGATCAGTGCGTCTGGTATGTGCTTTAACTTTTATGACAGCTACCTCTTTTGGTAATTGTAATGCATCAATTAACTGCTGGACTGCGTCAGCATTTTTAATGGGATGTCCTGCTGCCGTCAGGAATCCTCTAGATTTCCAAATTGGACCAAAATCATGAGCTATACCGAATGCGTATCTAGAATCTGTGTAGATGTTAACAATTCTACCTTTAGCTATCTTACAGGCCTCGGTCAGAGCCTTAAGTTCAGCCTCCTGGGCTGACTGATGTGGGAGCATTGGTTCTGCCTTGATTACCGCATTCAGGGAGACGATGGCATACCCAGTGTGGAAGGTACCTGAGTCATCTTGGTGGCGAGATCCATCTACAAAAAATTCAAAATCAGCATTAGGTCTTTCAGTTTCAAACACTGTGGGTAGGCCTGCTGTTTCCTGTGCCATAAGCTGAACACAATCATGAGGAATCTCCTCTCTTGGATCTTCTTTGTACAATACCGTACCTGACCCCTCCTTTAGATCTGAGAGAGGTAACAATGTGGCAGGATTAAGTGTGGTACATCTCTGCAAAGAAACATTTGGAGGCATTAAAAGTGCACATTGCAATCGAAGGTGACGTGCAGCTGAAAGATGTGCCGGCTGCACCTGGTTCAGTATGGTGTATACATCATGAGGTGTAAGTACTGTAAGTGGGTGATCAAGAACAATGTCTGACGATTTGTGGAGCAATAGTCCTACAGCATGTAATGCCCGTACACAGGACGGGGCACCTCTAGCCACTGCATCTAGTCTTCCACTGAAATAGGCTACTGGCCTTTGATTGTCACCATGTAACTGGGTCAATACCCCTGCTGCGTGTCCCTGCTGTTCGTGGAGATACAGGGTGAATGGTAGTTCGTAGTTGGGGGTTCCTAGCGCTGGAGCTGCCACAATCCTGTTTTTGAGAGAATAAAAACAGTCTATATCTTCAGGAGTTAGTTTAAAAGGCACCATGGTGATACAGTCATAGAGAGGTTGCATGAGGATTGACACAGCATGTATCCACTGTCTGCAGTAGGAAACCAGTCCAAGAAATGTCCTAAGAGCGGCAACATTAACAGGAATAGGAAAATTCTGTACAGCTTCTTTGCGAGCGCTGGTCAGATGTCGCGCCCCCGGTGTAATGCAATGTTCCAAAAAGATAACTGAAGATTTACAAAATTGAAGTTTATCCTTTGACGCTTTACATCCAGCTTGGTACAGAAACAACATGAGTGATATTGTTGCAGTGTGACCCTGTTTCCTGGAAGGGGCACAGATCAGTAAATCATCAACATATTGCAGAACAACTACTTTTGGCATTTTCCATTTTTCCAGTATCTCTTGCAGACTGGCAGTATACATAGTGGGTGAATTCTGGGCACCCTGGGGCAATACTGTCCAAGTATACTGATTCCCTTGAAATGTAAAAGCAAACAAATACTGGCATTCAGGGTGCAATGGGACACTAAAAAATGTGTTTGCCAAGTCAATCACTGAAAAACAAAGAGCACTAGCCGGGATCTGAGACAGAAGGGTGTGAGGATTTGGAACAACTGGTGTGAGGAGCTCTGTAGCTTTGTTCACTAGCCGGAGATCATGGACCATTCTGTGCGCTGCTGGCTGCCCCGGTGCTGTTTTCTTTTTAACTGGGAACAGAGGGGTGTTACAAGGGGACTGGGTCTTAACTAAAACACCACTTGCTACCAGTTTCTGTACCTGCTGAGCTATAGCCGACTCTTGAGCCGAACTAAGAGGATACTGTCTCTGTTGGGGCAGGATTGCACCTGGCTTTAATTTGACCATGACTGGCTGCACCCTTAATCTGCCCACATCTGTTTTATCTGAAGCCCAGAAATCATGCGGTATCACACCTTCTAACGTTGAAGGAAATTCATTTGTGTCCTCTATACTAGCAACATCTAGTGACATGATTTTACAAAGAGTGCTTGGCTTCAATCCTGGTGTCATAGTGACAGTCCCATCAGGATGATACTCAATATGTGCTTGCAATTGAGACAATACATCACATTCTAAAAGATTACATTGACCCCGTGGTGATACCATTAACTGTGTGTGTACAGTGGTTCCTTGAATTTGCAGGGGAATCTTTTTAGTGACGGGGAGCAGGATAGATGGAGAGTTGTAAGGAGTCGCTATAACATGGTGGGAGAAATCACTTTTCCCAAATGGCCAGTCCTCTTCTGTAATTACTGAATTGTCTGCCCCCGTGTCCACTTGGAACTCAACCTCATGTCCCCCTGGTAGGTTCACCTGCACTGTGCAATTAGGCATGGGGGGTAAGGAGACAAGGGGGTTCATGTGCAAGCTACCATTATCCTATGGGAGCGGCCCTAATTGGTCTTGGGGGCCTCTTGCAGGCGGGTCATTTGGATATGGATTAGTTGGACAGGCTGGATATGGATTAGTTCTGCAATCTCTCCTGAAATGTCCTGGTTTCCTGCACCCGTAGCACAATTTCTGTCCATCTCCTGGCACATGTCTCCCCTCCCTGTTGTTTGCAGGACGAGTACCTACAGCATGTAACCTTGCGCCTCTCTTAGCTTGCGCTAAATCATGTTGTGCCCCCGTGCTATTCTGGCTAGATCCTCTGCTTTAACTGACCTCCAATCTGGTCTACTTACTTTCACCTTTTCTGCCACTTCCTTTTTCAACCCATTCATATATGCACTTGCCAGTATCCTCTCAGTAGTCTTGTTTTCTGGGACAAAACCCACTTCTACCCAAGTTTTCCTTAGGGCCCAGAAATAATCTTTTGGCTCCTCTTCCTTTCCCTGAACTCTGTCTTCTAGTGTAACCTCCTTCTCTGCCTGTCTATCTTTACATGCTTTTTTCAACGCTTCTGTAAACAGAACCCCTGCTGCTGCGTCATTGACTTCTGCATTATCAGGTCCGGTCCTACCAACATAACACTTGTATGTCTCATCTATCAGTCTATCGTATCTGGCTTCATCTGCCAATTTCCCTTTTATAAGTGCTTCCAGATCCTGTCTAGTTGCTTTATACGTATCCTTCATTGTAGCTAACATTTTAACCAGATACAGCTGCATTGATAAAATATATGTGGGTCACACAACACATGTGTGTGACCAGAAATCACCACTCACAACAGCATAATGACATAAAGGAGAAAATAGGAGTCAATGGTGAAAAAGGATTTTTTGGCATAAAATGGTAAATATTTATTATGTAAATCGTACAAAAATAGCACAAGATCATACAAAAAAGACATGAGAAACACATACATAGGACAAGTGCATGTACAGGGGGAATGCGTTCCTGTTAATATCAAGAGACATTAATTACAATGGCAGTGGAATAAACAATTGGTAGCCCCAAACAGAGGGTCATATAACGCACCTCCCGCAGTGGGAAAGGAAAATACGGTGCTGTAGCCACCTAAATGTTAACCACAAAATGCCTGAACATGCTTCAGAAAGTCACAAGCGTTAATATATATTCAGGTCAGCAATAGACTGTGCAGCGCTGCCTAATTCAGCAAGAAGCCATGCTCTTTTTCAAGTGAAAAAGTGGCATGCTAGCCACGAAACGTGCGTCGGGGTGACATCTGTGAGCGGGGTGACTGCCTTCCTGTGTTACTTTTGTATTGGTGAGCATGGCTTCTTGCTGAATTAGGCAGCGCTGCACAGTCTATTGCTGACCTGAATATATATTAACGCTTGTGACTTTCTGAAGCATGTTCAGGCATTTTGTGGTTAACATTTAGGTGGCTACAGCACCGTATTTTCCTTTCCCACTGCGGGAGGTGCGTTATATGACCCTCTGTTTGGGGCTACCAATTGTTTATTCCACTGCCATTGTAATTAATGTCTCTTGATATTAACAGGAACGCATTCCCCCTGTACATGCACTTGTCCTATGTATGTGTTTCTCATGTCTTTTTTGTATGATCTTGTGCTATTTTTGCACGATTTACATAATAAATATTTACCATTTTATGCCAAAAAATCCTTTTTCACCATTGACTCCTATTTTCTCCTTTATGTCATTGTAGCTAACATTCTAGCGAATCCCATTGGTGACTGTGAAGGGTCCGGGAGTTGCGTTATTAGAGCCAACTGCTCTGAAGGGCTCCATGGTCTGTATAACACTGCTGTCCGGGGGGCGCCTGGAGCTGGTCCGTCCCCCTCGCCTCCCGCAGCACCCGGGGTACCAGGTACTATTACTGTCCTCATTGGAAATAGATTGGCCGGGGGAGGTCTGGGTCCACCACAACCTACACAGACATCTACCGTCAGGGGATTTTACTGTCCACACCTGGGGCAGACCCAACAGTTCGGTCCGTGGGAAGTCAGTGGGAAAGTCTGATACTGGGGTGGAGGTAACGTAGGGGGCAAACAGGAGAGTAAGTCAATCATCCCTGTTTTTATCAGTCTGTAATGTCCGTCTCCTAATTCTTCAGTCTTTCCCTCTAAGTAATCACACGCACTCATCCACAGGTTCACTGTTTTCAACAGTCCTTTGTCTCTCAACCATCCATGATGTGAGTTAAAGAACCTTTTCCATTTATCACTGTTCAATTCTCCGTTTTCATTCATGCCTGCTTTACACAATACTTTGTCAATGCCTACCAACGCTTGCTTTCCCTCTATGCGTACCACTAAATCTTTGGCAGTAATACCTTCCTTGGCATTTTGGTTCCCCATTTTTGTATCTCCTCACCTAGAAGAGATTCTCCTGTCACTTAGACAATTCTGTCACCAAGACTCTGTCACCAAGACAATTCCGTCACTTAGACAATGGGCCACAAAGGTTTC
Source organism: Oophaga sylvatica (assembly GCA_033576555.1). NCBI lineage: Eukaryota > Metazoa > Chordata > Amphibia > Anura > Dendrobatidae > Oophaga > Oophaga sylvatica. The sequence goes on along the minus strand of JARQOD010000005.1, from coordinate 427,571,939 downwards.
TGAACCATTCCGCTGCTTGCTTGCCAAGATTTGTACGCTAACCAAATTAACAATCCAATCACACAAACACCAAGAAAAAAACACACCACAATCATTGGATCCATACTGTCATTTTTCAAAGGAGGAAAGGCAGGACTGACAATTAATCTGAGGGTTTACTGGTTCAAAGGAACCTTGAGCCAGGAACACCTGTGAATTACCTGGAAAGCCGACCGCTCGGGGAGGAGGGAGTCCACTATACAGTGATATAGATTTTAGGTAGAATATAATAAGTATTCTTACCTCAGCGCTGTATGTATATCACCAACAGAGAGCTCCGCTCATCCCACGTCTCCGGATCGATCGGACTTTCTCAGAGTAGATTAACTCAAGGTCCCTGTTCGGGCGCAGCTGTCGTCACTGCTTGTCTCGTTAACCCTTTCCTCCTCGGAATGTGGTACCAGAGAGAATAAGACACAGACACAGAGTATGCGTCAATAAACTCTACTCTTTATTGCTGGATACGGGATTTATATACACCCCTGAAGCAGGAAGCGGAATTACCATATATGGCGGTTAATACAACTTATCACTAAAACACGTAGAATACTGATTTTAACCGAAAACTCCATTCTTGCCCTTGTCTCCCAGAGCTACTCAGGCGGGCGGGGGTGTATTGACTAAAATGAGGAACATCTTATCTTGACTTCTGGTACGCATCAGCCTGTCTAAAAGAAAACAAGGCCTCTGAACTTTAAAAATGCTGGTTCAGCTCTAACATATGCATCCTCTTTAATCCCTGGTACCTTTTTAGGTCATTCCTTTGCATTTTGTTGCCCCCATATTTATTATTAATATTATGTATTTTTTAATATGTTCTAAATAAAATTTGTTTGATTTTATGGTAAAAAGCTTCCTAAATTTCATTTGATTCATCTGTAATTGGAAGTGCCAGCAATCTAGGCAATACATATTGTTGTGATTTTCAAAAGTTACCAACCTCTCTGGGTGTCTGGTTGCCTAGTCTATTTTTCCTATTATCCTCCTCGGTTACCGAATCATAACAGAATCACCGGCCAAACTGTAGATTCTAGGGTACTCTAAAGAAGGAAAGAATAGTAAAAAAAAAAAAAAAAGTTGTCAGAATTTTTTATATATTTTTTTCCTCTTTTTCTCGGAGGGCCGTAGGAGGATTTTTTCTTCATGGAGACTAAGCATTTGTCTGATCGTGGTGAGCAGCTCGCTGCTGAAGTTCGGGGAATTTCTGCCTATCTCGCTCAGTTGTCTACTGTAGAACCTAGGATCCCTCTTCCTGATTTATTTTCTGGGGATCGGTCTAAAATATTGAACTTTAAGAATAATTGTAAATTGTTTTTCACCTTGAAACCTAATTCCTCGGGGAACTCGGCGCAGCAGGTTAAAATTGTCATCTCCCTGTTGCGCGGCGACCCTCAGTACTGGGCTTTTTCCCTGACACCTGGGGATCCTGTTTTGGCTAAAGTGGATGCGTTTTTTTCAGGCTCTGGGGTTGTTGTATGATGAACCTAATGTTACTGATCAAGCTGAGAAAAACTTATTGGCATTGAACCAGGGTCAGAAAGCTGCAGAGTTATATTGTCAGAAATTCCGAAAGTGGGCAGTCCTTACTAAATGGAACGATGAGGCCCTAGCGGCTGTTTTTCGGATAGGTCTGGCAGAAACCGTAAAAGATGTTATGGTGGTATTTCCTGTCCCCTCTGATCTCAATGACTCTATGTCATTAGCCATTCAAATTGACAGATGTTTATGTGAACGTAAAACTATGCGAGAGGCGTTGTTGCCTTTCGAACAAACGTCTGAGCCCATGCAGTGTGATAGGGTTATTTCTAGGGCTCAACGTCAATAATTTAGAAGGCGTAATAAGTTGTGCAGCCCTGAACCTAATGGATTTTGACTTTGCCAAACGTGGTTTTCCCATGGTACCCCTGCGGACTCCGATTCCTTTGAGGTGTATTGATGCTGCCCCTTTGGCAGAGAATAAACCCCAGTTTTGGACCCAGGTGATAATGCGGGTAGCCCCGGACCACCAAGAGAATTGTAAATTTTTGGTGTTACATAATTTACATGACATTATTGTACTGGGTTTTCCTTGGTTGCAGACCCATAATCCTGTTTTGGATTGGAAGTCTGTGTATGTGGTTAGTTGGGGTTGTCAATGTGTTCGTAGTGACCCTCCTGTTTTCTTTACCTCTCCCTAGTCTCAGGATGTCCCTGACTATTTGGCTGATTTTTCTGATGTGTTTAGTGAGAGTAAGTCTGCGTCCTTGCCTCCTCACAGGAGCTATGATTGCGCAATTGAGTTAGTGCCCGGTTGTAAATTTCCCAAGGGTTGGCTCTTCAATTTATCTGTACCTGAACATGATGCTATGCGATCTTATATCAAGGAGTCATTGGAGATGGGTCATATTAGACCATCCTCTTCACCTTTAGGTGCCGGCTTTTTCTTTGTGGCCAAGAAGAATGGCTCATTGAGGCCATGTATTGACTATTGTCTCCTTAATAAAATCACTGTTAAATATCAGTATCCGTTACCCCTGAATTCCGATTTATTCTCCAGAGTGAAAGGTGCTAGTTGGTTTACCAAGCCTGACCATAGGGGGCGTATAATCTTATTCGCATTAAGCACGGTAATGAATGGAAGACGGCGTTTAATACTCCTGAGGGGCATTTTGAGTACCTAGTGATGCCTTTTGGGCTCGCTAATGCCCCTTCCGTCTTCCAATCTTTCATGAACGATATTTTCCGGGATTTGTGGGACAAGTTTTTGATCGTTTATTTGGACGATATTTTGATTTTTTCCAATGACTGGGATACTCATGTGGATCATGTTCGGATTGTATTCCGGATTTTGCGAGAAAATGCTTTGGATGATAAGGGATCGAAATGTCTCTTTGGCGTACAAAAAATTTAGTTTTTGGGATTAATTTTGTCACCGTCCACTATTGAAATGGACCTGGTCAAGGTTCAGGCCATTTATGATTGTGTTCAGCCCACTTCCTTGAAGCCTCTTCAGAAATTTTTGGGTTTTGCTAATTTTTACCGTAAATTTATAAGGAATTTTTTTGGTATTGTGAAACCACTGACGGATTTGACCAAAAAGGGAGCTGATGTGGTGAATTGGTCTCCAGAGGCAGTTTTGGCGTTTCAGGATCTTAAGCGGAGATTCACTTCTGCTCCTGTTCAACGGCAACCTGATGTTTCTCTCCCATTTCAGGTGGAGATAGATGCTTCTGAGATTGGTGCATGAGCCGTTTTGTTCCAAAGGGATCCTGTAACCTCTAAGATTTACCCTTGTGCCTTCTTCTCTCGTACGTAATTATGATGTGGGGAATCGGGAATTGTTGGCTATGAAGTGGGCGTTTGAAGAGTGGAGACATTGGTTGGAGGGAGTCAAACATCAAGTTGTAGTCCTCACTGACCACAAGAACTTGATCTATCTCGAATCAGCCAAGCGATTAAATTCTAGACAGGCTAGGTGGGCTTTGTTTTTCACGCGTTTTAATTTTGTGGTCTCCTTTCTTCCGGGCACTAAAAATGTTAAGGGGGATGCCCTCTCTAGGAGTTTCTTTGCAGATTCTCTTGATGTGACTGAGCCTACTACCATTCTAAATGAGGGTGTGGTTCTTTCCGCTATCTCACCCGATTTGAGACTTGCCCTGGAGGAATTTCAGGGGGATAAACCTGAATGGTGCCCTATGGGGAAATTGTATGTCCCCTACCAATGGAGGAGGAGAGTAATGTCTGAAATTCATTGCTCCGCGTTGGCTGGTCATCCCAGTATTTTTGGTACCAGAGATTTGGTGAGTCGGTCTTTTTGGTGGCCTGCTTTATCTTGTGATGTGAGGAATTTTGTGCAGTCCTGTGGGACTTGTTCTCAGTCCAAACCCTGTTCTCGCTCTAGTCGATTGTTAGTGACACTGCCTATGCCCAGGACGCCATGGACCCATATCTCAATGGATTTTATTTCTAGCCTCCCTGTCTCTCAGAGAATGACTGTTATTTGGAACCAATGCCTTATGGCACGGTTGGTGATGAGGCTTTTCAATTAACCAGGAACCTCATGAGGCCCTATCCACATAGAACCCTGGACCACCGGCGTCGAATCTTTAATTTCTGCCTATCCCGTGCATGACGCCTAGTGGAGTGTGCCTTTAGCATTCTGTGTGTCAAATGGCGTGTTCTGCAGTCTGCAATTCAACTAAGTGAAGAAAATGTGAATCAGGTTATCAAAGCATGTGTTGTACTTCACAACTTCACGACTGTAGTGCAAATGCTGGTGATGATGTGGTGGATGCAAGTAATGTCCTGACTACTACTCATGGACATCATCTACGTCGTCCGCCATCTGGACTGAAAGTGCGGGATGTCTTTACTAATTATTTTGTTTCACCTGAGGGATATACTCCGTGGCAAGAGAATGCATTGTCTATGTTACAATTTTTTGTTGTTATGTGTGTGAAATAAAATGTTAAGTTTTCCGAAGTATGATGTGTTTTCAAAATGTGTTCCAAACATTCACATAAAAACATCATCTATATAGTGGAAACAAACAAACACACACATTGAAGTAACTCAGTTTACTTACATAATCTTATTTTGAAAAATTAACAATATTCACATTATATGACCTTTAGGGCCGCTATTACCGGGCCTCAAACAAGCTTTTTGTAAAAAAAATTTAAAAAATAAAATAAAAAAATATATATAAAATAACAGCCTAAAAACAAAGAAAAACTCAACAAAAAATATTTACAAATTTATGTAAGTAGGTGGAGGAGATGGAGGACCAGCAGCCTGAGTGGTTTGGCTACTTTATGTGGCTAATTGACCATGAGGCTGAGTGGTGGCTGAGGCTGCATGATGGAGGATGAAAGGGACTGGGTGTGGAACATGCTGGTACTGAGCACTTGGGTATTGATGAACATAATAATCGTCGGTACTTTCAGGACCCATTTGTGGTGGGTACCCCCCACCATGTCAATGTCGACCATATCCATGTAGTGGCCAGTCTCCTACACTGGGTATGGTCAAGTGGGCATACTGCTGAGAAGCAGCTGTTGCCATAAAACGGCCATGTTGTGGCCAGTGTTGTATTGACCCTTCAGGTATTTGTGGTGAAGGACTCAGTGTGGGAGGGGGTTCACGCTCAGATCTTGTGGACTCCTCTGGTAGTCCAGACATTTGGAGAAGTTTTTGCCGTGAAAGTTGCCATCTTTCGAGGTAAGCCAAGATCGGAATGGGGTTATTGGGTGGGGTGCATGCATCTATCACTATTTGGAGTGCACCTCTGGCCCTTAGCCTCACTTTTCTGGGGATTGTGCGGAGATAGCGAGCCAGAATCTGTGCATAGGCCTATTCCCCATCATCATTGGCAGTGCGGGACAGGTAGTTCAATACCCCAGTATCCACTTGCCGTTTGGTCCCAGTGGTGGCAAGCTCCCTGCTGCGACGGCCACGGCGTGAGACTACTGCAGACTGTGGTGAGGTATCAAGGGTGAGTGTTGGGCTGCTACTCTTCCCACGGTCATCCTCTCCTTGAGTTGGCTCCTGTCCTGCAGAAGGGCGTGCTGGTGGTGGTGGTTGGTGACTTGTTGAGGGTTGGGAAGATTTTCCAGCCTCTTCTACCCCTTCACCAACTGTGTCGACGTGGACCTCCGAGTCCGAGGCAGTCTCCCGCTCAGTTATGTTTGATTCAGTTCTGTTTTTCACAAAAAGAAAAGACACTATATTATTTCATACCGTAAGGCCACATGGCAAATGTGTGGTGTGGTGAATCATGCAGTTACAGATGGCGATCCAGAACTGTAGCGAGAAAATTTATGATTCATGATTTATACACTACTCAAAAAAATAAAAGGAACACTTAAACAACAGAATATAACTATAAGTAAATCAAACTTCTGTGAAATCAAACAGCAACACTGATTGACAATCAATTTCACATGCTGTTGTGCAAATGGAATAGACAACAGATATAAATTATTAGCAATTATCAAGACACACTCAATAAAGGAGTGGTTCTGCAGGTGGGGACCATAGACCTCATCTCAGTACCAATGCTTTCTGCCTGATGTTTTGGTCACTTTTGAAAGTTGGTTGTGCTTTCACACTTGTGGTAGCATGAGACGGACTCTTCAACCCACACAAGTGGCTCAGGTAGTGCAGCTCATCCAGGATGGCACATCAATGCGAGCTGTGGCAAGAAGGTTTGCTGTGTCTGTCAGTGTAGAGTCCAGAGGTTGGAGGCGCTACCAGAGACAGGCCAGTACACCAGGAGACGTTGAGGGGGCTGTAAGAGGACAACAACTCAGCAGCAGGACCGCTACCTCCGCCTTTGTGCAAGGAGGAACAGGAGGAGCACTGCCAGAGCCCTGCAAAATGACCTCCAGCAGGCCACAAATGTGCATGTGTCTGCACATACGGTTAGAAACTGACTCCATGAGGATGGTCTGAGTGCCCGACGTCCACAGATGGGGGTTGTACTCACAGCCCAACACTATGCAGGACGCTAGGCATTTGCCATAGAACACCAAGATTGGCAAATTCGCCACTGGCACCCTGTGCTCTTCACAGATGAAAGCAGTGAGCAGTGAACACTGAGCACATGTGACAGACGTGACAGAGTATGGAGATGCTGTGGAGAGCGATCTGCTGCCTGCAACATCCTTCAGCATGACCGGTTTGGCAGTGGGTTAGTAATGGTGTGGGGTGGCATTTCTTTGGAGGGCCACACAGCCCTCCATGTGCTCGCCAGAGGTAGCCTGACTGACATTAGGTACCGAGATGAGATCCTCAGACCCCTTGTGAGACCATATGCTGGTGCAGTTGGCCCTGGGTTCCTCCTAATGCAGGACAATGCCAGACCTCATGTGGCTGAAGTGTGTCAGCAGTTCCTGCAAGATGAAGGCATTGAAGCTATGGACTGGCCACCCGTTCCCCAGACCTGAATCCGATTGAGCAAATCTGGGACATCATGTCTCACTCCATCCACCACAGACTGTCCAGGAGTTGGCGGATGCTTTAGTCCAGGTCTGGGAGGAGATCCCTCAGGAGACCATCCGCCGCCTCATCAGGAGCATACCCAGGCGTTGTAGGGATGTCACACAGGCACAGAGAGGTCATACAGGCACGTGGAGGCCACACACACTACTGAGCATCATTTTGACTTGTTTTAAGGACATTACATTCCACTTTAATTTTATGGGTGACTCCAAATTTAGGCCTCAATTGGTTAATAAATTTGATTTCCATGGATGATTTTTGTGCGATTTTGTTGTCTGCACATTCAAATTTGTACAGAACAAAGTATTCAATGAGAATATTTCATTCAGATCTAGGATGTGTTATTTGAGTGTTCCCTTTATTTTTTTGAGCAGTGTAAATTTTCGCTTTTTGTGCCCCTCTGACCCACTCCTGGCTCAATTCTGACGCTCTCTGTGGAACTGGTCACAGCAGCTCCGCCACCGTCTCATGACATCAGACACTGCAAAGTAAACCAAAAACGGTTTACATTAGGATGACAGTGTAAGTATAGGCAAATGTTGGTTACAGCCTAATGTGGCATGCTACTTGACAAGTTTAAACTGGCAAACAACCAGGATAGCAAGTATAACATCACATATGATGATGTTTTGGTCACTTGTTGATTTTAAACAATTCAAGTTTGTTTATATTTAGGGTAGTACTTACTCATTTCATGCTGCACCTCAGGTGTACTTTCTTCATAGGTAAGAAACATTTGCTGGCAGATACGCTTCCATGAGGCATCCTTGCAAGCACGATCAGCATAATTTGCATCACGTACATCCCAGATTTCTGGCCTCCCCTGCAACAGAACGATCAAAAGCTCAACATTAATTTCCCTTGCCATCTTGGTGTTCTTTGTGGAGGCGTGATAGTGGCTTGTTCTTGAACTTCCCAGGCTAATTAGCATGTCCAAGGTTCCTGAATAGTGGCTGAGGCAATTTCCTGTCACCTAGCCAATGCCTGCGTATTTCTCGCAAGTCACACACATGGTCCATGTGTAATCTGTTTTTTTCTCGCACCCATATACTTGCATTGGTGAAACTCGGTCGAGATACGCGGACAATCTTTCTCTCGCACATATAATACGGACGAGAAAAAAAAGCATGATGAGAGCTGCTCCATAGACTAACATTGCTCCGAGTGCTATGCAATTTTTTATCCCTTACCACTCGTCCGTATTATACGGTAGTGTGACTCCAGCCTTTTAACTGCAATCAGACCACTGAAAGTGAAAGTCCCATATTGGGACTAAGTAAAAAAAAAATTGTACAAATATTATTTTAAAAATCACAAAATAATTTAAAAAAACAGAAAAATATATCTTACCCATAAATAAATATTTTTATGAAAAAAAACCTACATATTTTTGGCATCGCCGAGTCCGGAACTGTGGCGCCCGGAGGGTCCAGTCGCCACAGAGGTACTGCACCTCATATAAGCAGCAAAAGTAAGATTTCAGCTCACCCCAATAAATCCACATGTAGGTCCACAGTGTCCTGAGCACGAATTCACGTCTCTGTCAGACGTCTTTGCAGCATGAAAGTGGAAAGAAGAATCCAGCTCCAAGACATAAAATCCAAAAATCTTTAATGATATTCAATAAAAGTTCAGTCACAAAAACATACAGAAACCGGTTATAAAGTGCCTGTTTCCAAAAACTGGGCGCGCTTCGAACAACTCAGTGTTCTTAGATTCAGTTACAATGAAGTAGGCATGAGAGTAATTTATAGGAACAGATGTAACACATAAGAGAAAAAATAAAACACACTCAATTTAAAGCCATTTCCAATATTGTTCGTTGCAAATTAAATTTACTCAAAAAGGTAAGGAGGGAGCACCACCCAGGACTCTAACACCTGCACCCAACACAGACTATAGCAGCAGGGCACCCTGGACCTACCCTATGGGAGGATGGTCTCATCCCAGGTTGGGTAGTGTTATGGAAATTTAATTTGGATAAATCTATCCTGCAGTGTTTGCTGGTGCTGTTCCCAATTTTATCCTAATTGTCTTTTTGAGCGCTCAGAACGAAATGAGGACTGTCCACACGGAAGTGTCAGTATAACAGTTCGTCAAGACCAACAGTTTATTATTCATTCAAGGTTTTATACGTTTACAAAAAGGGGCTGGTTAGTCAATTAACATACAATTAAAAGCTGTTAGATTATTGGCTGTTCTAGTGTAAGTATGATAATTATGATAATTATGATAAAAGGGCTGAAGTTGAAGATTTATTATTTATTGTTCTTTGCCCCAGCTTTCCTGCATGACTAGTAAAGAAAAATAATAGATATCTTTCCGAACACTCTGTTCTTGTTTGTGTCCTTGCTAAAAAAGTCCCTATGAGCTATCTTTTGCAATAGCCTGATTTATGGAGGCCAGGGTCGTATAGCTAGCATCAGCTTTTTCATAGATATGCTGAGCACAGGATTTTTAGCAAGTGAGATCTATCTAACTGTAAATGCATATATATGAATATACATTGAATACCTGGAATACATATATATTTCCATGACAGTCCCCCCTTAGATACCACTTGCCCTAAAAAACCTGCTCCTGTCCCAAAGCGCTGCAACTCTTTTGTGCTACCGATGGGCTGGCACATGCCTAACACATGTACCCCTCATTGATGCAGGCTTTTCGCAAATGGGCGGTCAGGAGGACTGTCCCTAGCAGGGGTTCATGTGTTTGCAATCATAGTCTCTTTATTCAACTGCATGTTCAGAAAAACGTGTGTATTCTTCATCAGGTAGGTCATCTGTCTGGTCAGTCAGAGCATCCACGACATCCTTCATGGCTTAGGTGTCTCTCCTTGTACCGGAGCTTCCTTGCAATGCGATACGTGGATCCAAGCAGGCTTTCCCTCTAGTTTCACAGAGGTTGGTGTCATCTGGGGCTCCTGGATAGGACCATCAAATCTGGAATCGAGTGTTCTCATTTCCAACTTTTTTCACCAACACCCAGTCTCCTGGCTTTCAAGGAGTGCGTACCGGACACTGAGTCTGGATCTGGCAATGAAGAGAAAAACTCGAGAATGGACATTAGTTTTTGACCAATTCAATTACATAAGCAAATAAGATATCATTTTGCATATTCTGCTGCTGAGGGAAGAATGCACCTAACTTGGGACTAGACCCAAACAAAATTTCGCATGGTGACAGCTTTTCTGGGTCTCTGGGAGTGTGCCTTACGCTAAACAGTGCAATTGAGAGTGTCTCATGCCATGGTTTGCGTGTCTCTTGGGCAAATTTCAGCATCCTATTCTTACGTGTTCCGTTCAGTCTTTTTACCTTCCCGCTGCTCTGGGGGTGGTAAGGAGTGTGTAGGCCTAAATCTGACCCTACTGCTAACCGGATCTCTTGTGTCAGATTTGCTGTGAATGCGGGTCCCTGATCACTTTCTATCATTTCTGGAACCCCCTATCTGCACACTATTTTCCGAAAGTAGCTTCTTTGCAGTAGTCTTTGCTGACTTGTAAGGCTTCTGTCCATCTTGAAAACACTTCTTTGACCACAATGGCGTATTTGAATCCTTCACTTGGCGATATCTGGATGTGGTCTATCTGGATCCTCTGAAGCTGGTAGAGTGGTCTTGCCGGATGAGGTCAGGGGGACTTTCTTCTACACGTCCAGGCTTGCATTTGCCGCAGGTCAGACAGCTGCTGGTGAATTTGGCTGTTAGGGTGGAGATCCCTGAAGCGAACCAGTAAGCACCAATCAGATCATTCATCTGTGTCTTTGATATGTGGGTGGGTCCATGTGCCCATTGGACCACCATAGGGTGCATACTTTGTGGTAGTCAGGGTTTGGAGTCCATTGTAGATAGCCTTCCTTCTTCATGTGTTGCTTTTTTCGCATTCAGCTCTTCTTCTCCTTTTGGAGCTTGATCTTGCAACTTCTTGAGCAGATTCCAGGACGTCTTTTTGCAGGTTTCTTGTCTTCAGTCGTCATGTAGTAGCCGTCCGGCTCTACGACCTCTCCCACTTCTCCATGTTGTCTTCCTTTGGCCGCTTCTATGGCTGCCATGTCAGCCATGTTATTGCCTCACACCTCTTCTGTTCTCAGTTTTCCATGCGCTTTTGATTTTTCAAATTGCCACCATTTTGGAAGTTGGAGTACACCCAGCAGGTCCCTGAAGGCTCCATGATGCTTCACGGTTGTTCCGCTTGCTGTGATGAAGTCCCTTGCAGCCCAGATGGGCCCAAAGTCGTGTGCTATGCCATGCGAGCACCTGTAGTTGGTGTAGATGTTTGCAGTCTTGCCTTCTGCCATCTGGCAGGCCTTGTCAGCGCTATCAGTTCTGCTTCCTGGGCTGACAGGCTAGGTGACAGACTTCTGGACCACAGGATTTCTTGATTGCTGGTCACTGCACTTTCTGTGTGGAAACTTCTTCATCATCTGCAAATCTGGAGCCATCCAAGTGGAGGATAAATTCTGTAAATTTTTGTTCTGAAAAGTCCATATTGTATCCCCCCTTGGGAGTGGGAGTAGAGTGGCCGGGATGAGGACTGTAGGTCTGGAGACGGTGACATTGTGAAACAAAGGCGATAGAGGCACCACAAAGATGTCTGGCGGTGGGGAGATTATTGTTGGTTGAGCTTGATTGAGGATTGCCAAGATGTCGTGCGGAGTGAGAGTTTCCAGTGGCTGTCCAAAAGTGATGTCAGCAGTCTTGTCCAGGAAGGTGTGTGCTGCAGATACTGCCATCAGGCAGGAGGGTGCTCCTCTTGCAACTGGATCCAAGCGGGCTGAGAGGCAGCCTAAAAGTCTCTGTTTTCCCCCGTGAATCCGTGCCAGGACTCCAGTAGCATGACCTTCTTTCTTCCATCAGGTAGACGGAAAGACTTCTCGTAGTCAGGTAGGCCTGGTATTGGCGCTGAGACTGTGGAGTTCTTCCAGTCTCCTGAATGAGTTGAAGGCTGCGTCCGATAGAAGGAGCGGGGTTGCGTTGATGCAAGCGCACAGAGGCTGCATTAGGACTGAGGCATCAGGGATTCAGGTTCTGCAATACGACACTAGACCATCTTCTCCACAGTGGTCTTCCAGTCATTTGACATGTGTTTCGTCTGGTGGGCAATACAGTGTCCCAGGGATGTAACTTGCTTATGACACCACTGGACTTTGTTCTTCCAGACCTTGCGTTGCTGTTCCTCAAGGAACAAGGAATGGACTGTGCAGGTATCGATGTCAACCACGCAAAAGAGAAGGTCATCCATGTGTTGTAGAACAGTGACTCCTGCATATTCTGCAATCCAGTTGACGAGGATGGAGGACATTGTTTTGGTGAAACTTGAAGGGCTTGTTCTGAGCACCTTGAGGCAACACTGTCCATATACATTGCACTGGTGCGTGAAGGCAGGCCTCCAGGTGGAGGAGAAACACTGAAGAAGGTACTGGCCAGGCTGATCACCGTGAATACCGTTGCGGTGACTGGGACTTTTGAGAGCAGAGTGTGCTGGTTCAGCACTGTTGGGGTTTCAAATACCGTAGCCTCTTTCACGGCCTCCAGGCCTTGCACCATTCTGAACTCAGTGGGGTTTACAGTCTTTTTCTTCACTGTGGAAAGCTGGGATTGATTCCGATGGGCGAGGCAGCCCAGTTTTGGCCTTGTCCTTCACTATGCGGCAGGGGACTCCCATCTCCCGGCACAGAGCTGGCGGGAAAACAAGCCGTCTACTAGGATCCACATCATGAGAGATGACGACCAGCTGGCTTTCTTGTTCTCCACCAAGGCAGTCACTGTGTTAGCACCTGCTCTAGCCACAGGGGGTCTTCTTGTTGGGATGTCTCCTTCACCGGCTGCTTTTTTCTCAGCACGGGCTCAGGTCAGTATTTGCGCACAAGTTTGAAGAGCTGAGTGGCCTTTTGCCGGTCTAGGGCCTGGGTGAACTGGTTGATTGCAGGGGGCACCTCCTGGTGCTTGCAAAAGATGAACCTCTGGCGTTGGAGCCGGATGTGGTGTTGCCATTTCATGAAGCGAGTAGGGTCCTTCTTGAGTTGAATATCCTGGCCAATGTCAAAGTTCTCATGCCGTCTTCTTAGGCGAGTTCACTTAGACCTTCAGTTGGTCAGAGACATCTTGACTCTGGGTGATGGAGTGGCTTTTCTGGTACTATGTCCAGCACCTCCTGTGATAGGTCTGCAGTGTGGTTGTTTGAGGTTCCTGTTTCTTCTTGGGTCAGGGGTGAAGAAAGTGTCATGGTCCCATCTTCCTGGAACACTCTGGTCGCTTTCAGCTTCTGCAGTAGGTCCACTCCCAATAGCTTGAGGGTGCAGGTCTTTGACACAACAAACTGGGACATGATGGAGTATTCTGGCTGAGTCAACACGCTCAGGGGCTTCATAATCTGGAAATATCTGACTTGACCATCAATTCCCATACAGGACGCAGAAGATTCTGATAGATAGGTGAGGTTGCGGAGTTCCACAAGAAAAGATCTGACTACGCCATCCACTCTCAGGATATTGGTCCCACTGGTGGGGTTCCCTGTGGACTTGGCGTGCTCCTGTCCTATGGACGGGGTTCTTCACTGCTTTCTGTGTTTTCTCCTTGGCTTGCTCCTCTGGGCAATGTGGTGGGTCGTAGGGGTTCTCTGCAGCGGTTCCGGTAATGGACAGGCTTGTCACAGTTGAAACATTTAACGGTTCTCCTGTCCTTGTAGCGTGGTTGCTCATCTTGGTCTGTGGCCACCATGAGGGGAGCTGTTATGTTACGGTAGCTGAGGAGTGCAGGCAAAAAAGGAAATACACCAGAGCAGTTGGAATCTATGAGATTGCAGTACCCTGACTAACCACCGCAACTAGAGGCAGCCGTGGAGCGTTCCTACGTTGGTCCTAGACGCCTCGTCACAGCCTGAGAAACTAACTACACCTAAAGATAGAAATAGGAAAGCTATCTGCCCCGTAGCAGAACCCCAAAGATAATAGAAAGCCCCAAACATGTAATGGCGGTTAGACAAGAGGAAATACTGACACAGAAAGAAAATAGAATGAGCAAACGTTGGGGCCCAAACTATCTAAATAGAAAAGGACAGGAAGGGTACTTACTGCAATCTCAGAAAACCCTGAAAAACACCAACTCTACTAATTTCAAAATCACCTGAGATCACACGACCTCTACCACCTAAATTAGTTCTCTGGTGTAACAAAAACAGCAGCCACTGAAAAAACTGGAAAAAGCAAAAGTACAAAACACAGTGGCTGGACTAAACTGAGAGGGCAAAAGCCCCCGGAGGGGACTCAGAAGGCCCCCACAGAAGTGCAGGACCAAATGCAAAAATATAGCAAAAACACAAAATAAGAAATTGTCTTATCTGATAGCAGGAGATGCAGACACGACACAGCAGGCTACAAGGGAAACTGGAAAGAAGGATTCAGACCAGAACAATTGATCACCGGCAACCCTGATGGGAAAATGACTCCCTTATATAAGACCAATCAGTAACACCTGATTCCCAGTCCTCACAATCCTCACTAGTACCGCTTGTAACCACCAGAGGGAGCCTCTGCTCAGAACTCATCTCAAACCCATTCACAACAGTACCCCCCCCTTGAGGAGGGGTCACCGAACCCTCATTTGAGCAACCAGGTCGGTCAGGATGAGCTCTATGATACGCACGGATAAGTCTCCCAGCATGGACGTCCGAAGCAAACACCCAAGAATTGTCCTCCTGACCATAACCTCTCCATTTAACCAAATACTGGAGTCTTCGTCTAGAAAAACGAGAATCCAATATTTTCTCAACCACATACTCCAGATTGCCCTCAACCAAAACAGGGTCAGGAGGCACAGCAGCAGGAACCACTGGCTCAACAAACCTCTTCAACAAGGACTTGTGGAACACGTTATGGATCTTAAATGTCCCTGGAAGAAGCAAACGAAAAGAAACAGGATTAATAATCTCCATGATCTTATAAGGTCCAATGAACCTAGGCTTAAATTTAGGAGATGCTACTCTCATAGGAATATTCTTTGAGGACAACCAGACCAAGTCCCCCACTTTAAACCGAGGACCATCAGTCCTATGCCGGTTAGCAAACCGCTGGGCCTTCTCCTGAGAGAGGGACAACCTCTCCACTACCTGGTCCCAAATCTGCTGCATACGCTCAACAACAGAGTCAACACCTGGACAGACAGAAGCCTCCGTGAAACCCAGAATTACAGAAAAACGGAGACATCAAAGTGGCAGAGCTAGCCCTATTATTAAGAGCAAACTCAGCCAAAGGCAAAAAAGAGACCCAGTCATCCTGATCAGCAGACACAAAGCATCTTAGATAAGTCTCCAATGTCTGGTTTGTTCTCTCAGTTTGACCATTGGTCTGAGGATGAAATGCCGAGGAGAAAGACAATTGAACACCCAGTTTAGAACAAAAAGTCCTCCAAAATCTGGAAACAAACTGGACTCCTCTGTCAGACACAATGTTCTCAGGAATGCCGTGTAAACGAACCACGTGCTGAAGGAACAACGGCACCAATTCAGAGGAGGAAGGCAACTTAGGTAATGGCACAAGATGTATCATTTTGGAAAACCTATCACAAATTACCCAGATGGTGGTCATTCTCTGAGAAACAGGAAGATCGGAAATGAAATCCATAGAGATATGGGTCCATGGTCTCTTGGGCACAGGCAATGGCATCAACAAACCACTAGAGCGAGAGCAAGGCTTGGAGCGAGAGCAAGTCCCGCAGGACTGCACAAATTCCCTGACATCGCGAGACAAGGTAGGCCACCAAAAGGACCGACTAACCAAGTCTCTGGTACCAAAAATTCCGGGATGCCCAGCCAATGCGGAACAATGAATCTCAGACATCACACTCTTTTTCCATTGGTCCGGGACAAACAATTTTCCAACAGGGCAGCGCTCGGGCCTATCCTCCTGACACCCCTCCAGAGCAAGTCTCAAATTGGGCGAGATGGCGGAAAGAACTACACCCTCCTTCAAAATAACAGAGGGATCAGATAGCTCAGGAGAGTCCGCAAGGAAACTCCTCGAGAGGGCATCCGCCTTAACATTCTTAGTGCCAGGAAGAAAGGAAACCACAAAATTAAAACGTGTGAAAAACAAGGCCCACCTGGCCTGTCTAGGATTGAGTCGCTTGGCAGATTCCAGATAGACCAGATTCTTATGGTCCGTAAGGACCACCACCTGATGTTTGGCTCCCTCCAGCCAATGTCTCCACTCTTCAAAAGCCCACTTCATGGCCAATAACTCCCGATTACCCACGTCATAATTACGTTCAGTAGGAGAAAATTTTCGAGAGAAAAAGGCACAAGGGTTACTTTTAGAGGTCTCTGGATCTTTTTGGGACAAAACGGCACCTGCCCCAATTTCAGAGGCATCAACCTCCACCTGAAATGGCAGAGAAACATCAGGCTGCCTAGAACAGGAGCAGAAGTGAATCTCTGCTTAAGTTCCTGAAACGCAGAGACTGCCTCAGGAGGCCAATTCACCACATCAGAACCCTTTCTGGTCAAATCAGTTAATGGTTTAACAATAACAGAGAAATTACCAATAAATTTACGATAAAAATTGGCAAAACCCAAAAATCTCTGAAGAGCCTTTAATGAAGTAGGTTGGACCCAATCACAGATGGCCTGAACCTTGACCGGGTCCATTTCAATAACAGATGGGGACAAAATGAATCCCAGAAATGAGATCTTCTGTACGCCAAAAAGACACTTTGATCCCTTCACATACAGAGCATTCTCTCTCAAAATCTGGAATACAGTTCGAACATGTTTCACATGAGAGTCCCAGTCATTAGAAAAAATCAAGATATCATCCAAATAAACAATCAGAAACTTGTCCACAAAATCCCTGAAAATGTCATTCATGAAGGACTGGAAGACGGAAGGAGCATTAGTGAGCCCAAAGGGCATCACAAGGTACTCAAAATGCCCTTCAGGGTGTTAAATGCCGTCTTCCATTCATCCGCGTGCTTAATGCGAATAAGGTTATACACCCCCCTGAGGTCAAGCTTGGTAAACCAAGTAGCGTTTTTCACCCTGGAAAACAGGTCAGAAATCAAGGGTAACGGGTATTGATATTTCACAGTAATATTGTTCAAGAGACGATAATCAATACACGGCCTTAATGAACCATCTTTTTTGGCCACAAAGAAAAAACCGGCACCTAAGGGTGAAGAGGATGGTCTGATATGACCCTTCTCCAATGATTCCTTGATATAAGACCGCATAGCGTCATGTTCAGGTACAGACAAGTTAAAAAGGCGACCTTTAGGGAATTTACTACCTGGCACTAATTCAATAGCGCAGTCATAGCTCCTATGGGGAGGTAAGGATGCAGATTTACTTTCGCTAAACACATCAGAAAAATCAAACAAAAAGTCAGGAACATCCTCAGCCTGGGGGGAGGCAGAAAAAACAGGAGTGTTGGTATTAACACATTGGCAGCCCCAACTGGTTACAGACACAGATTTCCAATCCAAAACAGGATTATGAGACTGTAACCAAGGGAAACCCAGCACGATAATGTCATGCAGATTATATAGAACCAAAAATTTGCAGCACTCCTGGTGATCAGGTTCAACCCTCATTATCACCTGAGTAGAAAACTGGGGTTTATTCTCAGCCAAAGGGGTAGAATCGATCCCCAGTAAAGGAATAGACTTCTGTAGGGATATCAAGGGAAACCCACAACGTTTAGCAAAATCATAATCCATCAGGTTAATAGCTGCTCCAGAATCAACGAAAGCCTGAGCAGAAAATGAGGACAGAGAGCATATCAGAGTGACAGTTAATAAAAACTTAGTCTGAACACTACCCAAGACAACTGAGCGTGCAAAATGTCTTCCCCGCTTAGGGCAGACTGAAATAGCATGAGAGGCATCACCACAGTAGAAACATAACCCATTGCACTTTCGAAACTCATGATGCTGTGCCCCAGACACCACTCCATCACACTGCATGGGCTCAGCAGCTGGCTCACAAGGCAACACCACTCCACGCATACTTCTCCGCTCACGCAAACGTCTGTCAATTTGAATCGCTAATGACATAGAATCATTGAGACCAGAGGGGACAGGGAATCCCACCATAACATCCTTTACATTATCCGACAGACCCTTCCGGAAAAGGGCCGCCAAAGCGTCGTCATTCCATTTGGTCAGGACTGCCCACCTACGGAATCTCTGACAGTATAACTCAGCGTCATCAAGCCCCTGATTTAATGCCAACAAGGCTTTTTCAGCTTGATCAGTGACATTAGGCTCATCGTACAATAACCCCAAAGCCTGAAAAAATGCATCAACATCACTCAAAACAGGATCCCCAGGTATCAGGGAAAAAGCCCAATCCTGAGGATCGCCGCGCAGGAGAGAGATGATAATTTGAACCTGCTGCGCTGCGTTTCCTGAGGACTTAGATTTTAAGGCAAGAAACAATTTACAATTATTTTTGAAATTCTGAAACTTAGCTCGATCCCCTAAAAACAAATCTGGCATGGGGATCCTAGGTTCCACAACAGGCAACCTAGCAAGATATGCAGCAATACTCTGAACCTCAGTGGCAAGCTGATCCACACGGCCAGACAACTGTGCAAACTCCATTGGGAAAAAAGATCCTCCCCAGCACCCAGAGATACAGAGGGAAAAAAAAAAAAAAATGCAACAAACAGAAAAATATCTCTGACAACTTTTCTTCCTTCAAAATATTTTTTCCCTTCTGTGAGTACCATACAATTTTTATGGCCGGTGATACTGTTATGTTACGGTAGCTGAGGAGTGCAGGCAAAAAAGGAAATACACCAGAGCAGTTGGAATCTATGAGATTGCAGTACCCTGACTAACCACCGCAACTAGAGGCAGCCGTGGAGCGTTCCTACGTTGGTCCTAGACGCCTCGTCACAGCCTGAGAAACTAACTACACCTAAAGATAGAAATAGGAAAGCTATCTGCCCCGTAGCAGAACCCCAAAGATAATAGAAAGCCCCCAAACATGTAATGGCGGTTAGACAAGAGGAAATACTGACACAGAAAGAAAATAGAATGAGCAAACGTTGGGGCCCAAACTATCTAAATAGAAAAGGACAGGAAGGGTACTTACTGCAATCTCAGAAAACCCTGAAAAACACCAACTCTACTAATTTCAAAATCACCTGAGATCACACGACCTCTACCACCTAAATTAGTTCTCTGGTGTAACAAAAACAGCAGCCACTGAAAAAACTGGAAAAAGCAAAAGTACAAAACACAGTGGCTGGACTAAACTGAGAGGGCAAAAGCCCCCGGAGGGGACCCAGAAGGCCCCCACAGAAGTGCAGGACCAAATGCAAAAATATAGCAAAAACACAAAATAAGAAATTGTCTTATCTGATAGCAGGAGATGCAGACACGACACAGCAGGCTACAAGGGAAACTGGAAAGAAGGATTCAGACCAGAACAATTGATCACCGGCAACCCTGATGGGAAAATGACTCCCTTATATAAGACCAATCAGTAACACCTGATTCCCAGTCCTCACAATCCTCACTAGTACCGCTTGTAACCACCAGAGGGAGCCTCTGCTCAGAACTCATCTCAAACCCATTCACAACAGGGAGCTGTTTTCCGCACTCCTGGCTGGGATTTTATCCCTTTTGGGACTGTGAGCAGGGTGTCCATTGCTATTGACATTACTCAGGCCTAGCTACTATCAGTGGCTTTCTGATTGGTTCTTTCAGCCCATGCACAAAGGCCTGTGCCAACATCAGTCTGTGTATCTGATCATGAATAGTGAAGCCCAAATCTTGAAACACTTGTATCACTGTCATAGAACTTCTCTACAGACTATGTCTTGGCTCGTGATATGTAGGCTGATAGCTTGTCCTGTCAGTCTGCTTTTGGCCCATTCTCTGAGCTGCTCAATTAGCTTTGGTCCTGTCTCCCAGGCATACGCATCTAATTCTGCTGGAAGCTTGAAGTGTTCTCTCATAATTGGCCAGAATGCATCACCTGCTTTTATTTCCATTACTGCCCAGAGATCAATCCAGGCTGCTGCATACGTTCGCTGGATCTGCTGCATTTTTTGGAAAAATGGCATGGGGTGTATCCCTGGGTCTGGCAGCATACTGATCACCTGGCTTGGGATGAAGGGCTCATAGGATGGTGCCTCTACCTGTCCCTGCTCTATTGGTGCTTGTGGGTTTTCTTCCCTAGTATTGGACAGCATGTGTGACATTGCATCTTCATCTTCATCAGATGAGAAGTGACATGGTGTGCTTGGTGCATACACTGGGTGAAATTTGGCCTTAAACGTTGTCTTGCTGCATGGGGATTTCCCTCTTCCTTGCTAAGGCTGTGGTGGATCAGTGTCATAGTTCCATGCTGGCAGCCCTGCTCGGCACTGAGGTTCCTCACTTGTGTCTGTAGCTACACCTCCCCCCTGTGAAACCCTGGCTGTGGGCTCTGCTAGCTGTTGTGTCTGGGGGCTACCTGCAGCGTTTTGTGTAGGGAGATTTGCACTTTCTTCTCCTGATATAATGACTGGCAATGTTTGTACTGTGCTTGGGATAGACAGGGTGCCCTGTACTGGAGGCACTGAATACAGGGACACCACATTGCTTTGATTGGGCGTTGACCCAGTTGATAACGAAGTAGAAAAAAGAGGAAGAGAAGGGAGGTGTGAGTGAGGAGCGGTGGGATGTGCCTGAGAGAAGGAGGAAGGAGGAGAGCGAGCACGAGCAGGTGGGTGTGGTGTGGGAGGAGAGTGGGAGGAAAAGGAAAGAGGAGAAAGATCAGAAGGGTGTGGTGTGGGAGGAGAGAGGGAAAGAGGAGAGGGGAGAGATGGAGGGGAGAGAGATGGAGGGGAGAGAGGAGAAAATGAAGGAGGAGAGGGTGAAGAAGAGGAAGAGGAAGAAAATGGATGTGTCAGAGATGTGAGGGAGGGGAAAGAAGGAATGATATGGAAAGAAGGATAGAGAGGGATGGCAGCGAGGAAAGAGGAGAAAAGTCTGAAGAAGAAGGAGAAAGGGACTGAGAGAAGAAAGAGGAGAGGGTGTCCCCCTTGTGATTCTTGAGAGGGGACCGTTGAAACAAAAATGCCTTCTCCCTGTGGAGAGAGGCGGGGAGCGTTTTTCCCTGTACAAGGCTACTTATTCAATGAGAGCAGCCTACACCTGTCCCGTGTCTCCACATGATGGACATGTGATGTGTGTGACTCTAAATTCTGCTCTTGTGACATGTCCGTGATCATTTCCTCACAGATGATTTCAATGCTTCTTTAACACCTTTTCAATCTTATTCACATAAAAATCACTTCCTGGTCCGTTCAAATAACTTGCTGTACCTTCTACACAATGCAAGACTACCACTGCTCTTTTATAGCAGACGGCAATCTATAAACAAACTTTCCTGTGCCTTTCAACAAAAACAAAAAAAAACATTTCATTGTGCAGCGTAAAGTCTGCCCGTCCATTTGCTTCTCACGTACTCTGACCTTCTATTCACATGCCTAGCCCTTCGATTCTCACGTACTGTGTCTATTCCAAAAACCTATTCAACAAAGGTGATTAAAAATCTGAGAACTGCTGCATTCTGGTTCTGTGTGCAAGGACACTGAAATTCTTGTCTTCGTTGAATGCCTGATGGGAGGGGTGAGTGAAACCGCTGCGCAATTGTTTGTGTGTGTTCTCCCTCCGACCTGCAATTTCTTATCTGTTTTTCTGTCCTTGGTCTAAAGCACGCTTGTAGATCTTGTGCTTTTTTTTCAAAAATGGTTGGAGAAAAGAGGAAAAGAAAACTCTAAAATAAGTTGATTAGAAAAACCTCTCCAAAATAATTAAAAAATTTACTTAAAAGAAAAAACTTTAAAAAACAAGAGTTAGATTTAAAAGAAAAACAGAAAGAAAACCCTACACAGTTTAGTGAAAACTCTTAGGAAAAAGATTGACCAAAAAAAATAATAATAAAAAAAACTCCAAAAAGAAAAAAAACTGATCAAAAAAGAGGAGGGAAAAAAAACGTATTGATAGTAAAACTTTGAAAAACAACAAGGTTGTCACTAAAACAGCTAATTTAAAACAGAAAAGAGCTGGAAACACTGATTGTAAAATGATAAAAACAAAAGAAAAAATACTTTAAAACTTTTGTCTGGTAGCGTAGGCTTTATCCTACCGCCCTCTGGAAAGTCATCTCGCTGCTGCTGGCACTTCCCCCTCCCTTATATCTCTGCTTGCTGTGTCTACAGGCACTGAAATCACGTATCAAAAAAAAGGTTATCCCTATAGGAAAAAAAATTAATACAGTTCAGTCTGAATGCCTGAGAATTTTCACGCTACAGCCTGTAGCCAAAAACTAGCTCATAAAAGATCAAAACCAGGAAACAGAAGTGACAACGTGATTAGCAGAGGGGGGGTCAAAGGGGTTTTCTCGCTGCTGCAGCCAGCAGTGAATGAGATAGTGACAGAGCGCATTCTGCTCTGAATGAGATTTAAAGCGACAGTACCTGATACAGACAGGGACACGTACAATGAGACAGACACCCGGGAGAATACGAATCCCTCTTTTAATGATCTGTGACACATACAAGCTGCTCTGGTAACTGATAACTCACCAATTGCACTGAGCATGACAATGCTCCAGGTCTACTACTCTGAAACCGGTCGCCCTGCCTGGTACGCCGGCCACAGGAATCTGTAATAGCCTGTACAAAATTCCCACACTTCACACCTGGAATACTGGGAGTGTCTCCCTCCGATGTGTGAAGGAATCTGTGAGAATTTATCCAAACAAAGCCCCACCCCTCACACCTGGAATACAGGGATTGTCTCCCTCCGATGTATGAAGGAATCTGTGGGAACTTATCCAGCAATTTGGTTTTTTGCTATACAGCTCCCAGAAATCAGCAAGCAAAAACACAGTCACCGTTCCAACTTTTCTCCCGGTTCACATGAAACATGAAACACATACACAGCACAGCAGCAAACAATTTATATCCCAGGGTTTTGGATAAGGGTGTGGACTTTTTACACTACCTGGGAATGCGGTGGTGACCACACCTGACCGGCAAGAGGTGTAAGACCTGGACTGGACACAAGGGACTTTCAGGTAAGATGACAAGATTTTCTTACCTTACTTATGGAGCTGCGCAGTCTCCGTCCCGTGAGCCAAGGCCATGGCCAACACCTCTGTCTCTCCGGTCAGCAGGTCCCCATGCGTTTCGTCCACTGCCTGCACTGCCTCCACTGCAGTGTTTGCTGGTGCTGTTCCCAATTTTATCCTAATTGTCTTTTTGAGTGCTCAGAACGAAATGAGGACTGTCCACACGGAATTGTCAGTATAACAGTTCATCAAGACCAACAGTTTATTATTCATTCAAGGTTTTATACGTTTACAAAAAGGGGCTGGTTAGTCAATTAACATACAATTAAAAGCGGCTAGATTATTGGCTGTTCTATTGTAAGTATGATAATTATGATAATTATGATAAAAGGGCTGAAGTTGCAGATTTATTGTTTATTGTTCTTTGTCCCAGCTTTCCTGCATGACTAGTAAAGAAAAATAATAGATATCTTTCCGAACACTCTGTTCTTGTTTGTGTCCTTGCTAAAAAAAGTCCCTATGAGCTATCTTTTGCAATAGCCTGATTTATGGAGGCCAGGGTCGTATAGCTAGCATCAGCTTTTTCATAGATATGCTGAGCACAGGATTTTTAGCAAGTGAGATCTATCTAACTGTAAATGCATATATATGAATATACATTGAATACCTGGAATACATATATATTTCCATGACAGTAGTAAAGGGTGTTGGGGGAGTGGGTGGAGAAAGCAGAAGGAAGGGAGTGGAGCTTAGAGAGCGGGAAAGAGACTGTAAAGTCTCAGTGAGAGGGGAGCTCAAGCTGTGAGGAGCTTGTCCCCAGATGCAGAAAGCTAGTAGTAAGCACGAGACAGAAAGAAGCTTCTGGAAGGGCAGAAGAGGTCCTAGGGGCATGGATAGTGAGTAGTCCATCCATGGGGCTTGATCCAGTAGTGGAGGGACCAGGTTGCAGTAGGGGTACCGGGCCCCCAAATCTAGTGGAGGACTTCAAGTCTCAGCTAGCAAGCCGGAGGCAGTGGGACCTGTAGGTGCTTCAGCCACAGTTATCTTCGCTGAAAAGGCAGCCATATAGGAGCAAGGGGATGCAGAGAGGACATCACCAGACAGGGTCCGTGGCTGCTGGCTCGGGACACTGACTGTGAGGTGCTGGACAGGAAGTGTGGAAAGTCAGCACAGTGAGACAGCCAGGAAAGGAACATATGGAAGGGAGTCCTGGAAAGGTGTATCCTGAACTACCTGGGAGTTTTCTGGACCCCTCACCTGGAGGACACGGCACCAAGTGGGCATCTGTGCATGCAAAAACTGTGAGTAAAGCTTTGGAAACTGCACTTGACTGTGTCCTCTCAAGCTCTTCCTGCAACACCCACAAAGCACTGCTACATCCCTTGCCAAATGCTACATCATTACTATCTTGAACATACTACATCTGCCCTGGGACATAGCCCTGGCTGTGGAGGGCTGAACCAACTCTGCTGCATCAACAACTGTCCCAGTGGACTGAATCTGCAGCGTCGGCTAACATCTTTATTGCCGAGTACCACAGGTGGCATCACGAACACTTTATTACAAACGCTTTATTTTTCCACTTTTTCATCATCTTCCCCTTTTATTGGATACCCAGGGCCACGGATCGGGTCACTGCGGCTGTGACACTATCCTTTTTAGAAGCGGCCCGATAAAGAATATCCCCAATACCCTGGCGGGCGCTCCAGAACCACCCGACTTAACCTAACTGTACCACTGTACCTTCAATGAACAGTGTAAAAAATAAAATGCAAGGCAAAAAACAAAGCTTTTTCATAATACCATTGAACAAAAAGTGAAATAAAATGCAATCATAAAGACAAATGTAAATAAAAATGGTATAGCTGAAAACATGATCTTGTCCTGCAAAAAAGCCGCCATACAGCTCCATCATTGGAAAAATTTTAAAAAAAGTTATAGCTCTCAGAATAAAGCGATGCAAAATAAATTTTTTCTAATAGTTTTTATTGTATAAAAGCTCCAATACATAAAAAATGATTTAAATGTGGTATCGCTGTAGTCGTACTAACCTGAAGTATAAAGCTGCATTAGTACAGAAACCTTTGTTTGAAATTACAGAGGTCAGACATTTTCTGTAGTTCTTGACCAAGTTTGCACATACTGCAGCAGGGATTTTGGCCCACTTCTCCATACAGATCTTCTCTAGATATTTCAGGTTTTAGGACTGTCTCTGGGCAATATTGAGTTTCAGCTCCTTCCAAAGATTTTCTATTAAGTTCAGGTCTGGAGACTGGCTAAGCCACTCAAGAACCTTGAAATGCTTCTTATGGAGCCATTTCTTAGTTGCCCTGGCTGTGTGTTTCGGGTCATTATCATGGTGTAAAACATACAAAAAAAGGCTGCACTCTATCATACTAAAGCATGACAATATGGAATACATGAAATTTAGAATAGCAATATGGCTTTGGAATATAAGGAAAAATTTGAGACGCTTAGTATAAACATTTGGCCAAACATTTGAAGCCCACCAACCATCGTCAAGGTGGTCTCAATACTGGTGAGTCCCTAACCTAATGTGAACATACCTCTATTAGGCTGATATCTGAATTTCTGGGTGAATATGCACCTCTGTCAGCAATGCCTGCATTTATGGGTAAAGTAGGGACCTGGTGTAATTAAAATCACCACCTGGTGGGGGCGGAGTGCTCGGTCAGCAAGCTAACATACAATAGACAAAAAAACCTGACTGGCACTTCCAGACTAATGTGAACTAGGTGCAAGCCAAGGGAAGCTACCCCCATGTAAAACATACAAAAAAAGGCTGCACTCTATCATACTAAAGCATGACAATATGGAATACATGAAATTTAGAATAGCAATATGGCTTTGGAATATAAGGAAAAATTTGAGACGCTTAGTATAAACATTTGGCCAAACATTTTGAAGCCCACCAACCATCGTCAAGGTGGTCTCAATACTGGTGAGTCCCTAACCTAATGTGAACATACCTCTATTAGGCTGATATCTGAATTTCTGGGTGAATATGCACCTCTGTCAGCAATGCCTGCATTTATGGGTAAAGTAGGGACCTGGTGTAATTAAAATCACCACCTGGTGGGGGCGGAGTGCTCGGTCAGCAAGCTAACATACAATAGACAAAAAAAACCTGACTGGCACTTCCAGACTAATGTGAACTAGGTGCAAGCCAAGGGAAGCTACCCCCATGTAAAACATACAAAAAAAGGCTGCACTCTATCATACTAAAGCATGACAATATGGAATACATGAAATTTAGAATAGCAATATGGCTTTGGAATATAAGGAAAAATTTGAGACGCTTAGTATAAACATTTGGCCAAACATTTTGAAGCCCACCAACCATCGTCAAGGTGGTCTCAATACTGGTGAGTCCCTAACCTAATGTGAACATACCTCTATTAGGCTGATATCTGAATTTCTGGGTGAATATGCACCTCTGTCAGCAATGCCTGCATTTATGGGTAAAGTAGGGACCTGGTGTAATTAAAATCACCACCTGGTGGGGGCGGAGTGCTCGGTCAGCAAGCTAACATACAATAGACAAAAAAACCTGACTGGCACTTCCAGACTAATGTGAACTAGGTGCAAGCCAAGGGAAGCTACCCCCATGTAAAACATACAAAAAAAGGCTGCACTCTATCATACTAAAGCATGACAATATGGAATACATGAAATTTAGAATAGCAATATGGCTTTGGAATATAAGGAAAAATTTGAGACGCTTAGTATAAACATTTGGCCAAACATTTTGAAGCCCACCAACCATCGTCAAGGTGGTCTCAATACTGGTGAGTCCCTAACCTAATGTGAACATACCTCTATTAGGCTGATATCTGAATTTCTGGGTGAATATGCACCTCTGTCAGCAATGCCTGCATTTATGGGTAAAGTAGGGACCTGGTGTAATTAAAATCACCACCTGGTGGGGGCGGAGTGCTCGGTCAGCAAGCTAACATACAATAGACAAAAAAACCTGACTGGCACTTCCAGACTAATGTGAACTAGGTGCAAGCCAAGGGAAGCTACCCCCATGTAAAACATACAAAAAAAGGCTGCACTCTATCATACTAAAGCATGACAATATGGAATACATGAAATTTAGAATAGCAATATGGCTTTGGAATATAAGGAAAAATTTGAGACGCTTAGTATAAACATTTGGCCAAACATTTTGAAGCCCACCAACCATCGTCAAGGTGGTCTCAATACTGGTGAGTCCCTAACCTAATGTGAACATACCTCTATTAGGCTGATATCTGAATTTCTGGGTGAATATGCACCTCTGTCAGCAATGCCTGCATTTATGGGTAAAGTAGGGACCTGGTGTAATTAAAATCACCACCTGGTGGGGGCGGAGTGCTCGGTCAGCAAGCTAACATACAATAGACAAAAAAAACCTGACTGGCACTTCCAGACTAATGTGAACTAGGTGCAAGCCAAGGGAAGCTACCCCCATGTGCAGCCTTTTTTTGTATGTTTTACATGGGGGTAGCTTCCCTTGGCTTGCACCTAGTTCACATTAGTCTGGAAGTGCCAGTCAGGTTTTTTTGTCTATTGTATGTTAGCTTGCTGACCGAGCACTCCGCCCCCAATTCAGATATCAGCCTAATAGAGGTATGTTCACATTAGGTTAGGGACTCACCAGTATTGAGACCACCTTGACGATGGTTGGTGGGCTTCAAAATGTTTGGCCAAATGTTTATACTAAGCGTCTCAAATTTTTCCTTATATTCCAAAGCCATATTGCTATTCTAAATTTCATGTATTCCATATTGTCATGCTTTAGTATGATAGAGTGCAGCCTTTTTTTGTATGTTTTACATGGGGGTAGCTTCCCTTGGCTTGCACCTAGTTCACATTAGTCTGGAAGTGCCAGTCAGGTTTTTTTTTTTTTTTGTCTATTTTTTTGTCTATTATCATGGTGTAAGACCCAGCCACGATCCATCTTCAATGATCTCACTGAGGGAAGGAGGTTGTTGGCCAAAATCTTGCGATATATGACCTCATCCATCGTCCCTGCAATACAGTGCAGTCATCCTGTCCCTTTTGCAGAAAAGCACCCCCAAAGTATGATGTTTCCCTCACCATGATTCACAGTTGGAATGGTGTTCTTGGGGTTGTACTCATCCTTCTTCTTTCGGAGTGTGGAGTTGATACCAGAAAGTTCTATTTTTGTCTCATCTGACCACATGACCTTCTCCCATGCATCATTTGGATCATCCTGGATTATTCAGATAGTTAGTGCGAACTTCAAATGGGCCTGGACATGCTCTGGTGTGAGCTGGGGGACCTTGCATTACTTCCAGGATTTTAATCCATGACGGCGTTGTGTGTTATTAACGGTAATGTTTGAAACCGTGGTCCCAGCTCTCTTCAGGTCATTGACCAGGTCCTCACGTGAAGTCTGTGCTGATCATGACCTTTCTCAGAATCATCTCTGTGCACGAGGCGAGATCTTGCATGGAGCCCCTGACCGATGAAGATTGACAGTCATCTTGTGTTTCTTCCATTTTATAATAATTGTGCCAACAGTTGTTGCCTTCTCACAAAACTGCTTGCCTATTGTCCTGTATCCAATCTCAGTCTTCTAACAGGTCTACAGGTTTGTCCCTGGTGTTCTTAGATAGCTCTATTGGTCTTGGCTAGAGATGAGCGACTTTCCATTTTTTCGGGTCAGGTCGGGTTTCATGAAACCCGAATTTCGCAAAAGTCAGGTCGAGCGAAATCGGCCGACTATCGGGAAAAGTCGGGGTTTCGACCGAAACACGAAACCCAATGCAAGTCAATGGGGAAGCAAAGTCGGTAGGGAGTGGAGGACAGTAAACACACCTACAGTCATGGCCAAAAGTTTTGAGAATGACACAAATATTATATTTTCACATGATCTGCTGCCCTCTGGTTTTTATGTGTGTGTTTGACAGATGTTTTATCACAGACAGAAATATAATTGCAAACATATGAGTAACAAAAACTTATATTGACAATTAGAATGAGTTAATGCAGCAAGTCAATATTTGCAGTGTTGACCCTTCTTCTTCAGGACCTCTGCAATTCTCCCTGGCATGCTCTCAATCAACTTCTGGACCAAATCCTGACTGATAGCAGTCCATTCTTGCACAATCAATGCTTTCATTTTGTCAGAATTTTTAGGTTTTTGTTTGTCCTCCCGTCTCTTGATGATTGACCACAAGTTCTCAATGGGATTAAGATCTGGGGAGTTTCCAGGCCATGGACCCAAAATCTCTATGTTTTGTTCCCTGAGCCATTTAGTTATCACCTTTGCTTTATGGCAAGGTGCTCCATCATGCTGGAAAAGGCATTGTTGATCGCCAAACTGCTCTTGGAGGGTTGGGAGAAGTTGCTCTTGGAGGACATTCTGGTACCATTCTTTATTCATGGCTGTGTTTTTAGGCAAGACTGTGAGAGAGCCGATTCCCTTGGCCGAGAAGCAACCCCACACATGAATGGTTTCAGGATGCTTAACAGTTGGCATGAGACAAGACTGGTGGCAGAGCTCACCTTGTCTTCTCCGAATGAGGCGTTTTCCTGATGTCCTAAACAATCGAAAAGGGGATTCATCAGAGAAAATAACTTTACCCAGTCCTCAGCAGTCCACTGCCTGTACCTTTTGCAGAATATCAGTCTGTCCATGATGTTTTTTCTGGAGAGAAGTGGCTTCTTTGCTGCCCTCCTTGAGACCAGGCCTTGCTCCAAGAGTCTCCGCCTCACAGTGCATGCAGATGCACTCACACCTGCCTGCTGCCATTCCTGAGCAAGCTTTGCACTGCTGGTAGCCCGATCCCGCAGCTGAAACACTTTTAAGATATGGTCCTGGCGCTTGCTGGTCTTTCTTGGGCGCCCTTTAGCCTTTTTGGCAACAATGGAACCTCTCTCCTTGAAGTTCTTGATGAAGCGATAGATTGTTGACTGAGGTGCAATCTTTCTAGCTGCGATACTCTTCCCTGTTAGGCCATTTTTGTGCATTGCAATGATGACTGCACGTGTTTCTTTAGAGATAACCATGGTTAACAGAAGAGGAAAAAATGATGCCAAGCACCAGTCTCCTTTTAAAGTGTCCAGTGGTGTCATTCTTACTTAATCATGACAGATTGATCTCCAGCCATGTCCTCATCAACACCCACACCTGTGTTAATGGAGCAATCACTGAAAAGAGGTTAGCTGGTCCTTTTAAGGCAGGGCTGCAATGATGTTGAAATGTGTTTTGGGGGATAAAGTTCATTTTCTAGCCAAATATTGACTTTGCAAGTAATTGCTGTTAAGCTGATCACTCTTTATAACATTCTGGAGTATATGCAAATTGCCATTAGAAAAAGTGAAGCAGTAGACTTTGTAAAAATTAATATTTGTGTCATTCTCAAAACTTTTGTCCATGACTGTACAATGACAAATACTTCACTTCTTACATGACATGACTGATATCTATGTTAAAATCTACAATAGCTCAAAAAACGGACACGATATTCCTCCATACAGTATTATGGCCACCACATAGTGCGCCATACAGAATAATGAGCCCCATATATTGCTCCATCCATAATTGGTCCCATATAATGTTCCATACAGTATATGATGAGCACCATATACTGCTCCAGGATATGATATGCTAGTCCCCATATAATGTGCCATAAAGTATAGGATGGTCCCCATAGAGTAGAATGAGCCTCACATATTGCTCCATACAGTATAATGAGTCGCATATAAAGCTCCACACAGTATTTGATGGGCCCCATATATTGCTCCATACAGAATGGGCTCCATATAATGCTCCATACAGAATAGGCCCCATATGATGCTCCATACCCTATATGATGCCCCATAAATAATGAACCCCATATGATTCTCCAGTATATGATGGGCCACATGGATGATGCTTCAGTGTGTTATGGGCCAAAAGAAAGCTCCATATATAATGGACCCAATTATTAATGTTCCAGTGTGTAATGGGCCACGTAAATGCTGCTTCAGTGTCTGATCTGCCCCATTTAGAATCCTCCAATACATGATGGGCCCCATGGATGATGCTCTAGTGTCTTATGGGCCCAAAGAATGCTCCATATACTGTATAATGGGCCCCATTATTAATGTACCAGTGTATAATGGGCCCCGGAAATGCTGCTCCAGTGTCTGATCTGCCACATTTAGAATGCTCCAATACATGATGGGCCCCATGGATGATGCTCCAGTGTCTTATGGGCCCAAAGAATGCTCCATATATAATGGGCCCCATTATTAATGTACCAGTGTATAATGGGCCCCGGAAATGCTGCTCCTGTGTCTGATGTCCCCCATTTACAATACTCCAGTATATGATGGGCCCCATGGATGATGCTCCTGTGTGTTTTTGGGCCAAAAGAAAGCTCCATATATAATGGGCCCAATTATTAATGTTCCAGTGTGTAGACTTGGCTGGATGAGAGCCACGACTGGGCGGTTAATTTACAGGGCTATAGTCTGTTTAGAAATTACCGTAAAAATAAGCGAGGTGGGGGTGTTTGTTTATATGTAAAATCATCCTTAAAACCCATCCTGCGTGATATCTGTGAATCTAATGAAGATGTAGAGTCTCTGTGGGTGGAGATTAGGGGAGGGGGGAAAATAATAAATTACTGATAGAGGTTTGTTATAAGTCTCCTAAAACAATGGAAGCAACAGAGAATATCCTCGTAAAGCAAATAGATGAAGCAGCAACTCAAGGAGAAGTCATTATTATGGGGGATTTCAACTACCCTGAAATACATTGGGGAACAGAAACCTGCAGTTCCAGCAAAAGTAAAAGGTTTTTGACAACTATGAGAGACAATTACCTTTCACAACTAGTTCAGGACCCAACAAGAGGGGGGGCACTGCTAGACCTAATATTATCCAACAGGCCAGACCGCATATCAAATATAAGGGTTGGGGGTCACTTGGGTAATAGTGATCACAAAATAATAAGCTTTCATGTATCCTTTAATAAGATGTGCAGTCGAGGGGTTACAAGGACACTAAACTTCAGGAAGGCAAATTTCCAACGGATGAGAGATGATCTTGGTGCAATAAACTGGGATGATATCCTGAGACATAAAAATACACTAAGAAAATGGGAGACGTTTATTAGTATCCTGACTAGGACCTGTGCACAGTATATACCCTATGGGAATAAATATGCTAGAATTAGGAGGAAACCACTATGGCTAAATAGAGCTGTAAGGGGCGCAATAAGGGACAAAAATAAAGCGTTTAGGGAATTAAAGCAAGTAGGTAGTGATGAGGCATTAAATAAATACAGAAGATTGAATAAATTCTGTAAAAAGCAAATCAAGACAGCAAAGACTGAGACAGAGAGACTCATTGCCAGAGAAAGTAAAAATAATCCCAAAATATTCTTTAACTACATAAATAGCTAGAAACTAAAAAATGAGAGTGTTGGTCCCCTTAAAAATAGTCTGGGTGAAATGGTGGATGAGGATGAGGAAAAAGCCAATATGCTAAATGACTTTTTTCAACTGTATTTACACAAGAAAATCCCATGACAGATAATATGATCAGTGATAAAAAAAGAATTCTCCATTAACCCCTTAATCCCATCGGACGTACTATTCCGTCCATGTGACCTGGTACTTAATTCCCAGGGACGGAATAGTATGTCCAGGGCGATCGCTGCGCTCCCGGGGATAGAGCAGCTGATCGCCGCCAGGTGTCAGCTGATTATCACAGCTGACTCCCAGCCCTATGCGCCCTATGCGTCACGGACCGCTCCCGGAACATTAACCCCTGGCACACCGTGATCAAACATGATCGCGGTGTACCAGGGGCATTGGGGAGCATCGCGCAGGGAAGGGGCTCCATGCGCGCTCCCCTGAGACTCTCCTCACTGCAGGACCCCAGATCCAAGATGGCCGCCGGGCACTGAGAAGCCTGCAGCAGTGCAAGAGCGATTGCTGGCGTGACAGAGTGCTGTGCACCCTGTCACACCAGCGATCTGACCCTAGACAGTGATGTCCCACCCTGGGACAAAGTAAAAATGTAAAAAAAATAAAAATAAGAAGTGTAAAAAAAAATTCCTAAATAATGAAAAAAAAAAATATTCCCCAATAAATTCACTTCTTTAATGTAAAAAAAAATAAAAATAAATAAAAGTACACATATTTAGTATTGCCGCGTCCGTAACAACCCGCCCTATAAAACTGTCCCGTTGGTTAACCCCTTTAGTGAACCCCTTAAAAAAAAAAAAAAAGTCTAAAAAACAATGATTTATCATCATACCGACGAACAAAAAGTGGAATAACACGCGATCAAAAAGACGGATATAAACAAACATGGTACCACTGAAAACGTCATCTTGTCCCGCAAAAAAAAAGTGGCCATACAGCATCATCAACGAAAAAATAAAAAGTTATAGCTCACAGAGTAAAGCGATGCAAAAATAATTATTTTTTTATATATAATCGTTTTAATTGTATAACATAAAAAAAATAATACAAATGAGGTATCGTCGTAATTGTACTAACCCGAAGAATAAAACCGCATTATCAATTTTACCACACGCGGAACGGTATAAATGCCTCTCCCCCAAAAGAAACTCATGAATTGCTGGTTTTTGTTCATTCTGCCTCCCAAAAATCGTAATAAAAAGCGATCAAAAAAGTCATGTGCCAAAATATGGTACCAATAAAAACGTCACCTCGTCTAGCAAAAAATAAGACCTCACATGACTCTGTGGGCCAAAATATAGAAAAATTATAGCTCTCAAAATGTGATGATGCAAAAACTACTTTTTGCAATAAAAAGCGTGTGACAGCTGCCAATCATAAAAACCGCTATAAATAGTAAATTAAACCCCCCTTTATCACCCCCTTAGTTAGGGAAAAATAATAAAATTAAAAAAATGTATTTATTTCCATTTTCCCATTAGGGTTAGGGTTAGGGTTGGGGCTAAAGTTATGGTTAGGGTTGGGGCTAAAGTTAGGGTTGGGACTAGGGTTACGGGAGTGTTAGGGTTAGGTTTGTGGTTAGGGTTATGATTAGGGTTGGGATTAGTGTTAGGGGTGTGTTGGGGTTAGGGTTGGAGTTAGAATTGGGGGGTTTCCACTGTTTAGGCACATCAGGGGCTCTCCAAATGTGACATGGCGTCTGATCTCAATTCCAGCCAATTCGGCGTTGAAAAAGTCAAATGGTGCTCCTTCCCTTCTGAGCTCTGCCATGTGCCCAAACAGTAGTTTACCCCCACATATGGGGTATCAGCATACTCAGGACAAATTGCACAACAACTGTTGGGGTCCAATTTCTTCTTTTACCCTTGGGAAATAAAAAATTGGGGGCGAAAATATAGTTTTTGTAGAAAAAAATATGATTTATTATTTTTATGGCTCTACGTTATAAACGTCTGTGAAGCACTTGGGGGTTCAAAGTTCTCACCAGATATCTAAATAAGTTCCTATGGGGGTCTAGTATCCAAAATGGGGTCAATTGGGGGGGTTTCTACTGTTTAGGCACATCAGGGGCTCTCCAAACGCGACATGACACCCGCAGACCATTCCATCGAAGTCTGGAATGCAAAACGTCACTACTTCACTTCCGAGCCCCGACGTGTGCCCATACAGTAGTTTTCTCCCACATATAGGGTATCAGCGTACTCGGTACAATTTGGACAACAACTTTTGGGGTCCAATTTTTCCCCTTACCCTTGGGAAAATAAAAAATTGGTGACTAAAAGATCATTTTTGTGGGAAAAAATTGGATTTTTTATTTTCATGCCCGGGCATTATAAACTTGTGTGAAGCACTTGGGGGTTCAAAGTGCTCACCACAGATCTAGATAAGTTCCTTAGGGGGTCTAGTTTCCAAAATGGGGTCACTTGTGGGGGGTTTCCACTGTTTATGCACATCAGGGACTCTGCAAACTGAACATGACACCCATCAAAGTCTGCATTCCAAAATGTCATTACTTCCTTTCCGAGCCCCGCTGTGCGCCCAGACAGTATTTTCCCCCCACATATGGGGTATCAGCGTACTCAGGACAAATTGGACAACAATTTTTGGGATCTAATTTCTTTGTGAAAAATCAAAAATTGGAAAATTGGGGACTAAAAATCATTTTTCGTGGAATTTTTTTTATTTTTTATTTTCACACCCAGGCATTATAAACTTTAGTGAAACATTTAGGGGTTGAACATGCTCCCAACAGATCTAGATAAGTTCCTTAAGGGGTCTAGTTTCCAAAATGGTGTCACTTGTGGGGGGTTTCCACAGTTTAGGCACAACAGGGGCTCTCCAAACGCGACATGGCATACAGCCAATTCTGCGTTGAAAAAGTCAAACTGCGCTCCTTCCCTTCCGAGCTCTGCCATGCACACAAACAGTGGTTTACCCCCACTTATTGGGTATCAGCGTACTCAGGACAAATTGCACAATACCTTTTGAGGTCTTGTTACCCTTGGGAAAATAAAAATTGGGATGAAAAGATCATTTTTGTGGAAAAAATATGATTTTTTAATTTTACGGCTCTACGTTATAAACTTGTGTGAAGCACTTGGGGGTTCAAAGTGCTCATCACAGATCTAGATAAGTTCCTTGGGGGTCTAGTTTCTAAAATGGGGTCACTTTTGGGGGATTCCCACTGTTTAGGAACATCAGGGGCTATCCAAATGCGATATGGCGTCCAATCTCGATTCCAGCCAATTTTGGTTTGAAAAAGTTAAATGGCGCTCCTTCCCTTCCGAGCTCTACTGTGTGCCCAAACAGTGGTTCCCCCCACATATGGGGTATCAGCGTACTCACAACAAATTGGACAACAACTTTTATGGTCCAATTTCTCATGTTACCCTTGGAGAAAAAAAAAATTGGTGACTTAAATATTACTTTTGTGGGAAAAAAAATAGGATTTTTTATTTTCATGCCCGAGCTTTATAAATTTGTGTGAAGCACTTGGGGGTTCAAAGTGCTCACCACAGATCTAGATAAGTTCCTTAGGGGGTCTAGTTTCCAAAATGGGGTCACTTGTGGGGGGTTTCCACTGTTTAGGCACATCAGGGACTCTGCAAACTGAACATGACACCCATCAAAGTCTGCATTCCAAAACGTCATTACTTCCTTTCCGAGCCCTGCGGTGCGTCCAAACAGTATTTCTCCCCCATATATGGAGTATCAGCGTACTCAGAACAAATTGGACAACAACTTTTGGGGTCCAATTTCCTTGGGAAAAATCAAAAATTGGGGACTAAAAAATCATTTTTGTGGAAAAAAAAATTTTTTTTTACACCCAGACATTATAAACTTTAGTGAAACACTTGGGGGGTTCAAAGTGCTCACCACAGATCTAGATAAGTTCCTTAGGGGGTCTAGTTTCCAAAATGGGGTCACTTGTGGGGGGTTTCCATTGTTTAGGCACATCAGGGACTCTGCAAACTGAACATGACACCCATCAAAGTCTGCATTCCAAAACGTCATTACTTCCTTTCCGAGCCCTGCGGTGCGTCCAAACAGTATTTCTCCCCCACATATGGAGTATCAGCGTACTCTGGACAAATTGGACAACAACTTTTGGGGTCCAATTTCCTTGGGAAAAATCAAAAATTGGGGACTAAAAAACCATTTTTGTGGAAAAAAAATTTTTTTTTCCCACCCAGGCATTATAAACTTTAGTGAAACACTTGGGGGGTTCAAAGTGCTCACAACAGATCTAGATAAGTTCCTTAGGGGGTCTAGTTTCCAAAATGGTGTCACATGTGGGGGGTTTCCACTGTTTAGGCACATTAGGGGCTCTCGAAACGCAACATGGCGTCCAATCTCAATTCTTGCCAATTTTGGTTTGAAAAAGTCAAACGCGCCTTTTCCCTTCCAAGCCCTGCCGGGCGCCCAGACAGTGGTTTTCCCCCACATATGGGGTATCGGCGTACTCAGGAGAAATTGCACAACAACTTTTTCTGTCCATTTTCTCCTTTTACCCTTGTTAAAATAAAAAAATAATTTGTAAAAGATCATTTTTGTGACTAAAAAGTTAAATGTTCATTTTTTCCTTCCAAGTTGCTTCAGCTCCTGTGAAGCACCTGAAGGGTTAATAAACTTCTTGAATGTGGATTTGAGTACCTTTCGGGGTGCAGTTTTTAGAATGATGTCACTTTTGGGTATTTTCTGCCATACAGACCCCTTAAAGTGACTTCAAATGTGAGGTGGTCCCTAAAAAAAATGGTTTTGTACAATTTGTTGTAAAAATTTGAAATCGCTGGTCAACTTTTAACCCTTATAACTTCATAGCAAAAAAAAAATTTGGTTTCAAAATTGTGCTGATGTAAAGTAGACATGTGGGAAATGTTATTTAGTAACTATTTTGTGTGACATATTTCTCTGTTTTAAGGGAATAAAAATTCAAAGTATGAAAATTGCAAAATTTTCAAAATTTTTGCCATATTTGCATTTTTCAAAAATAAACGCAAATTATATCGAAGAAATTTTACCACTAACGTGAAGTACAATATGTCACGAGAAAACATTCTCAGAATCGCCAAGATCCGTTGAAGGGTTCCAGAGTTATAACCTCATAAAGAGACAGTGGTCAGAATTGTAAAAATTGGCGCGGTCATTAACGTGCAAACCACCCTTGGGGTTAAGGGGTTAAATGTCACCTGATTAACCCAGCAGGAAGTCTGGCGGCGTCTAAAAATCACTAAAATTGACAAATCCCCGGGCCCGGATGGGTAACACCCCCAAGTACTGCAGGAATTAAGTACAGTCATAGATAGACCATTATTTTTAATCTTTAAAGATTCCATAATAACGGGGTCTGTACCACAGGACTGGCGTATAGCAAATGTGGTGCCAATATTCAAAAAGGGGGCAAAAACTGAACCTGGAAATTGTAGGCCAGTGAGCTTAACATCTACTGTGGGTAAAATCCTGAAGGGTTTTTTAAGGGATACTATATTGGAGTATCTGAGGCTGAATAACCTCATGACACAGTATCAGCATGGATTTACGAGGGGACCGTTCCTGTCAGACTAATCTGATAAACTTTTATGAAGGGGTAAGTTCAGGACTGGACCAAGGGAACGCAGTGGACGTGGTGTTCATGGACTTTTCAAAAGCTTTTGATACGGTGCCACACAAAAGGTTGATACATAAAATGAGAACAATGGGGATAGGGGAAAATATGTGTAAGTGGGTTAAGAACTGGCTCATGGATAGGAAACAAAGGGTGGTTATTAATGGAGCACACTCGGACTGGGTCACGGTTAGCAGTGGGGTACCACAGGGGTTAGTATTGGGGCCGCTTCTCTTTAACATATTTATTAATGACCTTGTAGGGGGCATACAGAGTAGTATTTCAATATTTGCAGATGACACTACTCTGCAGGGTAATAAATACAGAGGAGGACAATTTTATATTACAGGAGGATTTATGTAAACTAGAAGCTTGGGGTGATAAATGGCAAATGGTGGTGATAAATGAAAGGTCATGCACTTGGGTAGAACAAACAAAATGTATAATTATGTGCTTAATTGTAAAACACTGGGCAAAACTGTCACTGAAAAAGACCTGGGTGTATGGGTGAACGACAAACTCACATTTAGTGGCCAATGTCAGACAGCTGCTGCAAAGGCAAATAAATAATGGGATGCATTAAAAGAGGCATAGATGCTCATGAGGAGAACATAATTTTACCTCTATACAAGTCACTGGTGCGACCACACTTAGAATACTGTGTACAGTTCTGGTCTACGGTGTATAAGAAAGACATAGCTGAACTGGAGCGGGTGCAGAGAAGAGCGACCAAGGTTATTAGAGAACTGGGGGGTCTGCAATACCAGGACAGGTTATTACACTTGGGGTTATTTAGTTGGAAAAACAAATGCTTAGGGGTGATCTTATTACAATGTATAAATATATGAGGGGACAGTACAAAGACCTTTCTAATGATCTTTTTACTCTTAGACCTGTGATGGGGACAAGGGGGCATCCTCTACGTCTGGAGGAAAGAAGGTTTAATCACAGACGCAGATTCTTTACTGTAAGAGCAGTGAGACTATGGAACTCTCTGCCGTCTAATGTTGTAATGAGTGATTCCCTACTAAAATTTAAGAAGGGACTGGATGCGTTTCTTGAAAAGTATAATATTACAGGTTATATACACTAGTTTCCTAGAAATTGCGTTGATCCAGGGAGCTAGTCTGATTGCCGTATGTGGAGTCGGGAAGTAATTTTTTTCCCCAATGTCAAGCTTACTGTTTGCCACTTGGGTTTTTTTTTTGCCCTCCTCTGGATCAACATGTTAGGGCAGGTTAGGATAGGATATGGGTTGAACTAGATGGACTTAAAGTCTTCCTTCAACCTTAATAACTATGTTACTATGTAATGTGCCACGTAAATGCTGCTCTAGGGTCTGATCTGCCCCATTTACAATCCTCCAATACATGATGGGCCCCATGGATGATGCTCCAGTGTCTTATGGGCCCAAAGAATGCTCCATATATAATGGGCCCCATTATTAATGTACCAGTGTATAATGGGCCTCGGAAATGCTGCTCCAGTGTCTGATCTACCACATTCAAAATGCTCCAAAACATGATGGGCCCCATGGATGATGCTCCAGTGTCTTATGGGCCCAAAGAATGCTCCATATATAATGGGCCCCATTATTAATGTACCAGTGTATAATGGGCCCCGGAAATGCTGCTCCAGTGTCTAATCTGCCACATTTAGAATGCTCCAATACATGATGGGCCCCATGGATGATGCTCCAGTGTCTTATGGGCCCAAAGAATGCTCCATATATAATGGGCCCCAATATTAATGTACCAGTGTATAATGGGCCCCGGAAATGCTGCTCCTGTGTCTGATGTCCCCCATTTACAATACTCCAGTATATGATGGGCCCCATGGATGAAGCTCCAGTGTGTTATGGGCCAAAAGAAAGCTCCATATATAATGGGCCCAATTATTAATGTTCCAGTGTGTAATGGGCCACGTAAATGCTGTGTCTGATCTGCCACATTTAGAATGCTCCAATACATGATGGGCCCCATGGATGATGCTCTAGTGTCTTATGGGCCCAAAGAATGCTCCATATATAATGGGCCCCATTATTAATGTACCAGTGTATAATGGGCCCAGAAATGCTGCTCCACTGTCTGATCTGCCACATTTAGAATGCTCCAATACATGATGGGCCCCATGGATGATGCTCCAGTGTCTTATGGGACAAAAGAATGCTCCATATATAATGGGCCACATTATTAATGATCCAGTGTAAAATGCTCCCCATATATTCCTCCAAACATTATAAAAAATGAAATACCTCTCCTCGCTGTGCACTGCTCTACTCTGGAATCCTCAGCATCGCCATCTTACAGCTCTCTGCACTTGGACTGTTTAGGCAGAGAGAATACAGACGTGACGTCATTGCGCTCTGTAACCTGAATGTTACTGTCAGGAAACGCGGAAGACGTCACAGCGGTCGAGCATGCAGAGGTAAGTATTGCAAGTACTGGGGCCCTTAGCAATCAGGGGGGGCCGACTCGTGGGCCACGTCACTGGCACAGGGCCCCACATAGTACACCGGTGTGTCTGACGGCGAGTGGGCCCATCCCACCGTCAGAGACATATTTTTGTACTATGAGGGGCCCTGTGCCAGTGCCATCGCCCACAAGTTGGCCCCCCCACCCGCTCAGGGAACCGTCACTTGACCGGGTGCGCCAGGTGCAGACTCCGGCCCTTGGGGGGGATTTGTAGGTTTTGTAGTCTGTCCACGCTTGAAAGTGTGTGGCACCCCAGGAGTTTCGTTGCCACAGTGACCTTGCCTCCCTCCAGGGGGAGTGATGTCATGCCTGAAAGCAAGGAAGGATCCATTTAACAGGTAACATAGCATACAACACCTTTCCTACTCCGGACCAGAAGGGGGCGATCCAACACCTGATTTCAGGAGAGCTCCTCGAGAACATTGTGGCTGGGGGAGGAGTTAGTGAGTGTGGCTGGAGGGACAAGAGAGGAGAGACGTGTGGAGACAAGCTGGTGAAAAGAGGGGCTACAGAGAGCTCACCCCCAGGTCGGAGAGCCAGAAACCGGACCCCCAGAGTCCGAGGCTGAGTGGGTAAACTAAAGTCCCTGCAGCAGAATCCGGAGGGCAGTATACAGCAGGTTCTCTGCCCCAACTAATACTCTACTACACAGCAGCAGCACATGTGAACCGGAGACTCCATAAGTCAGTGATTCCTGAAGCAGGTTACAGCTGCCTGTTATGAGAGTGAAGTTCTGCCTAGACAAGAGACAGAGAGAGGAACTTGGACGGCTCTTATAGCAGCCAGTGCCTCAGAGAATAGCGCTAGAAAGGAGACCTCATATCCCACCTGAATGGGATTCCAAATTGCTTTGAGGCTGACCGACTCTAGCACCATCTGTACTCAGTGCCCTGGACTCTTTGCCTGCAAAAACTGTGAGGAAAGCTTTGGAAACTGCATCTGACTGTGTCTCTTCAAGTCCTTCCTACAAAACACACTCCACTCTGCTACATCTTTCAGCACCATTACTTTCTATACCATCTCTCTGCCCTGGGACAAGCTTCACTTGTGGGAAGCTATTCCAACTCTGCTGCATCACACCATCTGTCCCAGAGGATCTGGACTGCAGCGCTTGTCACCTCTGACCAGAAACCACAGGTGGAGTGATGAATACCTTACTACAAACTCTATCATCCCCTGTACATATTCCCCTTTTATTGGAATCCCAGGGCCACGGACCAGGTCACTGACGCTGTGACACATCCCCTTTAAGATACCGGGCCGATGCCGAGGATCCCACTGCCCTGGCGGGCGATCTAAGTGCATGTTCATGAAATGTCTAAGCATGCAACTGGTATTAACATTTCTAAGATTTTTCCCTCGGCTAAAGGTCCTTCCGCACTGTTTAGAGATAACCTTTGCCTCATCAATAGGATTTCGGTCCAAAAAGTGGCACACTGGACTCTTCCTACTATGGTATCAATTTTCAGGGCTTGCATGCTGTTCAAATTTGACCATCTGGCCAAGCTGTCCTGCAACTCTCTTTTTGTATTTTAACACCTTTTTGGACCACTACGGGCCTGCCAGATAACCGCTGATGCGATGTCAATACCTGCTGCGGATACTTCTCCTCTTCTGAGCTATTGCCAGCGGCACCCTCTTCCCCAAATGGATGCCAATCCGTGTCAACAACTGGGTCATCCATCACCTCCTCTTCAATGTAATCTAGGGCACCTGAGTTTCTTCAGGGTCAGATTCTGGCTCAGTAGACTGCGAGGGAAATGTAGTGCTCTGGGTGAATGTACCAGCAGAATCAT
Source organism: Oophaga sylvatica (assembly GCA_033576555.1). Classification (NCBI taxonomy): domain Eukaryota; kingdom Metazoa; phylum Chordata; class Amphibia; order Anura; family Dendrobatidae; genus Oophaga; species Oophaga sylvatica. The sequence continues at coordinate 427,529,526 of JARQOD010000005.1, read as the reverse complement.
CTAGCAGTGGCTGTGCATCATGATGTGCACTCCATCTCTGATTCATGTTGGACTGGGGAATTGAGGATTAGACTTCATAACCCAGGCATGGTATGTGAAAAGAGCTCCATGGACTAATCTGAAGTGTTGGCTGACGCATCCTTCACTTTTGGTGGGGGTGAAGCACACAAGGAAAGGGTGTTGTTCCTGACCAGGAGCCAGCACAGATGACTCAGTCCTTGCATTTTTTGAAAGTTCAGAAGAGGAGGCGATATACAAAATAATGGAAACACCTAACGTTTGGGCATCATCATCTTCGAACATGTTATAAACATGCAAACCGTGACATATGGCAATGTTTTGTAGTTGATTATTTGTGTTATGTCATATGTGTATGTAAATTAACTGTTTGTTTTGCATAATTGTAAGAACATTGATGAGAAACTGATACCAATGGCAGACCTCTCTGATTTTCAAAGAGGCAAAATTGTTGGAGCTCGGATGGCCGGCGCTAGTATAACCAAAAGTGCCCGAATGCTTGACGTGTCAAGAGGTACTGTCTCCAAAGTAATGACTGAGTTAGAAAGAGAAGGAAAAACGTCCGCAGTAAAGCACAGGTCCGGCCGAAAGTCAAAGTTGACTGAGAGAGACCGTCGGACTGTAAAGCGAATTGTGAGAGAGGATCGCAAGACCACGGCTCCGAAAATCACTGCTGAGCTCAATGAACACCTACAGAACACAGTTTCCACGAAAACGCTTTGTCGGGAGCTGAACAAATCTTGATTCCACGGAAGAGCTGCAATTCAAAAACCGCTGCTCTCAATGACAAATGTTTCCAAGCATTTAGAGTGGTGTAGAAACCTCCAGAATTGATCCCACGACCAGTGGAAACATGTGATATTCTCAGAAAAATCATTGTTTACCCTATTTCCGACCTCCGGCTGAGTGTACGTTTGGAGACAGCCGAAGGAAGCATTCCATCCTGACTGCCTTCTCCCAAAGGTAAAACATGGCGGAGTTTCTGTGACCATCTGGGGTGATATTTCATGGAGATTCGCCGGGCCAATGATATCCCTTCATGGAAGAATTAACAGCCGCGATTATTTAGGCATTTTGGCCGACCAAGTGCATCCTATGGTTCAAGCACTGTTCCCGGAGGGGAATGCCATCTTTCAGGATGATAATGCACCAATTCATACAACTACAATCGTTAAAGCATGGCACGAGGAACATTCTAATGAAGTTGAGCATCTCATCTGGCCCCCACAATCCCCAGACCTCAACATTATTGAGCATTTATGGTCGATTTTAGAGATTCAAGTTAGACGTCAATTTCCGCCGCAATCGTCGCTCAAAGAACTGGAGGGTGTTTTAACTGAAGAATGGGCTAAAATTCCTTTGGAAACAATTCACACCTTGTATGAATCCATACCTCGGAGAATTGAGGCTGTAATCGCCGCCAAAGGTGGACCTACACCATATTAACCCTTAACGACCAAGCCATTTTGTAGGTTAAAGACCAGGCCAATTTTTACAATTCTGACCACTGTCTCTTTATGAGGTTATAACTCTGGAACGCTTCTACGGATCTTGGTGATTCTGAGAATGTTTTCTCGTGACATATTGTACTTCATGATAGTGGTAAAATTTCTTCAATATAACTTGCGTTTATTTATGAAAAAAAACGGAAATATGGCAAAAATTTTGAAAATTTTGCAATTTTCAAACTTTTAATTTTTATGCCATTAAATCAGAGAGATATGTCACAAAAATTAGTTAATAAATAACATTTCCCACATGTCTACTTTACATCAGCACAATTTTGGAACCAAAATTTTTTTTTGTTAGGAAGTTATAAGTGTTAAAAGTTGACCAGCAATTTCTCATTTTTCCAACAAAATTTACAAAACCATTTTTTTTAGGGGCCACCTCACATTTGAAGTGAATTTGAGGGGTCAATATGACAGAAAATACCCAAAAGTGACACCATTCTAAAAACTGCACCCCTCAACGTGTTCAAAGCCACATTCAAGAAGTTTATTAACCCTTTAGGTACATCACAAGAATTGAAGCAATGTGGAAGGAAAAAATGAACATTTAACTTTTTTCCCAAAATTTTTCTTTCAACACAATTTTTTTAAATTTTGTCAAGGGTATCAGGAGAAAATGAACCACAATATTTGTTGTACAATTTCTCCAGAGTACACCGATACCCCATGTGTGGGGGTAAACCACTATTTGGGCGCATGGCAGAGCTCGGAAGGGAAGCAGCGCCATTTGACTTTTTTGGCTGGAATTGAGATTGGACGCCATGTCGCATTTGGAGAGTCCCTGTGTGCCTAAACAGTGGAAACCCCCCACAAGTGACCCCATTTTGGAAACTGGACCCCCAAGGAACTTATCTAAATGTGCTGTGAGAGCTTTTAACCCCAAGGGCTTCACAGAAGGTTATAACGTAGAGCCGTAAAATTAAAAAATCATATTTTTTCCACAAAAATGATCTTTTCATCCCAATTTTTATTTTCCAAAGGATTAAAGGACCCCAAAAGTTATTGTGCAATTAGTCCTGAGTACGCTGATACCCCATATGTGGGGGTAAACCACTATTTGGGCGCATGGCAGAGCTCGGAAGGGAAGCAGCGCCATTTGACTTTTTTGGCTGGAATTGAGATTGGACGCCATGTCGTATTTGGAGAGCCCCTGTGTGCCTAAACAGTGGAAACCCCCACAAGTGACCCCATTTTGGAAACTAGACCCCCCAAGGAACTTATCTAGATGTGTGGTGAGAGCTTTGAACCCCAAGGGCTTCACAGAAGGTTATAACGTAGAGCAGTAAAATTAAAAAATCATATCTTTTCCACAAAAATGATCTTTCCACCCCCAATTGTTATTTTCCAAAGGGTAACAGGACCCAAAAGTTATTGTGCAATTTGTCCTGAGTACGCTGATACCCCATATGTGGGGGTAAACCATTATTTTGACGCATGGCAGAGCTCGAAAGGGAAGGAGCGCCTTTTTCAAATGCAGACTTTGATGGAATGGTCTGCGGGTGTCATGTCACGTTTGGAGAGCCCCTGATGTGCCTAAACAGTAGAAACCCCCCACAAGTGACTCCATTTTGGAAACTAGACCCCCCAAGGAACTTATCTAGATGTGTGGTGAGCACTTTGAACCTCCAAGTGCTTCACAGAAGTTTATAACGTAGAGCCGTGAAAATAAAAAAATCATATTGTTTTCCACAAAAATAATATTTTGCCCCCAAATTTTTATTTTTATAAGGGTAACAGGAGAAATAGGACCCCAAAAGCTATTGTGCAATTTGTCCTGAGTACGCTGATATCCCATATGTGGGGGGGAACCACTATTTTGACGCATGGCAGAGATCAGAAGGGAAGGAGCACCGTTTTTAAATGCAGACTTTGATGGAATGGTCTGCGGTGTCATGTCGCGCTTGGAGAGCCCCTGATGTGCCTAAACAGTAGAAACCCCCCACAAATGACCCCATTTTGCAAACTAGACCCCCAAGGAACTTATCTAGATGTGTGGTCAGCACTTTGAACCCCCAAGGGCTTCACAGAAGTTTATAACATAGAGCCGTGAAAATAAAAAAATCATATTTTTTTCCACAAAAATAATCGTTTTGCCCGCAAATTTTTTTTTATAAGGGTAACAGGAGAAATAGGACCCCAAAAGCTATTGTGCAATTTGTCCTGAGTACGCTGATATCCCATATGTGGGGGGAACCACTATTTTGACGCATGGCAGAGATCGGAAGGAAGGAGCACCGTTTTTAAATGCAGACTTTGATGGAATGGTCTGCGGGTGTCATGTCGCGCTTGGAGAGCCCCTGATGTGCCTAAACAGTAGAAACCCCCAACAAATGACCCATTTTGCAAACTAGACCCCCCAAGGAACTTATCTAGATGTGTGGTCAGCACTTTGAACCCCCAAGGGCTTCACAGAAGTTTATAACGTAGAGCCGTGAAAATAAAAAAATCATATTTTTTTCCACAAAAATTACCTTTTTGCCCCCAAATTTTTATTTTTCTAAGGGTAACAGGAGAAATAGGACCCCAAAAGCTATTGTGCATTTTGTCCTGAGTACGCTGATACCCCATATGTGGGGGGGAACCACTGTGATCGCCTTACTGCGATCTTTGGGAGGCACAATGAACAAATCCACAAAAGGTGAAGAATTGGTTTTCTTTTTTGCGCCGTTCCTCGTGCGGTATTAGTGATTAGGCGACTTTATTCCTCGGATCGGTGCGATTACAGTGATACCAGATTTACATCCTTTTTTCATGTTTAGCTTCTGTCACACACTAAAAGATGCTTTTTTTTTTAATAATTTTTTGTAAGAAATTTTTACATCGCCGTATTTTGAGAGCTATAATTTTTCCATATTTCGGCCGACAGAGTTATCTGTGGGCTTATTTTTGCGGGACGAGCTGATGTTTTTATTGGTACCATATTCGGGCACATAACGTTTTTTGATTGCTTCCTATTCCGATTTTTGTGGAAGCAGAATGAACAAAAACCAGCAATTATTCAGGAATTTTTTTTTTTTTTTTTCCTCCGTTCCGTGTGTGATAAAACTGATAAAGCTGCTTTATTCTTCGGGTCACTACGATTACAGCGATACCTCATTTATATATTTTTTATGTTTTGCCGTTTTTTACACAATAAAAAATCTTATAGAAAAAATAATTATTTTTGCATCAGTTTATTCCGCGAGCTATAACTTTTTTATTTTTTCGCTGATGATGCTGTATAGTGGCTTGTTTTTTGCGGGACAAGATGACGTTTTCAGCGGTACCATGATTATTTATATCTGACTTTTTGATCACGTGTTATTGCACTTTTTCCAAGCGGTATGATGATAAATCTGTTCCTGATGCCCAGGCTTTAAAAGCTGTTTACCTACTCCAGTAAAGTGAGCCTTCCAGCCCTTCTTCAGCCCGAAGACTCTTTATGATAGCACACTATTTTCAGGGCAAGCGAGCTCTTGTATATTAAAAAAAATATTATTAATGTCCGTATATATTTCAGGAGGCAGACACTGACGCTCTCAGGCTCAGTCTGAATTACCCAATAATATAACAAGATAAAAAAGGGTACTGTATCACCATAAAGAAGGTATATATAGTATAGTGAAAATATAATAAATCTCCGTATATATTTCTGGAGGCAGACTCGGACGCTCACAGCTCAGTCTGGATTACACCAGAATATAATAAGAAAAAGGGGTACTGAATAAACACATAGCTGGTATATATAGTATAGTGAAAATATTCTTACTCTCCATATATATTTCAGGAGTCAGACAAAGACGCTCACAAGCTCAGTATGGATTACACAAGAATATAAAAAGCATATCCGCAAGAAATAATCACACATGTGGGCCAATGTTCCCGGTGTCAATGATGCACTTAGAGTGGTGGGTGAAGGATGACTTTATGGCTAAAAGGGTACTGTATCACAAGCGTCCAGCTGTATACAGTCTAGGGGTCATTGTAAATCTCTGTATATATTTCCGGAGTAAATGACAGACTCTCACAGGCTCAGTATGGATCACACCAGAATATAATAACAAGAAAAAGGGGTACTGTATCACCAAATACAAGGTAGTATAGTTAAAATATCCTAAATGTCTGCATCTATTTCAGAAGGAAGACAATGACGCGCACAGGCTCAGTATGGATTACACATGAATGTAATAAGATGAAAAAGGGCTACTGTATCACCAGATACAAGGTAGTAAAGTAGAAATATTCAAAATCTCCGTATATATTTCAGGAGGAACACACACAGTCAGAGGCCCAGTCTGGCTAACACCTGAATATGAAAATCAGAAAAGTTTACACTATCAGTAGAGTCCAGCTGTATACAGTGTTGGGGGAATTGTAAATCTCAGTATATATTTCAGGAGGAACACACACAGTCAGAGGCCCAGTCTGGCTAACACCCGAATATGAAAATAAGAAAAGTTAACTCTATCAGTAGAGTCCAGCTGTATACAGTGTTGGGGGGAATTGTAAATCTCCGTATATATTTCAGGAGGAATTCCCATAGTCAGAGGCCCCGTCTGGCTAACACCCGAATATGAAAATCAGAAAAGTTATTTGTATCAGTAGAGTCCAGCTGTATACAGTGTTGGGGGGAATTGTAAATCTCCGTATATATTTCAGGAGGAACACCCACAGTCAGAGGCCAGTCTGGCTAACACCCGAATCTGAAAATCAGAAAAGTTTACTATATGAGTACAGTACAGCTGTATACAGTGTTGGGGGAATTGTAAATCTCCGTATATATTTCAGGAGGCAGACTCTGATGCTCACAGGCTCAGTCTGGATTACACAAGAATATAATAAGAAGTAAAAGGGGTACTGTATCAGCAGATAGCAGGTATATATAGTATAATCAAAATATTCAAAATCTCAGTATGTATTTCAGGAGGCAGACACTGAAGCTCACAATCTCAGTATGGATTACACAAGAATATAAAAAGCAGATCCAAAAGAAAAAATCACACATGTGGGCCAATGTTCCCGGTGTCAATGATGCACTTAGAGTGGTGGTGAAGGATGACTTTATGGCTAAAAGGGTACTGTATCACAAGCGTCCAGCTGTATACAGTCTAGGGGTCATTGTAAATCTCTGTATATATTTCCGGAGTAAATGACAGACTCTCACAGGCTCAGTATGGATCACACCAGAATATAATAACAAGAAAAAGGGGTACTGTATCACCAAATACAAGGTAGTATAGTTAAAATATCCTAAATGTCTGCATCTATTTCAGAAGGAAGACAATGACGCGCACAGGCTCAGTATGGATTACACATGAATGTAATAAGATGAAAAAGGGCTACTGTATCACCAGATACAAGGTAGTAAAGTAGAAATATTCAAAATCTCCGTATATATTTCAGGAGGAACACACACAGTCAGAGGCCCAGTCTGGCTAACACCTGAATATGAAAATCAGAAAAGTTTACACTATCAGTAGAGTCCAGCTGTATACAGTGTTGGGGGAATTGTAAATCTCAGTATATATTTCAGGAGGAACACACACAGTCAGAGGCCCAGTCTGGCTAACACCCGAATATTAAAATAAGAAAAGTTAACTCTATCAGTAGAGTCCAGCTGTATACAGTGTTGGGGGGAATTGTAAATCTCCGTATATATTTCAGGAGGAATTCCCATAGTCAGAGGCCCAGTCTGGCTAACACCCGAATATGAAAATCAGAAAAGTTATTTGTATCAGTAGAGTCCAGCTGTATACAGTGTTGGGGGGAATTGTAAATCTCCGTATATATTTCAGGAGGAACACCCACAGTCAGAGGCCCAGTCTGGCTAACACCCGAATCTGAAAATCAGAAAAGTTTACTATATGAGTACAGTACAGCTGTATACAGTGTTGGGGGAATTGTAAATCTCCGTATATATTTCAGGAGGCAGACTCTGATGCTCACAGGCTCAGTCTGGATTACACAAGAATATAATAAGAAGTAAAAGGGGTACTGTATCAGCAGATAGCAGGTATATATAGTATAATCAAAATATTCAAAATCTCAGTATGTATTTCAGGAGGCAGACACTGAAGCTCACAATCTCAGTATGGATTACACAAGAATATAAAAAGCAGATCCAAAAGAAAAAATCACACATGTGGGCCAATGTTCCCGGTGTCAATGATGCACTTAGAGAGTTGGGTGGAGGAGGACTTTATGTCAAAAAGGGTATTGTATCACAAGCGTCCAGCTGTATACAGTCTAGGGGTCATTGTAAATCTCTGTATATATTTTCGGAGTAACACACAGACTATCAGAAGCTCAGTATGTATCACACCGAATATAATAAGAAAATGGGGTACTGTATCACCAGATACCAGGTATATATTGTATAGTCAAAACATTCTAAATCTCCGGCTATATTTCAGGAAGCAGCCATGCTGTCAGGCTCAGTATATATTACACAATAAAATAAAAAGCTGAAAAAGGGTACTGTTTCACCAGATACAAGGTATATACACCATGTTCCAAATTATTATGAAAATTGTTGTGAATACTCTGGAGGCGACTTCTGAGCTGGGGCTCCCTCCGGTGGTTGCTGAGGGTAATGAAATAATTGCTGAATGGCCTTCAGCTGGCTCTGAATGGTCTGATATAAGTGACCTGAACTCCCTTCAGCCTTGCCAGTAATCAATTGTTCTTCCTCGTCTTGCTTGGAGCTCAGCTTGCATTCCTGCTCTCTTTCAGATAAGTGATTTGCTGTTTTTTTTCCTCTTGTTGGATTTTCCTTGCTTGTTTGCTGCTTGCAGTGGACTTCAGCCTGGTCCCCTTTTGGGGCCTGGCGCTGCAATTGTGCTCAGTTTGTGTTTGCACTTTTGCTCTGTTCCTATGTCACTTTTTATTTGCTGAATCGCTGTGTTACACCAGAGATCTAATTTAGGTGGTAGAGATCGTGTGATCTCAGGTTTTTTGTTAATCAGAAGTGTTGGTATTTTTGTCAGGGTTTTTTTGGGTTGCAGTCAGAATTATTTCCTATACTTTTCTATCTAGACAGATTGGGCCCCAGCGTTTGCTCATTCTATTTTCTGTCTGTGTTCGTATTTTCTTCTGGTCTAACCGCCATTACATGTTTGGGGGCTTCCTATTTCTTTGGGGATTCTGCTACGTGGCAGATAGCATTCATCTTTTTGCCTTTAGATGTAGCTATCTCTCTGGCTGTGACGAGGCATCTAGGATCACCGTAGGTACGCTCCACGGCTACTTCTAGTGTTGCGGTTAGTTTAGGGTCCTGCAATCCAATAGTTTCCAGCCTCTCTGGTGTATTGCCTCTTTGGCTATTTTTGCAATTTCTCCTCAGCTACCGATACATAACAGAAAATTGGTTTTAAGTGTCATAGCATTTTTTTTTTTTTTTTGTCAGTGAAACCCATTGATGGTATTGGGTCTCAGGGTTCTTTGGATCACTGAAATGAATCTCAGATACCTGTGATAATTAGTTTGCCATGTGAGCCTAATAAAAGGAAAACTGGATGTTCCACACTATTAAGCAGGCCAGAGTTTTCACGTAACATGGGAAAGAAAAAGGATCTCTCTGCTGCTGAAAAGCATCAAATAGTGCAATTGCCTTGGTCAAGGGATGAAAACATTAGATATTTCCCGAAAAATTAAGCATGATCATCGTACTGTTAAGAGATTTGTGGCTGATTTGAGTACAGACGTGTTCGTGCTGATAAAGGCAGAATGAGGAAGGTTTCTGCCAAGCAAGTTCATCGGATTAAGAGAGCAGCTGCTAAAAAGCTATTACAAACCAGCAAACAGATATTTGAAGCTACTGGTGCCTCTGTAGTCCCTCGAACCTCAAGGTGTAGGATCCTTCAAAGGCTTGCTGTGGTGCATAAACCTGCTATTCGGCCACCCCTAAATAGTGCTTACAAAGCAGAAAAGGTTGCAGTGGGCCCAGACATACAAGAAGACTAATTTTCAAACAGTCTTGTTTACTGATGAGTGTCGAGCAACCCTGGATGCTCCAGATGGATGGAGTAGTGCATGGTTGGTGGATGGCCACCATGTCCCAACAAGGCTGCAACTTCAGCAAGGAGGTGGAGGAGTCATGTTTTGGGCTGGAATCATGGGGAAACTGCTGGTAGGGTCCTTTAAGGTTCCTGAAGGTGTGAAAATGACCTCTGCAATAGAGTTTCTGACTGACAACTTTGTTCCATGGTATAAAAAGCAGAAACGTTCCTTCAGGAGCAAAATCATCTTCATGCATGACAATGCACCATCTCATGCTGCAAAGAATACCTCTGAGTCATTGGCTGCTATGGGCATAAAAGGAGATAAAACTCATGGTGTGGCCACCATCTTCCCCTGACCTCAACCCTATAGAGAACCTTTGGAGTATCATCAAGCAAAAGATCTATGAGGGTGGGAGGCAGTTCACATCAAAACAGCAGCTCTGGGAGGCTATTCTGATTTTATGCAAAGAAATACAAGCAGAAACTCTACAAAAACTCACAAGTTCAATGGATGCAAGAATTGTGAAGGTGATATCAAAGAAGGGTTCCTATGTTAACATGTAACTTGTCCTGTTAGGATGTTTTGGAGTTAAATAGCTTTTTTGTTCAGTGAATGTGACCTCCTAATGCTGCAAATTCCACAAATGAGCATTTTCAGTTCTTTAAAACATATCAAATGTTCAGAAATTCTACTGTGCCTAATAATTTGGAACAGTGCATTTTGAGTTTTTATTCATTTTGGAGATTATACTGTTATCATTGGGAGGTTTTGTCAATAAAATTCGATGTATACTCTAACGGGTGGTGACTTTTATTAGACTGACTGTCTTTTGCACCGACCACTTAGGAAAATCAGAGAAAAATATCATTTGCATAATAATTTGGAACATGGTGTATAGTATAGTGAAAATATTATAAAGCTCCGTATATAATTCAGGAGGCAGACTGACGCTCAAAGGCTCAGTATGGATTACACAAGAATATCAAAAGATCCACAAGAAATAATCACATATGTGGGCCAATGTTCCAGGTGACAATGATGCACTTAGAGTTGTGGGTGAAGGAGGACTTTATGGCAAAAAGGGGAGTGTATCAAAAGCGGACAGCTGGATACAGTCTAGGGGGCATTGTAAATCTCCGTATATAATTATGGAGTACCAGACAGACGCTCACAGGCTCAGTGTGGATTAGACCACAATTTGAAAAGCTGAAAAAGGGTACTGTATCAGCAGATACAAGGTATATTTAGTATAGTCAAAACATTCAAAATCTATATATATTTCAGGAGGCAGACAGTGACGCTCTCAGGCTCAGTATGTATTACACATTAATATAAAAAGGGTACTGTTTCACCAGATACAAGGTATATACAGTATAGTGAAAATATTTTAAATCTCTGTATATATTTCAGGAGTCAGACAATGACGTTCACAGGCTCAGTATGGATTACACCAGAATATAAAAAGTAGAAAAAGGGAAAGGTATCAGAAGCGTACAGCTCTATATAGCGTTGGGGTAATTTAAAATATCCGTACATATTTCCAGAGTCAGACAAAGACTCTCACAGGCTCAGTATGCATTACACCATAATATTAAAAGTTGACAAACTGTACTGTATCAGAAGTGTACAGCTGTATACAGTGTTGGGGTAATTTTAAATGTTCGTATATATTTCAGTCTCAGTAAGCCAGTCCAGACTCTCTGCTACAGGAAACTAGATGGATACAAGTACACACTGATAGTACAGTGATTGCATAAATGTGGGAATTCCTAATCACGGTAAAACCTCCCAGTAGAATTCGCAGAGGCGATGCTGGCTCTCAATTATTTTGTCTGTGGAGACAGCAAAAACGGTTCTTTGTGAGGAAAGGGTTGCTCTATCGCAGTAGCGTGGATCCCATCACCGTTAGTCGTCTCCATCAAATTGTGATCCCAAGGAGAGATGTAGACATGGTCCTCACTGCCTATCATGATCAGTCTGGTCACTTTGGAGTGCAAAAGACAGAAGCCACAGGCCATAGGCGATTCTATTGGATTGGCATGAGAGGAGACATTGAAAAATGGTGCCACGAATGTCACACGTCTGTGACTAGGAAAACTGTGAAAGCTGATCAGAAACCACCACTGCATCCGATTGTGAGTTGACTTCCATTTGAAATGGTAGCCATTGATCATCTGAAGGTAGAGCAAAGCAGGACAAGCCATAGCTACGTCTTAACCAGCATCGATCAGTTAACCAAACTTGTAGTGGCTGTCCCTGTGAGGATTTAACTGCCCAGAATCCACAGCGGTGGAGCAGGGAGAGGTAAGTATTGCAAGTGCTGGGGCCATGAGCAACCAGGGGGGCCCACTCATGGTCGACGGCACTGGAACAGGGTCCCTCATAGTACGCCCGTGTGTCTGACGGCGAGTGGGCCCGTCCCACCATCAGTGACACTTTTTTGTACTATGAGGGACCCTGTGCAAGTGCCGTCGCCCCAGAATGGGACCCCCCACCTGCTCAGGGCACCGCACTAGCCCGGGTGCGCCAGGAGGTGACCCCGGCCCCGGAGGGGGACAGCCCAGATAGAGAGGTGGCAAAAAAGGCATAGGTTGAGGTGTAGGCTGGACGTTCAGCAGCTGCAAATGGAGGAATTGGAGAAGTCAGAGGAAGAGGAGGACAAAGCGAGCCATTTTGCTGGCAACCTATGTGTCATCAGGGGAAGGTGGGACAAAATACTTTGAAACCCATGCATGGTTCATTTTAATAAAGGTTAGATCATCAACATTTTGTGTCGACAGACGGGTCCTTCTTTCTGTCAGGATTGATCCAGCAGCACTGATAGCACACTACCAGCAGGGCAAGCAAGCTCCTGTAAAGCATATTCAAAGGGGAATGACCGGTGAGGGAGAACATCGATAGGGGAGGAGAAGTAATTTGTAACCATAGTTGACAACTGCTGTCTCCTGTCTGTTGCTATAAATTGCTGATTACCAGGCGTGTGAGCTGTCCGGGAAAAATCAGTCCACAACATGGTCATGAAACCTGTTATGAATGTGCTGGAGATGGTTTCTGAGCAGAGGCTCCCTCTGGTGGTAACAGACAGTACTGAACCTCACAGCGAGGAATGGCAATCTGGGATCACGGACTGGACTGATATAAGGGAAGTTCCCTCCCATGATGGTCGCCGGTGATCAATTGTTCTTGTCTCAATTGTGGTTCCTGGTTCATTTGGAAGTTTGCTGAGTCTTGCCTGCATCTTCTGCTTTCAGATAAGATATTTTCTGCTTTTATTTTTGTGCTTGCTTTTTGCATAGTTCCCTGCACTTCTGTGGAGGTCAGCCAGGTCCCCTCCTGGGGGCCTGTGCTCCTCTCAGTTTATCTGAAGCCACTGTTATTTGTTCATTGCTTTTTCCTGTTTTTTCAGTGGCTGCGGCTTAGTTTTGTTACACCAGAGATCTGATTTAGGTGGTAGAGATCGTGTGATCTCAGGTGATTTTTCAATCAGAAGAGTTGGTATTTTTTAGGGGTTTTTTTGGATTGCTTTAAGAATCCTTTCCTGTACTTTTCTGTCTAGACAGATTGGGCCCCAGCGTTTGCTCATTCTATTTTCTGTCTGTGTCCATGCTTCTTCTTGTCTAACCGCCATTACATGTTTGGGGGCTTCCTATTTTATTTGGGGATCTGCTCCGGGGCAGATAGCTTTCCTCTTTCTGCCTTTAGGTGTAGTTATCTCTCAGGCTGTGACGAGGCATCTAGGATCAACGTAGGAACGCTCCACGGCTACCTCTAGTTGTGTGGTTAGTTCAGGTTACTGCAATCCAATAGGTTCCAGCCTCTCTGGTGTATTACTGTTTTTGCTTTTTCTCCTCAGCTACCTAAACATAACAGTATCACCGGCCAAGCTAAAATTATATGGTACTCACAGAAAGGAAAAATAGTGTGGAAAGAAAAAAAAAAAAGTTGTCAGAGTTGTCAGAGATTTTTTTTTCTGTTTGTTGCATTTTTCCCTCTTTTTCTCTGGGTGCTGAGGAGGATTTTTTTTTCTCTCAATGGAGTTTGCACAGTTGTCTGGCCGTGTGGATCAGCTTGCCACTGAGGTTCGGAGTATTGCTACCTATCTTGCTGGGTTGCCGGTTGTGGAACCTAGGATTCCCATGCCAGATTTGTTTTTGGGGGATCGGGTTAAATTTCTGAATTTCAAAAATAACTGTAAGTTGTTTTTGCCTTGAAGCCTAAGTCCTCAGGGAACGCAGCACAGCAGGTTCAAATTGTCATCTCTCTCCTGCGCAGCGACCCTCAGGATTGGGTCTGTTATTGAAATGGACCCGGTCAAGGTTCAGGCCATCTGTGATTGGGTTCAACCTACTTCATTGAAGGCTCTTCAGAGATTTTTGGGTTTTGCCAATTTTTATCATAAATTTATTGGTAATTTCTCTGTTATTGTTAAACCATTGACTGATCTGACCAAAAAGGGTTCCGATGTGGTGAATTGGCCTCCTGAGGCAGTTTCTGCATTTCAGGAACTTAAGCAGAGATTCATTTCTGCTCCTGTTCTACGGCAGCCTGATGTTTCTCTGCCGTTTCAGGTGGAGGTTGATGCCTCTGAGATTGGGGCAGGTGCCGTTTTGTCCAAAGGGATCCAGAGACCTCTAAGAGTAACCCTTGTGCCTTTTTCTCTCGAAAGTTTTCTCCAACTGAACGTAATTATGACGTGGGTAATCGGGAGTTATTGGCCATGAAGTGGGCCTTTGAAGAGTGGAGACATTGGCTGGAAGGAGCCAAACATCAGGTGGTGGTCCTCACGGACCATAAGAACCTGGTTTATCTCGACTCAGCCAAGCGACTTAATCCTAGACAGGCCAGGTGGGCCTTGTTTTTCACACGTTTTAATTTTGTGGTTTCTTTTCTTCCTGGCACTAAGAATGTTAAGGCGGATGCCCTCTCAAGGAGTTTCTTTGCGGATTCTCCTGAGTTATCTGATCCTGCTGTTATTTTGAAAGAGGGTGTAGTACTTTCCGCCATCTCGCCCAATTTGAGACTGGCTCTGGAGGGGTGTCAGGAGGATAAACCTGAGCGCTGCCCTGTTGGGAAATTGTTTGTTCCAGACCAGTGGAAGAAGAGTGTGATGTCTGAGATTCATTGTTCCGCGTTGGCTGGTCATCCCGGGATTTTTGGTACCAGAGACTTGGTGAGTCGGTCCTTTTGGTGGCCTACTTTGTCTCGTGACGTCAGGGACTTTGTGCAGTCATGTGGAACTTGCTCTCGTTCCAAGCCTTGCTCTCGCTCTAGTGGTTTGTTGATGCCATTACCTGTGCCCAAGAGGCCATGGACCCATATCTCTATGGATTTTATTTCCGACCTCCCTGTTTCTCAGAAAATGACCGTTATCTGGGTAATCTGTGATAGGTTTTCCAAGATGATACATCTTGTGCCATTACCTAAGTTAACTTCCTCCTCCGAATTGGTGCCTTTGTTCCTTCAGCACGTGGTTCGGTTACATGGCATTCCGGAGAACATTGTGTCTGACAGAGGAGTCCAGTTTGTTTCCAGATTTTGGAGGACATTTTGTTCTAAACTTGGTGTTCAATTATTTTTCTCCTCTGCATTTCATCCTCAGACCAATGGATAAACCGAGAGAACAAACGAGACCTTGGAGACTTATTTGAGATGTTTTGTGTCTGCTGATCAAGATGACTGGGTCTCTTTTTTGCCTTTGGCTGAGTTTGCTCTTAATAATAGGGCTAGCTCTGCCACCTTGATGTCTCCAGTTTTTCTGCAATTCTGGGTTTCACCCTCGATTTTCTTCGGGACAGGCGGAGGCTTCAGTCTGTCCGGGTGTTGACTCTGTTGTGGAGTGTATGCAGCAGATTTGGGACCAGGTAGTGGAGAGGTTGTCTCTCTCTCAGGAGAAGGCCCAAAGGTTTGCCAACCGTCATAGGACTGATGGTCCTCGTTTTAAAGTGGGGGACTTGGTTTGGTTGTCCTCAAGAAATATCCCTATGAGGGTTGCATCTCCAGAGTTTAAGCTTAGGTTCATTGGGCCTTATAAGATCATGGAGATTCTTAATCCTGTTTCCTTCCGTTTGCTTCTTCCAGGGACATTTAAGATCCATAACGTGTTCCACAAGTCCTTATTGAAGAGGTTTGTCGAGCCAGTGGTTCCTATGGCTGCGCCTCCTGACCCTGTTTTGGTTGAGGGCAATCTGGAGTATGTGGTTGCGAAAATATTGGATTCCTTTTTTCTAGACAGAAACTCCAGTATTTGGTTAAGTGGAGAGGTTATGGTCAGGAGGACAATTCTTGGGTGTTTGCTTCGGACATCCATGCTAGGAGACTGATCCGTGCCTATCACCGAGCTCATCCTGATCGGCCTGGTTGCACAAGTGAGGGTTCGGTGACCCCTCATCAAGAGGGGGTACTGTTATGAATGTGCTGGAGATGGTTTCTGAGCAGAGGCTCCCTCTGGTGGTTGCAGACAGTACTGAACCTCATAGCGAAGAATTGCAATCTGGGATCACGGACTGGACTGATATAAGGGAGGTTCCCTCCATGATGGTCGCCGGTGATCAATTGTTCTTGTCTCAATTGTGGTTCCTGGTTCATTTGGAAGTTTGCTGAGTCTTGCCTGCATCTTCTGCTTTCAGATAAGATATTTTCTGCTTTTATTTTTGTGCTTGCTTTTTGCATAGTTACCTGCACTTCTGTGGAGGTCAGCCGGGTCCCCTCCTGGGGGCCTGTGCTCCTCTCAGTTTATCTGAAGCCACTGTTATTTGTTCATTTGCTTTTACCTGTTTTTTCAGGAGCTGTGGCTTAGTTTTGTTACACCAGAGATCTGATTTAGGTGGTAGAGATCGTGTGATCTCAGGTGTTTTTGCAATCAGAAGAGTTGGTATTTTTTAGGGTTTTTTTGGATTGCAGTAAGAATCCTTTCCTGTACTTTTCTGTCTAGACAGATTGGGCCCCAGCGTTTGCTTATTCTATTTTCTGTCTGTGTCCATGCTTCTTCTTGTCTAACCGCCATTACATGTTTGGGGGCTTCCTATTTTCTCTGGGGATCTGCTCCGGGGCAGATAGCTTTCCTCTTTCTGCCTTTAGGTGTAGTTATCTCTCAGGCTGTGACGAGGCATTTAGGATCAAAGTAGGAACGCTCCACGGCTACCTCTAGTTGTGTGGTTAGTTCAGGTTACTGCAATCCAATAGGTTCCAGCCTCTCTGGTGTATTACTGTTTTTGCTTTTTCTCCTCAGCTACCTAAACATAACAGAAACCCCACCACGAACACCTCTTCCATTTGGCCCTGGAAGGCTCGTGGTATAACCTGCAACGCTGCTGTTTGCTGGGATTGCCTCTAACAAACGGTTTACCAGAGTTGCTTGCTTGGTGGCCAATATTAGCTCGAGGTTCACCTGTGGCATGATGTTCTGTAATTTGCCTTTATAGCGTGGATCAAGGATGATGGCCAACCAGTAGTCGTCATCCTTCATCATTTTGGCAATGCGGGGGTCCTTTTTTAGGATCCGAAAGGCATAATCACACATGTGGGCCAATGTTCCAGGTGTCAGTGATGCACTGCCAGCGGTGGGTGGAGAAGCACTTTCTGCCAAATCCATATCCCTCCACTCACACACAAACCCTGGACCTGAACTTAGCAAGCCAACATTTTCTCTTGCCCCCTGAGAAGCATCCTCCTCCCCAAAATAATCATCCCCCCCTCCTCCTCCTCTTCTTCCTCCACCTCGTCCAGGACAGTTCTCTGAGCAGACAATGGCTGAATGTCATCAAGGCTTCCCTCTTCCTCCTCCATTGCAGATGCCTGATCCTTAATGTGCGTCAAAGTTTGCATGAGCAGACGCATAAGTGGGATGCTCATGCTTATGATGGCATCGTCTGCGCTTACCAGCCGTGTACATTCAAACACTGAAGGACTTTACAGAGGTCTTTCAGCTTTGACCACTGTACACCCGACAACTCCATGTCTGCCCTCAAACTACCTGCCCGTGTATCCTCCCATAAATGCATTACAGCCTGCCTCTGTTCACACAGCCTCTCAACCATGTGCATGGTGGAGTTCCACCTTGTTGCAACGTCTATGATTAGGCGGTGCTTGGGGAGGTTGAGCGATCACTGCAGCTTCTGCATGCGACTGGAGTCTACGGGCGAGCGACGGATGTGCGAGCACAGTCTTCGCACTTTATGGAGCAGGGCTGTTAACTCAGAATAATTATTTAAGAAGCACTGCACCACCAGGTTCAAGGTGTGAGCCAGGCAAGGTATGGGTCTGAGTTTTGTCAGGGCTATGGCCACCACAAAATTACGGCCGTTAGCACCGACTACCTTGCCTGGCTCAAGATGTATACTGCCCAGCCATGTCTCAGTTTCTTGCTGCAAGTACTGGGCCAGTACCTCCACGGTGTGGCTGTTGTCGCCCAAACACATCATTTGTAAAACAGCCTGCTAACGCTTACCACTAGGTGTTCGATAGTGAGACACCTCATGTGCAACACTGGCAGTTGCGGATAGAGTGCTCGTGCGACTATGCTCTGTTGACGAGCTTTCGCTTCTGGAGGAGGAGGAGGGTCGAACGCCTACAGCCAACTGTTGCCTATACCGTGGGCTAGGCACAGGGTTGGCTCCAGGTTTTCGTGGGCCCCGGGCGAAAGAGTCTCATTGGGCCCCTTTAACACATGCCACAATTCATGATGCTCCGATACGGCAGAGAAATATAGGTAAAATACAATGCCAAATACTTCACTTCTTACATTACATGAGTGATATCTATTGTAAATTCTACAATAGATCAAAAATCGGACAGTATAGTCCTCCATACAGTATTATGGGCACCACATAGTGCGCCATACAGAATGGGCTCCATATAATGCTCCATACAGAATAGGCCCCATATGTGCTCCATATGATGCTCCATATATAAAGGGCCCTATATGATGCCCCATAAAAAATGAACCCCTTATGATGCTCTAGTATATGATGAGCCCCATATAATGCACCAAATATAATGGTCCTCATATATAATGCTCCATATATAATGGGCTCCATGTGATGCTCCATATATAATGGGCCCGATATGATGCTCCAGTATATGATGGGCCCCATGGATGATGCTCCAGTGTATGATGGCCTATATAATGCTCCATATATAATGGGCTCCATATGATGCTCCAGTATATGATGGGCCCCATGGATGATGCTCCAGTGTATGATGGGCCTATATAATGCTCCATATATAATGCGCCCCATATGATGCTCCAGTATATGATGGGCCCCATGGATGATGCTCCAGTGTATGATGGGCCTATATAATGCTCCATATATAATGCGCCCCATATGATGCTCCAGTATATGATGGGCCCCTTCGATGATGTTCCAGTGTATGATGGGCCTATACAATGCTCCTTATATAATGGGCGCCATATGATGCTCCAGTGTAAGATGGGCCCCATATATAATGCACAGATAAGCAAGCAGACGAATGGCACTCACCGTGTCACTTTTGCTCCCCAGCTCCCGTTCTCTCCCCCGCACATGAGTAAATAAAGCCTTGAAGTTTACCCGGTGAGTGCCATTCGTCTGCTTGCTTATCTGTGCTGTATTCGGATGTTTTTTTCATGAATGAGCACTCGTGGGTTTTGGACATTTAAGCCAGCTGCAACTCCTGCGATGTTTCCCTGATGGACATAGGTGGTGTCAGGGGTGCGATCGCTTTTTTCTGTGATTTATCCCATATATAATGCTCCAGTGTATAATGGGCCCTATCCATGATGCTCAAGTGTATGATGGGTCCCATATATAATTCTCCAGTGTATAATGCTCCCTATATATTGCTCCAAACATTAAAAAAAATGAATACCTCTCCTCGCTGGGTACTGCTCTACTCTGTACTCCTCAGCGTCGCCATCTTCCAGCTCCCTGCACTGTGACTGTTCAGGCAGAGGGTGTACAGACGTGACATCATCGCGCTCTCTGACCTGAATGTCACTGTCAGGAAACGCGGAAGACGTCACAGCGGCGGAGCAGGGAGAGGTAAGTATTGCAAGTGCTCGGGCCCTGAGCAAGCAGGGGGGGCACACTCGTGGGTGCCGGGAACTGGCACAGGGCCCCTCATAGAACGCTGGTGTCCCTGATGGCGTGTGGGCCCCCCACCTGCTCAGGGCCCCGGCACTTGCCCGGGTGCGCCAGGTGCTGAGACCGGCCCTGGCTAGGCAGCACTGCCCCACCGTCGCTATCCCCTGTGGTGCCTGCATCCACCACATTAACCGATTGCATAGTGATGGACACGTAATGGCCCTGGCCATGCCTACTGGCCCATGCATCTGTTGTGATGTGCACCTTTCCACTCACTGATTGTTTGAGTGCATGGACAATGCAGTCTTCCACATGCAGGTGAAGGGCAGGGATGGCTTTTCTAGAAAAGAAGTGGCGACTGGGTAGGTCATAGCATGGGACAGCGCAGGTCAGGAGGTCTCGGAACGCTGCGCTTTCAAACAAACGGAAGGGCATCATCTCTAATGAGATCAGTTTTGCAATGCAGGCATTCAAACCCAGTGTACGTGAATGAGAGGCTGAGTATTTTCTTTTCCTACTCAGAGTGTCTGGTAGGGTGAGCTGGACTTGAGAGCTGCATCTGGTGGAACTATCGGTGGACATGACGGACTGAGAGGGGGTTGGTGATGGTGGTGGTGATGGTGGTGGTGGTGATGGCCTACATGCAGTCTTTCGTGGCAAAAATATTGTGATTCCTTGACTGCTTTGGCCTTGCGACGACACCTCAACATTTCTTGCTAGTGGTGTGCCAACCGGTGGGCTTACAGTGGGGGAAGCGATGGAGCGTTGCTGGCTAACTTCAGTCGGAGCCGGTGCACATGTGCTACCTGAGTTTTTGTAGTCCGTCCACGCTTGCATGTGCATGTTCAGTAAATGTCTAAGCATGCAACTGGTATTCAAATTTTTGAGATTTTTCTCTCGGCTAAAGGTTCTTAGGCACTTTGCCTCATCACTAGGATTTTGGTCAAAAAAGTGCCACACTGGACTCTTCCTACTATGGTATAAATTTTCAGGCCTTGCACGCTGTGCTAATTTGACCGTCTGGCCAACCTGTCCTGCAACTCTTTATTTTTAACACCTTTTTTGAGTGATATGGGTCTGCCAGATAACCCCAGCTGCGATGTCGATACCTGCTGCGGATCCTTCTGCGGATCCTTCTCCTCTTCTGAGCTAGTGCCAGTGGCACCCTCTTCCACCACTAGATGCCAATCCGGGTCAACAACTGGGTCATCCATCACCTCCTCTTCAATTTCATCTGCACCTTCCTCTGTGTCACCGTGTAAGGTGGTAGAGTATGTGGGAAGGGGCACCTGAGTTTCATCAGGGTCACATTCTGGCTCAGTAGACTGCGAGGGCAATGTAGTGCTGTGGTTGAATGTGCCAGCACAATCATCTAGCAGTGGCTGTGCATCAGTGCAATCCATGTCAGATTCATCTTGGACTGGGGAATTCAGGATTTGACTTGATAACCCAGGCATGGTATGTGAAAAGCGCTCCATGGAGTAATCTGAAGTGTGGGCTGCCGCAATCCTTCACTTTTGGTGGGGGTGAAGGACACAAGGAAAGGGGTTGGTCCTGACTAGAGTTGAGCGATACTTTCCGATATCCAAAAGTATCGGTATCGGAATGGTATCGCCGATATCCAAAAAATATCGGCGATACCCGATACCGACACCGGAAATCCAATGTAAGTCTATGGGACAGAAATATCGTAACTAAAAAAACCTCTTTCTTTCCTTGTAACACTAAATATACACACATAGAATACATATATATATATATATATATATATACACATGTCATTGTGACATATATATACATATATTAATAGTTTATACACTTCTACATAGTAAAATAGCCTCTGATTCAATTGCCGGGTAAAGCCGGCTTTTGTGAAAAGACAGAAGCACCCGACATGAAATGACACTTGGTTTACATAGAGTTAACCATGTCTTTTCATGTAGTTTGATATCTGATTTGCACAAACAATTACATGAGTGGCTGTGTGCAAAATTTCACACCTGTAGGGGTTAATTAAAGGTGTAAATTCGTTGTAAAAAAAACGGACTTTTTTGCTACGAATTTACACCTTTAATTAACCCCTACAGGTGTGAAATGTTGCACACAGCCACTCATGTAATTGTTAGTGAAAACAATAGATCAAGCAACTTGAAATGACATGGTTAACTCTATGTAAACCATGTGTCATTTCATGTCGGGTTCTGCATTTTCACAAAAGCCGGCAATTGAATTAGCGGCTATTATACTATGTAGAAGTGTATGAACTATAAATATAAATATATATATATATGTCACAAATTCAATGACATGTATATATATATATATATATGAGGTGTAAAATTGTTGAAAAAAAATGCGTGGGCTCCCGCCCTATTTTCGCAACCAGACAGACAAAGCCAGCGAGTGGGGGCAGATAATAATAGCCCAGAGAGGGACCATTATTTTTGCCCCCCCCCCCTGGCTACTAACTTCTGCCCCCAGACACCCCAGAAAAGACAAATCTATAATTAGATTCGCCCTTTCTGGCACTTTGCCCGTCTATTCCCATTGCCCTGTAGCGGTGGCGAATGGGTTAATAAGGGGTTAATGTCACCTTGCTATTGAAAGGTGACCTTAAGGCTATGGTTCCACGGTCCGGAACCATAGCGCTTTGGACGGAGCGGAAATTCCGCTCCGTCTAAGCCCCGCCCCCTTTATGACGCGCGATCTTTCCGGAGGTGTTCAGGACACCTCCGGAACACCTCCGGAAAGAGCGCAGGGCTACATAGCCCTGTGTTAATTCTGTTGCGGCGACGCACCGTCGCCGCAATACGCGAGGACATGCTGCGGTCTAAAAAGACGCGCCGCATGTCCGTTTACGCAGGTTTGCCACCTGCGTATTGTTACGCATGGTGGAGACGGGATTCCTTGAAATCCCCTCCACTATGCTGTAACATCTGGACGCTGCGTGTTTGGCGCTGCGCCAGCGCACAGCGCCAAACACGCAGCGTTTCCTGACCGTGGAAACTCACCCTAAGCCAGGTTAATAATTGAGAGCTGTCAATTAGACAACTATCAATTATTAATCCTATTGCATGAAATAAAAATAAAACACACACACTTTAATTAAAAATCATTTTAATGAAATAAAGACACATGTTTTTGACCATCTTTTATTTTACTGCAAAAACCATTTCCTGTAATAAAAATAAAATAAAAAAGCAAAATTATTCTTACCTATCCCATGCACAGTCAGGTCCCACGGTGTAATCCTTCATAAAGGGTTAATGTTTACTGCAGGGACCGCAGCTAATGCTGCAGCCTCACAGTAAACCCCCAAATGAATGAGTTCCTCTCCTGGCTGACAGGAGAGGAAGTGGAAAGCTTAATTGATTGCTTTCCACTTTCACTTCAGGTCAGCCAGGGACACAATCAGTGACGTCAGAGGGAACTGATTAACAAAAATAGGCGTTCCCTTCGAAAAAAAAATGGCGTGGGGTCCCCCTATTTTTGTTAACCAGCCTGATGAAGCAGACTGCTGAGCAGTGGCGTACCGTGAATGAAGCAGACCATGCAGCTGCTATGGGGCCCAGACAGGTGAGGGGGCCTGCGACGGTCGGGTAGCTGTGCTGACACAGTACTACCAGGGGGTCCGCGGGGGAGGGGGAGCGCAGTTCTTCTATATACTCACCCTTCCGCCGGCGCGGTCTCTGCAGCCCCTGCTCTTTTCCCACGGTCTCCGACGCCTGTGTTCAGCGGTCAGGTGGTACCGCTCATTACAGTCATGAATATGCATTTTTTTTGGGGGGGGGCCCATTCAGACTTTTGCTATGGGGCCCCATGATTTCTATGTACGCCCTGCTGCTGCTGAGGCATGGTATTTAAGGCTGTTAAGGAGCCAATATCCATGGACCTTGCCAGCAGCGTCGGACTGGAGTACCTTGGGCCCACCAGAGAAAAATTATTCTTGGGGCCCACCATCATACTTCCCAACCTTTGAAGAAGGGAAAGAGGGACAAAGGCTGTGGCACGCTGTGCCTGCTGCAGCAAATTTTAGGCCATGCCACTTTGCACCACAGACTGTCCAGGAGTTGGTGGATGCTTTAGTCCAGGTGTGGGAGGAGATCCCTCAGGAGACCATCCGTCGCGCTCATCAGGAGCATGCCCAGAAGTTGTAGGGAGGTCATACAGCATACCTCCCAAGTTTTGAAGACAGGAAAGAGGGTTAAAGGCTGCGGCACGCGTAGCGCGCCGCTGCAAATTTTAGGCCACGCCCTCGACCACACCCATTTCACAGCTAATCACACCCATATCCTCGCCCCAAGCGTACCCATTTAGCACTGCTGATCACACTGACTGGTAATGAGGGCACAGTGGCTGGTACTGAGGAAAAGAAAGAAAGAGCAGCGAGAGAGAAAGAACAAACAGAGAAAGAAAGAGAGGAAAGAAAGAAAAGAGAGAGAGAAAGAAAGAACAGAGAGAAAAAAGAACAGAGAGCGAGAAAGAAAGAACAGAGAGCGAGAAAGACTAGAGAGAGAGCCAGAGGCGTAGCTAGTAGTGTTGAGCGATACTGCTCGATATCTAAAATATCGGATCGGAATGGTATCGCCGATATCACTAAATATCGTCGATATCCGATTCCGATACCGGAAGTCCAATGTAAGTCTATGGGAACCAAATATCGACATTAAAAAAAAACATTCTTGCCTTGTTGGTTAATTGTACATGAAGGAAAACAACAAAGACTAATGTAGAATGTATTGGGGGAGGTTGAGGAGACAATAAAGGCATACATGTTTAACCCAATGCATTGGAATAGCATTAATATATTTTTTTTTGGAAATACGTTTGGATTGACTAACAAATTGACAATGTTGTTAACCTTTTTTCTATTTTGGCAAATATGTATGTTTCACAACTTCCATGCTCTTCACCTTTTTAACTTTTGCCAGTGCCACACTTTCTCCTTCATAATCTTCAGCAGCATCATCTTTCTCATCAAATTATTCTTCATCTTCACCTTCTTAATCTTCTTCTTAAACTTCTTGCTATTCATGTTTTTGTTTACATTACTCATATTGTTATTATTAAACGAATTAATCTTCTTCATATTCAAATTCTTCATCTTCTTCCTCTTCATCTTCTTCATCATATTCTTATTTGTGACAGAGATTCCTGTACTTGTAATCTGTAAAAGTATGAATTGTTCATCCTTCCGTTCTTGCTGTCACAAAAGATTTAAATTACAACAGTATTTGTCCGTGTTCAGTTTAGCCTGCAGCAGCAGGCATTTTCCAGGGGCACCACGAGGAGGAACGGACTCACCCCATACACTGCTTAGTCTTCTTCTGCTTAGAATTTAGAGCATATATTTTGCTCTTCATTTTGGTCTTATACTTCATGTTCTTCTGCTTTTTGATCTTCTGCTTATTGTTCTTCTGTCTCTTGTTCTGTATCTTGTAGTTTGTCTTAACCTTCTTTGTCCTGTTGGTGATCTTCTTCTGGGTAATCTTTTATTTTTTCTTTGTGATGGTGTTCAGGCTGGTTGGCTTCATGCTCGTCGTCCTTGTTGTCGTCATCTTCTTCTGGGTGGTCTTTAAGGTCGTCTAATTTCCGAGAAACAGCTGACGTTACTGGAACCCTGACGGGTATCAGATGGAGCAAGAGACAATGGAAGTAACGAGGACCAGCTGACTGTGCTGGAACCCGGACGGGTAGCAGAAGGAAAAGAGGCAATGTCACAACCGAGTACCAGCTGACGTTACTGTGACACGGTTACTAAGCAGGAGGTACCTGTGCTCCAAAGCACTACCAAGGACCAGCAGACGTTGGTGGAACTCGGATACGGAGATGGAGGCACCCAGGCCAAAGGCACTGGGGAGAACCAGTTGACGGTACTGGACCCCGGACGGGTAGCAGAAGGAAAAGAGGCAATGTCACAACCGAGTACCAGCTGACGTTACTGTGACACGGTTACTAAGCAGGAGGTACCTGTGCTCCAAAGCACTACCAAGGACCAGCAGACGTTGGTGGAACTCGGATACGGAGATGGAGGCACCTAGGCCAAAGGCACTGGGGAGAACCACTTGACGGTACTGGACCCCGGACGGGTAGCAGAAGGAAAAGAGG
This sequence comes from Oophaga sylvatica, assembly GCA_033576555.1. Lineage (NCBI taxonomy): Eukaryota > Metazoa > Chordata > Amphibia > Anura > Dendrobatidae > Oophaga > Oophaga sylvatica. Next base: position 427,503,848 of record JARQOD010000005.1, on the reverse strand, counting down.
CAATGTCACAACCGAGTACCAGCTGACGTTACTGTGACACGGTTACTAAGCAGGAGGTACCTGTGCTCCAAAGCACTACCAAGGACCAGCAGACGTTGGTGGAACTCGGATACGGAGATGGAGGCACCTAGGCCAAAGGCACTGGGGAGAACCACTTGACGGTACTGGACCCCGGACGGGTAGCAGAAGGAAAAGAGGCAATGTCACAACCGAGTACCAGCTGACGTTACTGTGACACGGTTACTAAGCAGGAGGTACCTGTGCTCCAAAGCACTACCAAGGACCAGCAGACGTTGGTGGAACTCGGATACGGAGATGGGGGCACCTAGGCCAAAGGCACTGGGAAGAACCAGTTGACGGTACTGGACCCCGGACGGGTAGAAGAACGCACCCATGAAAATGTAAGTTGACAGGACGCAAGCCGTCCGCAGTTACCGAATCACACAGTCCTACAGTGGGTGCTTGTCCTATTGTCACAATGGAAACCGCCTTTATTTACATATCCCACAGCACACATAGGAATCACCTAAACTGCAGGCACCATAGAGTCGGCTAACCCAAATGCAACACGACAGCACAACTTATTGGAGGATAATTGACGTTCACACTGCCAGGAAACAGCTGTCGTGCTGTAACCAGGCTGGCCAGGAGTCAGTACCCCTGCCAATTACTTACGAGCAACAAATGACGGTGTTGTAGCCCAGGGAGTAGAGTTCAGGTGGTAGAAAGATGAACATAACAGGAGACATGGAAAACGTTGCCAAACAGTTATTTAATCTGAAAACGGACAGGCAAATTCAGGTGAGATCCATGCCTTGTTCATTTTCAGAAAAGTAAGCCGGTCTACATTCTCTGAGGATAGTCGCATGCGACGGTCTGTTACTACACCACCTGCAGCACTAAAGACACGCTCAGATAATACACTGGCAGCAGGGCAAGCCAGCACCTCCAATGCATACTGGCTAAGCTCTGGCCATGTATACAACTTAGAGACCCAAAATTTGAAAGGGGAAGAGGCATCTGGGAGTACACTTAGAGGGAAAGCCAAGTAGTCTGTCACCATCTTACGGAAACGTTTCTTCCTGGTGACTGGAGCCGTCTCGGATGGTGTAGACCTTGCTGGCGCTGTCACAAAACTTTGCCACATTTGTAACATACAGTTCTTGCCCTGTGCAGAGGCGCTGCTTCTGCTCCCTCTTGTTGTAGAGGTGTCTACACTGCCTCGACGCACAGAGCTGCTTTGTAAAGCAGTAGCAGCAGCAGCAGCTCTCTCGGCTGGAATGTACAACAGTATGGATTGCACCAGTGTGTCTTGGTACTCCTGCATTTTACGGTCCCGGTTCACCGGTGTGATGAGGGTTTGTAAGTTGTCCCGGTAGCGAGGGTCTAGGAGGGTGTACACCCAATAATCTGACGTGCTGAGAATGTGGGCGATGCGGCGGTCGTTTCTCAGGCACTGAAGCATGAAATCAACCATGTGCTGCAGACTCCCAACTGGCCAACAAAGGCTGTCCTCTGGAAGAGGCGTCATCTCTGCCTCCTCTGCATCACCCCACCCTCGCTCTACATACTGACTAGAGCGTTGTGTACCTCCCTCTGTAGGGATTTCTTCCTCCTCCATTGACTCCTCCATCACTCCTCACAAAGTGAGCCCTGCCCAGCCCTTTGTGAGGAACCACGTTGCGCTGACTGTCCTGAAGGTAATTGAATTTGTGACTCCTCATCCTCCACCTCTTCCAAAACCTCTTCCTTTAGTGCTTTCAGTGATTTCTGAAGCAGGCAGATAAGGGGGACAGTCATGCTGACTAGTGCATCATCTGCACTCGCCATCCGCGTTGAGACATCAAACGCACGCAAAACGTCGCAGATGTCCTTCATAGAGGCCCACTCAGTAGTGGTGAAGTGTGAACGGCGCAAATTGCGAGTTGATTGCGCCTGTTGCAGCTGATACTCTATTACTGCTGGCTGCTGCTCACACAACCGCTCCAACATATGTAACGTGGAATTCCACCTGGTGGGTACGTCACATATGATGCGATGTTCAGGAAGGCGAAATCTGACTTGCAGAGCTGCAATGCGCGATCTCACCATGCTGGAACGTCGCAAGTGAGCGCACTCTAGGCGGACCTTGTGCAGCAGTGCATCAAGATCCGGATAGTCCCTCAAAAAACTCTGCACGACCAAGTTGAGCACATGTGCCAGACATGGTATGTGAGTGAGGTTGCCAAGGCCCAGAGCTGCCACCAGATTTCGGCCATTGTCACACACTACCAAGCCTGGCTGGTGATTAGCTGACAAAAACCACACGTCGCTCTCCTGCTTGATGGCATCCCAGAGCTCCTGCGCTGTGTGGCTTCGATTCCCCATGGAAATTAATTTCAGGACGGCCTGTTGACGTTTGGCCACGGCTGTGCTCATATCGGTCGCAACAGGTAAGCGTTCACGGGTCCATGTGGAGGTATACCGTGACGGCTCGTGCAGCGATGATTCTGAGGAACTGGAGTAGGAGGAGGAATCAATGTGTACAGACTGGATTCCTGCAATCCTTGGAGTTGGCAGAACACGTACAGCGCCACTGGCAAGATCTGTACCCGGCTCCACAACATTGACCCAATGGCCAGTGAGGGAAAGGTATCGTCCCTGGCCATGGGTACTGGTCCACGCATCGGTGGTCAGGTGGACCCTGCTACTGACGGCGTTTAGTAGCGCATGTTTAATGTTTCCCTCGACATGTTTTTGCAGAGCAGGGACAGCTTGCCTGCTGAAATAAAATCGGCTTGGCACATTATATTGTGGGACTGCCAATGCTATAAAGTTCCTGAAACTGTCAGTCTCCACCAGCCTGAATGACAGCATTTCAAGGGACAGGAGTTTTGCAATGCCAGCATTCAGAGCCTGTGCTCGTGGATGGTTTGCCGAGTATGGCCGTCTTTTATCCCATGCCTGTGGTACCGATGGCTGTTTTTTGTTCTGGGAGTGTGACAATGACTGTGAACTTGCTGCTGTGGGTGGAATAACAGTTTGTCTATGGACAACAGTGACCGAGGTTCTTCCATGGAGATCCTGTGAGGAAGCCGAACCAGGTGTGTGTGAGCTGGAGGTAGAGGCTCGAACACGACCTGAAGATGTAGGTGCTGCTGTAGGTTGGCCTACATCTCCAGTGTGTCTTTGTAACTCAGCTACGTGCTTTGTCCGTACATGTTTCCACATATTTGTGGTATTCAGGTTACTGATATTTTTACCTCTTTTAACTTTTTGCTTACACAGCTTGCATTGAACATAGCAAATATCATCTACAAGTCTGTCAAAAAAGGACCACGCAGTGCAAGTCATGGGAGCGCCAATTTTGACATTTCTAAGAGAACTGCTCCCAACAGGTGCCAAACTGGAGGCTACAGGCAAGCGAGTCTGCAGCCTACCTCTCCCTCCCCTTTGTACCGTTGGGACAATCTCTTCCTCAGAGCTGCTCCCACCACCTTCCTGTTGCTCACGCCATGTTGGGTCTCGGACGTCATCATCTCCACTACCCTCTTCCAACACCTGCTGCTGTTGGATGGTCTGGGCAGCACCATGCTCACAAAACCTGGCACCTGAGTCTCATCATCATCATAAGATGCGTTCTGCGGTGTGCTGTCCATCGGCACTGGCTCACCCGCCTCTTCAGATTGAGAGAGACACAGCTGTTGCGCATCACTGCATACTCCCTCTTCTTCAAATTGCAGAATGCTGCTTGCCTGTGCCCGTGTTTGCGAGCCAACAGATTCTGAGAACAGAAGCAGAGACTCAGCTGGCTCCTGTACAGAACTCTCTGACTGCCTGGGCAATTTGACAGGCGGTGAACAGACAGATGGTTGCTCAACAGTGTTGTGTTCCTGAGAGGAGGTGGAAGGAATTGAAGTCGATGCATTGGCTGCCATCCAACCAACAACGGCTTCAATTTGTTCTTCCCGCAGCAGGGGGGCACGCCGAGCTCCTACCAAAGTGCGCATAAAGGAACGCTCATGGGTAAAACTGGTGGATGCTGTGTCACTGAGGGCGGCAGCAGCCACAGAATCCCCACGTCCTCTCCCTGCTGAAACTCCACGGCCACGACCACGTGCCTTACTCACTGACTTCTTCATCTTGGTAGATTGATAAAGAAAGTCAGAAAAGTTATAAGGCCTAATTGTGGTTATTACGCAGAGACTGAAGTGAACACTGAAACACAACTGTTCACAATCTGTGAAAGGCTACTCCTTTGTCTACTTCTATAGTGTTTGCAACCAGTGTATTGGATACGGATGGAAGCGCGTCACACTAATAGATTATATTTTAAATGGAATGGAGCAGAACCAATTGGAGATAAATGAAAAGGATGAGGCACTGAGACACGCTCAGCAGAGTACAAGCAGCAGTGCTTGAACAAGTAACTGGAGCGTGATGTGCACTCAAAAAATAAAAAACACAGACTGAAGTGAACACTGAAACACAACTGTTCACAATCTGTGAAAGGCTACTCCTTTGTCTACTTCTATAGTGTTTGCAACCAATGTATTGGATACGGATGGAAGCGCGTCACACTAATAGATTATATTTTAAATGGAATGGAGCAGAACCAATTGGGATAAATGAAAAGGATGAGGCACTGAGACACGCTCAGCAGAGTACAAGCAGCAGTGCTTGAACAAGTAACTGGAGCGTGATGTGCACTCAAAAAATAAAAAACACAGACTGAAGTGAACACTGAAACACAACTGTTCACAATCTGTGAAAGGCTACTCCTTTGTCTACTTCTATAGTGTTTGCAACCAATGTATTGGATACGGATGGAAGCGCGTCACACTAATAGATTATATTTTAAATGGAATGGAGCAGAACCAATTGGAGATAAATGAAAAGGATGAGGCACTGAGACACGCTCAGCAGAGTACAAGCAGCAGTGCTTGAACAAGTAACTGGAGCGTGATGTGCACTCAAAAAATAAAAAACACAGACTGAAGTGAACACTGAAACACAACTGTTCACAATCTGTGAAAGGCTACTCCTTTGTCTACTTCTATAGTGTTTGCAACCAATGTATTGGATACGGATGGAAGCGCGTCACACTAATAGTTAAATTGCATGGAGCTGCAAGAATTACACTGAAGAAAAAAAAAAGGGTCTGTGAGTGACACGTGCAGATGCCTACAGACAGCGTTGCATGCAGAGCAAACTGCAGCGTCACCTGCACTCACACACACCTTGCAGAGCTGTTAAAACAACACTGCAGGCAAAAGGAAGCTTTACACAGCGGTTGGTGCTAGCCTGCCTACAGCACAGTACACTAAATCGCAATCTCTAACTGTCCCTCAGAGTCAGCACAGCAGCGTTCTGTCCTTACTGAATTCACAGCACAGTGACGCTAAAATGGGGCGGCGCCTTTTATAGTGCATTCTGACATCATTTCAGCATCCAATCACAGCCATGCCATTAGTTAACATGACCGCAGCAGTACAGGATGTGCCCACACTTCTTAGGATTCCTCATTGGCTGACTAAAATCACATTGCCTCTCAAAGAATTATGGGAACTTCTGATTCCGGTATACGATATATGGAAAATATCGAAACTAAGTATCGAAAGGCCGATAGAGCTAATATCGGCCGATACCCGATACTTGCGGTATCGTATCGCTCAACACTAGTAGCTAGGGTTTTGGTTTAGTGGGGGCGAAACTTCTGAGTGGGCCCCTAATCAGAGAACCTCAGCAAATGACCGCGCTGTTGCCAAAAATAATCTATATATAAAAAGACCAATATTGATATTACCGCCATATGGTCTGTGGTAAATAATACCAGTCCTACAGAACATATAATAGATTACAGCACAGGTACAGATAATGACTTACCGCTGATGTTCTTTCTAATGGAATTGTTCACTTTTCATGTCTTTTCCATCTGGCCCAGACCGACATGACGACTTCTCCAGCCAGGACTCGACTGCAGAGATTACAACAAAGACACATTTCACTTCTCATATTTTTAGCACTGTCACGGTCACCAATTGGACTATTCTCAACCTGCACAAACTCCTCATCCTGCTGATACCCCAATACTGAGCCGCTGCTGCCATATGTGTCCCTATTTCTGCACCTGATACCCCAATACTGAGCCGCTGCTGCCGTATGTGTCCCTATTACTGCACCTGATACCCCAATACTGAGCTGCTGCTGCCATATGTGTCCCTATTACTGCACCTGCTGTGTGGTTCTGTGTGACCTCTAAATTTTAAAGCACCCCTCTAGAATATAGTAATGCCGGGTGCAAGTGCCCTAGAAAACAGTGCCCACATTTTGTCCCCTAGACTGTAATAATGCCCTGCGTGCCCCTTTGACAGTCACAGTAACCCGAGTTCCCCTATAACAATAAGTGTCCACTTTACATTTAATAATGTCCCAAGTCTCCCCCTGTACATCTCCCCTATACACAGAATAATGCCCCCTCACTGGATATATACTGACCCTTAATGTCCCCAAACTATTTAATGGGTCCAACACTGTATGATGGCCCCTAGATAGCATCCATACAGCATAATACACCAGATAGTCCTCAATATAGTATAATGCACCCCCATAGGCAGCCTCTATATTATAATAACCCCCCATAGGCAGAGTCTATAATATAATGCACCACCATAGGCAGCCGCTATATTATAATGCACCCCCATAGGCAGCCTCTGTAGTATAATGCATCCCCATAGGGAGTCTCTGTAGTATGATGCACCCCAATATGGAGCCTCTGTAGTATAATGCAGCCCCCATATACAGCCTCTGTAGTATAATGCACCCCCCATATACAGCCTCTGTAGTATAATGCACCCCCATTAAATAAAAAAAAAAAACAATACTCACCTCCCGGCTCCTGTGCTGCTCACTGTTCTCATCGCGCCCGCTGTCAGACGCTGAGAGGGGGATTATGGGAGAGAAGGAGCGCTCGCTCCTTCTCTCTCTATGCGGTCAGCTGTATCGATTGGATGCCGATACAGCTGACCCTCCGATGACGGGTGGGGGGCCCACTGCTGGCACCGGGCCCCCCCACCGCCTGTTCAGGCCCCATAGCTTCCGGGCGGCAGAGCAGGGAGAGCGATTCTCCCTGCTCTGCCGCAGAATGTAACTATATCGGCGTGCTGTGCGACCTATCCTTTCAAATCAGGGCCCACCACGCAGGAGCTGGGGCCCACCGGAGGTTTCTCCGGTGTCCCGGTGGCTCAGTCCGACCCTGCTTGCCAGCCTGATAATACCAGGCCACAGCAGTCTGCTTATCTTTGCTGGTTAACAAAAATAGGGGATCCCGTCGAAAAAAATTGGCGTGGGGTCCCCCCTATTTTTGTTAACCAGCCAGATGAAGCAGACTGCTGAGGCCTGGTTTTTCAGGCTGCTAAGGAGCCAAGATCCATGGACCTTGCCAGCCTGATAATACCAGGCCACAGTAGTCTGCATATCTTGGCTGGTTAACAAAAATAGGGGATCCCCTCGAAAAAAATTGGCGTGGGGTCCCCCCTATTTTTGTTAACCAGCCAGATGAAGCAGACTGCTGAGGCCTGGTTTTTCAGGCTGTTAAGAAGCCAAGATCCATGGACCTTGCCAGCCTGATAATACCAGGCCACAGCAGTCTGCATATCTTGGCTGGTTAACAAAAATAGGGGATCCCCTCGAAAAAAAATTGGCGTGGGGTCCCCCCTATTTTTGTTAACCAGCCAGATGAAGCAGACTGCTGAGGCCTGGTTTTTCAGGCTGGTAAGGATCCAATATCCATGGACCTTGCAAGCCTGATAATACCAGGCCACAGCAGTCTGTTTAGCTTGGCTGGTTAACAAAAATAGGGGATCCCCTCGAAAAAAAAAAAAACGGCGTAGGGGTCCCCCTATTTTTGTTAACCAGCCAAGTAAAATGCAGACTGCTGCGGCCTGGTATTAAAAGACTGTCAAGGCCCATGGATTTTGGCCCTCAACAGCCTGATAATACCAGGCTACAGCAGCCTCACATTTGGCGCATCAAAAGATGTGCCAATTGTGGCACTTTACCCGGCTCTTCCCACTTGCCCTGTAGCGGTGGCAAGCGGGGTAATAAGGGGTTAATGTCACCGTTGATTGCACGGTGACAATAAGCCCGGTTAATAATGGAGAGGCGTCAATAAGACACCGATCCATTATTAATCCCAAAGTTTTTAAATGTTTAAAAAAAAGACACAGCCAGAAAAAAGTATTTTAATGAAATAAAAGAGACAACACAGTTTTCATTAATTTTATTACTCTCTCATTCCTGCGACGCCATCGATCTCCTGTAAAAAAAGAAAAAAAACAAACCAACAGTATACCACCTGTCCGACGCAGTCCATAGTAACGAGTGTCCCACGACGATCCAGCTCTGCTACATCGCAATGCCAGGCAGGGCCTAACATCCCGACGCAGCACAGCTGATTACCTGCTTCCCCGGCGGTGACGTCATCGGACTGCTTTACGGCCGCGATTACCCAGCAGTCACTGCAGTTATCGCGAGAAACTGCATGTGACCGCCAGGGAGAAGAGGATGGCGGCCATCAAAGCAGTCCAGGACGTGACCGCCGGAGATCTTCTGCCAGGTAAGTGCCGCTGACTCCTGACAGACCCGACCGACGGACACTGACAGTGACAGTGACATTCCGATTCCAGTATCCGATATGACGAAAATATCGGAACTCGGAATCGGAAGTCCGATACAGCTAATATCGGCCGATACCCGATATTTGCAGTATCGGAATGCTCAACCCTAGTCCTGACCAGAAGCCTGCACTGATGACTCAGTGCTTGCAGCTTTTGAAACTTCAGAAGAGGAGGAGATAGAGTTGGAGGTTGTTTTGGCAATGTAAGTCAAAACCTGTTGCTAATGCTCTCGCTTTAAAAGCTGTTTACCTAATCGAAGAAAAGGGAGCCTTCCAGGCCTTCTGGAGCCAGACGATGAGGCAGGCTCAACACATCCTGCCTTAGGTGCTATTGTGCTTTTGGCACTACCAGCAGATGCACCACCACCACCACCATTAGTGGCCCCCCACGACCACGTCAGCGACCTCTTCCACCATACTTCCTCATGTTTGTGTAAACGTACCCAAAATAACAGCAGATATATGGTACAGCATCAGAAGCATACAGCTGTATAAGGGGAAGGTGGAAAATTTTAATCTCCGGATATATTTGTGGAGTAACAGACACAGACTCTCACAGGCTCAGTATGGATTACACTAGAATATAGAAAACAAAAAAGTGTACAGTATCAGAAGCGTACAGCTGTATACAGTGAAAATCCAACACAAGAAAACTTGCCTATAATAGCTACTCTAAAGCATAAACCATCAGAAAAGAAAAAAGAAGCTATTTTAACCATAAAATGTAAATTTATTAATGAATCAGTTAAAAATTTCATACAGAAATATTTAAAAAAGGAGGAAACCAAGTGCAAAAAAGAAGCAAACACTGGAGGATAATTACTATGCTAGTACAAAAAATGACATGGAAATTAAATCAAAGACAAAACAAATGTCAAAGGAATAAACGTATATATATGTAAGTATATCTCATGACCATAAAGTGCAAAAAATAGTGCAAAAAATAAGGAGCTGGAGACCAACTTCCAAAACACCTGGTATCACTAGAAATCTATTGTTGAATATGACTAAGTGTCCACTATCTGCATAGGAAGGTGTACTGCTAAGGAAATGCAAAACATGCAAGAAAGGCACAAAACAAAGCCATATTCAGCTCAATACATGTCAAAAAAAGGTGCTGTTGCTAAAAAATGCAAAGGTGAAGAGACAAGCTAGAAAAATAGTAAAGACATGGTTACCTCCAGTGTTGCCTACATAGATTTTGGGGCAAGGGCATACTGCATAATACACATCACCAAAACTATTGCAGGTGATCCGTTGTGTAATTGTAAATTCTTGCTTACCGTTACTGGACCAAAACGTATTAGCTCTTGTCATGTTGGGCTGGGGAGGAGGGATGTGTCACGTGACGCAGGTTCAGACTGACGTCAGATGGATCACGTGGGCGGAAGCGCCATTATACCGCTGTCACCAATGATTCCCGGACCCTATATAAACCCATGTGTTAGGAGTAACAGTACACGCACGCTCCCTAAGAAGAAGCATAACGCGAAACGCGCGTCGGGGTGCCATAGCACACTGGAGGTAACCATGTCTTTACTATTTTTCTAGCTTGTCTCTTCACCTTTGCATTTTTTAGCAACAGCACCTTTTTTTGACATGTATTGAGCTGGATATGGCTTTGTTTTATGCCTTTCTTGCATGTTTTGCAATAGTAAAGACATGGTTACCTCCAGTGTGCTATGGCACCCCGACCGCTTTTCGCGTTATGCTTCTTCTTAGGGAGCGTGCTTGTACTGTTACTCCTAACACATGGGTTTATATAGGGTCCGGGAATCATTGGTGACAGCGGTATAATGGCGCTTCCGCCCACGTGATCCATCTGACGTCAGTCTGAACCTGCATCACGTGACACATCCCTCCTCCCAGCCTGACGCGTCAAGGCTGGGGGAGGTGGACGCACCACTGCAGACGCGTCGTCATAGTGACGGCAGAAGGGGGAAGTGAGCGGGAGCGCGCGCCGCACAGAACTAGATGGTAAGGGCTAAAAGACGCTGCTGATAGAGTCCGAAAGGCTGTAAAATCTGAGGGAAACAAATACATCACTCCAGATACATCGTCTTAGTGACGGAGGAAGGGGGAGGGGGGGGGAATAGATACCTACACCATGCTAACTATAATGGTGTTTAAAAATGGTGTTTAAAAATACATCATCGTGGCAGCTATAAAGCAGGGTAAAAAACACTCACTATATGAATATAGATCAGACAGCTAAATAGTGACGGGAAAATCACTCCCTAAGATATAGAATAAATGTGAAAAAAGGAGTGGTTAAAGAAAGTGAGATATATGTATATAAAAGATATATGTAAAAATAAAGATGTGTGAAATAAACACAGCCAAAAAAGTGGATATGCCTCTGTGTGAATAAAGTGTCTCCATAAAAAATTAGTGCAAATAAATAACAATAATATAATACCAACATACATTTCTGTAATTATGAGAAAAAATAATGATAAATAAATAATAAAAAAATAAAAAATAAAAATAACGGATAAAAATAATGAAAATAAAAATGAAAAAAGGGGGGTAAAAAACAAATAGTGAAGCTTCAAAAAATAAATTTTGTTTCGCCAGGTTGAAGAACAGTCCAAACGGTCTTCAAAAAAGCAGCTAACTTCTAAAGGTAAGTGTTCTTGATAGTATGAGAAGATCACGTAATCCATGGCAAGATGGAACATCAACACGAAAGAAGATTCAGACGGCTCCAAAAGAGGGAAATAAAGGACCCATATGGTTTAACAAGCTAGAAAAAACTAGAAATGAGAAACATTAAAAAAACATTAAAAAAAACAGGAGAATAAAAATACAAACAAAAGATATATACAATTTTACAAAAAAGGGGCAAAACTAAGTACTTCGTTAAGTCCCAGTGGTTGAACTGATTTAATCTTGTGAATCCACCGGGACTCTAACTGTGCAAGAGTTTTTCTCCAATCTCCTCCACGTAAATCTACGTGTACTTTATCAATTCCCATAACTCTGAGGATAGAAGCATCGCAATTATGGCAGGCTTTAAAATGTCTAGGGATGGGTTTAAGAGTGGTACAGTCCTCCACATCTTTAGCATTGGAAATATCACGGCAATGTTCTCTGACCCTTATCTTAAGAGGCCTAGATGTAAGCCCTACATAGATTTTGGGGCAAGGGCATACTGCATAATACACCACACCAAAACTATCGCAGGTGATCCGTTGTGTAATTGTAAATTTTTGCTTACCGTTACTGGACCAAAACATATTAGCTCTTGTCATGTTAGGGCAAGCTACACAGTCTCCACAGGGGTAAAAACCCCATTTGGGCTTTCCAGAGGAAAAGGCTTCATTCGCTTGAGGGCCAGAGTAACAACTATGAACAAGTTTATCTCGAAGATTCGGTGACCTTCTGTATGTGATTGAAGGATATTCTGAAATATGCTTTGCTAAAGTGTGATCTCCTTGAAGGATGGGCCAATATTTCTGGAGGATATTCTTCATCTCCATCCATTTGTGGTTATAAGTCTAAATAAACGGCACCTTGGGTTCATTGAAAGGTTTCAAAGAAGGTTGGAACAAATCGAATCTCTGTGCTTTTTTGGCTCTCTTAAAACCCTTACTAATACTTCTCTTAGAATATCCACGTTCTTGGAATCTATCAGATAGGAGATCAGCTTGTTCAAAAAAATTTTTTTCGTTGGAGCAAATTCTCTTGATTCTTAGGAATTGACCGGTGGGAATTCCATTAATTAAAGGCTTGGGATGGGAGGATGTGGCATGTAAAAGGGAATTTACTGCGGTATTTTTGCGAAATACATTGGTATCAAGCATGCCATTGCTGTTCTTAGTGATTAAGACATCCAAGAAATCAATCTCATGCTGGCTGTACTTACAGGTCAGTTTTATATTCAATGGATTGTCATTCAAAATATCCACAAAATGAAGGAGGTCCTGCTCTGTGCCCTGCCAAATGAGAATGATGTCATCTATATAGCGGGCCCACAGCAGGACCCTCTCAATATATGCCACTGGATTAACAAAAAAGATATCTTGTTCCCATTTACCCAAAAACAAATTTGCATAAGAAAATGCAAATGGAGCCCCCATGGCGGTGCCTTGTTGCTGTAAAAAAATCCCACCTTTGAATGTAAAAAAATTGTGCTCTAAAGCAAACTTTAATAACATCAGCAAAAAACTAATGAAATCAGGTGAATGATTGGAAAGGCGTAAGAAAGTTTCTGTTGCTCTGATGCCGTCAATATGTCCAATAGAAGTGTACAAAGATTCAACATCCATTGTTACAAGCCACATATCTTCTTCGATACCCTCAATTTTTTTCAAAACATCTCCTGTGTCTTTCAAATAGGAGGGAAGATTACTTACTAGGGGTTTAAGATAGAAATCTAGAAACCTGCCAACAACCTCACATAAATTGCCATTACCCGAAACAATGGGGCGCCCTGGTGGAGTTTTGGGATCTTTGTGAATTTTGGGTAGAAAATAAATACTCGGCATTCTCAGATATTTTGGAACTAAGTGATCTTTGAGATCTTTGGAAATGACACCTTCTTCAAAGGCTCTGTTCAAAATAGAATGTAACTGCTCTTGAAACTTAGTTGTGGGATTAAAGGTGAGTTTTTTATAGCACCTGGCATCTCTAAGTTGCCGAAATGCTTCCTTTTCATACATTCTATGTGGCCAAATCACCACATTGCCGCCTTTATCGGCGTGTTTTATCACCACCTCTTTTAAGTTTTTCAACTCTTTAAGGGCTTTCCTCTGTTCAAAAGTGAGATTATCCTGTCTCATTTTATTGGGAATTTTCTCAAAATCCTGAGATACCAATTTTACAAATGTTTCAATGTTAGAATATAAATTCAAAGGAGGGAATTTTTTGGGGACAGGTGGCGCAAATTTACCTGCTGGAACTACTTCAGGTTCATCTTGTAACTCCTCTAAAATAGCAATAGACTGAAGTTCCCTTGCATTCCAAACTTCTTGCGCATCAGACTTATCATGTAGCTTTTTCAAAACTAACTTGCGTGCGAACAAATGAAGATCTTTTATCGCTATAAAGGGATCAAAAAAAGAAGTAGGTGAAAAAGAAGTCCTAAACTTAATACTTCAACTTGTGAATGAGTTAATTGTATTTCAGAGAGGTTGATTACTTGTAACTTAGTAGAAGAGGCGCATTGAAACGCCTATCCTGTCTCCTTGGAGTATCATCTCTTCTACCTCCAAACTTATTTCTGCGCAAATTATAAGTAGGTCTCAGACTATTTTCATCCTCTCTGGATGATAAAGATGAAAAAGAGGCAGATCTGGATATACTGCGTTCAGTTGAGGTTGACGACTGCCATCTATAGATGGTTCCATTTTTAAAGTCTTGCAGGTCTCTTTGGAATTTTTTAGATTTAGTTTCCTTAATTTCCTTTTCCCATATCAAAGATTGAGAATCAATCTCTTTATTGAATATTTCCATCTCAAGTGCAGATAAATTTTGCTGCAGCTGTTGTCGTGTGCCCTCAATGTCATGATCAATTTTCTCAAGGTTTTTCTTATTATTGCCTATTAAAAGCTCCATAAGAGATTTTGAGCATGTCGTGCATGCTTCCTCCCATCTTGTTTTGAAAGTACTGTCATCAATGGGAAATGAGGGCATAATGCGTATACGGAGTCCCCTAGGGATTAATCCTTTTGCAAGATAGCTTTCTAAGGATGCTTTAGTCCACCACATGCGTGCTCTTCTCTTCAGAGATGATTTCATGGAATTTTTTAAAATAGTTTTTTGCCCATTTTCAGTAGTATCAATTTGCACGGTACCTCCATTAAATACAGTGTCCAAACAAGAAAGCCAATCTTGATCTTTGGCTTTAGTATCCATTCTGGCAAAAGAAAACTGTAAACTAAGTACAGCCAAATAATATGAAAATCCAACACAAGAAAACTTGCCTATAATAGCTACTCTAAAGCATAAACCATCAGAAAAGAAAAAAGAAGCTATTTTAACCATAAAATGTAAATTTATTAATGAATCAGTTAAAAATTTCATTCAGAAATATTTAAAAAAGGAGGAAACCAAGTGCAAAAAAGAAGCAAACACTGGAGGATAATTACTATGCTAGTACAAAAAATGACATGGAAATTAAATCAAAGACAAAACAAATGTCAAAGGAATAAACGTATATATATGTAAGTATATCTCATGACCATAAAGTGCAAAAAATAGTGCAAAAAATAAGGAGCTGGAGACCAACTTCCAAAACACCTGGTATCACTAGAAATCTATTGTTGAATATGACTAAGTGTCCACTATCTGCATAGGAAGGTGTACTGCTAAGGAAATGCAAAACATGCAAGAAAGGCACAAAACAAAGCCATATCCAGCTCAATACATGTCAAAAAAAGGTGCTGTTGCTAAAAAATGCAAAGGTGAAGAGACAAGCTAGAAAAATAGTAAAGACATGGTTACCTCCAGTGTGCTATGGCACCCCGACGCGCGTTTCGCGTTATGCTTCTTCTTAGGGAGCGTGCGTGTACTGTTACTCCTAACACATGGGTTTATATAGGGTCCGGGAATCATTGGTGACAGCGGTATAATGGCGCTTCCGCCCACGTGATCCATCTGACGTCAGTCTGAACCTGCGTCACGTGACACATCCCTCCTCCCCAGCCCAACATGACAAGAGCTAATACGTTTTGGTCCAGTAACGGTAAGCAAGAATTTACAATTACACAACGGATCACCTGCAATAGTTTTGGTGATGTGTATTATGCAGTATGCCCTTGCCCCAAAATCTATGTAGGTAACACTGGAGGTAACCATGTCTTTGCTATTTTTCTAGCTTGTCTCTTCACCTTTGCATTTTTTAGCAACAGCACCTTTTTTTGACATGTATTGAGCTGGATATGGCTTTGTTTTGTGCCTTTCTTGCATGTTTTGCATTTCCTTAGCAGTACACCTTCCTATGCAGATAGTGGACACTTAGTCATATTCAACAATAGATTTCTAGTGATACCAGGTGTTTTGGAAGTTGGTCTCCAGCTCCTTATTTTTTGCACTATTTTTTGCACTTTATGGTCATGAGTAGTGTTGAGCGATATTGCTCGATATCTAAAAATATCGTATCGAAATTGTATCGCCGATAGCACTAAATATTGTCGATATCCGATTTCGATTGCGGAAGTCCAATGTAAGTCTATGGGAACAAAATATCGCAACTAAAAAAAACCTTTATTTCCTTGTAAACACTAAATATACACACATAGAATACATATATATATATATATATATATATATACATGTCATTGTGACATATATATATACTTATATGTATAGTTTATACACTTCTACATAGTAAAATATCCTCTGATTCAATTGCCGGGTAAAGCCGGCTTCTGTGAAAAGACAGAAGCACCTGACATGAAATGACACTTGGTGTACATAGGGTTAACCATGTCTTTTCATGTCGTTTGCAATCTGATTTGCACAAACAATTACATCAGTCTATGTGTGCAAAATTTCACACCTGTAGGGGTTAATTAAAGGTGTAAATTCGTTGTAAAAAAAACGGACTTTTTTGCTACGAATTTACACCTTTAATTAACCCCTACAGGTGTGAAATTTTGCACACTTACACTCATGTAATTGTTTGTGCAAATCAGATATCAAACTACATGAAAAGACATGGTTAACTCTATGTAAACCAAGTGTCATTTCATGTTGGGTTCTGCATTTTCACAAAAGCCGGCAATTGAATTAGCGGCTATTATACTATGTAGAAGTGTATGAACTATAAATATAAATATATATATATATGTGTCACAAATTTAATGACATGTATATATATATATATATGAGGTGTAAAATTGCTGAAAAAAAAGGCGTGGGCTCCCGCCCTATTTTCGCAACCAGACAGACAAAGCCAGTGAGTGGGGGCAGATAATAATAGCCCAGAGAGGGACCATTATTTTTGCCCCCCCCCGGCTACTAACATCTGCCCCCAGACACCCCAGAAAGGGCAAATCTCTAATTAGATTTGCCCTTTCTGGCACTTTGCCCGTCTATTCCCATTGCCCTGTAGCGGTGGCGAATGGGTTAATAAGGGGTTAAAATGACCTTGCAATTGAAAGGTCACTTTAAGCCAGGTTAATAATTGAGAGCTGTCAATTAGACAACTATCAATTATTAATCCTATTGTATGAAAGAAAAATCAAACACACACACTTTAATAAAAAAGAAGTTTAATGAAATAATCACACAGTTTTTGACCATATTTTATTTTCCTGCTAAAACCATTTCCTGTAATAAAAATAAAATAATAAACCAAAATTATTCTTACCAATCCGATGTACAGTCAGGTCCCACGGTGTAATCCTTCAGAAAGGGTTAATGTTTACTGCAGGGACCGCAGCTAATGCTGCAGCCTCACAGTAAACCCCCAAATGAATGAGTTCCTCTCCTGGCTGACAGGAGAGGAAGTGGAAAGCTTAATTGATTGCTTTCCACTTTCACTTCAGGTCAGCCAGGGACACAATCAGTGACGTCAGAGGGAACTGGTTAACAAAAATAGGGGATCCCCTCGAAAAAAATTGGCGTGGGGTCCCCCTATTTTTGTTAACCAGCCAGATGAAGCAGACCGCTGAGGCCTGGATTTTCAGGCTGTTAAGGAGCCAAGATCCATGGACCTTGCCAGCCTGATAATACCAGGCCACAGCAGTCTGCATATCTTGGCTGATTAACAAAAATAGGGGATCCCCTCGAAAAAAATTGGCGTGGGGTCCCCCCTATTTTTGTTAACCAGCCAGATGAAGCAGACCGCTGAGGCCTGGTTTTTCAGGCTGGTAAGGATCCAATATCCATGGACCTTGCAAGCCTGATAATACCAGGCCACAGCAGTCTGCTTAGCTTGGCTGGTTAACAAAAATAGGGGATCCCCTCGAAAAAAAAACGGCGTAGGGGTCCCCTATTTTTGTTAACCAGCCAAGTAAAATGCAGACTGCTGCGGCCTGGTATTAAAAGACTGTCAAGGCCCATGGATTTTGGCCCTCAACAGCCTGATAATACCAGGCTACAGCAGCCCCACATTTGGCGCATCAAAAGATGTGCCAATTGTGGCACTTTACCCGGCTCTTCCCACTTGCCCTGTAGCGGTGGCAAGCGGGGTAATAAGGGGTTAATGTCACCGTTGATTGCACGGTGACAATAAGCCCGGTTAATAATGGAGAGGTGTCAATAAGACACCGATCCATTATTAATCCCAAAGTTATTAAATGCATAAAAAAAAGACAAAGCAAGAAAAAAGTATTTTAATGAAATAAAAGAGACAACACACTTTTCATTTCTTTTATTGTACTCTCATTCCTGCGACGCCATCGATCTCCTGTAAAAAAGAAAAAAAACAAACCAACAGTATACCACCTGTCCGACGCAGTCCATAACGACAGTCCCACGACGATCCAGCTCTGCTACATCGCAATGACAGGCAGAGCCTGTCATCGCGACGCAGCACAGCTGATTACCTGCTTCCCCGGCAGTGACGTCATCGGACTGACTGCTTTACGGCCGGGATTACCCAGCAGTCACTGCAGTTATCGCGAGAAACTGCATGTGACCGCCGGGGAGAAGAGGATGGCGGCCATGAAGCAGTCCAGGACGTGACCGCCGGAGATCTTCTGCCAGGTAAGTGCCGCTGACTCCTGACAGACCTGACCGACGGACACTGACAGTGACAGACCCGACCGACGGACACAGACAGTGACAGTGACAAATCCGATTCCGGTATTCGATAAGACGAAAATATCGAAACGAATTATCGAAAGGCCGATAGAGCTAATATCGGCCGATAGCCGATATTTGCATTATCGTATCGCTCAACACTAGTCATGAGATATACTTACATATATATAAGTTTATTCCTTTGACATTTGTTTTGTCTTTGATTTAATTTCCATGTCATTTTTTGTACTAGCATAGTAATTATCCTCCAGTGTTTGCTTCTTTTTTGCACTTGGTTTCCTCCTTTTTTAAATATTTCCGTATGAAATTTTTAGCTGTATACAGTGTTGGGGGAATTTTAAATCTCCATATATATTTCAGCAATAAGACACACGGTCAGACACACGGTCACAGGCCCAGTCTGGCTAACACCAGAATATAAAAATCAGGAAAAGTGTACTGTCTCAGTAGTGTACAGCTGTATACAGTGTTGGGGGAATTTTAAATCTCCATATATGTTTCAGCAGTAAGACACACGGTCACAGGCCCAGTCTGGCTAACATCAGAATATCAAAATCAGGAAAAGTGTACTGTCTCAGTAGCGTACATCTGTATACAGTGTTGGGGGAATTTTTAATCTCCGTATATATTTCAGCAGTAACATACACGGTCACAGGCCCAGTCTGGCTAACACCAGAATATCAAAATCAGGAAAAGTGTACTGTCTCAGTAGCGTACAGCTGTATATAGTGTCGGGAGAATTTTAAATCTTCGTATATATTTCAGCAATAAGACACACGGTCACAGGCCCAGTCTGGCTAACACCAGAATATCAAAATCAGGAAAAGTGTACTGTCTCAGTAGTGTACAGCTGTATACAGTGTTGGGGGAATTTTAAATCTCCGTATATATTTCAGCAGTAAGACACACGGTCACAGGCCCAGTCTGGCTAACACCAGAATATCAAAATCAGGAAAAGTGTACTGTCTCAGTAGCGTACAGCTGTATACAGTGTTGGGGGAATTTTAAATCTCTGTAGATATTTCAGCAGTAAGACACACGGTCACCGGCCCAGTCTGGCTAACACCAGAATATCAAAATCAGGAAACGTGTACTCTATCTGTAGCGTACAGCTGTATACAGTGTTGGGGGAATTGTAAATCTCTGTATATATTTCCGGAGTCACACACAGATAGTCAGCCTGTATTTGTCTGTGATACCAGCTGGTACACGGTAGTGTGAGGAACGTACAGCTCTATACGGTGTGGGAAAAAATGAATACTCGGTAACTGAAAGAAATTTCCCCCTTATCACTGGCAGGCAGCCTGCCTATTAATCAGCTCTGCTGCTCCACACAAGCAATTTCTACTCTGTCACTGGTAGGCAGCCTAATAAGCAGCGTTGCTGCACACACCAAAATCCTCCCCTCTCATTGCACAGTTACTGTACAGCTAATCGCTATTAGCACAAGTAAAAAATTTTTTTAGGCCCTGCCTAATGCTCTTTCTGCTGAGAAGCAGCGGCAGCAACCTGTCCCTACACTGAGATCGGCAGAAGTAAAATGGCGGTCGGCGCTGAGGGATTTTATATGCACTGTGACGCCACACAAAGCCAGCCAATCACTGCAATGCCCTTCTCTAAGATGGTGCCTGCCGCTGCCTATGTTATCGCGTTGCCCACAGCCTGCATCCTTGCTCATTGGCCGAGAAAAGGCCCATAAAGTAGTAGGGGATAACCGACTTCGGCAAAATGGTCGCCGAACACGTGACCGACCTCGCGCCACGGTCGGGTTTCGCATCATGAAATCCGACTTTGGCAAAAGTCGGCGGTTTTTGAAAATGAACGACCTGTTTCGCTCATCTCTAGTCTAAACCATGGTGGAATGCTTGGAGTCTGATTGGTTCAGTGTGTGGACAGGTATCTTTTATACAGGTTAACGAGTTCAAACAGGTGCAGTTAATACAAGTAACAAGTGCAGAGTAGGAGGGCTTCTTACAGGTCTGTGAGAGCCAGAATTCTTGCTGGTTGGCAGGTGATCAAATACTTATTTCATGCAATAAAATGCTATTTAACGAGGGGGCGTGGCTTAGGACTGCTATGGAGTGAGACGTACGGTCCTGGAGCTCTGAGGTAACATCCTCACAAACTTGCTAATAGCGACAAAAAACGCTTTATTTTTTCTCATTTATAGTCAAACCATATACACTTTAACCCCTTCATGACCCAGCCTATTTTGACCTTAAAGACCTTGTCATTTTTTGCAATTCTGACCAGTGTCCCTTTATGAGGTAATAACTCAGGAACACTTCAACGGATCCTAGCGATTCAGAGATTGTTTTTTCGTGACATATTGGGCTTCATGATAGTGGTAAATTTAGGTCGATAATTTTTGCGTTTATTTGTGAAAAAAATGGAAATTTGGAGAAAATTTGGAAAATTTCGCAATTTTCAAATTTTGAATTTTTATTCTGTTAAACCAGAGAGTTATGTGACACAAAATAGTTAATAAATAACATTTCCCACATGTCTACTTTAGATCGGAACAATTTTGGAAACAAATTTTTTTTTTGTTAGGACTTTATAAGGGTTAAAAGTTGACCAGTGATTTCTCATTTTTACAACAAAATTTACAAAGCCATTTTTTAAACGACCACCTCACATTTGAAGTCACTTTGAGGGGTCTATATGGCAAAAAATACCCAAAAGTGACAAAATTATAAAAACTGCACCCCTCAAGCTACTCAAAACTACATTCAAGAAGATTATTAACCCTTCAGGTGCTTCACAGGAACTAAAGCAACGTGGAAGGAAAAAATGGACATTTTAATTTTTCCAACAAAAATTTTCTTTTAGCATCAATTTTTTCATTTTTACATGGGCAACAGGATAAAATGGATCCTAAAATTTGTTGGGAAATTTCTCCTGAGTACACAGATACCTCATATGTGGTCATAAACCACTGTTTGGGCGCACGCAGGGCTTAGAAAGGAAGGAGCGCCCTTTGACTTTTTGAATGGAAAATATGCTGGAATATTTAGAGGTTGCCATGTCGCATTTGGAGAGTCCCTGTGTGCCTAAACATTGGAGCTCCCCCACAAGTGACCCCATTTTGGAAACTAGACCCCCAATGAACTTATCTACATGCATAGTGAGCACTTTGACCCCCAGGTGCTTCACAAATTGATCCGTAAAAAAAGAAAGTACTTTTTTTCACAAAAATTTTTTTTAGCCTCAGTTTTTTCATTTTCACATAGGCAACAGGATAAAATGGATCCTAAAATTTGTTGGGCAATTTCTTCTGAGTACACCGATACCTCATATGTGGTCATAAACCACTGTTTGGGCGCACGGCAGGGCTCAGAAGGGAAGGAGCGCCATTTGACTTTTTGAATGGAAAATATGCTGGAATATTTAGCAGTTGCCATGTTGCATTTGGAGAGTCCCTGTGTGCCTAAAAATTGGAGCTCCCCCACAAGTGACCCCATTTTGGAAACTAGACCCCCCAAGGAACTTATCTAGATGCATAGTGAGCACTTTGAACCCCCAGGTGCTTCACAAATTGATCCGTAAAAAAAGGAAAGTACTTTTTTTTCACAAAAATTTTCTTTTAGCCTCAGATTTTTCATTTTCACATGGGCAACAAGATAAAATGGATCCTAAAATTTGGTGGGCAATTTCTCCTGAGTACACAGATACCTCATATGTGGTCATAAACCACTGTTTGGGCGCACGGCAGGGCTCAGAAGGGTAGGAGCGCTATTTGACTTTTTGAATGGAAAATATGCTGGAATATTTAGCGGTTGCCATGTCGCATTTGGAAAGTCCCTATGTGCCTAAACATTGGAGCTCCCCCACAAGTGACCCCATTTTGGAAACTAGACCCCCCAAGGAACTTATCTAGATGCATAGTGAACACTTTTAACCCCCAGGTGCTTCACAAATTGATCCGTAAAAAAAATAAAGCACTTTTTTTTCACAAAAATTTTCTTTTAGCCTCAGTTTTTTCATTTTCACATGGGCAACAGGATAAAATGGATCCTAAAATTTGTTGGGCAATTTATACTGAGTACAAAGATACCTCATATGTAGTCATAAACCACTGTTTGGGCGCACAGCAGGGCCCAGAAGGGAAGGAGCACCATTTGACTTTTTGAATGGAAAATTAGCTCCAATCGTTAGCGGACACCATGTCGTGTTTGGAGAGCCCCTGTGTGCCTAAACTTTGGAGCTCCCCCACAAATGACCCCATTTTGTAAACTAGACCCCCCTAAGGAACTTATCTAGATGCACAGTGGGCACTTTGAACCCCCAGGTGCTTCACAGAAGTTTATAACGCAGAGCGGTGAAAAATAAAAAATCATTTTTTTTTCTCAAAAAATGATTATTTAGCCCCCTATTTTTTATTTTCACAATGGTTACAGGAGAAATTGGACCCCAAAAGGTGTTTTCCAGTTTGTCCTGAGTACGCTGGTACCCAATATGTGGGGAGGAACCACTGTTTGGGCACACGTCAGGGCTCGGAAGGGATGTAGTGACTCTTTGAAATGCCGACTTGATGGAATGGTCTGTGGGCATCTTGGTACGTTTGCAGAGCCCCTGATGTGCCTAAACAGTAGAAACCCCCACAAGTGACCCCATTTTGGAAACTAGACCCCCCAAGGAACTTATCCAGATGTGTGGTGAGCACCTTGAACCCCCACGTGCTTCACAGAAGTTTATAATACAGAGCCGTGAAAATAAAAAATCTTTTTTTCCACAAAAACTGATTTTTTTAACCTGCAATTTTTTATTTTCACAATGGTAACAGGAGAAATTGGACCCCAAAAGTTGTTGTACAGTTTGTCCTGAGTACACTGGTACCCCATATGTGGGGGGAACCACTGTTCAGGCACACCTTGGGGCTCGGAAGGGAAGTAGTGACGTTTTGAAATGCCGACTTTGATGGAATGGTCTGCAGGCATCTTGTTACGTTTGCAGAGCCCCTGATGTGCCTAAACAGTAGAAACTCCCCACAAGTGACCCCATTTTGGAAACTAAACCCCTCAAGGAACTTATCTAGATGTGCGGTGAGCACTTTGAACCCCCAAGGGCTACACAGAAGTTTATAACGCCTGGGCATGAAAATAAAAAAATCATATTTTTTCCACAAACATGATCTTTTAGTCCCCAATTTTTTTTATTTTCCCAAGGTTAACAGGAGAAATTAGACCCCAAAAGTTGTTGTTCAATTTGTCCTGAGTACGCTGATATCCCATATGTGGGAGAAAACTACTATATGGTCACACGTCGGGGCTCGGAAGGGAAGTAGTGACGTTTTGAAATGTTGACTTGATGGAATGGTCTGCGGGCATCATGTTAAGTTTGCAGAGCCCCTGATGTGCCTAAACAATAGAAACTCCCCACGAGTGACCCCATTTTGGAAACTAGACCCCGCAAGGAACATATGTGGGGGTAAACCACTGTTTGGGCACACGTCGGGGCTCGGAATTAAGGGAGCACTGTTTGACTTTTTGAACGCAAAATTTGCAGGAATCAATTGTGGCGCCATGTCACGTATGGAGACCCCCTGAGGTGCCTAAATAGTGGAAACCCCTCAATTCTAACTCCAACCCTAACCCCAACACACCCCTAACCCCAACCCTAACCCCTACAACACCTTAACCCTAATCCAAACCCTAACTATAACCCTAAGCCCAACACACCCCTAACCCTAATCCAAACTCTAACCATAACCCTAACCACAAGCCTAACCCTAATCCCAACCCTAACCCCAAAACACCCCTAACACTTACCCTAACTCTAACCCTAACCACAAACCTAACCCTAATCCCAACCCTAACCCTAATTTCAACCCTAACCCTAATTCTAACCCTAACCCAAATTCTAACCCTAACCCAAATTCCAACCCTAACCCAAATTCTAACCCTAATGCTAACCGTAACCCTAATGCTAACCCTAACCCTAGTTCTAACCCTAACCCTAGTTCTAACCCTAACCCTAAGGCTGTGTTCATATTGCGTTTTACCAGCCCGTTCAACACATAGCGTTGACGGGCTGGTAACGGTATAGCATAACGCTATGCGTTTGACGTGCTGGTTTACCGCAATGCGAACCTAGCCTAACAGAAAAAAAAAACATTTTCTTTGTTATTTTTTGTCCCTACCTATGGTGGTGATAAAGGGGGCATTTATTTACATTTTTTTTATTTTGATCACTGTGAGAGTTTATCACAGTGATCAAAATAAATTTATGGACTCTGAGGGCGCACTGCGCATGCGCCGGCCAGCGAGCGCACTGCGCATGCGTCCGCCATTTTCCAAGATGGCGGCGCCCATGAAGATTCCCGGACGGAAGCCGGGACGGATCCAGGGACACCAGAGGACCGGGAGAGGTGAGTAGGGGGGGTCGGAAGGTGAGTAGGGGGGCAGAAGGTGAGGGGGGGATCGGAAGGTGGGGAGAGCGGAGGCAAGGAGGATGGGAGCAGAAAGTGATGGCGGTGACCGTTCGCCACCATGAAGCCGATCGCCGCCGTGACTCGGTGTGGTGAGGGTCGGAACTCTGTGTCCAGCCATGGCAGATGCTATTGCAGCGTCGGCCATGGCTGGGTTGTAATATTTCATCAAATTTCATTGGTGAAATATTACAGATTGCTTTGATTGGCTGTTTCACTTTTAACAGCCAATCAGAGCGATCGTAGCCACGTGGGGGTTAAACCAACCCCCCTGTGGTGAAGCACAAAGGGTCTTGTGCCTGCTGGTCGGGTGACCTTTCAGTGACCCCGGTCACCCGACCCGCAGGAACGCGATCCTTTCATGACACAGGGTATGCGTCATAGGTCGGATTGGCACAGACTTTCATGACGCATACGCTGTGTCACAAGTCGGGAAGGGGTTAATGGAGCACACTCGGACTGGGTCACGGTTAGCAATGGGGCACCACAGGGGTCAGTATTGGGGCCGCTTCTCTTTAACATATTTATTAATGACCTTGTAGGGGGCATACAGAGTAGTATTTCAATATTTGCAGATGACACTAAACTCTGCAGGGTAATAAATACAGAGGAGGATAATTTTATATTACAGGAGGATTTATGTAAACTAGAAGCTTGGGCTGATAAATGGCAAATGAGCTTTAATGGGAATAAATGTAAGGTCATGCACTTGGGTAGAACAAACAAGATGTATAATTATGTGCTTAATTGTAAAACACTGGGCAAAACTGTCACTGAAAAAGACCTGGGTGTATGGGTGGACGACAAACTCACATTTAGTGGCCAATGTCAGGAAGCTGCTGCCAAGGCAAATAAAATAATGGGATGCATTAAAAGAGGCATAGATGCTCATGAGGAGAACATAATTTCACCTCTATACAAGTCACTGGTGCGACCACACTTAGAATACTGTGTGCAGTTCTGGTCTCCGGTGTATAAGAAAGACATAGCTGAACTGGAGCGGGTGCAAAGAAGAGCGACCAAGGTTATTAGAGAACTGGGGGGTCTGCAATACCAGGACAGGTTATTACACTTGGGGTTATTTAGTTTGGAGAAACGAAGGCTTAGGGGTGATCATATTACAATGTATAATATATATGAGGGGACAGTACAAAGACCTTTCTAATGATCTTTTACTCTTAGACCTGTGACGGGGACAAGGGGGCATCCTCTACGTCTGGAGGAAAGAAGGTTTAGTCATAATCACAGACGCAGATTCTTTACTGTAAGAGCAGTGAGACTATGGAGCTCTCTGCCGTCTAATGTTGTAATGAGTGATTCCCTACTAAAATTTAAGAAGGGACTGGATGCCTTTCTTGAAAAGTCTAATATTACAGGCTATATTCACTAGTTTCCTAGATATTGCGTTGATCCAGGGAGCTAGTCTGATTGCCATATGTGGAGTCGGGAAGGAATTTTTTTCCCCAATGTGAAGCTTTCTGTTTGTTTTTTTTTTGCCTTCCTCTGGATCAACATGTTAGGGCAGGTTAGGATAGGATATGGGTTGAACTAGATGGACTTAAAGTCTTCCTTCAACCTTAATAACTATATTACTATGTTACAAAATCATGGAACCCAAAATACTGTTTTTTTGTGATACCTTTGAAAGATTATTGTCTGCACCAATCACAACACATGCTAGTAAGGCCGAGCTATACGCGCTTCGCCGGCTACAGGTAGACACCGTGATACCAGATGCTGCTAACCCATTATGACTAAATATGACCGGCTCGGGGCTGCATAAAACAACTAAAACCACATTAGCCCGTTATAATAGGTCTAGAGTAATAAAACGAGCTCCAAAACTGCTGGTCAATGCTCGCTGAGCACTATGCGCTAAGAGGCGTCGTGGAGACATCTGTGCTGCAATACCTCGACAGGCATCCCAGGAGTCCACACACCCAGCTGCTCCTGTCTCACAAACCCAAGATGGCTCTGAAAATGCTAATCATGCAGCTACACAAAACTCACAAGCCTCTGATGAGGCTGCTGTTTCTGATGATGATGTGGGGGTTCCAATCATACAGTATTTTTACAACACTTCCATCAGCATCAGAGGGACAACCGTAATTTCAGTGCGCGCATACATACCGATCATTTTAGATTTGTAAATTTGGAGCGTGTACAATCGTTTGTCGAGGCTGTGAACATTGTTCACGAGTCACGACAGTATTCAGTCATTACTGGATAGAATCATCAGGGACATTGAACCTGGCGACTTTGTACAGTTAAGACTTGAAGGTGGCGATGCTTTAGACCCCATTTTCACTACAAAGCAGAGCCGTGAAGATTTTAATTCTGAATCTTTTTTAAATGCTGTTGCCTGCACACTTCAAAGTAATGCTGAATGCTTGGCAAGCAACTTCCTAAAACTAGTCATCACTACCATTTAAAACCGCGGCGGCGGTGTAAAAAGACGCTTGAAATCTATAGCGAGCAGCCAAATCCTTAAACAAAAGCGGCGGTGGCTGTATGATTTTAACAATTACACTACAAATCTGTGTTTGGCCGCTAGTGTGTGCGCCCTGATAGAGGACGCGGATGTCACTGATGCGGTTTTACTGAATCGCTCTAAAAACATACACGCGGCTCTGTGCATCCTGATGCGCGATTAGTGAGCTTTAGCGATATTCCAGCATTTGAAAAATATTTGGGGGTCATCATTAAAGTACTGTACTACACTCAGGGTGATTGGCGCTACTTTCAGACCTACAATGCAACTAGTGGTAAAACCGTATTCATATTGTTCCATGATAATCACTACTACGGTATCAAAAATATGAAAGGTTTTATCGTAGCGCTTACTTTTGTGAGCTCTGCAATTAGCTGTATACTAATAAGAACACCCATTCATGCCAATATTTTTGTAAAGCGTGCCAAAGAGAGGGCTGTGTAGAGAGCACCAATGTACAGCAGCCACCACGTTGTCCAATCTGTCGTGTGTATTGTCGCTCTAGTGAGTGTTTAGAAAATCACTAACAATTAGCTCTGGACGCTACACCATTCTGCAGGCTTAAAATATTTTGTGATGAGTGCCATCGCTTTGCGTTCAGGAATAGTGAGGGTGTGCATCAATGTAATGGTTTACGTTGCCCCGTATGTCGTGCTCGTGTAAATAAATTTGACGCCCATCTCTGTTACATGCGGCGGTATGTACCAGAGGACGAGACAGATTGTTATATCTTTTACGATTTTGAATGTATGCAGGAGACAGGCACACACATCCCAAATTACATTTATGCGACAACACTGAGTGGTGATCAATCCTGGGAGTTTGAAGGTGATACTTTTACACACGAGTTTCTACTGTTCTTTACCAGCGGGAAATTTTCAGGCTATACATTTATAGCACACAATGCAGGGCGCTATGATTCTTACTTTATTGTTAAGGAACTGATTTTTGAAAAACTACAGGTAAAGCTGATAGCCCAAGGTGGCCGGCTCTTGTGTGTGACATTGTCCGATTTGTCTATAAGGTTCATAGACTCTCTAAATTTTATCCCCATTAAGCTCAGCAAATTACCTCAGGCCATGGGCTTTTCAGGTGCCAAAGGTCATTTTCCACACTTTTTTAATACCCGAGAAAACCAAAACTATATAGGCCCCATACCCGAAGAGAAATATTACGGGTTAGAGTACATGGCAGCGGGTGAGAATGTAGAGTTCCTGGCGTGGTATGAGAGTCAGAAACACACACTTTTTGACTTCAAGACTGAACTAAAATCTTATTGCAAACAGGATGTTGAAATTTTGAGACGTGCCTGTGAGATCTATAGAGAGCGCATTATGGAAACGACGCTGAAAAATGTTAAAAAATACTGTGAGATTCAAAAAGAAATGGTTGTGGAGAGCAGCTGTATTGACCCCTTTCAGCTCATCACCTTGGCCTCTGTATGTATGTCAATGTATCGGTTTAAATTTCTACCAGAAAAGACGATCGCCATTTTACCTGGTGATAATTATCACAAGGTGAAAAAGCGCTACTCATCCGTCGCTATACAGTGGCTCATGTATGTAGCACACACCGAGAACGTTGACATTCAGCATGCCTTGAGAGGCGGTAAAAAACAAGTCGGGCAATATTTTCTAGATGGCTATGCCTATGTTAACGGCCAGCACATAGCTTTTGAATTTCAAGGTTGTTTTTTCCACAGCTGCCCGTCGTGCTACAATGAAAATGATGCAAATAAGGTCACAAACACCACCTACGGTCAATTATATCATGCCTTTTTAGCTAAAAAGCGGTACCTACAGGCCCACGGGTACATCATAAAAGTGTTGTGGGAGCATGAGTGGCGTGAAATGATTGAAAATGATTCTAACCTTCAAACATTTTGCAGACAAATGGAATTCCCAGCCCCCTTAGACCACCGCGATGAGCTTTATGGGGGGCGAACTAATGCCATTAAGCTCTATCATCAAGTGGCAGCTGATGAGACTTTACATTACTACGATTTCACCAGTCTGTACCCCTTTGTAAACAAAGCTAAAACATACCCTGTAGGACACCCTGACATCATCTACGACAATTTTGGTTTTATTAAAAAATACTTTGGCATTGCTAAAGTCAAGGTCTATCCCCCGAGAGATTTATTTTTTCCAGACAAAAAATTAGTGTTCCCCCTTTGCTATACATGCGCTATAAATTCACAGGCTGAAGAATGTAGACATAGTGATGAAGAACGTTCCCTGACAGGTACCTGGTGCACTATAAAGCTCGAGCTGGTGATAGATAAATGCTACCGGATCGCCCACATCTATGAAATATGGCATTTTCCAAACACCAGCGATGATCTGTTTGCTTAGGGATAAGCAGGAGGCCTCGGGTTATCCTAGCTGGTGCACTGATGAAGCCAAGAAAAAGCAGTACATTGACAGTTTTCTTGAAAAAGAGGGTGTGCTGTTACGGCCTCAAGTTATAGCTGTCAACCCTGCTAAAAGGCAGATCTCCAAACTTTTCTTAAATTCTTTATGGGGAAAATTTGCTCAACGGTCTAATCTACCGTGCACCAAGGTTGTTAGGGATCCTGATGAGCTTTTTAGGTATCTGTTCCTACCCTACTATGACATTTCAATGCTGGAATTTATCGATGATGAAACTGCAACCATTAACTGGAAATATGCGGATGGGCACCACACAGTCAACAAAAACACAAACATCTTTATAGCCTGCTTTACCACCGCGTATGCGCGGCTAGAGCTCTATTCTCTGCTGGACAGACTGCAGGAGAGGTGCCTTTATCACAATACAGATTCGGTTATTTTTGTGCACAGGGAAGGTGAGTGGCAGCCGCCTCTAGGCAATTACCTGGGGGAATTGACGAGTGAGATACCAGAGGGCACACACATCACAGAGTTTGTTTCTGCAGGGCCCAAAACTTACGGATACAAGCTCAACACTGAGGAAACAGTCTTAAAGGTGAAGGGAATAACGCTAAATATTGGTAACTCTCAATCTATCAATTTTAGCAGTCTGAAAGATCTAGTTCTGGACTACCCCTGTAATTCAGCCGCAGAAACTCAGAAGCGCCTCGTCGTACAGCAGCAGGGCATTGTGAGAGATAAAAAATATTGGAATATTGAATCTCGTGTCCTACAAAAGACCCAGAAGTGTGTCTACACAAAGCGCCGACTATTAGACGAATTCACCACCCTCCCGTTTGGCT
This sequence comes from Oophaga sylvatica, assembly GCA_033576555.1. Classification (NCBI taxonomy): domain Eukaryota; kingdom Metazoa; phylum Chordata; class Amphibia; order Anura; family Dendrobatidae; genus Oophaga; species Oophaga sylvatica. Next base: position 427,473,343 of record JARQOD010000005.1, on the reverse strand, counting down.
ATTAGCCTAGTATTGTGATGGATACGCGTCTACAACACCCGCTCTCGTGCATTCTAGCGGGGCCGTCTAATTCTGGAAAGAGTTATTTTGTAAAACAAATGCTGTATAATATTGAAAGTAATTTTTCTCACAAACTGGACAATATTGTTTGGTTTTATTCATGCTGGCAGAAACTATATGATGAAATCTCTCTCTCTTTTCCCAACACCAGATTTGTGGAGGGTCTGCCGAATACATTCGTAGATGACGAATTATTCCCACCGGACAAGGTGAATTTGGCGATTGTTGATGATCTCATGGACAGTGCTAACGAAAAATGTGAGATAGAAAAAGCATTTACCAAGTATGTGCACCACAGAAATCTCAGTATTTTCTACCTGGTACAAAACATATTTTGTCAGGGTAAGAAAAGCCGCACCATAAATTTAAACACAAAGTACATGGTTCTTTTTAACAACCCTCGAGATAAATTACAAATTTTAACTCTAGCTCGGCAGATGTACCCCGGAAAAACACATTTTTTCCTAGAAGCATTTGAGGATGCCACGCGGGAGCCTTATGGGTATTTGCTGGTCGATTTGAGAGCTAATACCCCTGAGGACCTGCTCTTACGGACGGGGTTGTTTCCACTGGCATTGCCCGCTGCCTATGTTCAGAAGAAAATCACTTCTAAAAAGTGAATTTTATGCGACGTCGCACATTCCACGCTGTGTGCGTTGTGTTGTAAAGATGTCCGAGAGACTCCGGCGTAACTGGGCTCTCTTAAAAACCCTAGTGAAAGCAACACCATCCGTTCGGAAATCTATTTTGCGCAATGCGAGCGTGGATTTAATCACAGCCATAGGCGAAATTGCTTTAAACATCTTAAAAGGCAGAATCCCAATGAAAGAGCGCAAAAAGGCATACTGAAGAAGTGCGTAAAGCTATAAGAACCATGAGTGATAGATCACAGTCCATAAAGAAAAAGAAACGAGTACTGAATCAGACTGGGGGATTTATCGGCCCTCTTTTAGGTTTTGCAATACCCATAATAACGAGTCTGCTCGTGGACAAATAATGGAGCATGCAGAGAAAATGTATCTAGTCCCCAAACAAGAGCTGCTCAAACTAAGAGCACCAATTGCCGATAGTATACGCAAAACCGTTATTCGCCGCCTCGATGATGAAATTAACACCGTTTTACAACGACGCGACATCCCCGATGACGTGCAAATTAAAATGTATAGTTCCGTGCTGGAGCGCTACTTGGTACATACGAAACGCTGCTCGAAAGAATTAATAACTTTAAATCTCGTTAGCACTCCTGATCCTGATCACCAACAAACGCCAAATACCGACCCTGACAAAAATCAAGAGGTCTCTGAAATTGTAAGCCACATAAACCAAAGATATAAAAAGAATGCTGAATTTTTACTAAACAAGTTACTCCAGAATAAAAATGTGACAGCCTGGAATGATAAAGCAGAATTTATTTTCAAAGGTGCTGTAATACCTGGGTCTAACTTACTGGATTTGGTACGTAGTGGTAGACAGCGCTTAGACGAATTAAAAATGTCCGCCAGCGACGGTGTATCTACAGCTCTGGGGCTAGAGCCCTCGCCCTGTAGAATTCATTCTCTGCAGTCACCGTCATTAGGCACCACATAGGGAACTCTGCTGCCTAAAAAAAGGTCTCTCCGATACTGCCGTCCATGTGGCTCGCAATGTAGTCGCTGTAGTTGTTAATTATTTATTTTGCATATGTGTAATGCTATTTGTTAATTGTACATGATGTGTTGCTTTTATATTATTCTGTATGAACTTTTAAATGATTGAAATGTCTTTGAGATGTATTTATTTATTACAATAAAACCTTTTAAACTTTTACAGTACTGCGTCATACGTATAAAACAATCGCTTTATATTGACTGATGTAAGACGGCCATATAGATAATATGCCCGTGCAATGAGATGGGGGTTATAAGTCTCAGATAAAATCACAATTTTAAACATGCCACAACATGTCTGGCCGTATACATAATATGTCCGTACAATGAGACGGGAACATATCCCAACATGTCTCTCAAAGATGTGTCTATCACAGGTATCTATTTATTTAATACAATAACAAACGTGAAATAGAGGAATATAAAATCTTTAAAAATCAGTTCTAGCAAATAAATATATATAAACTCTGAATAAAATTTGGGGGCATATAAAATCAAGAATCAGTTTGATAGAACTGTTTCCCCAGATTCCCCAGCCTGATCAAAACTACAAGAAGAGGGATAAAATGTTATTTATTACAATAGATTCTTTTCTAGCAAATAAATATATATAAACTCTCAATAAAATTTGGGGGCATATAAAATCAAGAATCAGCTTGATAGAACTGTTTCCCAGATTCCACAGCCTGATCAAAACTACAAGAAGAGGGATAAAATGTTATTTATTACAATACATTCTTTTCTAGCAAATAAATATATATAAACTCTGAATAAAAGAGGAATATAAAATCAAGAATCACTTTGATAGACAGGCTGCTCCCCAGATTCCACAGCCTGATCAAATCCACAAGAAGCTGGATAAAATGATAGGGGGCGTGACCACCTGTCAAATTCAGTTTGACGAATAATACACCTTCTATACTACTACCACAGCCTCCCAGACACTGTTCCGTGATGTGTACTGTTTTCCCTCCCTGTAGATCTCACATTTTATGACGGACCACAGGTTCTCTATGGGGTTCAGATCAGGTGAACAAGGGGGCCATGTCATTATTTTTTCTTCTTTTAGACCTTTACTGGCCAGCGGAGTATTTGGATCCATGTGATGGAGCATTGTCCTGCATGAAAATCATGTTTTTCTTGAACGATACCGACTTCTTCCTGTACCACTGCTTGAAGAAGGTGTCTTCCAGAAACTGGCAGTAGGTCTGGGAGTTGAGCTTCACTCCATCCTCAACCCGAAAAGGTCCCATAAGTTCATCTTTGATGATACCAGCCCATACCAGTACCGCACCTCCACCTTGCTGGTGTCTGAGTCGGAGTAGAGCTCTCTGCCCTTTACTGATCCAGCCTCGGGCCCATCCATCTGGTCCATCAAGAGTCACTCTCATTTCATCAGTCCATAAAACCTTAGAAAAATCAGTCTTAACATATTTCTTGGGCCAGTCTTGACGTTTTATCTTATGTTTCTTGTTCAAAGGTGGTCGTTTTTCAACCTTCCTTACCTTGGCCATGTCCCCGAGTATGGCACACCTTGTGATTTTTGATACTCTAGTAATGTTGCAGCTCTGAAATATGGCAAAACTGGTGGCAAATGGCATCTTGGCAGCTTCACGCTTGATTTTCCTCAATTCATGGGCAGTTATTTTGAGCCTTTTTTTTATCAACATGCTTCTTGCGACCCTGTTGGCTATTTGTCATGAAACGCTTGATTGTTCGGTGATCACGCTTCAAAAGTTTGGCAATTTCAAGACTGCTGCATCCCTCTGCAAAGCATCTCACAATTTTTGACTTTTCAGAGTCCGTCAAATCTCTCTTCTCACCCATTTTGCCAAAGGAAAGGAAGTTGCCTAATAATTAAGCACACCTTATATAGGGTGTTGATGTCATTAGACCACACCCTTCATTACATAGATGCAAATCACCTGATTTACATAATTGGCTGTTGGCTTTCAAGCCTATACAGCTTGAAGTAGGACAACATGTATAAAAAGGATGATGTGATCCTGAGTCCTGGAGTGGCCGGGTTTGGAGGGCTGAGTTTGCAGTGAAACATGAGGTGGGGGCTGCAAACGGTGCAGAGATGGCGCCAGGAGGGAGTGTGCCTGTAGAATGGCACACAGAGTTCCCGCTTACTGGGTCAGTGTGGACCGGCAGTGTCAGAAAAACGCATACAGTATGCCCATGCGATGGGGTGTAAAAGACATTCTGATTGGCCAGTGGGCCTGGGTGGGGCCGCAAGAGAGACGGCGTGTGTGATTGGCAGGGCTGTTAGAGGTGTGGCCATGTCTGGGGGAGTGGGGGCGGCAGCAAGCGGACCAGGGTGCAGTGGCAAGAACCAATCCGCCTGTCCCTCAATGCGGATGCCCCAAACATTCTTGATGTGTTGGGGGGATAGGGTCCTGCCTGATGGACACGAGAGGGTACAGTAGTGACACAAAATTACACTCTACTCTCGGTCTCTAGGGAGGGTGAACAAAGTGACAATTCCACAAGCTGTATCTGCAATAAAAAAGACATTCATAAAACAACAAAACCTAAAAGGTAGAAACGGGGCTGTGTCCACCTTCTACTGACACAAAGCTAAAACCGATTAGCTCTTCCCCAGCAGTATGCACCCACCAACTGAGAGGAAGCTAATTTTTTTTTTTTTTTGCATAGTGTCAACCTCCTAGTGGCAGCAGCATATACCCATGGTTTCCTGTGTCCCCAATGAAGCTATAGAGAAAGTTAAATGTTCATTTCTTCCTTCTATACTAAATTAACCCTTCTAACTTCCTAACCAAAAAAAGTTTCAAAAATTGTGTTGATTTATAGTAAACATGTGGGAAATGTTACTTAACTTTTTGTGTGACATAACTCTCCAGTTTAATTAAGAGCATAAAAATAAAAAGTTTAAAAATTGCAATATTTTCACCAAATTTCTGATTTTTCCACAAACAAATGCAAGTCATATCCAACAAATGTTACCACTATCATGTAGTATAATATATCTGAAAAAAACAATCTCAGAATCACTGGGATCCGCTTAAGCATTCTAGAATTACCTCAAAGTGACACTGGTGAGAATGGATAAATGAAGCCTGTGTATAATAAAGTTGGTGGCAACAGGCTTAGACTACTTTCACACATCAGTTTTTTGTGTCAGACATAATCCGTCGTATACCTGATAGGACGGATCCAGCTCTGATTTTGAAAAAACTGATCCAACTGATCACTTTTCTTGCCGGATCCGACCTGGCCTTTTCAACCCGGAAAAATAAATTTTCTATATGGAAAATGCAGGTACGCATGGAGAAAGAGAGAGAGAGAGACCTTGGTTTCCAGAATCCGGATAAGTCTTTTGATGGATTTCACAAAAGACTGGTCCGGTTCCATACACTTGTATTATTTCCGGCTATCAGGCGGCTCCGGAAAAAAAAAAAACGTTGCAGTCAGCGTCTTGTCCAGCCGCCGGAATGTACATTTCCGCCGGATCCGGCCAAAAACGGATACAACGCAATGACATCAGGCATGATCCGGCGCTAATGAAAGTCAATGGTAAAAAAACGCATCCGGTACCGGATCCGCTTTTTTAAAAACACGCCGGATCGCGCGTGACGTCAAAAAACTGATGTGTGAAAGCAGCCTTAGGGAGTGAAGAGGTTAAGTGGATAAAAATTTTGATGGGAGTGCATCTTTAACGTACTATCCCGTCATCGGTAAGGATCCCCTGCTCACCGCCGGAGCCCACCTCAAAGCCGCGACATGTTAGCTGTTTTAACCCCTTAATGTCCACTGACGTGCAGAGTCCGTCATGGCAAGGTGCCAGTTCCGGCACCAGGACGGACTCTGCACGTCATGCCTTTGATCTACCACTGCGTGTAAACACGCAGTGGTAGATCAGTGCCGACAGCTGTCACAGACAGCTGACAGGCACGGCAAGCGGTGCGGGGACCTTTGCCGTCGGTCCCCGCACCCACAGCGCTGTGATTGGTCAGTCAATCTGACTGACCAAACAGCAGCGATTGTGCAGGAGAAGCTGAAATTTCAGCTTCCCCAGCGCGATCAGTGCAGGAGCCGGCGCTGCAGTGGCCAGGCTTCCTGCACTGACAGCCAGGAGCGGAGCCCCCACCGCCCCTGGCTGTTAACCCCCTGACTGCTGCGATCCAGCGCGATCGCAGAGCTCAGGGGGGGAGGCAGAGGGTCGGGAGCTCCCTCTGCCTCAGATCAGCGCCACCGCAATGTATTTGCAGGGCCTGATCTCTGCCTTGATGACCTGGGGGCTGTCATGACAACCTCCGGGTCATCTAGCTACGGGAAGCTGCTGTGATCATGTCACAGCAGCTTTCCCCATAGGTACAATGCATTGCAATGCCAGAGCATTGCAATGCATTGTAACTGCAATAAAAAGTAAAAAAAAGTGAAAGTCCCATAAAGGGACAAGTTAAAAAAAATAATTTTTTTAAAAAAATTGTAAAAAAAATATTAAAAAATAATTTAAAAAAAATCCCCTAAAAAATACACATTTTTATGTAATAAAAAAAACAAAAAACAAAAAACATACACGTTAGGTATCGCCACGTCCGTAAAAATCCCATCTATAAAAGCGTAACCCTAGTTAACCCCTTCAGTGAAAGCCGTAAAAAAAAAAACACAAAAAAGTAGTAAATTATACTTTTTCCAAGCGGTATCATTATACCGCTTGGAAAAAGTGCAATAACACGCGATCAAAAAGGCAGATATAAATAATCATGATACCGCTGAAAACGTCATCTTGTCCCGCAAAAAACAAGCTGCTATACAGCATCATCAGCGAAAAAATAAAAAAGTTATAGCTCGCGGAATAAACTGATGCAAAAATAATTATTTTTTCTATAAAATTTTTTATTGTGTAAAAAACGCCAAAACATAAAAAAAAATATATAAATGAGGAATCGCCGTAACCGTAGTGACCCGAAGAATAAAGCTGCTTTATCAATTTTACCACACACATAACGGAGGAAAAAAAAAAAACAATTCCTGAATTGCTGGTTTTTGTTCATTCTGATTCCACAAAAATCGGAATAGGAAACGATCAAAAAACGTTATGTGCCTGAATATGGTACCAATAAAAACGTCAGCTCGTCCCGCAAAAAATAAGCCCACAGATAACTGTCGGCCGAAATATGGAAAAATTATAGCTCTCAAAATACGGCGATGCAAAAATTTCTTACAAAAAATTATTGCAAAAAAAAGCATCTTTTAGTGTGTGACAGAAGCTAAACATGAAAAAAGGGTATAAATCTGGTATCGCTGTAATCGCACCGATCCGAGGAATAAAGTCGCCTAATCACTAATACCGCACGAGGAACGGCGCAAAAAAGAAAACCAATTCTTCACCTTTTGTGGATTTGTTCATTGTGCCTCCCAAAGATCGCAGTAAGGCGATCACAGTGGTTCCCCCCCACATATGGGGTATCAGCGTACTCAGGACAAAATGCACAATAGCTTTTGGGGCCCTATTTCTCCTGTTACCCTTAGAAAAATAAAAATTTGGGGCAAAAAGATTATTTTTGTGGAAAAAAAATATATTTTTATTTTCACGGCTCTACGTTATAAACTTCTGTGAAGCACTTGGGGGTTCAAAGTGCTCACCACACATCTAGATAAGTTCCTTGGGGGGGTCTAGTTTCCAAAATGGAGTCACTTGTGGGGGGTTTCTACTGTTTAGGCACATCAGGGGCTTTCCAAACGTGACATGACACCCGCAGACCATTCATCAAAGTCTGCATTTAAAAACGGTGCTCCTTCCCTTCCGAGCTCTGCCATGCGTCAAAATAGTGGTTCCCCCCCACATATGGGATATCAGCATACTCAGGACAAATTGCACAATAGCTTTTGGGGTTCTATTTCTCCTGTTACCCTTATAAAAATAAAAATTTGGGGGCAAAAAGATTATTTTTGTGGAAAAAAATATGATATTTTTATTTTCACGGCTCTACGTTATAAACTTCTGTGAAGCACTTGGGGGTTCAAAGTGCTCACCACACATCTAGATAAGTTCCTTGGGGGTCTAGTTTCCAAAATGGAGTCATTTGTGGGGGGTTTCTACTGTTTAGGCACATCAGGGGCTTTCCAAACGTGACATGACACCCGCAGACCTTTCCATCAAAATCTGCATTTGAAAAAGGCGCTCCTTCCCATTCCAGCTCTGCCATGCGTCAAAATAGTGGTTCCCCCCCACATATGGGATATCAGCGTACTCAGGACAAATTGCACAATAGCTTTTGGGGTCCTATTTCTCCTGTTACCCTTATAAAAATAAAATTTGGGGGCAAAAAATTATTTTTGTGGAAAAAAATGATATTTTTATTTTCACGGCTCTACGTTATAAACTTCTGTGAAGCACTTGGGGGTTCAAAGTGCTCACCACACATCTAGATAAGTTCCTTAGGGGGTATAGTTTCCAAAATGGAGTCACTTGTGGGGGGTTTCTACTGTTTAGGCACATCAGGGGCTTTCCAAACGTGACATGACACCCGCAGACCATTCCATCAAAATCTGCATTTGAAAAAGGCGCTCCTTCCCTTTCCAGCTCTGCCATGCGTCAAAATAGTGGTTTACCCCACATATGGGGTATCAGCGTACTCAGGACAAATTGCACAATAACTTTTGGGGTCCTGTTACCCTTTGGAAAATAACAATTGGGGGTGGAAAGATCATTTTTGTGGAAAATATATATGATTTTTTAATTTTACTGCTCTACGTTATAACCTTCTGTGAAGCCCTTGGGGGTTCAAAGCTTTCACCACACATCTAGATAAGTTCCTTGGGGGGTCTAGTTTCCAAAATGGGGTCACTTGTGGGGGGTTTCCACTGTTTAGGCACACAGGGACTCTCCAAATGCGACATGGCGTCCAATCTCAATTCCAGCCAAAAAGTCAAATGGCGCTGCTTCCCTTCCGAGCTCTGCCATGCACCCAAATAGTGGTTTACCCCCACATATGGGGTATCAGCGTACTCAGGACTAATTGCACAATAACTTTTGGGGTCCTTTTATCCTTTGGAAAATAAAAATTGGGATGAAAAGATCATTTTTGTGGAAAAAATATGATTTTTTAATTTTACGGCTCTACGTTATAACCTTCTGTGAAGCCCTTGGGGGTTCAAAGCTCTCACTACACATCTAGATAAGTTCCTTGGGGGGTCTAGTTTCCAAAATGGGGTTACTTGTGGGGGGTTTCCACTGTTTAGGCACACAGGGGCTCTCCAAATGCGACATGGCGTCCAATCTCAATTCCAGCCAAAAAAGTCAAATGGCGCTGCTTCCCTTCCGAGCTCTGCCATGCACCCAAATAGTGGTTTACCCCCACATATGGGGTATCAGCGTACTCAGGACTAATTGCACAATAACTTTTGGGGTCCTTTTATCCTTTGGAAAATAAAAATTGGGATGAAAAGATCATTTTTGTGGAAAAAATATGATTTTTTAATTTTACGGCTCTACGTTATAACCTTCTGTGAAGCCCTTGGGGGTTCAAAGCTCTCACTACACATCTAGATAAGTTCCTTGGGGGTCTAGTTTCCAAAATGGGGTTACTTGTGGGGGGTTTCCACTGTTTAGGCACACAGGGGCTCTCCAAATGCGACATGGCGTCCAATCTCAATTCCAGCCAAAAAAGTCAAATGGCGCTGCTTCCCTTCCGAGCTCTGCCATGCACCCAAATAGTGGTTTACCCCCACATATAGGGTATCAGCGTACTCAGGACTAATTGCACAATAACTTTTGGGGTCCTTTTATCCTTTGGAAAATAAAAATTGGGATGAAAAGATAATTTTTGTGGAAAAAATATGATTTTTTAATTTTACGGCTCTACGTTATAACCTTCTGTGAAGCCCTTTGGGGTTCAAAGCTCTCACTACACATTTAGATAAGTTACTTGGGGGGTCTAGTTTCCAAAATGGGGTCACTTGTGGGGGGTTTCCACTGTTTAGGCACACAGGGACTCTCCAAATGCGACATGGCGTCCAATCTCAATTCCAGCCAAAAAAGTCAAATGGCGCTGCTTCCCTTCCGAGCTCTGCCATGCGGCCAAATAGTGGTTTACCCCCACACATGGGGTATCGCTGTACTCAGGAGAAATTGTACAACAAATATTGTGGTTCATTTTCTACTGATACCCTTGACAAAATGTTAAAAAATTGTGTCGAAAGAAAAATTTTGGGAAAAAAAGTTAAATGTTCATTTTTTCCTTCCACATTGCTTCAATTCTTGTGAAGTACCTAAAGGGTTAATAAACTTCTTGAATGTGGCTTTGAACACGTTGAGGGGTGCAGTTTTTAGAATGGTGTCACTTTTGGGTATTTTCTGTCATATTGATCCCTCAAATTCACTTCAAATGTGAGGTGGTCCCTAAAAAAAATGGTTTTGTAAATTTTGTTGGAAAAATGAGAAATTGCTGGTCAACTTTTAACACTTATAACTTGCTAACAAAAAAAAATGTTGGTTCCAAAATTGTGCTGATGTAAAGTAGACATGTGGGAAATGTTATTTATTAACTAATTTTTGTGACATATCTCTCTGATTTAATGGCATAAAAATTAAAAGTTTGAAAATTGCAAAATTTTCAAACTTTTTGCCATATTTCCGTTTTTTTCATAAATAAACGCAAGTTATATTGAAGAAATTTTACCACTATCATGAAGTACAATATGTCACGAGAAAACAGTCTCAGAATTGCCAAGATCCGTTGAAGCATTCCAGAGTTATAACCTCATAAAGAGACAGCGGTCAGAATTGTAAAAATTGGCCTGGTCTTTAACCTACAAAATGGCTTGGTCTTTAAGGGGTTAAACAGCTGACATGTGCCCGCAATAGGCGCGAGCGGAATCGCGCCTATTAACTAGTTAAAACCCGCTGTCAAAGCAGACAGCACGCATTTAACTAGAGCTTCTGGCCGCCGGGGTGGAAGTGAGCGCATCGCCGACCCCATCACATGATCGGAGGTCAGCGACGCGTTGCCTTGACAACCAGAGGTCTCCTAGAGACCTCTATGGTTGTTGTAGGCACATTGCTATGAACGCCGCCCTGTGGTCGGCGCCCATAGCAGTGCAGTAAATCTGCTACATATGGGCGATCTGCTCATCGCCCATATGTAGCAGAGCCGATCAAGTTTGGCATGCTTCTAGCCTCTCATGGAGGCTATTGAAGCATGAAAAAAGTAAATGAAAAAAAGAAAGTGTTTAACAATTAAAAAAAGTTGTTAAAAAAAAATAAAAAAAAAATAAAAAAAAAAATAAAAGTTCAAATCACCTCCCTTTTGCCCCAATCAAAATAAAACAAAAGAAAAATGAAGCATACACACATTTGGTATCGCCGTGTTCAGAATCGCCAGATCTATCAAAAAAAGGATTAACCCGATCACTACACTGCGTAGCGAGAAAAAATTCAAAACGCCAGAATTACGTTTTTTTAGTTGCCACGACATTGCATTAAAATGCAATAACGGGTGATCAAAAGAATGTATTTGGCACAGTTTTGTTTTTTTTTAGCAAACTTTGGACTTTTTTCACCACTTAGCTAAAGGAGAACCTAGACATGTTTGGTGTCTATGAACTCGTAATGACCTGGAGAATCATAGTGGTAGGTCAGTTTTAGCATTTAGTGAACCTAGCAAAAAAGGCAAGCAAAAAACAAGTGTGGTATTTCACTTTTTTTGCAATTTCACAACACTTGGAATTTTTTTCCCATTTTCGAGTACACGACATGGTAAAACCAATGGTGTCATTCAAAAGTACAACTCATCCCACAACAAATAAGCCCTCACATGGCCATATTGACAGAAAAATAAAAAGTTATGGCTCTGGAAAGAAGGGGAGCAAAAAATTAAAAATCGAAAAAAGCTCCGGAAGTGAAAGGGTTAAGCCGCTCTCTTGGCTGTGATCCTGAAGGAAAAGCGCCTGTGATGGCGTGACCATTTTTTTTGACCAACTTTTATTTTACTGCTAATAGAGTTGAGCGATACTTTCCGATATCCAAAAGTATCGGTATCGGAATGGTATCGCCGATATCCAAAAAATATCGGCGATACCCGATACCGATACCGGAAATCCAATGTAAGTCTATGGGACAGAAATATCGTAACTAAAAAAACCTCTTTCTTTCCTTGTAAACACTAAATGTACACACATAGAATATATATATATATATATATATATATATACACATGTCATTGTGACATATATATACATATATTAATAGTTTATACACTTCTACATAGTAAAATAGCCTCTGATTCAATTGCCGGGTAAAGCCGGCTTTTGTGAAAAGACAGAAGCACCCGACATGAAATTACACTTGGTTTACATAGAGTTAACCATGTCTTTTCATGTAGTTTGATATCTGGTTTGCACAAACAATTACATGAGTGGCTGTGTGCAAAATTTCACACCTGTAGGGGTTAATTAAAGGTGTAAATTCGTTGTAAAAAAAAACGGACTTTTTTGCTACGAATTTACACCTTTAATTAACCCCTACAGTGTGGAAATGTTGCACACAGCCACTCATGTAATTGTTAGTGAAAACAATAGATCAAACAACTTGAAATGACATGGTTAACTCTATGTAAACCATGTGTCATTTCATGTCGGGTTCTGCATTTTCACAAAAGCCGGCAATTGAATTAGCGGCTATTATACTATGTAGAAGTGTATGAACTATAAATATAAATATATATATATGTGTCACAAATTCAATGACATGTATATATATTATATATATATATATATATATATATATATATATGAGGTGTAAAATTGTTGAAAAAAAATGCGTGGGCTCCCGCCCTATTTTCGCAACCAGACAGACAAAGCCAGCGAGTGGGGGCAGATAATAATAGCCCAGAGAGGGACCATTATTTTTGCCCCCCCTGGCTACTAACATCTGCCCCCAGACACCCCAGAAAAGACAAATCTATAATTAGATTCGCCCTTTCTGGCACTTTGCCCGTCTATTCCCATTGCCCTGTAGCGGTGGCGAATGGGTTAATAAGGGGTTAATGTCACCTTGCTATTGAAAGGTGACCTTAAGCCAGGTTAATAATTGAGAGCTGTCAATTAGACAACTATCAATTATTAATCCTATTGCATGAAATAAAATTAAAACACACACACTTTAATTAAAAATCATTTTAATGAAATAAAGACATGTTTTTGACCATCTTTTATTTTACTGCAAAAACCATTTCCTGTAATAAAAATAAAATAAAAAAGCAAAATTATTCTTACCTATCCCATGCACAGTCAGATCCCACGGTGTAATCCTTCAGAAAGGGTTAATGTTTACTGCAGGGACCGCAGCTAATGCTGCAGCCTCACAGTAAGGGTGAGTTTCCACGGTCAGGAAACGCTGCGTGTTTGGCGCTGTGTGCTGGCGCAGCGCCAAACACGCAGCGTCCAGATGTTACAGCATAGTGGAGGGGATTTCCAGAAATCCCGTCTCCACTATGCGTAACAATACGCAGGTGGCAAACCTGCGTAAACGGACATGCGGCGCGTCTTTTTAGACCGCAGCATGTCCTCGCGTATTGCGGCGACGGTGCGTCGCCGCAACAGAATTAACACAGGGCTATCTAGCCCTGCGCTCTTTCCGGAGGTGTTCCGGAGGTGTCCTGAACACCTCCGGAAAGATCGCGCGTCATAAAGGGGGCGGGGCTTAGACGGAGCGGAATTTCCGCTCCGTCCAAAGCGCTATGGTTCCGGACCGTGGAACCATAGCCTAAACCCCCAAATGAATGAGTTCCTCTCCTGGCTGACAGGAGAGGAAGTGGAAAGCTTAATTGATTGCTTTCCACTTTCACTTCAGGTCAGCCAGGGACACAATCAGTGACGTCAGAGGGAACTGATTAACAAAAATAGGGTTCCCTTCGAAAAAAAAATGGCGTGGGGTCCCCCCTATTTTTGTTAACCAGCCTGATGAAGCAGACTGCTGAGCAGTGGCGTACCGTGAATGAAGTAGACCATGCAGCTGCTATGGGGCCCGGACAGGTGAGGGGGCCCGCGACGGTCGGGTAGCTGTGCTGACACAGTACTACCAGGGGGTCGGCGGGGGAGGGGGAGCGCAGCTCTTCTATATACTCACCCTTCCGCCGGCGCGGTCTCTGCAGCCCCTGCTCTTTTCCCACGGTCTCCGACGCCTGTGTTCAGCGGTCAGGTGGTACCGCTCATTACAGTCATGAATATGCACATTTTCATGACTTTAATGAGCTGTCCCGCCTGACCGCTGAACACTGGCGGCGGAGACCGCGGGAGAAGAGCAGGGGCTGCAGAGACCGCGCCGGCGGAAGGGTGAGTATAAGGGATATTTACCTGTCCCGTTCCACCGTTGCTCGCGTCTTCTTGCTGCAATGTTCAGGTCAGAGGGCGCTTGACGTCGTTAGTGCGCGCCGCGCCCTCTGCCTGATCATTCACTGCTGGAGGACCCCGAAGACAGCGGCACTCAGCAGTGGAGAGAGGACAGGTAAATATCTCAGGTGCCGGGGCCCTGAGCGAGCGGTGACATCGGCACCTGGTGTCACCCCCTGCTCAGGACACCGGCACCTGGCCCCCAGCGACGAGAGGTGAGTATGTCTTTTTTTTTTTTTTGGTTGCAGCAGCTGCGGCAGCATAAGGGCCTATACTATGGAGCATCTATGGGGGCACAATCTATGGGGGCACAATCTATGGGGGCATGATCTATGGAGCATCTATGGGGGCACAATCTATGGGGGCATAATAAATTTTTTTGTTTAATGTGTCCCCTCACTGTGCTGGCACTTTACATTTACAATGGCTCTGGGTTTTTTTTTTCGGGGGGGGGCCCATTCAGACTTTTGCTATGGGGCCCCATGATTTCTATGTACGCCCCTGCTGCTGCTGAGGCATGGTATTTAAGGCTGTTAAGGAGCCAATATCCATGGACCTTGCCAGCAGCGTCGGACTGGAGTACCTTGGGCCCACCAGAGAAAAATTATTCTTGGGGCCCACCATCATACTTCCCAACCTTTGAAGAAGGGAAAGAGGGACAAAGGCTGTGGCACGCTGTGCCTGCTGCAGCAAATTTTAGGCCATGCCACGTTGCACCACAGACTGTCCAGAAGTTGGTGGATGCTTTAGTCCAGGTGTGGGAGGAGATCCCTCAGGAGACCATCCGTCGCGCTCATCAGGAGCATGCCCAGAAGTTGTAGGGAGGTCATACAGCATAACTCCCAAGTTTTGAAGACAGGAAAGAGGGTTAAAGGCTGCGGAACGCGTAGCGCGCCGCTGCAAATTTTAGGCCACGCCCCGACCACACCCATTTCACAGCTAATCACACCCATATCCTCGCCCCAAGCGTACCCATTTAGCACTGCTGATCACACTGACTGGTAATGAGGGCACAGTGGCTGGTACTGAGGAAAAGAAAGAAAGAGCAGCGAGAGAGAAAGAACAAACAGAGAAAGAAAGAGAGGAAAGGAAGAAAAGAGAGAGAGAAAGAAAGAACAGAGAGAAAAAAGAACAGAGAGCGAGAAAGAAAGAACAGAGAGCGAGAAAGACTAGAGAGAGAGCCAGAGGCGTAGCTAGGGTTTTGGTTTAGTGGGGGCGAAACTTCTGAGTGGGCCCCTAATCAGAGAACCTCAGCAAATGACCGCGCTGTTGCCAAAATAATCTATATATAAAAAGACCAATATTGATATTACCGCCATATGGTCTGTGGTAAATAATACCAGTCCTACAGAACATATAATAGATTACAGCACAGGTACAGATAATATATCAAAAAACTGACCGGCACATCCAAACTTAGATTCAGTGTGAACAGGTGCTAAACCTAGAGTCACCAACTCATATACATACAAGAAGAAAAGGTAGCACACTGTAGCGCTATAGCTTGCAAACACGAAATATGAAAAATATGAAAAATGAATTACATCATTACCTTAGAAATATGAAAAATTGAGAAGTCTTAGCGCATAAGATGGCCAAATTATGTGAGCCTGATAGCCACGTCAAGGCTCTTCTCGTATATCAGGTCCCTAACTAATGCCTATCCTCGCTTTAGAAAAGTCTGTCTGCATGGGAACCTATGAATCCTCTTTACAGACTAAAATCTACATCTCTGTGGAGGGGTGATGAACCTGCTGTAATTAAAAGGCCTGTGACCACCAGGTGGAGTGCTCAGGCAGAAGGTAAATGAATACATATCAAAAAACTGACCGGCACATCCAAACTTAGATTCAGTGTGAACATGTGCTAAACCTAGAGTCACCAACTCATATACATACAAGAAGAAAAGGTAGCACACTGTAGCGCTATAGCTTGCAAACACGAAATATGAAAAATATGAAAAATGAATTACATCATTACCTTAGAAATATGAAAAATTGAGAAGTCTTAGCGCATAAGATGGCCAAATTATGTGAGCCTGATAGCCACGTCAAGGCTCTTCTCGTATATCAGGTCCCTAACTAATGCCTATCCTCGCTTTAGAAAAGTCTGTCTGCATGGGAACCTATGAATCCTCTTTACAGACTAAAATCTACATCTCTGTGGAGGGGTGATGAACCTGCTGTAATTAAAAGGCCTGTGACCACCAGGTGGAGTGCTCAGGCAGAAGGTAAATGAATACATATCAAAAAACTGACCGGCACATTCAAACTTAGATTCAGTGTGAACAGGTGCTAAACCTAGAGTCACCAACTCATATACATACAAGAAGAAAAGGTAGCACACTGTAGCGCTATAGCTTGCAAACACGAAATATGAAAAATATGAAAAATGAATTACATCATTACCTTAGAAATATGAAAAATTGAGAAGTCTTAGCGCATAAGATGGCCAAATTATGTGAGCCTGATAGCCACGTCAAGGCTCTTCTCGTATATCAGGTCCCTAACTAATGCCTATCCTCGCTTTAGAAAAGTCTGTCTGCATGGGAACCTATGAATCTTCTTTACAGACTAAAATCTACATCTCTGTGGAGGGGTGATGAACCTGCTGTAATTAAAAGGCCTGTGACCACCAGGTGGAGTGCTCAGGCAGAAGGTAAATGAATACATATCAAAAAACTGACCGGCACATCCAAACTTAGATTCAGTGTGAACAGGTGCTAAACCTAGAGTCACCAACTCATATACATACAAGAAGAAAAGGTAGTACACTGTAGCGCTATAGCTTGCAAACACGAAATATGAAAAATATGAAAAATGAATTACATCATTACCTTAGAAATATGAAAAATTGAGAAGTCTTAGCGCATAAGATGGCCAAATTATGTGAGCCTGATAGCCACGTCAAGGCAAGGATATACGAGAAGAGCCTTGACTGGTATCAGGCTCACATAATTTGGCCATCTTATGCGCTAAGACTTCTCAATTTTTCATATTTCTAAGGTAATGATGTAATTCATTTTTCATATTTCGTGTTTGCAAGCTATAGCGCTACAGTGTGCTACCTTTTCTTCTTGTATGTATATGAGTTGGTGACTCTAGGTTTAGCACCTGTTCACACTGAATCTAAGTTTGGATGTGCCGGTCAGTTTTTTGATATGTATTCATTTACCTTCTGCCTGAGCACTCCACCTGGTGGTCACAGGCCTTTTAATTACAGCAGGTTCATCACCCCTCCACAGAGATGTAGATTTTAGTCTGTAAAGAGGATTCATAGGTTCCCATGCAGACAGACTTTTCTAAAGCGAGGATAGGCATTAGTTAGGGACCTGACATACGAGAGAGACTTGACGTGGCTATCAGGCTCACATAATTTGGCCATCTTATGCGCTAAGACTTCTCAATTTTTCATATTTCTAAGGTAATGATGTAATTCATTTTTCATATTTTTCATATTTCGTGTTTCCAAGCTATAGCGCTACAGTGTGCTACCTTTTCTTCTTGTATGTATATGAGTTGGTGACTCTAGGTTTAGCACCTGTTCACACTGAATCTAAGTTTGGATGTGCCGGTCAGTTTTTTGATATGTATTCATTTACATTCTGCCTGAGCACTCCACCTGGTGGTCACAGGCCTTTTAATTACAGCAGGTTCATCACCCCTCCACAGAGATGTAGATTTTAGTCTGTAAAGAGGATTCATAGGTTCCCATGCAGACAGACTTTTCTAAAGCGAGGATAGGCATAGTTAGGGACCTGATATATGAGAAGAGCCTTGACGTGGCTATCAGGCTCACATAATTTGGCCATTTATGCGCTAAGACTTCTCATTTTTTCATATTTCTAAGGTAATGATGTAATTCATTTTCATATTTTTCATATTTCGTGTTTGCAAGCTATAGCGCTACAGTGTGTACCTTTTCTTCTTGTATGTATATGAGTTGGGACTCTAGGTTTAGCACTGTTCACACTGAATCTAAGTTTGGGATGTGCCGGTCAGTTTTTTGATATGTATTCATTTACCTTCTGCCTGAGCACTCCACCTGGTGGTCACAGGCCTTTTAATTACAGCAGGTTCATCACCCCTCCACAGAGATGTAGATTTTAGTCTGTAAATAGGATTCATAGGTTCCCATGCAGACAGACTTTCTAAAGCGAGGATAGGCATTAGTTAGGGACCTGATATACGAGAAGAGACTTGACGTGGCTATCAGGCTCACATAATTGGCCATCTTATGCGCTAAGACTTCTCAATTTTTCATATTTCTAAGGTAATGATGTAATTCATTTTTCATATTTCGGTTTGCAAGCTATAGCGCTACTGTGGCTACCTTTTCTTCTTGTATGTATATGAGTTGGTGACTCTAGGTTTAGCACCTGTTCACATGATCTAAGTTTGGATGTGCGGTCAGTTTTTTGATATGTATTCATTTACCTTCTGCCTGAGCACTCCACCTGGTGGTCACAGGCCTTTTAATTACAGCAGGTTCATCACCCCTCCCAGAGATGTAGATTTTAGTCTGTAAAGAGGATTCATAGGTTCCCATGCAGACAGACTTTTCTAAAGCGAGGATAGGCATTAGTTAGGGACCTGATATCGAGAAGAGACTTGACGTGGCTATCAGGCTCACATAATTTGGCCATCTTATGCGCTAAGACTTCTCAATTTTTATATTTCTAAGGTAATGATGTAATTCATTTTTCATATTTCGTGTTTGCAAGCTATAGCGCTACAGTGTTGCTACCTTTTCTTCTTGTATGTATATGAGTTGGTGACTCTAGGTTTAGCACCTGTTCACACTGAATCTAAGTTTGGATGTGCGGTCAGTTTTTTGATATGTATTCATTTACCTTCTGCCTGAGCATCCACCTGGTGGTCACAGGCCTTTTATTACAGCAGGTTCATCACCCCTCCACAGAGATGTAGATTTTAGTTGTAAATAGGATTCATAGGTTCCCATCGACAGACTTTTCTAAAGCGAGGTGGCATTAGTTAGGGACCTGAATACGAGAAGAGACTTGCGGGCTATCAGGTCACAAATTTGGCCTCTTAGCGCAAGACTTCTCAAATTTTTCATATTCTAAGGTAAGAGTAATTCATTTTTCTATTTCTTGTTTGCAAGCTAAGCGCTACAGGTCTCCTTTTCTTCTTGTATGTATATGATTGGGACTCTGGTTTAGCACCTTTCACACTGATCAGTTTGGATGTGCCGGTCAGTTTTTTGATATGTATTCATTTCCTTTGCTAGCATCCACCTGGTCGTACGGCCTTTTAATTCAGCAGGTTCTCACCCCTCACAAGATGTAGATTTTAGCTGTAAAGAGGATTTAGGTTCCCAGCAGACAGAATTTTTTTTAAAGGAGGGATAGCATTAGTTGGGACCTGATATAGAGAAGGCCTTGACGGGCTATAGGCTCACATTAATTTGGCCATCTTAGCCTAAGACTTCTCAATTTTTCATATTTCTAAGGTTATGATGTAACTTTTTTTTTTCATATTTGTGTTTGCAAGCTATAGCGCTACAGGTTGCTCCCCTTTTTTTCTTTTTTATGAGTTGGTGACTCTAGGTTTAGCACCGTTCACCTGAATCTAAGTTTGGATTGCCGGTCATTTTTTGTATGTATTTATTTACCTTCTGCCTGAGCACTCCACCTGGTGGTACGGCTTTTAATTAAGCAGGTTCCACCCCCCCAGATTTAGATTTTAGCTGTAAAGGGATTCATGGTTCCAGCGACAGACTTTTCTAAAAGCGAGGATAGGATTATTGGGACCTTATCGAGAAGAACTTTGAGTGGCTACAGGCTCACTAATTTGGCCATCTTAGCGCTAAACTTCTCAATTTTTCTATTTCTAAGGTAATGTGTAATTATTTTTAATTTTGGTTTGCAAGCTTAGCGCTACAGTGGCTACCTTTTTCTTTTGTATATGAGTTGGTGATCTGGTTTAGCACCTTTCACATGAACTAAGTTTGGATGTGCCCGTCATTTTTTTGATAGTATTATTAACCTTTGCCTGAGCACCCACCTGGTGGTCACAGGCCTTTTAATTACACAGGGTTCATCACCCCTCCACAAGGGTGTGATTTTAGTTGTAAAAGAAATTTATAGGTTCCATGCAGACAGACTTTTCTAAAGCGAGGATGGCTTAGTTAGGGACCTGATATACGAAAGACCTTGCTTGGCAATCAGGTCACTAATTGGCCATCTTATGCGCTAAGACTTCTCAATTTTCAATTTCTAAGGTAATAGTAATTCATTTTTCATATTTCGGTTTGCAAGCTATAGCGTACAGTGTGCTACCTTTTCTTCTTGTTGTATATGGTTGGGGACTCAGGTTTAGCACCTGTTCACATGAATCAAGTTTGGATGTGCGGCAGTTTTTGATATGTATTCATTACCCCTTTTGCCTGACACTCCACCTGGTGGTCACAGGCCTTTTAATTACAGCAGGTTCATCACCCCCCACAGGATGTAGATTTTAGTCTGTAAAAGGGGTTCATAGGTTCCCTGCAGACAGACTTTTCTAAAGGAGGTAGGCTTAGTTAGGGACCTG